>CM060685.1:67138149-67806065 GCA_030686995.1 Artemisia argyi | reverse complement strand
ATATATATATATATATATATATATATATATATATATATATATATATATATATATATAGGGAAGGGATCGGGTGCATTTTTCCTTTTTAGTGCGGATGGTACGGATGAATGTGGACCACACGATCATCCGTCCATCTCAGATTCTGATAAAAAAAACGCGGTGGCAATATCGTAAATATCCCGTCTTTTTTCAAAAACGTTACTATCGTATTAGCTTTTTTTCTTAAAAAAATTCAAAAAAATATGAAAAAATTACAAAAATAAAGAGGACAACAAATAATTAAGAATCGCTGAAAAAAATTTCAAAAAAAAAATCGTTTTCATCGTTAAAGGTATTGTGATATTAGCGTATGATTTTGACTTTTTTACAAAAGTCAAGATCTGATCTTGACAAAGTCAAGATCAGATCTTGACTTTTGTAAAAAAGTCAAAATCAGATTCTGAAACTTTTTTTTAATAAAAATTTTAATATCACAATAACTTTTTTAATATCATAAAAAATTTTTCTTAATAAAAATTGTTAATATCGCCGTAACTATCATGCTTTCTTAATATCACTCTAATATTCATACATTCTTTTTCAGTTTTTTTAATATCACCGTAAGTTTTTTTAATATCGTAATAAAAAAAAACAATTATATTAAGCTTTTCACTAATATCACGGTTCATTTTTACATGTAAAAAAGTTTAATATCACGTTGGTTTTACAATATCACCGTAGCTATCATGGGTTTTTAATATCACGGCTCATAATATTGTTAATATCACGGTAGAACTCATAATATGGTTAATATCACGGTAGCACTCATAATAAAAAAAACAAAAAGTTCTCAGAAAAATTTGAAAAAAATAAAAAAATGAAAGAAGATAACAATATTAAGGATCGCTCAAAAGGAAAAAAATTAAAAAAATCATTTGAATGGTGATTTGGTACTGTGATAGTTGCGTAGATCTTGACTTTTTTACAAAAAGTCAAGATCAGATCTGGATTGGACGGCCTAGATCTATCCGCACGTCCGCACTAAAACTAAACATCCGCACGTGATCCTCACTATATATATATATATATATATATATATATATATATATATATATATATATATATATATATATATATATATATATATATATATATATATATATATATATATATATTAATTATAAAGTGGTGACAAAAAATAAAATTTTTGG
The DNA here is from genome assembly GCA_030686995.1 of Artemisia argyi. Lineage (NCBI taxonomy): Eukaryota > Viridiplantae > Streptophyta > Magnoliopsida > Asterales > Asteraceae > Artemisia > Artemisia argyi. The sequence continues at coordinate 67,804,875 of CM060685.1, read as the reverse complement.
TGGAAAACGGAGTTGCGTAAGTTAACAGCTCAGACGATGGTATAGGTCAAATCGAATTGAAGATTCACCCCCCCAGACTAAAGTGAAACATTGTCCTCAATGTTTTAAGGGTAAAGGTAATCCTACGTAACATCTAAGGCCGTTTATTAAGTATGCCAAGAGATAAACGTTAGTCGATAAGATTTTGGATATGGTGAATTTCCAAAAAAAAGCAGCGAAGGATGAGACTCGAGTGGAGAGAACGACAAACCACGAGCACGAGAGTCCTCAAACTTCGGGGAAATTCCTGAACATTCACAAACAACCACGAAAACACGAGTTTGGAAAGGGTCGCCCCCCTCACGTTACGTTATTAAAGAAAATAAAGAAAATGAAAATGAATAAGCATGGGGTGCCTCCCACGAAGCGCTTGTTTTTGTTCTCCAAGTCACATGAGCTTGACTCGATCCCCGAATTAATTCATCCTTAGGGAGAGCAGATGGAACGGACACCCGGCACATACGGAGATGCCGGGGTCAAAGACGGTATCCTCACTCCCGGTGGAGTGGAAAAGTGAAGAAATGAGGGGATAAATAAAGAACGGATAAAACACCCAGATAATTAAAGCAAAGTCAAATTCTGAATCACGGGTGGGTTGGGTGGGTAAAATATCAAGCTCAGAAACATCATGTTTAGAAATCTCGTCCACTACTCCAATAATAACTTCATTCGTTTCTGATTCAAAATCTACATCCGGTGGTTTCGCAGGTGGACGAGAAAAAGGTAAATCGGAAAGAATATCATTCTCGTCATTCTCAATACCCGGTGGTATCGAGTCATCCGTAGCAAGAAATAGATCGTCATTCTCTAAAAGAGAGTCACGTGTCGGATTATTGGAAATAAGCTAGAAATTAATTTCAAAATCAAAACACTCATAATCCGGGAGAGAGATATCAGCATGAATAATGGGATTGCCACTATTTGTCTCTTCAAATCGAAAAATTTCAAGCTCGGGTAAGAAATCACTATCCATATCGGGGATAGGAGAAAAAGATGTCGGAGGATCTTTCAACGCCTCGATTTTAGAAATGAAAAGATAAACTTTGGATAATTTGTCACGAAGAGTTTCATCTTGAATTTCCGCATCATCATCTTCATCATTATCATCAATATCTCCACAAGAATCTTCATCACTCGTAGTGTACTCATTGTGAGAATCGGAATAACTTTCAACTTCATCAAAATCTTCATTGCTCATCGGAGGGAGAGACGGTGACGGTTCTTCATTCAATAATTCTTCAATTAAACGGATATCTTCCTCAGGATCAAAATTAGTATCATCAACCATCGTCGAATTAGAATCATTGTTAGCAAGACAAGCCTCGATCTCGTCTAAAACGACATCACTCCTCTCAACCGGTGTGAAAGAAGGATAAGAAGTATTAGAAACAATTTCAGAATCACCGTTAGAAATTTCCCCGGACTCACTTGGGATTGGGCCGAGGTTCTCAACACTAGACTTATTGAATTCGTCTGATTCAGTTGCCGGAATAGCGTTTAGATGCTCGTCCCCCATTTTTAGAGAGTCCTCGGGTTCTATGGAAGAAACATTGGAATTTTTTGTTAGGATTAAGAACAAACGTAATTTTTTCATCATCGTCGTCGGAATCATAGTAAACAAAATTTTTGAAAGGATTAGACGCTCTCTCTTCAGCAAGTAATTCTGCAATAGACTTCTCACGAGGCTTGGGAGTATGCGTATAACGATTAGCCACCAATTCTTTTATCTTCTCGATCATGGATTTAATTTCACAAATATTATTAGTAAAATCGGAAGTTTGTGGGGGTTGGTTAAAACCATGAGAATCGTAACATGAATTCGGCTCATAAAAATTTTCAAACGATCCCCCACAATTTTTAAAATTCGATGAATTACCATTAAAAAACGGTACTTGCTCATAAGAGTTCTGATAGGGATAATTATCAAAACTCGTATCACAAGCATAAGATGTTTAAGCATTCGGGGCATAACATATACAATTCGTGTATCCACATTGAGTACAAAAACATTGCCCACACGGTAATCCCTCGTCGGATGGATTTCCACAATTAAAGCAAGTGAAGGGAGACGGCGGTGGTGTTGGATAATAATCGGGAACGTTTTGAAGAATTGTGTTTCGAACATACTCGGGAGTATTACAAAACAAACAAACTCCATTGTGAATATTATTACCACATTGTTCGCACGTGCACCAAACACATGAACCTTCAAAGAACGGTTCTCCACATTTAAAACACATCGGATCCATAAGAATTATCGTTATAGAGGGTTAAAGAAGAAGAATCAAATGATAAGAGGATAAGAAGATTATTTTTGGTTTTTAAATTTTTTGAAAAAGAAAATCAAAGTAGAAAAGAAAAATCTTTTTGTGTTTTTATATATTTTTAATATTTTATTTATTTATTTATTTTATTATTATTATTATACTTTTTTTTTTTTTTTTTTAATTTTGAGAATATTTACAAGAAAACGATAACTTCTCGGGAGAAGGGTCTTCAAATCACCAACAAACGATACAAGTACGACGTTCTCGTTTCAAACCTTCCCCGGCAACGGCGCCATGTGATTTTTAGTCTTTTGATAGTATAGTAGATTTTAACCGAAGAAATGCTCGCGAAAGTATGTTCCCCGGGTCGTTATGTCCCAACGAAGGTAAGACGGCGATTGAGTCGGCTTGAGTCGCGTGATTGTGAAGTGAATGGGAAAATATAATTGAGAATTTTTAGAGTTTTTTATTCTAAAGGAAATGAAATAACAATTAAAAACAATAAAACAATAAGAAATTGAAAACAAGAAAGAAAAATAAGACGGGAAAAGACTTTTAAAACAATATGTTCACTAAGCGACGTGAATAAGTTCATCAAGTGTGGGTCAAGGATTGACGACGAATTATTTTCCTTAAACAAGACTATTTTCTCACAACGTTGGTTTATTTTGAAAATAATCCTTTAAAAAGAAAATAATTACTAGATGTGTAATTTGATTATTCTCCGGCTTTTGCCCTTCAAATAATAAAACTACAAATCTTAATAATCTCACTAATTATTAATCACGACCCTTTTTTTAGTAATCCACACTTAACTCACAAACTCGTGCCACTAAGCAAACACTAAAAAAAACTGCTCGAGACTTATATTAATAAGATAAAGTTACTTGATAAAAGAAAAAGACTCGATAAAAGAAACAAACTAGATAAGCCAAAATAAAATTTGGCAGAGTTTCGCCTAAGCATAAAGCATAAGAGAACCTCACTCGATAAACGATGAGGTATAGATTATCTAACTCGATAATCTTGGTTAACACGCCAAAAGAAATGAAACTTGGTAAAATCAAACTCGATAAAAAAAATAATAATAAGAAAAAAAAAGTCAAACTCGGTAGAAAATAAGAAAAGAAAATCAAACTCGAAACTTCTATTAAAACTCAAACTCGAAACTTTTATTTGCAAACTAGTCCCTAACCGAAAACGAAACTCGATAAATTGCAAATAAGTCCCTAACTAAAACTAGCCAAACTCGAAAGTTTTAAAAACCAAATTCGGATAGTTTTCGAAATCCAAACTCGATATACATTAAGAAATTCAAACTCGAAAAAATTGCAATTTAGTCCCTGAATACAAAATACCAAACTCGAAAGAAATTTTAAAAAAAATCAAACTCGGAAACTTTTTTTTAAAATGAAACTCGATAGTTTAAATATATATATATATATATATATATATATATATATATATATATATATATATATATATATATATATATATATATATATATATATATATATATAACTCGATAAAAACTATAACAAATCACCATTTTAATACAAAATAAAGCCTAAAACTAATGTTTTTCTACCAAATTTATTACTAAACAACCTAGTTTAACCATAAACTTTAATTCCCACCAATAAAAATACGAATTTAACAACTAAAAATTAAAGATTTTTAGAAAGATAAAGCTTTAGAGAGAGAAAGTAAAAGAAAACACATACTTCAATAAAATAAAACTACACTACTCTTACTACTATGAGGACCAACCCTCAACAACCAACCTTTCAAAGTTGGTGTTTAAGGGGTATTTATAGGCTAGGAGCTAGGGCTTCTCTAATCTTTTAGTTTGTTGCATAATTAGCCCCTAGACTTTTACAAAACATGAGAAAACTACTTAAAACATATTAAAACGCTACAAATGCAACTAAATACTACACGTAACGATCTTGTAACTTGGAGGAATTGAGTTGACTTTTCTTCCAAAGTTCTTCAAAGGACCAAAGTTGACAACTTGCTAAAACTTGGAGGGCCATTATTGTAAAGGTCTTCATATTTCAACTAAGAGTCTCTTTTGTTATTCTCTGAATCTCTAAGGATTACTTTTGTCATTTTGGGCTTTTCTTGGATAAATTTCTTCCTCGGCTTCGGCTTTTTACCTTTTCCCAATCTCGTGCTCATTTTTGTCGGTTTTTGCTTTGTTTTTATTCATTTTTCACATATCCATACCTGCACATACACAAATACCAAAAACACACATTCTCTTGGCATATTTGGTTAGTATTTGGTCTGATTTTAGGTTTAAAAAGGATGTATGAATAAGCACTCATCAACCTGCAAGTGCATTCATTTTTTGTAAAATCAACAATATGAATGTGATGATGGTCTATTACTTGGTACACGGCACACATGGCTATGCCTCTAACTTCCCAGTTAGCACTCTTGTACATCTTCTGCTGGACCTTCCTTTCTGCCCACTCTGTAAGTTCATATTTTCTTGCCACTGCCATTTTATGCCAACCAAAAAAAAAAGAACAGAAAAAAATTACTTTCTCGACGTAGGAAATGAATACTTAAGATTATATATAGTTTACCAGATATTTACAAACAAAAACATATACCAGATATTATATGTTAAAAAAGAAAAGTAAATGATTACTAAAGCTTATATATAGTTTACCACGGTATTTTTCTCGATGTAGGAAATACCAATCTTGTAAAAGCCTTCTGTAGTACTCCATGAGCATCGTTATTGGAACCCTTCTCACATGCCTAGTTAGTGAGTTAATTGATTCTGCACTGTTTGAGGTCAAGTAATTGTATCTTTTTCCTGTACAATACGCCCTTGACCACTTATCAATCCCTGCTTTTTCATGTTTATCTACGGCTTCAGGTCTACTTGCTCTAAGCTCCGCAATTGCTTTGTCAAAATCTTCAGTAGTATAAGCTTTGCACGCCTTCCAGAATAAAGCCTTTGGTTTTTTCAATTTCAAATTGCAATTCATCATCAAATGACGGCAACAGTAACCGTGAAAACAGTTTGGAAAAACTGTATCACAAGCTTTGGTTATTGATGCATGCCTGTCTGAAATAATGGCCAAATTAGGCACTTCACCAATGCATTCTTTCAACCACATCATAAACTTTGTCCAAGCTTCACCGGTCTCACCCTGTGAGACCCCAGTAGCGATTGGAATAATCTGGTTGTTACCATCCATGCCAACAGCAAGCAAATTGGTTCCTTGATACTTCCCTTTCAGATGCGCGACATCAATTATCAGCAATGGGCGCATAAAGGCTATAAAATTCCGTATCTAGTATCATTAACAGTAAATTAGTATTAGTTTACAATTACATAACATGTTTAAAAGAATAAAATAAATATAAAAATTATTAATAAAAATAGTGAATCTAAATTGAATCTTACCGCAACACCAAACGCTATAAATACCATCTTAAATCTTCCTCCATCGTCTGTTTCAATGTGCGTTACCGTCCCTTCATTTTTTAGTTTTAAGTTATGGCAATAATAAGGTAATTGCTCAAACGAATCTTCTGGACTACCGTTCAAAGATTTGAATGCCAAATTCCTACCCCCAAGCTCTTTTGTAAAAAACGTCTATTTTCCATTCAAGACGAAAATCTTTTTGTATGTCAGCAACCTTATACACCCTGCTAGTGTCTTTCAATTTTTCATATAGTAAATGACTCAACAATTTCATAGTGGCATTGCGATGATTAGGACAAATCTGATCTCTTGTACATGTGTGTATGTCGTTAATGTTAGAGATGTAGAATGTACTACCCACTTTAGCCTTACGAGTGTATATATTCCATAAGCAGCCTTCGCGGGTACATTTGACGCTATATCTCGTGCTTTCAGATTTAATAATTTTGTATTCAAAACGCTCAATTAATGATTTCTTTCCAATAGCAAACATGCATTCTGGCTTATTATAAAACTCCTTGTTTATGAAAAAAACATTATTGTTCATATGTGGCTGGGTTGTTTTAAATATTGGATTTGGGGCAGTTGGTGGCAAAGGCATATTTGTGAACGTGCTTTTTTGCCACTGAGGAAGTGAATCATCTTGTTGGTCACAAAAGTGTTGTTCAACTTTTGGGGTGGGATAATAACATTCTTGGGGAACAAGTGGAACATTAAGATCAAATAAAAAATTATTTGAAGCTGAAGAACATTTTACCTCCAAAGGTTGTTCAACCACTGAAATGAAAAGTTTCTGAACAAGATCGTTCTTACCACAAACTTCATGAATGAAGTATTGGACGTCATCGTCATCGACAACGTCCAATGACATAGAACCATCTTTGTAAAATAATCTGACAAAAGAACTTTCTATGTCTTTCAATGCGTCCACCTTTCTCTTCACGTACTCCACTAGGTTCTTGAAACTGATACTTTTAGGTAGTTTAACAGCATGCTTTGAGGATAGATGCACCAAGATAACCTTAAACTTACAACTATCATCATAATTCATGGTGTTTATTCCCTTTGTTTTTTGTAGTATTGTTTTTTTTAGTTGCATTTATATGTGTAATGTGAAAAATTTATTAGGTCGCCCAAGAAATTGAACTACCTAGTCGCCCAAAGAAATTACTAACCATCTAGCAACCCTTGTACTAGTTATATCAAATCAATGTACTTGTTAATTAATTTTATTGAACTTGTATTAGTTGCATTTATATGTGTAATGTGAAAAATTTATTAGGTCGCCCAAGAAATTGAACTACCTAGTAAAGAATTTACTAACCATCTAGCAACCCTTGTACTACTTATATCAAATCAATGTACTTGTTAATTAATTTTATTGAACTTGTATTAGTTGCATTTAAGTGTGTAATGTGAAAAATTTATTAGGTCACCCAAGAAATTGAACTACCTAGTCGCCCAAAGAATTTACTAGCCATCTAGCAACCCTTGTACTAGTTATATCATATCAATGTACTTGTTAATTAATTTTATTGAACTTGTATTAGTTGCATTTAAGTGTGTAATGTGAAAAATTTATTAGGTCGCCCAAGAAATTGAACTACCTAGTCGCCCAAAGAATTTACTAACCATCTAGCAACCCTTGTACTAGTTATATCAAATCAATGTACTTGTTAATTAATTTTATTGAACTTGTATTAGTTGCATTTAAGTGTGTAATGTGAAAAATTTATTAGGTCGCCCAAGAAATTGAACTAACTAGTCGCCCAAAGAATTTACTAACCATCTAGCAACCCTTGTACTAGTTATATCAAATCAATGTACTTGTTAATTAATTTTATTGAACTTGTATTAGTTGCATTTAAGTGTGTAAAGAAAAAGTTAAGTCGCCCATGAATTTGGAGTACATAGTCACCCAATATAAACACTATATAGACATTGTGAATGTAGCATTATGTGAATTAGCTAAACTATAAATGTCTATTGGTATTAGTCATTTTGGTTACACTTGTTTACTTGTATATATATATATATATATATATATATATATATATATATATATATATATATATATATATATATATATATATTTGTTTTAATTCTTATATTTATTTCTTTTATTAAAAAATACATATTTTTTTTATGTTTTATAAACAGAACCTGTTAAGAGGCATTTATGGTTTGATGGCAAGGAAAAAATTGAGGTAGTCAAGGATGTAGATGAAACATGTGACGAGGTGGTCAAGAAAAAATTTGACTTGGATGTAGAGAAAACATGTGATGTAGATGTCAAAAAAAATGTGAGGAGAAATGGAGTCAAGAAGCAGGAAAGGAAACAAGTCAAATTTACAAATCTAAGAAACAGGAAAAAAAAGATATCCAAGACGAAGAAGCATTACGTGAAGCCTTAGCCGACGAAGATAGGGCTGAAAGAGAAATGGAGGAGAGAATCAGGGAGGACCGGGAGTTCGAGGATATGGTGTAACATATTTAAATTTCAATGTCGAAAAACTAATTTATATGTTTCCTGCACTTCAATTAGTTTAACCTTGTCTGTAATATATTATTTGTAGTAATGCTTCAATTAGTTTAGAGGCCTCATTAGTTTAACCTTGTCTGCAATTCAATTCTACCATCTTATATGTTATTTATTTGAAGTACTAAGCTATGAATGGTTATTTATTGCAACATTATATAAACACATACATTGCATCATCTCTTTAAACACAAAACAAACACACTATGGCTCAACTCTCTGATGAAATTATCTTGTTCGGGATACTAACAAGGGTGCCAGCAAAGGCTGTTGGTCGCTTCAAGACTGTTTGTAAGGCATGGAATGCTTCACTTTCAGGAAATGCCTTTGTAAAGGATCATTGTTCTCGCTCGGCAATTCCATCTAATCAAAAAGTTCTCCTAATTGAAAACCAAACCTGCTCAATTCATTCAATCAAATTTGAAACCCATCATTACGAGACAGACACAAGCATGACCATCCCTTTCAATCATCACTCATATGATCCTCTATTGAATGCCTTCTCTATACTATCACATTTGAATGGATTGTTGTGTGTTTGTGATAAGTTCACTTCCGAGTTGTTCCTTTGGAACCCAGTCACTACCGCTTTCAAACGATTGCCACACCCATATTCCAACAATTTCTATAATGATATTCTTGATGCAGTTGGTCTATACACCGACACGTACGATGATTTCAAAGTCCTTTACATAAGGCGTAGGGATGATAAGATTGCTGTCAATTTGTATTCTAGGAGTGACGAATCATGGAGAAACATACCTCTTACATTACCATCGGAGTATCTAACCACCCGTTACTATTGGTCATCTGGTACTTTGTGTGGTGGTATTCTTTATTTCACGGTTACCGACTCAATGGTTGGAAGTAGCCATTTCATGATTTCTTTTGATGTAAATTCAGAGCAATTTAGTATGATAAGCTTTCCACCGATTCCTAACCACGGAATCGCTCAAATTTTTCGTTTAGTGAATGCACAAGATGAGCTAGTAATGTTTGCTGCCACTGGCTATCGTGAGATGAAAATTGACATGTGGCTCCTTCAAAAAGATACATGGTATCGTATCCATTCATTTCCTGTAATATCACTCGATTTGTGGTGCTCAATAACACATTATGTGACAAACGGAAATAAGTGGTTTGTGATGGCAAAATTTCAGAAGATTTTTGAAATTGATACTGGTATGATGTGGTTTGACCGTTTTTATCCAGTTACTTCTTGGACGTGTTGTGATGGTGCGTTATTTACGGAGACCCTTGTTTCACCTAGTATCTAGGATATTTAATGTTTTAATTTTTAAAATTTGTAATGTTTTACTTTTTAGTATTAGTAGTTTTTCATGTTTTATTAATGAACTATATGGTTAATGCCATGTATTGAACCATCCCTAGTAGTAGTTAATGAACTATAGTAGTAGTTAATTAAATTCAATGTGAATCAACCATCTCTTGTACTAGTGAATTTAATTCCATCCCTTTTCTTATTAAAAAGGCTCACAAACACTCTTTCTACATTACTAATATTTCCCTAATCAATAAAACAAAATAGCCATGTATTCATCTTCTTCATCCAGTAGGTCATACCGTAGGAACAATCATGAATACTATGATGTTGCTAATATGACACATTGCAATTGTCGTCCGCAGCCACATCCGCTAATTGAAAGAGTTGCTTGGACTCCTACAAACCCCGGAAGAAGGTTCAGAAAATGTCCTAGAAGCAGCTGTGGTGTTTATGGTTTTATTGACCCCGAGCTACCGTCACAATATTACATAGACTTGCTTTATAGGGAACATGAAGAGAAAGTGCGTGTAATGAATGAACAAGGAAGTGTGGCAAATTCAGAAGATTCAAAGCAAAGTATTGGAACGTTGCAAAAAGAAATTATGCAGTTAAAGGCTAAATCAAAATTTCATGATGGACTTATGTTTTTATTTACTTTGTTATTTGTCATAATTTTCATTATGCATTATGCTTGTTAAATTAGCTTGAATCCTGCTACGAAGTTAGTTATGGTTGATGGTGTACTTGTATTTGTGACTGTTATGCAATTGTGCTTTATGTTTTTTTTTTAATGATGAATTATTCCCAACATTCATGTTAGTTTAATATAAATATTTACCGTTGGCATACTGCTAATTACTTAGACAAAATCACATACAGTTTTAAAAATATACCAAGTAACATACATACATAACCATCTTGTAATGACCATCATACACCAAACCTGCTAATCACTAATAACTAATAACCACACATGCTAATGACCATCATATACCATCTTGTATTTCCAGAAGTAATCTACCATTCGTTCACGATAAGCAATAGCTGTTTCTCTAGGATCGGCCGCCTCTAATGATATATTAAGAACCAAACGGTAAAGATTTATGCAAACCCATACTCCGCAGTCACCATATACACTGCATTGTCTAGGGGCATCATCTTGGTATCTCCATGTTATCGCATAACCATTGGCGTCAATTCCTTTAGCCTTTAACACTCCCTCCTGGTCAAGATACTTTGGCAGCCAATATCCAAAAGTTTCAGGCATTGTCTCTTCCCACCATTGTTTACCTCTTGAAAATTCAGGTAAGGAATCATATATTGTGACAACACCGGTACGTATATGAAGCGACCCTAAAGCCCAGTGCTTTTTAGGTTGGTTTATTGGAAATAATACCTACATTATAGAAAAAAATGCAATTTAAAACATAAAAAATAAAATTTGTATAGAATATACATCATCTAACATGATAAGATAACATATACAGACCTTTTCGACAACACACCATGGCACTGGATACTTTCGGCCGTTTGCCCAGTAGCTTCGGAGGTTACCGGACATGACACACGCACTAAAAAATGCACCGGCCATAGCCCAATCAACGTCTGATGGTCGGAGCGCCCACATTAAATCTACCCATACATCTAGGTGCTGTTTTTAGTATATACATGTTAATACGGATAGTTAAGTTGAAACATAAATACACATTTTTCGTGGAAAAAACAAATCTTGAATTGTTTCAAAATCCAACTAGGGGAACAAATGCACTTATATAAGCAAAGACTCAATAGGAAAAAGCAACTAGGGGAACAAATGCACTTATATAAGCAACAATCCTTAGAATATGATTAACCAAGCAAAGTAGCAGCCCTAAAACATAAGACAGACCCTAGGTTCAATCACACCACTGATTAAGCAAATAAGCTTATCCAAATAAGCTAATAGTGGTGAGATTTTGGCAACAAAACTCTCTCTAACCAACTGAGATTAAAATTTCACCAAACGCTGATGCACAGGGGTGATTCAGGTTCAAACAGCCAATTCCTAATGGCTTTTTTAATAAGTAAATTAATTCCAATTCTCAAATTTCTTTTTGGTTTTGTTTCTTAAGCTATAATACTCCTAAAAATAACAAGCCAATTTTATTTCCAATGAGAATTGAGACCTATGGATCACTACAAAGATCTGAACAATTTTATGACTTAGAATTTTTTACTTGAAGCAAACTTTGACCAAAATGAGATTTCATTATCAAATTTTAACTGAAAATGGTGAATTATACTAATGAATAATTCAAATAAGCTAAAACTACTACTGATGCAACTAGATTATGAGATTATGCAATCTATATCCTAACAGTTATGCAAATTAAGGTGATACAAATGTATTTTTGACTTTTTATAAAGTCAACTATTGTTTTTATGCTAGACTAATCCTATATGCAACCTAAGTATTGTATCTAAATCAATAATCCCAACTAAATTGATAATGAAACGAGCAAACTACTTAAAACTAAACACCCTTATAAGTTGACTGTATCACTAAAGTGCAACAAATAATCCACAATCCAATTCCAAACACCAAATTCAGATACAACCATATCAAATAGCACCAAAACAATACAGAAAACACAGATCTCAGATGCAAAATTAACTCAGAAATACAAAACCAACAGATACTAAGATAATCAGTAATGAAACAATGACTTAAACTAAATCCAACTATGATAATATAAGCAACTATAATGAAACAATAACTACTTAAAAACAAAATTTAAGCAATAACAAATAAATCTAAGCTACTAATATTATAATTATCCAATATGGTACTAAAAAGGCAAGAAATTCGAATAAATTAACAGTTATACGTACCTCATCCCTAAGCCAACATGAGCTAAAATCACCATGTCCCAATAAACACTTCCAGAAACGAAGATCAACAACCGTATCTCCCCATGGAAAATAAAACATAGTATCATCTTTTTCCTTTAAAAACTTTTTTTATGTAAACTGGCTCAGCGACCTTTGTTTTCTTCGCCTTGCGACGTCTTGTCAGGCTCTGAAATAGAAAAAAAACGGATTAAATGAATTTAAATTGCACTATAACGAGAAATATATAGTCAGTGTGACATACCTCTACAAAGGGTTCAAATTGGAATACTTCCAATTTATCATCAAAATCAGGAGCTTCAATAGGGGATATGTTAGCATGATTGATCCTAGATGAACGCTTTCTTAATGTTATTGGCGTAGTGTCTGGTGGATTTGTATAGGGTGACTGGTAATATCTCCCTAATTTCCTCTTCCTTTTAACTTCTTTGAAAATAGCTCTGACATTTTCAGTCTAAACAGAAAAAACGATATCATTACAAACACGTAGTAATATCTTTTAGTTAAAAACTAGTAAATTTACGTTTATATTGTCAGCAATGGTCAAAAATGATTTATATCTCACAAACCCTGGATAAACTTATTATTTTAAAAAAACTGGAAAAACATATATTTTTTTTTGTCATTTGTTCAATTTAAATATGTTATTAATATAAAAGTGGATAAACTTACTATTGTATTAATAAGCTAAATAACTTTACCTTAACAACTTCGTCATCGTTGTCATCACTAACACATATATATTCTATTCCATCATTCTTTTCTGAGCAAGTCCCCTCCCCTGTAGGTTCATATACCTTGTTGGATCGTGAACACCTTGAACTTGTGTTGATAATGATACTTTGAGTGATATCACTAAGTATGCGGAATCTACTTAATGATACTTAGAAGATTAATTGTAAGTAAAACAGATTAATGTGTGAACAATGAATATAACAAAACAACTAGCTCCAATATTATTAATAATAATAATACGAGTGATCTGAGATATCACTAGGGTTACACCTTGAAGCTCTAAGAAAACGTATATCTAAGTTATCATCTAGGATCTCCTTTTATAGAACAAGGAGTCCTCTTGTACAAGATAAGTATAATACTAATAGAATAAGATATACACAAAATCTTTTCTATGTTTATCAATACGCGTTTCTCTAACAGCTAACAAGTGAGCAGTGGTAATATTTGTTCTTGCAGTGGTAATGAGTTTCCACTGCAAGTACAATCTTCTTGCAGTTGTAACTTCTTCACTAGCCGTGGTAACTGATAGAATAATTCCCAACAATCCTCCCCTAAACTTATGATTTATTAGTAAATCAATAAGTTTCTTCCAAGTATAAAATAAACCTGAGGATATGGGAATTCTTCCAAACACTTATCTTGTTTTTCTTAATCCTTTATCAGCTCTTACACTTTGATCTTTAATCTTCTGAATCAAAGCTCTAACCTTCTCATTATCTGCATACACTCTTAACTTTGACATCAACATAGCAGACAAAGTTGTAGCTTTAAGTGGATATTCCTTCTCAGCAAACATAAACACATACACTTTATTTGTTGTAGAAACATGATGAACCTCACATTTATCAAAATATGTCCATGTAGTATTCAAGTTTGATGAATTAAACTTCCAATACTTATCAGTAAGATCTGGTTCATATAATCTTCTCAAGTCAACCCAGAGCTGCATTTCTTTCATATCCTTGAGAGTATCAGCCTTGAATCTTTCATTTACAAGCTTCCAAAGGGTATCAAGATCATCTCTGTCACATGCTTTAAGTAAATCTTCAAACTGAATGAATGATGAAGATTCTCCTCCTAGTCTGATAATTTTCCAAGTGGGAGCAAAATTCTTTGCTGTGTACACTTCCCAATCAATAATTTGATGTTTTGATTGTGAATGATCTGGATAGAAATCTTCTTCTTCAACAATGATAATTTCACTCAGTGGATCTTCTGCACATTTTTCAGATTGAGATTCTTTCTCTTGAGGAGCTTTCATTCTTTTAGTGACATGATCTTCAACTTTTGAAGCTTTCCTTTTATTTAGTTTAAATCTTTCAACTTCTTCAAAATCAATAGGTTTGAAGGTACTATCTTGCCTTTTAACTCTGTAGTAGATACCTTCAATTCTTTCATGAGACATACCTTTGAAGTCAGCCATCTTCCAAGTTCCAACATGGCAGCAACATACTTTCATCTCATGAATGATCTGTGCCTTTGTAGGTTGTCTTTGTTTCTTTTGACCTTTTCTGAAGTTTCCAATAATTTCATCCAGTGCTTGTTGATTCTTCATTTGAATGAAATCAATCAACTGAGCTGTTCTTTGTTCTTCAGTTAAAGACTTGTTAGCAACAAGCTCAATAGCTTTCTTCTTGACAACTGGATCATGCTTAATCATATGCTCAATTTCTTCATCTGACAGCACATATGAGAACATAGGGGGTTTCTCATGTAAGATAGTTGGTGGAATAACTGAGAGTGGTTGTGCCATTACTTCTTCAAGTTTACCTAGTCTCTGTGCTTCCATAAAACTAGCAACATCCATCTCCTTTTGCTTCTTCATATTTTCTCTTTCTGCAGCTTCAAATTGTTCTGCTAATCTTGCATCAAAATCAATTTGAGCTTGATCTTTCTTAGAAATCTTCCTTGTAAGAACTTGTTCTGCATCAAGTACCATTGCTTTACCTTTAACTGAACTTTTTCTGGCAGCATCTTCCTCTGCAGTGGTAAGTAATGGAACATCAGTGGTAACTTTTTCACTTGCAGTGGAAATTATGTGATCAGTGGTAACATGCTCTACTTCAGTGGAAAAGTGTTGAGCAGATTCAATAACCAAATCTTTATCCAACTTCCTCCCCTCAATTTCAGCTACATCATCATATGCTTGAGCATCCATATCTTCAAAATTAGAACTCCTCCCCTCAATTTCTGCATCTGTTTTCCTCCCCTGTTTGGAAGAAGTTCCCAAAGCATAACCAGAACCTGCAGAAAGACCATCAGAAGATGATGGGGAAGAAACCACAACTTGAACATGTCTTTTCTTCTTGAGATCCACAACTTCAGCCTGTAACTTTTGGATCTCAGTTTTCAATAGATTCAACTCTGTGGCATGTTGTACTTTGGTCAGTGCCAGATCTTTCTCCAGAGTTTGAACCTGTTTGGTTAATTTGGTACATAATCCCATCAATTCAGTTAGTGTCACACTGCCTTCATCACTTCCAACTGTGTTACCTGTTGGGAGAGGTGAATCATAAGGCATTGATTCAGGCTCTTCTCTAGTTGGACTAGATTGAAGCCTTGAACCACCACTGCTTGTTCCTAAACCATAAGGATCAGCAACATGCAATGTTGTCATGGAAGGAGTTGGCTGTTTTTGCCTCCTTTCATATGTGTGAGTTATAGCAGGAAAATGTTGAATTTGTGGAACAGAAATAGTGGGTGTGTGATGGGATACAACTGGGATTGTTGCATCTTCACCCTGTAGTTGTGAAATCTTTGCAAGCATGTTTGGTAAAAGAGGATGAGTCATTCCATCCCAAAGATCTGAAGCCTTACTCATGTTTTGAAATACTTTTGGCTTAAGATATGGAGTGTCATAAATCCTATTATGATTATGCAGTTGAAATTCATTTAACACTGCTTGCACAAACCTTGGATACATCAAAAATTTGTATGAACTTGTTACATTGCCTTTCATGTTATTAAATATAAACTTTGAAAAATTGAAAGTCCTATCAGAAACCAAGCAAACTAAAGGGTAAGCCATGGTTGATCCAAATTGTTCATAAGAAGTTTTCTTAGGACTTAGGCAATGCAACAGAGTGTGTATCAAAAATCTCCAATGGGGGCAAAAACATCCTTTCTTAAAGGTTACTTTTTGATCAGATGTATCATACCCCATCAGACCAATGTAGTGGAATATGTCTGAATTAGGTAATGTGATGATACCATTGAGATCATCTAATTGGAGAATTCTCCTCAAAGATGACTCAGTAACATCAATAGTTACCCCATCAACTGTGGCTCTAAGAGCTTCCACAGGTTCATGTATGTCTCCCTGTTCAAGTGTGATGGACTCCGCAGAGTTCCAAAACTGTTTGATTTGAGAAACAAAGATTGTGGGATTCATAGTTAAGGCATACCTTATATGAGTTGAGTTGAGAAAGTCCACAATCTGATGAAAAGTAGGTCCACTCTTGACGTTTGACTTTTGTAGATAAGCCACTTGGTTGTGTTCATCTGCAAACTTGAGAGTCACCATGATTTTGTGATTTGAGAGATAAAAGTGTTAGTAATCGTGAGTAAAAAGCAAGCCGTATAAAATCAATTTATATTAATAGGGTTTTGAGAAAAACGCGGATGGATAATTATCTATAGAAAGATGTATCTTTTGAAGAAATACAATTTGGTAAGTAGATAATTTCCAAAAAAAAAAAAAATTAACCCTATTAATAAGGAAAGACATTTATTTTTGGTAACGGCTAGTAAAAATACGATTACTGACACACAGTTGTAACGGCTAGTTCATCAGTGGTAAAATTTACACTTTCAGTGGAAACAATGAACTTGCAGTGGTAAAAATCAACAAAATTTCAAAGAGCAGTGGTAAGTAAAATATGTAAAATGTGCTGCTCTTATCATAGTTTTTAGCAAACTATCAGCTATCAACGGATTTGATAAGTCTTTACCATGAGCCGTTTGCTTATGGACTAGCTGATTCTTATGTGGGTTAGACATGGTGAATCAATAACCATTTGTTGTGTGTCAATATTACACACCTTATTACTCCAATGATATGTAACATCACAAAATAAATCTCATCTTAACTCACAAATATTAACCCAAGTAACTTTTTAACTGAGTTACTATACACAAAATATCTTCTCAAAAGTCAAACCACAGTTACTCCTCAAACCAACCAAAACAGATGGAAGTAAATAATCTTCATTAATTATTGTAACACCTATCCTTGGCTTATTTAACCTCCTCCAAACACAACATCTCAGTCACCAACAATCTTTCAACCCTAATAGCCCACAACAAAATTTCAAAAACCAATTTGCATTCAAAAATCATGTCAGCAAACCCTGAGTCCTCTAATCAACACTCTTCTGTTCCAACATCAGAAGAAGAAGTACCACCATATCCATGGGGACTTGGAGGTTCTGATTTTGAGAAAGAAATAAAGAACCGATGGGATGTGGAAGACAAGAAATGGAATGCATACATAGAGGGTGAATCAAGCCATAATACAAATCCTGCTGAGCTTGTCTCTCCCTTCATCTGGACATCTGATGAAGAATCTTCAGAGGAAGATAATGAAGAACCAACCTTTCTTCCTCCTTCCACACCAGAGAGATCTCAACCAAGATCAAGTATGAGAGATCCATCTCTCCCAACATCATCAAACTTGATGGTGGATCTTCCTGCTCCAGAACCTTGTCTTCTGCATCAAGAACACATTGGACAGAACAATAAAGCTCAAATCACACATAAGGGAAAGGAGAAGCAGAAGTAAATGATTGATGAATGTTGCCAAGGACCAAAGTTTGTGAGTAATTTCTTGACTTTGGTACTTGTGCATCTTCACAGTCTTCCTTCTCTTCTTTTTCCATTTTCAGCTTCAGCTTCTTCATTGTACTTGTCATAGCCTCAAGTATTATGTAATAATAGATAGAAGCTAGTAGTACACAAGTAGCCAAATGTATTAGGAATGATCTTTGTAATCCAATTGGAACCTTGAATGTAAGCTGTATCTTATGTCTTGAAATGAAAAGATCTTCATAATTAGCATAATATGTAAGACCTTCAGCATTATTTTGTTTGCAATAGAGACTAAATACAGCTCATTAGACAACTTCCTTGGCTATATCTCTTGGTGACAGTAACACACATCTTGCAATTACATGAACATTTGCAGAACAGACATATATCAAACAACTTGACACCATATTAGTTCAACTCAGAAAATATCATCAAGTCATTCATAGAAAACATTAATCTTTGACTGTCCCTGCACACATCATAAACAAATTAGTACCTTTTGGGGACCCAAGCCACAAATGACTTGGATCTGCCTCGTGTATCAATATAATTATATCTATCAAAGGTCATTGATACACCATTGGGATTGTTTGTTGTTCCTTTTGGTTTCCATTCCCAACGAGCTGAGGCCTTAACAGCTTTTCCCAATTTTACCCTTTTCTGTTGAACATCAGTGGAAACAATTGGTCTTGCAGTGGTAACTGCATGCCTAGCAGTGGAAACTGCTGGATTAGAAAATTTTGGTCTCCACATTTGGTTCTTGTGATCATTCTTTTCAAAATAAATCTTTTTCCCTGTTTGGTAAGATTTAACAAAAGAAGTAACAGGGGACTTAGGATAAACTCTGTTATTACTTCTGGCAGTGGTAACAGCTGGTCTAGCAGTGGAAACATGTTTAATGCCAGTGTTAAGCATAACAGACCTGGGAACCATTTTGCTTAGGGGATTTGGGTGAGTCATTTTATTAGAATTTGATCCATTCACCCTTGTAAAAACTTCCCTTCTTCCTATGTGGTAGGTACAGTCTTTAGCTAAATGGTCAAAGCTACCACATATGTGACAAGCCTTATTGTAAAACATAAAGTCACTACCAAACTGTCTAGTTTTAACATGATTCCAACTTCTCATGTTACCTCTAGGAGATTTAGGCCTATCCCTGTACATTTCAGCATACCTAGTAGTAGACCTAGTGAAATTTGACTGTGTTCTAGGCTTCTCTTTAACTTCTTCAGGAATGCTTTTACACTCCTCAACTTTAACATTTTCAGTAACACTAGTTTTAGACTCAACATTCAAACATTCATCTTTAAGAGATGAGTCACTAGCACTATCAAAAGTCTCAACCTCAACCTGAACCTTTTCAGTTTCAACTGGTTTAACAAATTTTGGTCCATAGGTCATGGGTGGATCCTGAAACTCTTCTAAGCCTGTGTGAGCAAGATCAATACCAGGAGGTGCTGGAACACCTCTTAGAGGTGGTGGAACAGTATTGTATCCAAGACCTGATTTAGCTTTGCTCACAATTTGGGCTTCCCAAATTTTGTCAATGCTCTTGGATTGATGGTCTAGTGTTTTCTTAGTAATCTCAATATTCTCACTAGCCTTTTTAACTTTCTCAATCTCCTCCCTAAGAGCTTTATTTACTTCAAGATAAAAATCTAAGTCTCTTTTTAAAACAGCAATATCATCTCTGAACTTAGATTCATTTGCCCTATAATGCTCTATCTGCTTTTCTAAAACACCTAGACCTCTTTTATGATTTGCTAAATTATAATTAGTATGATGTAAATCTAGCATCAGTTCATCATATTGTGTTTTAGAAACCTCTAACTCTTTAGCAGCCTTACAGTTTTTAGAACAAGCATTATCAGTATATACCTCAGAGTCAGAGAAAGCCATGAGTGCATGCTCAGTGGCTAGCATTGCAGATTCTGTATCATCTTCTCCATTCTGACCCATAAAGCTCCAATCAAAGCTTACTCCATCAATAGCCAATAGCACCTTTGGCTCTTCTGTTGTAGGTTCTTTGGCCTTTTCCTTCTTGTACCAAGTTGACTTATTGTCAGATTTCCTTGGTTTTCTGCATTCTCTTGCAAAGTGCCCCTTCTTGTGACAGTTATAGCACTCCACCTTCTTTTTATCAAAACCTACAGTCTCATCTCCACTTATATGAATCTTTCTCCCTGTCTTCTTCCAGAACTTCTTTGATCTTAAGCTGAGCAATGCTACCTGCCATTTGATGTCCATCTCCTCCATATCATCTTCATCAATTTGATCCAAGTCCTCATGATTGAGGATTGAACCACCCACATGGCTGGATATAAAGGCATAGAAAGTAGCATCACTTAGTCCTGCAATCTGCTTCTTTGAGCTCCTAGTGGAAACATTTCCATTACCAGTGGAAACAATCATGTTACCACTGTCATCATCACTGTCACTTTCATCATCAGAACTGTCATTACCTGATGATGATATGAGTGCAACTCCTGCAGAACTTGTCTTTAACTTGCCAGCTTTCTTAAGTCTTTGTTCAATAACTTTGAAGTTATTGTACACATCATTAAGCTTCATTGTCTCAAGATCTGACTTGTCCTCCCATACAGCAACATTTGTATCAAACTCAGCAGGTAAACTTCTTAAAAATTTAAGATTGAGGTCTTCCTTTTCTACCTCTATTCCAAAAGCAGTCAGCTGAGTTACAATCTTTTGTAGCCTTGTGAATATGCTATCAAGAGATTCATTGCTTGATGAGCCAAAATTCTCATAGGTCTGCTTCAGTAAAGTCTTTTGAGTTTTCTTGGTATAGTCATTACCACCAAATACTTCACATATCTCATCAAAGAGGGTCTTTGCATCCTTGTATTTGGTAAAAGCCTGGACTTGTTCTCTGGGTAGAGCCATCAATAGCAAACCTCTAGCCTTCAAATCATTCTTAAGTTGGTTTCTTTCATCATTTGTAACTGGACCAGCATTTACTTTTGTTACTGGCTTGCCACCAACTGTCTCAACAGTTGTACCAGGTTTGAATGAATTTCCACACGTTATGATCTCCCATAATGTGTAGTCTTGAACCATAAAGAATTGTTCAATCATAAGCCTCCACATCTCAAAGTCATTAATTTTAAGCTTGGGAAGCTTTGCAGCAATGTTTGATTGGCTTGTTTCTGTCTCCATTGTTTCTTTTGAATCTGCCATAGGATCTTCTAAATCAAAATATCAAAGCCTTGCTCTGATACCACTTGTTGGATCGTGAACACCTTGAACTTGTGTTGATAATGATACTTTGAGTGATATCACTAAGTATGCGGAATCTACTTAATGATACTTAGAAGATTAATTGTAAGTAAAACAGATTAATGTGTGAACAATGAATATAACAAAACAACTAGCTCCAATATTATTAATAATAATAATACGAGTGATCTGAGATATCACTAGGGTTACACCTTGAAGCTCTAAGAAAACGTATATCTAAGTTATCATCTAGGATCTCCTTTTATAGAACAAGGAGTCCTCTTGTACAAGATAAGTATAATACTAATAGAATAAGATATACACAAAATCTTTTCTATGTTTATCAATACGCGTTTCTCTAACAGCTAACAAGTGAGCAGTGGTAATATTTGTTCTTGCAGTGGTAATGAGTTTCCACTGCAAGTACAATCTTCTTGCAGTTGTAACTTCTTCACTAGCCGTGGTAACTGATAGAATAATTCCCAACATACCTCTTCAGCACCCTCCATAGCAGCTTGTCCTGCTGTTTCAGCGACAACCATATCCATTTTTACAGCTGTTTCATTCCCATCTTCAAATGTTGGTTTTTCAATATCCGCCAACTCACCTGACTGTTCATATACATTTTCAGATGTATTACAAACAGCATCGCCTGCTATATCAGCCATAACGGCATCCGATTCTTCATGTGTTTCATCGTTCTCTTTTACTTCTGTATCCACAACCATCGATTCCTAAAAAACAAGCGGTGAATGTAGTGAACATACAATAAACAAAATACAAATGAAAGAATAGAAAGGAAAGAATACCTGTTGAGGAGTTTGATCAAACCCATCATAACCAATATCTGAGAACGTTTCATTCAGATTTGGTAAGGGGTACAATCAAAATTGGGCTCATCGGCAACTTGAATAACATTAGTTGTTTGATCTGGATCAGGAGACAGGAAAACGACTTTCATTACTTGTGTCATAGTGCCCGTAAATGCGTGAGGGTCCGTATAATACAAGTTATGTTTCTCAGCGTCTGAATCATTCGTCTTCATGGGTGTCTTGGCATCATGAGTATGCATCTTAAAACAACATTTAAGAAAAATATAAAAATGTAAAAATGGTTAATAATAAGATGAAAAGAAAAATTAAAAAGATAAATCATATTAAATATAAGCTATCACTTGAATTTAAAATTTGATTTATTGATATTTTTCTTTTACCAAACTTTTTAACTAGAGCTTAAAATTAAGCAAATTGGAGTGAAAAGATTTGGACAGTTGACTTTGGTCAACTGTCATCGGCAAAGGCTGAAACTTGATGTGCGCAGTCTACTGCACTAACTTGCATCCTAATTAATAGAAAGTATCCAAGTATAGCTACTCAAGGGACCCAAGAACACCTAGTAGGGCCATTTGACTAACCGGTATCGGATTTTCAGTTTCTGGCTGCTCCAAGTCGTCTTTTGCTTCAACAATTTGCATCTGAAGTCCCCTTATATAATCCATGCTACGTATGTACCACGGACAAAGCAACTCGGAACGTGTTGGTACCAGCTTCTTTAAAGGTTGTACAGCCTAGAATAGAAATAATTGTTAACTGATATGATGTAAATAAACGACAACTTTAAAGGCTATTAGCTATGGCTGTTGATAGTTTATGACTAAAAAAGAAATTTTACAAATTTTTTAACAATTAAAAGCAATACAACAATATTAACCTACAAAGTTCAGCCTATATCAGTAAGGATAAGATATAAGTAATACTAACCTGATATTAACTAATTAAAAAGCAAGTGACGTTTTTCCTTAGTTGTTCAATTACCTGATCAAATAGAATAGAGTGATGCTTTTTCTCAAATTTGTTGATGCTTGACCATGCTAAAGCACGAGGGATCTTCGTAGGGTCTTTGCACAAAAAATGGGTGCTGTTAGGGAAGGTTTCCAATATCCAAATCTAAAAAACACAGGAATACAAAATAATTACGCTCACGAACAGAAGGTATCTAATTGGATACTAGACAAAATACTTACTATATCAGTAAGGATAATATATAAACTGTCACACCCTCGCCGAAGGCGGAAACACGAGGTGTAACGAAATCGATATACATCACCAAAGAGAAATAAGACAATACCATAATTTACATTAAGGAAAAGTATAACATTACAACGTTGTTATTGCCGACTTTGGCAAATATAAGACATAAGTTTGATTCCCAAAAGATGGTATTTTAGTACATAATGAAAAGAAGTGACATGTGAAAACTTCATTATGCAAGACCTTGATGACAAGCTTACTGCCGATCACCTGAAATGCATGAGAGAAAACGGGTCAACTATGAAAATAGTTGGTGAGTACAAACGTTTTAAATAATAGGAAAACCATTTGAGAAAGTTCACCAGGCAAAGGCACTGCAAATCCACTCAGTTCCAAGTCCCGCCATAAGAGACTTGTAACCTGTGTGTTTACAACCCACTGCCTAAAAGTTATGTGTCTAGTAGTCAAGCACAAGTGGTCAATATAGTTCACAATATGGATACATAGTATATAATAAAGTAAGTGGCAAGGCTCCTAAAATAAATAATATGCGTTCCGTAGACAGGGGAACGAGAGGTTGGCCGACCTCTAATAGCGCTATCCATACTACCTACTGCCCCACACAAGGAGGCCGCACGAACGGTGCGTATAAATTGGAGTGCGAACGGCAAACCAGCAGGAGACTAACAATTGCTGATGCACGTACGGTACATCTTTCACAAACTATTATATAGTAACAAGTCAAAGTTACTCCGTAGACAGGGGAGATTTTATGTTGCTCCGAACATGGGAGACTTGATAATGCTGCTCCGTCGACAGGGGAGACTTTGCACTGCTCCGATCATGGGAGACTTTAGGTTATAGCACGTACGGTGCATTAAGTTCAAAAGTTTAAGTCAATTTCAAAGGTCAAGTCAAGTTCAAAAGGTCAAAACAAGTTCAATAGTTCCAAACAAGTTATAAGTCAAAAGAGTTCAATGAGTAACAAACAATTTAGTTCAAGTAATTCATGCATCCACCCCAAATAAGTTGAAATAGTTAGAAAAAGGGGTTCGTGAATACTCACCTGATATAAGCGATATGATAACAAAGGGTACGAACTGAAGTAAGACGCGCACTTAACCGCAACCTAAATGAATGATATGATCTGCTTTAGATCATGAAATGATGAAAGGAATGTACATGCGCATGTTTCCCTATACCACTCTTAACTTGGAAATACTAGTTAGTGTCAAAATAAAATATTTTCCATACTTAGGAAAAATAAGTCCAACTGGAATTATAAAAACTTGTCGTAATATATATCGTATAAAAAAAATGTTAGCGTTGTATTCCCCGTCTTGAAAACCTTAAAATAATGTCTAGTAGTCGCGTAATAAACTTTGAGTCGCACGTATTTTGTTTATTAAAATAACTCCTTGAATAAGAAATCTAGAAAATATATTATTTAGTACGTAGTTATATTATTTTCTAGTAGTGACTATATATATATATATATATATATATATATATATATATATATATATATATATATATATATATATATATATATATATATATATATATATATATTTGACGATGTTAAAACGGGTATAACTTGGTCGTTTTAAGTTCATTTTCCTCGTTCTTTATATTCACGGATTCGTTTTAGTATGTAGTAATATATTTTCGATAGCTCGGTTCCTCTAGGTTATGTTTAACACCTCTTTTTGCCCGTCGAAAACTGTCAAACAGCATGCAGTTTTTAGAAAAATAGTTTTCGTCGTTAAATTTACAAAAATCATATCTCCTTCGTTATAAGCTCGTTTTAATCCGTTCTTTCGCCAAAAGTTTCGTTTTTGAAAGTATTTTCTAAATCTTTGGTCAAAAATTAACCATCATTCACTGATTTTCCCACGTTTCAAAAATAGGGACAGTAGGTCAATATGTAGTTTCAAAAACTATTTTCAAGTCTCTAAACTAGTTCTAACTTCAATCAAACCACTTTCAATCACCACAAAACTAGTCTAATCCTACCATACACCTTCTTAGGGTGTCATGGGTTCCTAAATATCATCAATCCACTAGGTCTAACAAGGGTTTCTATTTCTAGAGATTAAAAGATATATATGTATAAAAAGAGTGGTATAAACTAGTGTATGCATGAAATCTTGTATAAAAATCATGTGAACATGAAAATAACTTGAAGAAATGATGAAAATAAATTTGGTAAACTTACTTTGAAAGATTAGAGTGCTTGGATGAGTAAAACCTAAGAATCCTTGAGTTTTTATTTCAAAACTCTAACAAGGATTATCAAATGAGCTAGAACATGTCTTGATCTTGGAAAAATGATGGATTTTTGATGGTGTTCTTGGTCCTAGTGGTTTGGCCGTGGGTTTGGAAGGGAAAAGAGAGAAAAAAGTGATTTTTGCTTGTTGAAATGATAAGGTGTATGTGATAAGCTTTTAGTTATATATCATTTTAGTTAGACAAGAATTAGGTGTACATTAATGGGTGTTGGTGAAGTCTTGTCTAGGAAGCCTTGGAGGGGGGGGGGGCAGTTTTACAAAGGAGGAAAAGGGGGAGGATGTTGGGTAATTATTTAGAGAGTTAGTGGTAGTATAGTGTAGTATTTAGTTAGTTTTGGTTTAAGTCGGGTACCGGGTTTGCTAGAAATAAATTTTATCAAAGTTATTCGGGACATAATAAAGTCGTAAAAGTTGTAAAAATATGTTGGGTACAAGTATTGAATGTCTGGATAATTATTGTTTAGTTTCTACGAAAACCGTCGTAATTATATTAGACGTATGATATTAATTAATTAAATTTCCAAAATACTGGGTAAATGAATTTTTATAACTTTTAAGATGTTAGAAGGGATATAAAAATATGTCGGGACCATGGTGGGAATATTTAGATATATTCGTTATATTTATTAATCACGTGTTAACGTTTAATTATAAACACTTATACGTAAAACGTAAAATATACTAAATATATTAATTTGAAGATCCTAAGAGTGGTATAGCATGTAAATGACATTATGATGATAAGCAGACTATTTCTAGTCTATATGAGATGTCCTTACCGATAATGCACGTGAATAGTGGAATTTCTTCCGGGGAATGAATAGTGTTCTGTGAATAGTAGAATTTTTAAATGTTTCTCAGAATATCAAACGGACATCAAAAATGATGAATAGTAAAATGATGAATAGTGTTTTGATGAATAGTAATCGATGAATAGTGAATTTCCAAAGTTTGGGAGTAAACGTAGACGTGGAAAATATCGGGTTGTTACATTCTACCAACCTTAAAAGGAATCTCGTCCTCGAGATTCAATTCGTCCATTCTATAGGTGTATGTGATCGCGGTTAAATTTGATGAAGCAACTAAGGTCGAAAACGCTAGGTCTCAGATTATATCAATGTCGTGAACTTGGTGAGAAATAAAGATAAGTTAAGCACTCAAGATTAAGAAGTAAGGAGGTTGTTCAAAAGAATATACCCGGCATGTTGTCCTGATTCGGTGGGGTTAAGTGATTCCCTAGGAAGTAAGCTCGACCACGTGCAGGGGGAATTTGAATGTTCTGATCTTGGGGGCCTTCAGTTGTCGGTGCCAGGTTTGGACGATTTTGTCCTTCGTTGGGAGTTCCTTTCAACTTTGGACAAGTATTCCGAAGATGATCCAAGCTCCCACACTCGTAACATGCTAATCTTTGTCCTTGGTTTCCATTTCCATTTCGGCAATTCCGACTAAGATGGCCTGTCCGTTTGCAGTTGATGCACCTTGGGCATTCTCCGGAGTGGTGAAGGTTACATCGGGTACATTTAGGATGTGAGCCTTCATATCCTCTGCGCTCCTGATTTGTTGCTCCATAGTTTCCAACTACCCGCTGCCTCTTGTCCTGTTGGTTTTGATCACGGCTTCTTTGCTGATCTTCCTGTCTTTTTCGTCCTCCATCATTTCCTTTTGTTAGTTCACCAGTCCTGATCACATCATTTGTCAAGCGGTATGCCATGCCCACAGCAGCTTGCAGAGTGGTTGGGTTTGATGAAGTGACATCCCTCCTGATTTCAGGAATCAATCCCCAAATATATCGATCGATCAGCTTTTCCTTAGTGGAGACCATATGAGGAACCATCTTAGTTAGCTCATGGAAACGGGCCGTGTACTTGTCAACTTCTACTCCTACCATCAAGTGGTTCCAAAATTCCACTTCCAGCTTCTCCACTTCATCTTTTCTGCAGTACTCGTCAGTTAGTAGTTTCTTAAATGCTTCCCAAGATAATCCATTTGCAGCCTCTCTTCCTTGAGTCTGTAGCTGGTTGTTCCACCAAGTCAATGCTCGACCTTGAAGCAGACCCGCAGAGAACTCAACCTTATCTCCTTCAGCACATTTAGTGATGCTGAGTTTCGACTCAACATTCTCAAACCATGATAGCAGTCCAATGGCACCCTCAGTGCCATAAAATTCCATTGGCTTGCATGTCATGAAAGTCTTATAGTTGCATCCCTGACCGTTGTTCGAAGGACCCGCACCATTATTGGATCGTTTGGCATCAATGTGCGCAACAATATGAGTGAGAAGGTCAGCTAATCCAGCAGCACTGTCATTCGGGTTTTCATTGTTGTTACGTCCAACAGCATCGTCATTCGGATTTTCATTGTTGTTACGTCCTGAGCGAGTGTTCATTGCGGCCATGGCTCTGCGATAGACCAAAAATAATGGGTTGAGTGAACGATACATGAACGATGGCGGATGATGTACGGTATAATGATAGTCGTGACATAGAGATCGCAGAATGATGGGAACAAAGCCATGCTTAATCTAACGGGACATAAGGTAGCAAGGAGAAAGAATCTACATGAATGCATATAAAAGGTACGATAACAGAAACTGAAACATATAAACAGGTTATGCATACCCACCCGACCAATGCAACTTCAGGTGACCAGACTCTCTAGACTCGACCAAACATGATCTTTGACCACTACTCCCTTCATCGCATGATTCTTCCTGAATTATACATAGGTGATCAGGCTATGCATACTTGATGATTAATAATGCAATGCTAGGACTAGTCGACTCGTATCATTTTTATTATTTTTTTATTTTTTTTATTTTATTTTATTTTTAAAATTTTTAAGAAAAATGTTACTTTGGTTATAGTTGCGATTTTTATTTTAGAAAAATCGGCATTCTCTATAACCTCTGGCTCTGGTACCAATCTGTCACACCCTCGCCGAAGGCGGAAACACGAGGTGTAACGAAATCGATATACATCACCAAAGAGAAATAAGACAATACCATAATTTACATTAAGGAAAAGTATAACATTACAACGTTGTTATTGCCGACTTTGGCAAATATAAGACATAAGTTTGATTCCCAAAAGATGGTATTTTAGTACATAATGAAAAGAAGTGACATGTGAAAACTTCATTATGCAAGACCTTGATGACAAGCTTACTGACGATCACCTGAAATGCATGAGAGAAAACGGGTCAACTATGAAAATAGTTGGTGAGTACAAACGTTTTAAATAATAGGAAAACCATTTGAGAAAGTTCGCCAGGCAAAGGCATTGCAAATCCACTCAGTTCCAAGTCCCGCCATAAGAGACTTGTAACCTGTGTGTTTACAACCCACTGCCTAAAAGTTATGTGTCTAGTAGTCAAGCACAAGTGGTCAATATAGTTCACAATATGGATACATAGTATATAATAAAGTAAGTGGCAAGGCTCCTAAAATAAATAATATGCGTTCCGTAGACAGGGGAACGAGAGGTTGGCCGACCTCTAATAGCGCTATCCATACTACCTACTGCCCCACACAAGGAGGCCGCACGAACGGTGCGTATAAACTGGAGTGCGAACGGCAAACCAGCAGGAGACTAACAATTGCTGATGCACGTACGGTACATCTTTCACAAACTATTATATAGTAACAAGTCAAAGTTACTCCGTAGACAGGGGAGATTTTATGTTGCTCCGAACATGGGAGACTTGATAATGCTGCTCCGTCGACAGGGGAGACTTTGCACTACTCCGATCATGGGAGACTTTAGGTTATAGCACGTACGGTGCATTAAGTTCAAAAGTTTAAGTCAATTTCAAAGGTCAAGTCAAGTTCAAAAGGTCAAAACAAGTTCAATAGTTCCAAACAAGTTATAAGTCAAAAGAGTTCAATGAGTAACAAACAATTTAGTTCAAGTAATTCATGCATCCACCCCAAATAAGTTGAAATAGTTAGAAAAAGGGGTTCGTGAATACTCACATGATATAAGCGATATGATAACAAAGGGTACGAACTGAAGTAAGACGCGCACTTAACCGCAACCTAAATGAATGATATGATCTGCTTTAGATCATGAAATGATGAAAGGAATGTACATGCACATGTTTCCCTATACCACTCTTAACTTGGAAATACTAGTTAGTGTCAAAATAAAATATTTTCCATACTTAGGAAAAATAAGTCCAACTGGAATTATAAAAACTTGTCGTAATATATATCGTATAAAAAAAATGTTAGCGTTGTATTCCCCGTCTTGAAAACCTTAAAATAATGTCTAGTAGTCGCGTAATAAACTTTGAGTCGCACGTATTTTGTTTATTAAAATAACTCCTTGAATAAGAAATCTAGAAAATATATTATTTAGTACGTAGTTATATTATTTTCTAGTAGTGACTATATATATATATATATATATATATATATATATATATATATATATATATATATATATATATATATATATATATATATATATATATATATATATATATTTGACGATGTTAAAACGGGTATAACTTGGTCGTTTTAAGTTCATTTTCCTCGTTCTTTATATTCACGGATTCGTTTTAGTATGTAGTAATATATTTTCGATAGCTCGGTTCCTCTAGGTTACGTTTAACACCTCTTTTTGCCCGTCGAAAACTGTCAAACAGCATGCAGTTTTTAGAAAAATAGTTTTCGTCGTTAAATTTACAAAAATCATATCTCCTTCGTTATAAGCTCGTTTTAATCCGTTCTTTCGCCAAAAGTTTTGTTTTTGAAAGTATTTTCTAAATCTTTGGTCAAAAATTAACCATCATTCACTGATTTTCCCATGTTTCAAAAATAGGGACAGTAGGTCAATATGTAGTTTCAAAAACTATTTTCAAGTCTCTAAACTAGTTCTAACTTCAATCAAACCACTTTCAATCACCACAAAACTAGTCTAATCCTACCATACACCTTCTTAGGGTGTCATGGGTTCCTAAATATCATCAATCCACTAGGTCTAACAAGGGTTTCTATTTCTAGAGATTAAAAGATATATATGTATAAAAAGAGTGGTATAAACTAGTGTATGCATGAAATCTTGTATAAAAATCATGTGAACATGAAAATAACTTGAAGAAATGATGAAAATAAATTTGGTAAACTTACTTTGAAAGATTAGAGTGCTTGGATGAGTAAAACCTAAGAATCCTTGAGTTTTTATTTCAAAACTCTAACAAGGATTATCAAATGATTAGAGTACTTTGAAAGATTACCCGAAGTTTGTTTTGAGCCCAATGTCGTGAGCCAGTTGTGGTTATTTGACAACATCCCTGACCCAATAAATCTTGACGAACACGAGGCTCCAATCAACCCAAACCCGAGTGCGAATATGGAAACACTATTTTAAAACGACCCGATTCGCTGACTACCAGGTCATGACACTAGCCGAATGAGTCAAAGGAGTGCAAATTCATTGGATGTGACTTCGTCATGGTATTCGAACAATGAAATCCGTGAGCAACTTGCGAAAACCATGACAATTCAACAAGAAACCTTGAAAACTGTTCAAGAAACGTTAAAGAAAAAGCTAGTGTTGAAAGCGTTCAAGTTTCTCCAAACGCTAATTCCTGAAGATTTGGTTAAAAAGAAAGAAAATGGCCCGAAAAAACACAAAAACATGTGCTTCTAAAGTATGGTGATACGTTTGGTTTGAGTTCGGGACAAAATGAAGACGAAGACGAGAAGTAGTCTGCTAGTTTCAGTATTATTTTTAGAGATTTAATGTTTTTTTATTTTTTTTATTAATGTAATGTTTGTTTTAATAAATAAATGTTTTTATTATAATATGTTTGGCGAAATGGGCTGGGGCTAGGGCTTATATTATAAGCCGAAATTAAAATTTGTATTTTTATAAACTTGTTTGACAAATAGGCTGGGGCTGGTGCTTATTATTGCAAAATTACTAAAAAGGACATAATTAAATGAGTTTTTGTATATGTTAGATATTTTTGTGGGTAAATAAGTAATTTATTCTTCAAAAGCCCCGGGCTTAAGTTTTTAGCCTCTTTTATGGGGCTAAAGTTTTTAGCCGGCTTATTTTATAAGCCTTCCATAAACACCATGACAAACGAGATTTATTTAATTAGCCGGCTTATTTTAAAAGCCGAGATAAAAGCCATCCCAAAAAAATGTGATCTTTTTTTTCCTTAATGATTGTGTTAATCGCAAGAAATAAAAGAAAAATTGACAAAGAAACATAAGGCGAACAATGGTCGTATGATCATTTTTCTACTATACAGAAGAATGTTGGTGTTGAGAAACAGGCATCCACTCAATCACCTCTTCTTCATCTCATCCCACCATTTTTGTACTAGTATTTCATCTTTAAATCTGAATGAAGCTCCAGAACCCCATTTCAGTTTCCTGGTTAATTTCTTAATCAATTCAGTTGGTTTCACAAAAGAAGCAGCCATCATCACTTCAAGTAAGGTACCATCTCTCAAATCCACTAAAAACCCTGAATTAGTTATCAATATCTTGAAACAATACAAATTAGCCAATACCCATATCAGGGACATCATTTTTTTTGCTCCCAAGATACTAAGCTGTAGGCCCAATAAAACCCTTGAACCCAAGGTTAAGTTCTTTAAGGGGCATGGGTTTTCAGGCTCTGATCTTGTTCAGTTAATGAAGGCGAATCCGGGTGTTTTGAATGTTGGGTTACATACACGGATTATTCCTCTTGTTAATTTTCTTAGAAGGTTTATTACTAGTGATGAAGAAGTGTTTGAGTTTATCAAGAAAACAAAATGGTTGTTTTATCCGTCGTATAACTTTAAAAGATTGTCGGACAATGTGTTCGCATTGCAGAATCGAGGTTTATCTAATGAGCAAATTGCAACGTTTATTAGTAGAAGATTTTCAGGTGTGTTGTTGAGTCCTAAGGATTTTGAGCAATTAGGAATCCCCGAAAACTCTAGGATGTTTGTCTATGCGGTTTATGCAATTTTGCGGCTTGATAAATCGATTGTAGAGAAGAAGTATGATGTTCTTAGGGAGTATAATTGGTCTGAAGAGGATATAGCTACGTTTGGGAGGGTTAATCCTTTCAATTTGGTGTTATCGGAAGCTAAAATCCGTGCAGGGTTGGATTTCTTCATGAAGGAACTCGGGTATACGCCATCCTACTTGGTCACTCACCATTCCATGTTGAGATCGAGTTTAAAGAAAACAGTGAAACCTAGATACAAAGTTTTGGAAATTTTGAAGGAAAATAAGCTGATTGGTAGTAAACCTAGCCTTGCTGCAGTTGTGGCATATTCCGAGTCGTTGTTTCTTAAGTTTGTCAAGCGCTATGAGAATGAGTTGCCTGGTTTGGCTGAAAGTTACATCAATAGCGTCCAGAAAACCGAAGGTAAAATTGTTTTGAACTGTTGATTTGACAAGTATTTTATAGTATGTACTCCGTATGTGTCGTCGTTTCCAACAAATTTTGGTTCCTTTTTTTAGGACTAGGGTAACAATTATTTTGTAGTATCTAACTATGTATCCTTATGGCGAAGTTGTCAAGTTGATATGGTACCTTTGTATGTAGATGTTTTAACTTACTATGACAAATGCCTTTAAATGTTGTTACAGATTATCTAGATATCTTGTTTTAGGCATTTTATCCATCTCACGAAAAAGGCAATACGGTGGTATGTCTTATCTTGATTGGAACAATATTTCTTTCTCCTTTTTAGGTAAATATTCAACAAGCTACCCAGTTTAATACAAGGTAAAGAAACCTAAAGCAACACATTGAAGACCGCCCAAATTTATTCTCGCTGCACAAAACGACTGAGAATTACCTAATTTGCTCATTGAGGTACAAACTTTGCGACTTTGCGTGTTTTGATTTAATCTTTGTGCACGTTAATTTTTTTGATTATGTAATCTTTGTGCCCATCATGATATGAGATATTCTGTTTTATTGAGTTGCGCTCTTTATAAAATCATTTTGTACTGCTCTTATTACCGGTTTCAAATGATGCTAGCTAGGCTAGATATGGACTCAGTTAGTCAGACATTCCGGATTCACTTGGTAGAATTTCACAAGGCAACATGTCTCATTTATACCCAGGTGTTAAGAGTTGTGTTTAGGATTTTCCTGAATGCTGATAATGATTGTGTACTTGCTTCTTTGTTTCATCGTAATAGTCTCCTTTAAAAAGTAAAACAACAAAATTAATAAGCCAAAAGCAGAAATAAACAATTAGGTAAATAAACAATACTGTATACAATCAATTTTTCACATATACAAGTAATACAACTGGGAAGTTTAAATAATAGACCCTCAGAATATTAATAATGACGACACTTAGAACCTTGGATTTCGATAGTAAATTTTACGATTCTTTGGCTTAAGAAGTAATTTAGAACTATATGTTGAGCGATACACATCCACCAAGAGAGGAAACTGCAGTTTAGCATATAAAAGGATTGGTATAACAGCAGCTGCACTGATAATAACCGGTATGGAAATCAACTTGTCACGGTATAGCACGAAAAAGCTAATGGTAAAGGTAACCATCATAGTAACTATTGACAGGAATAGTGCTACCAAACCTAGCATCAATTTTTTAGGTAGTGATTCCAAGAAATCGTTTTGAGCATAACGTGAAGTTAGGATGGATAAAAACATGAGGATTGAAGCTGAAGACAGGATTAAAGAAATGGCATCCAATATGACGAATGCTATGAAGGACCCATCTCGAAGGAAGATGGGAAAACCAGTGTTTTGGTCGTACCCACCTGGAATGGTGAAAGCTACTGAAAATACTACAGTGGTTATAAGTGCAGCAACTACTATGCTTTGATTAGCTGTTCCTTTCATCCACTTTTCCCCTAGGGAAACCAGATCTTTGTGGCTTTCAGTGAATAGTTGACTCGGTGTTTTGCCTGCATTGTTCTTCTGTTCTTTATAAGAAGGAGGGATCATAGACTCTATTTCCTACAACACACATATGGGATCATTAAATTCCCTCATATAAAATCATTTCAGAATGCTGTTGAAGACCTTAAACATAAAAATCCGATGTGCTATGACAAATAGGTTAATCAATTATTAGGATAACTACTCATAAAGTCATAAGTCGTGAGAAGATGTACCTTGAACCATAACAATTTGCGTTGCAATTGAAAAGCAGCTCCCGAAACATCCTCAAGTGCATTTTTCTCTGCATTCATTCCAACTAAGTGCAGCATATTGTTACCTTCTATGTCTCTCATGGTAGTTATGAGATCCTTGAGTGATCCTATCTCATGTAATAGACTGTATATACCCTCTCGACGATGCAAGACAGCTATGTGGAAGATAGTTTGTCCAAGGTCATTAGTTTTCCATATAAGGTAAGGATATTCACGAATCAACTCAACAACAAATTTAGTGTTGCCCATTTCTGCAGCAACAGATAGTATTTGAGAAGGGTATATGTGGACTTCTTCTTTCTCAATCTCGACTTCCTGTGGCATGTCACCAGTTTTATCCTTAGGCTTTTCCAAAACAATCTTTGGGCCTTTGAGTAAGTTATCAATATAATCCCTAGGCTTTTCCACAACCTTTCTCCAAATTTTTCTCAACAAGTATGTAGCTTCACTTTCCTTTATAGTAGGTCCCACCTTCACATGAAAGATGGAAAAAACTGGAAGACACCAACAAATAGTAGAGCCCAATTAATTAAGCTATATAGAGTTGTATATGCATAGAAGATGTTGGAGAGTGTATAATAAAGAAAGGCTCGATATACAGTGACCACCAAATTATATAGTCGTGTACAATGACCCAAAAGTGTACATTTATGAAGACTTTCTAGAAAGACATGTTATTTTAAGACACTAGCTTGATAAAACCTTATTATGTAGGTTACTTACCTGATTTGATGATTCCCAAGATTGCATATGGTTTTATATCATCAAATGCACAAGGTTTTCGAGCCAAATCCTGCAGCGCATAGCTTACACACTCAAACTGAGATAGTGCATATTCATGATATTCCAACATGTTCAAAGCAACATCTACAAAAGATTTCACACTCGCTTAACTAGGCTTAATGTCGTCACAAAGCAACAGGATTTGTGCAAAAATAAGAGCTCATTGCCTATTGAAAACCTATCACACCTACTCCCCCAAGGTAGATCGATCGTACACATTGTAAGTCTAATAACTGATAAGTGTGAACTTGGCATATAAAGATGTTGAAGTTACACTGTCAGTGTAAATGAATGAGAGCTCAATAGGGATTGAACATTCATTAGACCATTTTTGTGGGTCCTCCACTGATCGCTTTAACTGTTGGATCTTAATAACATTCTGTTGTAAAATTAAGATATTGGTGCTTCAGCAAATTGGCTATGAAGAAAAACTAGGTGGTTATACAATATGTTAGAAGATCAAAATATATAAGTTTGAAAGTGAACCTAGACATATCCGTTTGCCTATAACATGCTGCAACCTTTATAATTTGAAGATTTTATGTAAGGTAATTAGATTTTACAATGTTCGTAGACAAACTATATTAAAAAAAAAAAAAAAAAAAAAAAAAAAAAAAAAAAAAAAATTATAAACTTTTATATATATTAACCTTTGAGATTTTCAATATTTTTAACTAAATTTACCGAATGAAACTTCGAAAACTAATTGACGAACATGTGCAATAACTACTAAATAGCTCACGTACCGTACAACTCAGCCTCGATGCATTTTAAGATTATCCAACCCCATCCATTATATGTAACATAGCGACCTGCCAATTCCTGAGACTTATCGTAAAGATAAGTCACCATATCACGTTTTCCGAATAAAGAAGCAAAAAAGAGTGGCTTCAGGTCCTGATAAAGAATTGGTGGAAAATTAGAAGGCGTCCCTATGTTCTGACTAGGACTATCGATTACCAGCAGTTGCGGATTCTTTTCAACCATTATCTTAGCCACCTGGACGTTTCCAGCAGCTGCTGCTAAGCAGAGTGCAGTATTTCCTTGTTTATTCTGAAGTTGCAAGAGATGTGGCTCCATACCGTACACAAGATTCTCCACAAACTTTGTGTGTTGGGCAGCTACCGCAACATGAAGTGGTGTTTCCCAATTTTCATTGATACAGTACCATACAAGAAATGGACGAATGCTAAGGATGCGTAATGCAGCTTCCCAATCTCCGGTGATTGCCGCCTCATGTAGAGGAACACAAATATCAATGTATTCTCTTCGTCTTTCTTCTAAATAATTCCAAAATTTGTTTAAAGTTAGTAACTAACAATACCAATTAATACAATGAAGTTAGATAGCCACATGCTCAAAGAGCATGTGTTAGCTAGTTTCACAGGTAATATTCTTTGTATGATACGACTTAATTAATTACCCTTAAGTAGATCTCCACAAGGATAATAATTTCTTTCTGTTTCTGGTGGTTGTTGTTGGGGGATAATTGCTTGTATCGGATTAGGTATGTTGTTTGGTCGTGGTAGCTCATGAGTATTCAAGTTTTCATGCTAGGGGGTTAATATGAAATGTGGATATTCCACTGGTGTGGCCTAGTACTCGCATTTCCGTTCAGGGGGATTGATATGAAATTCGGCTCATCCATTGGATCCATGTCTCTGGTATTTTTAAACTTCTTGCTGCCTGTTTCTTGCCCTGCATAATCATATTATACTGTTAATACCTAAAACTGCAACATATTTTTGGTGGCCATATGCGGAATAAAAAATGAGGCCGCAAACATATAAATTCTAACCAAAGGTTTGTATTAAGCTTATCAGAGACGTGTGTGAGTTGTTTATGGCACATGTAAGAATAGCATGAGACTAGATTTGAATTACCTAAACCAGCAAGATTAGTTTGCAGGTTTGGCTGCCCTCAATGACAAAGAAAATAAGTATGTGTGGATGGATGAGAAGTTAGACATGCACTTATATAGACTTTGATTGTTTGTCCCCATTTAAAATATCACCAAATGGCTATCTTTGTGATTTTTTTAGCTGATATATATGGGGATATCTTGGCTACAATTATTATAGCCAAGATGACTACAATCCTAACTAAAATTACACAAAAAAATAATTCAGGACCCACTAAAATGATTCAGGGACCCACCAGAAAATTTAGGGACCCACAAATTATAACATGAAATTGTAAGGAATTGGCTACAAAAAATTGTAGCTAATATATATATATATATATATATATATATATATATATATATATATATATATATATATATATATATATATATATATATATATATATATATTATTAAACATACTAATAATCCTATTATAATATGTGTCACATTAACCTTGTAGGTGAACATCTTTGGATAGCTAGGCAAAAGTTCGGAAATTGTCACATGAATGCGGTTAAATTGGGTACATCATAGCTAAACCAATGTTTTGTAAACCGGACCGAGCCGGCTGGTTCAACCGGTGAACCGGACTAGAACCAGTTCGACAGTTCTTCCGGTTCAATTTGAGAAAACCGATAAAAAGCGGGAACGATGAAAGCCAGTTCGATGCCCGATTCGGTTTTTAAAACATCGACTAAAACGGTTCGACTTTTTTTAGATAGTTTGAACAAATGTCCCATCAGTTTACCCATTTTATTCTAATTTAAAAAATGAGTAGCTAGTGGTAAAACACAAATTTACATTAAAACTTAACGTGAGTACATTTAGATCAACGTCAACCTGTATTATCCCCAAAAGTTGATAATGTGGATCATATCTTGAATCTTAAAAGTGAAATCTACTTCATATAAGACACCGTATTCACTCAGTTCACCACCTAACTAAGGAGGTTAAAAACTTGTAAGACAAAAATACACTGTTGGTCTTTGAACTTTCTCAAAAACATCGCCTGGGACCCTAAGCTCCAAAAAACGTGGCCATGCGTCCAAACTTTATGATTTTGAGGCCGAGGGACGTAATCGTTACTGCCACGTATTTTTGGAGAGGGCAAAATCATCATTCACTGTAGCGTTATAGTTTCCAGCCGTTGTATAGTATCCCAGTTCCCTATATTATTTTGGGTCACAATTGTATTGTCACTCATCATCCCTAAGCTTTCCCTCAAAGCTTTCCTTCCTTCAACATGGAACGCTGCTAGTGTGGTAAGCAAGCTATAACTCGCACTTCGTGGACATCGGCCAACCCAGGGCGTCGATTCTATGGTTGTCCTGATGAAGTAAGTGTGTTTTAAGATTTATTGTATTAGCTTGTTTTCGCAAGTAGCAAACTACATTGTAACAACGGTGGTTGATTAATGACTTGCCATATTCATGATTAGGGGTCTTCTTGTCGGTGGATAGGATGGTATGATCCTGAAATGTGTGCTCGTTTAAGAATGATCATACCAGGCCTTTTGAGGGGGAGAAATGAGCTCGAGGCAAGTTTAGAAGCAGCTCAAGGTGATGTGTAGAAGTGGAAGATTTACCTGGTGCTCAGTTGGATATTGTTCTTGATTGTTTATGCACTTGGTTAACTTTTAAGCTTTAAGATATGATGGCCGTGTTTTGTGTTTTGTGGAAATGTAATTACTT
Organism: Artemisia argyi; assembly: GCA_030686995.1. Classification (NCBI taxonomy): domain Eukaryota; kingdom Viridiplantae; phylum Streptophyta; class Magnoliopsida; order Asterales; family Asteraceae; genus Artemisia; species Artemisia argyi. Next base: position 67,765,778 of record CM060685.1, on the reverse strand, counting down.
GTTAGACCACCGTGGTAGTGTTAGAACCTTTACCAAAACTATTATGTACTAGTATGTTTTAAGTTTAGATTCTATTGAATCGTAGTAACATTTTCTCCAACACGGATATGAATTTTTGTTCTTTTGCTGAGTTTACGTTATGGGTATGCAGATGCTTAAAAATTTGGTTAGAATTGACTTTCAATAGTCAACATTCTTATGAAGTTTTAGTTTTGGTTAGTTTTGCCTGTATCAATTTGCAGTAGCATATTATGCAGTCATACACTTTGTTATAACATACGTTGCACACAAGATACATATTATTGACACAATTAAAATTCAAAAACATAACATGGTTATGTAGATAATGCAATTGGATATAATTTCAAATGCATAAAATTGCATAGTTTTCAAAGCACGATAATGAGAGTACATAACTTCTTCATAGTTAACATAAATTAATAGTGTCTTGTTCATTAGCATAACATAAATGACTTATGGTGAGGCCATCATTCTATCCATTAAAGCCTGTTGCCTAGTCACTCTTCGGGTAGTAGGCTGGGATGAAACAGAAACTGCTTGCACATTACTTGAATGGACCTTAGATTGAGACTGTGATTGATCTTGTTGCTGGGATTGACACTGGGATTCATCAATAGGTTGATCTTGACTCTGAGATTGAACACCTGCAATTTCACCTTCTTTGTCTGTTGCAACATCCTGAGTACCTTGATCTTGAATTCCAAATTGCACACAAGTTCCTTCAACTGCAACATCTTGACTTTCATCAACACCTGTACATTCAGCTTGTTTATCTGCTGCAACTTTGTTCCCTGTTGGATGTGTCTTCTTTGATGCAACCTTTTGAGACACTTGTTTACCTTTTCCCTTCTTTGGTTTACCTTTAGCTCCAGTTTGACTACTTTGGGTTCCACCGTAGCCAAGACATGTTTTTCGGTTTTGTCCAGCAATGCCACAAACACTACACCTTACACTCTTCCAAGCCTTAGACAGTTTACCATTCTTGACAATCTCTTCTGTTTCAGGAGCCATCCGTACTCTCTTCTTACCACTTGAGTGACCTGCATTTGTTTGAGATTTTGGTGGAACAATTTTTGTTGGCACAACCGATTTTCCCCAATGCTCATTGCTAGTTATGGGGGAGATATGGTGTTTGTAGGTTTCTTCCCAAGTGTTAAGATAGTAACAAGGATGAGCCCATGTTTCAACCGCCCTTACTTGTTGTCCATTTAAAGCCATATTCCAATTGGTTGCAACAGCATGTTTACATGGTAAACTTGTAATCTCCCATCTATTGCAACTACAAGACTTCTCTGCAACATTAACTACACATTGGTCACCCCATGGTCCACTTACGTGAAACTTATCTCCCCAATTCCATAAAACTTTATACCCAACAACCTTTTTCTTAATACCTTCTAACATGTGTTGTGCAGTGGGTGTTAGTGGGCCATTACTCTTATTAATGACCGTCACAACATGCATTATCCTCTTCATACAGTATTCCCTGATGTATTCTAATGCTGTAATTATTATTTTGTTTATACCCTCAATTATTTTCTCATGAAATACTTGACACATGTTATTAAGTAATATATCAGAATGAGGTCGCCCTAAAACAAGACAAATAAAGCTATATCACTTATACATTTAATACTACCTTAACATATACAACTTAAGTTACACAGATAGATGACTTAAATGAGAAATGTCTTGACCAATGGATTGGTGGTATGTTAGTCAACCAAGCATAGGCAGCCGGACTAAATATCTTTAAAGCATCCATAGATTTCTGAAACTGTACAATAGTTGAGGCTGTTGCACATCTCCACAGATGGTCTTTGAAAGCCCTTCCGTTTCAATGAACTTTCATTTGCTCATGAATATTTCTAAGACAATATATGTGCTCCGCATTTGGAAAAACTTCTCTTAATGCTGATATAACATCATGCACAAAAACATATCTATTTAGTGTCTCTTTAAAAACAGAGCAAATTGAAATCATTACAAGTTTAAGGGAGTACCTTTTGCATGTCAGTAACAAAAGTGAATATTAAATTTGGCTCAAGTTTAAGATCATCAGATAAACAATGAAGAAACCAAGTCCATGCTATTGTGTTTTCTGATTCAGCAAAAGCATAAGCTAATGGGTATATACCATTGTTACTATCAATTCCCACAGTTGTTAGATGATGACCCTTCAAAGGACCATCAATTGGATAAGCATTTATTCCCAACAACTGTCTTTGACAGGCTTTAAATCCTTCCTTCAAAACACCTAAAAAAACATACAGTCTCTTGAATTCTCTTGTTAGAAGAGTATCCTATGTAGGTCGTTCCACATGAATCATAACTGTTGTATTAGGGTTCCTCTTCTGCAACTCTTGAACATAATCTCTCAACATGATGAATTGTAGCTTGAATTCCCCCTAATCCCGTTGACTGCTATTCTTTTTGCCCTTAAAACCTTCTGCATTGACACTTGAAGCTCAAATTGGTTGGTAAGTTGATTATGAACAGACTTCACAGGGATCCGTGGATTGGTCTGAATCTTATCTTTTATTTGCTTTGAGATAAAGTTCAGGTCAAAATGTTTGAGGGCCCTTGATTGCAAACATGTGTATTCATCACTATGTCTTCTCACTGACCAAGATTCTGTTTCACCATCCCTACCGATAAGCAATAACCATGGGCAGAGTATTTGGGAGGGGTCATTTTTGCCTGCAATCAATGCTTCTAAACCCTTTCTGGTTAATGGACTTCTAACTGGGCCTATACCCACTCCATCAGGACCTATTGGGCCTGGTATAGGAACAAAACCCACACATCGGACTCTTATTATTTTTTGTCATTCTTAAGAAAAAGCAACTCCCTTCTTGTTTCTATGGAATGCTCTCTTACCCTCTCTTTTACTTCTTTTGCACTATCAAATGGTTGACCATTGTATACGAATGTCTTAACAACACCATTATTAACAGACTCTGTCCTTACCATTGGCACCACCCCAGAGTTACCTATGTCTGACTCAGAAGCATAAGTAGTGTAAAAGGCATCATCATTCAGCACAGGTAACTGAGTTTCCAAATTCAGATCATCACTTTTATTAGTAGGTGTTCTTGCGTTGTCTAACTCATGACTCTGACTCTCTTGGACCAAAGCAAGATGAACATGATTCTCCTCAGAAATATTATTTTCATTTGGTTGCATTGTTTCATCACCTACATCCCTTAAGTAACTAGGATCACTCTGTTGGAACAGAGTTATATCAACATCATCCTCCTCTTCCATGTTATTCTCACCAACATGTGATCCTCCTACATTCTCTAAATGGTTATCCTGATTGACTTGGAATAGATTGACTTCCATATCAGGTTCCTCAAAGGTGTTATTGCCATCAACTAATGGTCTTCCTACTTTCTCTAACGGCTTATCCTTAGTCACTCGAAATAGGTTAACCTCAAAATCCTCAAGGTCTTGAACACTATTTTCCTTATCCATAACTACTAATGCACCCTCACTGTTATCAACAGTTTGGTTGGCAAAGGAAGACATGTCTAGTGTTGAAAAAACAGGATCTATGTGTGGCAACTGACTAGATTGGCCAAGAGAATCGACGTCCATGGGTACTTGAGTTAGTTGCAAAAATGGCTGAAGTGCGGATTCATTATATAAGTCATCTAACAGCAATCGTCTACAACAGGATTGGATAACAGCACTAGCTACTTTCCTGGTTGGTTCATCCATCTCCAAAAATACTGTCTTAATAGACTGTGGGGACATTTCTGACAACTCTAACCTTGTCTTGCCTATTTCAACAAACACATCAATCAGTTTATGGTCCTTGACAATATCTTTCAGTAACTCAAGATTCTCAGGCTCATGAAAGCTATACAAACCATCATCAAGTGTACTACCAGGTTTAACAAAGTAATAGTAATTATTGGTCTCTCCTTCACTATACCCAATTTGGGCCATAAGAGCATCAAACTCGTCTACAGTAACCTCTTTTATGTCAATATAATCAACCTGGCATTCTTTACCTCCTTCATACATTCTCTTAGGCCAATTTCTGAAAATGCTATTATGGTGAAACCTCATGCTAAAGGAACCAGCACGATCAGCTATTGAAACAAATACCAAAAACACTGTTAGGGTGATCTTACCTATAAGGCAAATTACTTAAACAATCTAAAAAATGTGTCATTGTAAAAGATTATAATAAAAAAAAAAAAAAAAAAAAAAAAAAAAAAACGTACCATATCTCCTCATTGCACCATTTCGCTCTGTCTTAAAGTCAGCGAATAAAGGCTCATCTTTGATCTGCCATAGGAATTCCAAGGTTGGTTGTTATTGATTTCTCACTTAAAATTTTAGATTTCATGTGTGACATTGTATTAGGGTTTTGTGGGTAGGCTTCCACAACAAGTTTGGGGATGACCAATGACTACATAGTCTACTTATATTAGACATTATTGCCGGAAAATGGATTAGACGTCTGCTGGGTAGTACACGGGCAGAGAGAAAAAAGCGACTCGGTAAAAAGACAATTATACCCTCGAAACTAAACGGGTAACCGGATTTTTGGAACTATAATGGGACGAGGAAGTAACGATTACGGACTGAGGGATGCAATCGGCCTCAAAATCATAAAGTTTGGACACATGACGACGATTTTTGGAACTTAGGGTCCCAGGCGATGTTTTTGGGAAAGTTCAGGGACCAACGGTGTATTTTTGTCAACTTGTAAGCTTTAATATTAATACTGAGGGGCGTTAATCTTCAGGGCCGGCTTTGAGGGTGTGCAAGGTGAGCGACCGCTCAGGGCCTCAAAATTTTTAAAGGCCCCAAAATTTGTCCCGCTAATAATTATATGCATGTGTACACATATTTTTCACGAAGAAAAAAGTATTTAGATGAGAAAATATTTTAAATGAGTAATATGTTAGAACATTTAGATAACTAATTTCATTATATCTTATAAACCGTGACACTTTATATATGACATTCTTTATCGAAATGACTCATTATTTAATTTCGTCCAGGGCCTTAACAAATTTCAAAAATTCATAGGACGGACCTATTAATCTTATAGATTATTATTTGGCACCTACCGAACGATCTCATATGCTTTGTTGGTGTCAACTATTTATTTGCGTCGACTTTAAAAGAACAAGGAATTAGGTGCCCGCCGGCTTTTTATTTTGCGTCATCGATTGGGTATCGTAGTTGCTGTCGTATCATGTCAGTGTTGTGTGCAAAAGTCCTAAGTTAACTTTAAAACGAAGACATGTAAATCAGAGGATGTTGGATATTTGACAGCTTCATATGTATGTTTTTTTCTAACAACTTGATATATATCTTAACTACTACACATATCGTTTTTTACAACTACATTAAATTCATTAATCAATGTAATATGACAATAGCTTGATTGCTCTTATTACAATCATAACCAATAGCTTGATTGCTCTTATAAAAAGCTGAGAAAAAATGTGGTCAACAGTAATATAAAACTAAAAAACGATGCTAAAACTTGATATCTTAAACTGAATACCAGACTTGCAGCCCAATTGACAACCCAAACAACACACAATGGGCTAACGTATTTTTCCCAATAAAAAATTCTTAAGTGTCACTGCTGTAGTAACAATGGACCGGCCCAAACGACATGTGTGTCGTCGTTTCACAACGCAAAATTATATATATAGTAATATGAAATATAAGTATTAAGTACTAGTTATATCTTTACTCAATTTTTGGTGATGTTGAGCTCATTGTCAAATATTTTATGACAAGTGACAAAATAACATTCTCTTTGGTTTTCAAACCAAATCTCACATCACAACTCGGTCTTAGCTACTTGTAGACCCAATTGTGATGTAGACGGTGTTACCTCAGTTAACATACAAGAATTTATTTAATTTAATTGTGATGTAGACCCAGTTGTGACTTTCGATATTGCTGCGGAGCGTTTCTGGTTGTGCTAGGAGTTTTGGTTATTTTTATTTTTCCCGCTTTTTCTTTTGGTTTCTTTTCCCCAGGACTTGTTTGGGGCTGCATCAAAAATACCCCGGAGTGAAACCCGGTGGCTCGGCCTTCGTGGGTGGAGATTTTTCTCTTGTCGTGATTCTTAGTAATTGGCAAGAGTTTTTTTATCTCTTTTGTTAGCCCTCGCAGTTAAACCCTCGGGTAGCATCTAGGTTGTGATGTTTGTTTTATTTCTAGATATGTCTTGTACGATTTGGCTTCTAACGCCTTGTTAGTTGCTTTTATATATATATATATATATATATATATATATATATATATATATATATATATATATATATATATATATATATATATATATTATAACTGGAGGCGTTTGACCATTTTTTGCCAAATAATCACGGTCAATGCCCAGTCATCAAGTTTTGAGCGCCATGTCATCAGTATTATGTGCCATGTCATCATGTTTGTTTAAAATTTCGTCCATGTTTAAAAAAAAAAAAAAAAAAATACATTAGTTGGTTCGAACTAAAGACTTCCTATATATTATTTGGATGGTTAACCACTTGACCAACATCTTTTTATTGTTATCATTTGTTTAGCCATGGATTATATGTAATATAAGTAAGATTTGTGTATTTTAAATTTGGTACTGATTTGGATCGTTTTTTATTTTGTTACTGATATGCATGCATGCTTATTATATGTATTTTTATTGTTATCATTTGTTTAGCCATGGATTATATGTAATATAAGTAAGATTTGTGTATTTTAAATTTGGTACTGATTTGGATCGTTTTTTATTTTGTTACTGATATGCATGCATGCTTATTATACGTGATTTTAAAAGTTAAATATTGTTTTGTTGTAAATTAAGTTATATGATAAGTATGAAAATTATTATGATATATCTTTTGTGAATATCATATAAATCTTTATTTATTAACCCTAATTTTTGGTTATATATATCGTATTATAGGAACCGCATGTATTCATAAAGTAATATTCATTCATTCTATTATATTCAACTATGCAGCCACAACCACAAAGACAATCGCTTAGGATTTCAAGATCCAATAGTAGGAAAACTTCTGAATGTGTTGAAACAGATGTTAGATTGCAAAAACCAGGTTTATATATTATTAAGAAGTTTATATTAGCTATCTTTAGTTATTGTTTGTAATAACATTATGTATATTTCAATTTTTGATGATTTTATAGCAACAAGGAAAAGTAAAAGTTGAATATCAACAATGGTTTCATCAGTTTTTTTTTTAATTTTTTTTTATTTATTTTTTTTACACAAATATATATAAATTTTAAAGTAGTTATTATATGATTATTCTTTGTTATTATTATTATTATTCATGTTTTATGAATATTTGTTGTTAAATATGCTTTTCAGGAATAAGTGATCAGATTAGGAAGAATACAAATGTTGATTCTGCAGGTTAGTTTTACATTATTTATTAATCATACATTATTATGTAGTTTTATTAAATAACAAAAGCTATTGTTAAAGTATTAATAATATAATATATTTTTTTTTCAAAAGCAGATGATCACTCAAACAATGAGGTTTTATCAAATTCTACAGGTTATCTTATTTGTTTTGTATATTTTTTTAATTTAACAAAATAATTTACAATTATTAAAACTGAATATATAACATGTATTATATGTTATATGTTATATGTTTTTTTTTTTTTTTTTTTTTTTTTTTTTTTTTTTTTTTTTAATTTTATTCAGATAACCAACACGTAGATGAAAGTAGTGTTAGTAAAAGTACAGTTACAAAGAATGTCATGATTGAATGTGATACACCAGGAAGAAGTTGTAAGAATAAGAATTTGAATTCTACAGGTTTCACAAGAGGTATTTTTGTTAAATTTTAATATAGTTTTAATATTATGTATTTAGTTTGTATATTAATATTACAATTAATTTATAGGAAGAAGTATATCTAAAAAATCAAATTGTGGAACAAGTAGTATGTATAAACCGTCTGACAAACAAAGTTATGAAGGTAATTGATCCGTTTTAATTTTTTTTTTATTTTTTTTTATACTAATGGTTTGAAAAATATAATATGATTATGTGTTTAACTTGACAGATTGTGCAACAAAGAAGATGTTTAAACCGGCCGATAAAGAAAGTTCTAAAGGTAATTTATCAATTGTTTATTTATTGTTGTTCTTTATTTTTATAATGTTTTGGCAAATATAATCTGATTATGTATTTGATTTGTTAGATGCATTGATTGTTGAAAGTGATACTCCTTTAGCAAATTCTAGGTCTCATTCTATGAATTTAGGCTGGATACATAAAGGTAAAATTTGTTTATTTTATGTTTGTGTTATAACATATATTTTATTTACTATTTTAAAGTATTTTTATTAGTATATTGATATATGTTGTTATGGTCAATTAATGTTAATTATAGAATCAGAAAGAATGTGTTACATTGAAAATAGGAGAAAAGATCCAAGGAATGGTATGTATACTATTTGTTGTATTGGTTTATATTACTTAACCTGTTTATGTATAATTGTTTATGTATAATGTTTATTAATAGGGAATAAAAACATTAAAGAGAATTTTGGATACCAAGCATCTTCTTTTAAATATGGTGATAGTTTCAGAGGTATGGTTAAGTAAAAATAAAAGTATGTATAGTGTTTTATATATGCATTATTTACTTATGATATGTTGTTGTTTTATGAACAGGTAAAAGTTATGAACCACCAAAAAGAAACAACAAAGGTGATTGTTACAATGTAGACAGGCGATCATCAAAGCAGGCTTCTTTATCTGAAAGTTTTCAATCAGCACCTGTGATAAAGAATCGAAGTATTACTGCCATTAAACATCTCAGTCCAATGTCCAATAGCATGTTTATTAAAGGAAGATGCATATCTCTGTGGTATTCTCACAAACTCCATGAAGAACATGATCCTTACAGTTTGGATTTTGTTTTTCAGGATGAAGATGTAAGTAGTCTTTTACAATGAATGTCATATTATATTTTTCCCTGCTTTGATAACATAATTTATTTGTAATTTTTTTGTAACTCAAGGAAATCGTATACAGATTTATATCAAGAAAGAATTGATGTTCAAGTTTGAACCACTTATCCAAGAGGGTCAATGCTATATCATATCTGATTTTGGTGTGGCAGAAAACAGTGGAAGGTTACCGTTGTTGCCAAATAGATGGAAAATTTCATTTTATAAAGGAACTCAAGTAACAAGAATAGACCAAATTGACGACAACATTGTTGGTTTCATAAATGAACCATTTACAAGCATTTTAGACACCAACAATGAGTATCATGAACATGATTGTGTTGGTATATTTATATCTGTTAAATTGGTCATAAAATTATTTGAAAGGATTTTTATATTGATTTGATAATTTTATGATTTATTTGCAGATGTAATTGGTACAGTTGTCGTAATTGGTAATATTGTTACTGTAAACAGTGCCGGAGACCAAAAGTTCGAAGGACTGTTGTTATTGAAGATGCAGAGTATATTACTTACTCTGCATCTTCAATAACAACAGTCCTTCGAACTTTTGGTCTCCGGCACTGTTTACAGTAACAATATTACCAATTACGACAACTGTACCAATTACATCTGCAAATAAATCATAAAATTATCAAATCAATATAAAAATCCTTTCAAATAATTTTACTTACTTGCAAGGCATGCAATTCTAGAGTCAGAGCTATTTCATCCAATACAGGAACAAGTTCACGAAACAAGAAACAATTGTGGTACTGCAAAAAACATGAAGAAACATACACAGTTGCTTCTAGGTATAAAAATTTAAGATTTTCATTTATATGTTTAAAGATTAAAATAAATAAAAGGGTTTAAGCGTTTTAAATTTTTCAAATTCATATGCAGGTTTAAAATAATTGTTCGTATAGTTGATGAGAGCGGAACTGCACAAGTTGTAATTTTCGACAACAATGTTCATAAAATGACTGGCTTGACTGCATGGGAAATCATGGAAGAACATGGAATGGACACAGACCAATATTTCTCTGATGAACTTAATCAAATTATTGGGAAACAATATCTTTTCAAGATATTGTATTCTGTGTTTAACCACAACAATAATAGCCACATATACCGTGCAGAAAAGGTGACAGAAGATGTTGATACAATCAACTACTTCAAGATGGGGTTCTTGTATAATGAGGTTTGATTTTGATAATGCTACATAAATTTTTTTTATAGTTTATTTGTTTAAATAAGTAGACAATACACAATTTTATAATGTGGCTAATTTTTATTATAAATTAATGTAGATTGATGATGATAATTTAGAAGATGATGAATATGAATTAGAAGATGATGAAAATGATTCATTAGTCTCTGAAGAAGGTTTCAATACAGATGAAGATGACAATGTTTTAAAAAATTCTTCAATTCATGAGGACAAGGTAACTTAAAAACGTGTATCATATTTGTTTAGTTATATGCCCATTTTTTTTTTTAAATATTGTATTTAAGTAACTCATATTAAACTATGTAGGAAACTGATGCAAATGTTATGAAGCAAACTGTTGGTCATGATTGTACTTTGTCATCTACCAATGTCAATGAGGTATTATGACTTACCTTATTAAGTGTATAAACATTTATATTTAACAATAATATAATACATTTATTTATCAATAAACACAGGTAGAAGACACAACAACTGAAGAGACTCATTGTAGGAAAAGAGATCGTAGTTTGTTTGATGAATCATCGCATGAAGAAGAAGAACAAGAGAATACAAAACATTCAAATAAGAAGATGGTGTCAACAAATGTCGACAAGGATGTTTGATTTTCGATTTTCATAGATTTAATTTTGTTTGAGCATATTAAGATGAATTTTATTTCATACTTAAATAAACTTTTGCACATGTAATAAATATTTTGTCTTTAATAGGATTAATATTTATATAATGTTTTTATTTAGTGTTTTTGTTTAAAGCCCAATAATAGAAGCCCATACAATATATGGATTTTAGTTGTTACTTTGTTTTATAACAAGGATTAACACAACATGTATGATATTGATTAAATTTGAGGTAACCTTAACAAGTATGAAAGTGGTATAGATGATAATTTTTTTGACTTCATAATCATGAATTTGCATCACACATAATTTTTACTTTTCGTTTATGAATTGCATGGTTACATTGCAATATTTTTTTTTAAGGTTCGTTTTCATCCTTCATTATTACTTTTAGTATTATAGTTTACAAATCAATTTAAATCAATTATCCATGTTTATCTTTCGGATTGTTTATGTCTTTATCAGCTATCAAACGAACCTGGAACTCTTAAGTGTTAGATAAACAACGGAAAAATAGGAAAACTAAGAACCCATGTTTCTTTAAGTTTCATCAAGTAGGCTATTGTATTCAGCCTCAAGAGTTTCATCCAATTCCAGAGGAACTTTTTGACCCGTGACAGTATTCTTATCATATATTTTGTAAACCTTTACATTAATAAAGGGTGTATAATACATATATAAATACATATTTGATTGTGTTGATTAAGTTAAATATTGACCACCTAATAGAAGTATTCCCCATTTAAATACAATCACGTATGTTTTCATTATCTAGCATAAACAACACATACTGATTAAGTGATTCAAGTCATTATCTTTATACTCCATATATTCATGCTAAAATAACTATGTTTAAAATGTTTTAGTATAACAACTTATTCTTATCATGTAATTTCAAAACATTTAAATTAATAAAACGTATCTAATACATATTTAAATATATTACGTGTTTTTAATTTTGTACACATGATTTCCTAAAAACTAAACACGCAATTTCTATTGTAAAATCGTAATTAATGCTAACCCTTTTGTCTTCCATTTTTTGCAGATAAATACTTGACATACTAATTACATTCCATCTCCCCATACACATTATCAAAAAATACCTACATTTTCTCTTTAAAAAATCCATGGCTGCCAATCAAGAAATTGCTCAAGTTGCAGATAACTTAGGTACTGAAAAAACAATGTTTTAATTTATTTTATCTAACACAAACTATTTTTATGCTTTATTAATACTTATTTAACATGCATGCAGATGTAGTATAAGATAATCATGTCCAGGATAACGAAGAGTCCATTGCTGTAGTCTATGATTGGTTGAAGGCTCAAAAACAATCAGCAAAAAAACGAAAATGGGAAGAGAAAGAGGAGAAAAAAGAAAAAAAAAATAAAGCAAATCAAAGAGGATAGGAAAAAAGAAAGGGAGCTCATGAAAGAAATTATGGATCATAGGAGATCCAAAAAAATAAAACCAAACATTGAAGCTGTTGTGGATGCCAATGAAGATGAAGAAGAAAACCTTGAAACATATGATTATGAGCAACTTCATTTAGCATTTAAATTTGAAGATTTGTAGATTTCTTTTAGTTTAAGTTTTTATGTATTTTAATTTTAATTTCAGTAATATTAAGACTTTTTATTTATGTTTTTAAAGTATTTTATTTACTTTATATTTATGTTTCAAGTAATTAATTTGTTGAATTGCATAATAATGTATTATGATGAATCAATTAGTTAATAAAACAATTTAAAATATTGCACCTAACACTAATATGTGTTTATAAATTATAACTTATATAATTTACAAATATTAAAAATGATATATCTAATACTTTAGTATATATATAATCTAAATTTATAAGAGGCTTAAATTCGTTACATATTTTTATAAATATCTTCTTACATTATAAAAAAAAGATTACAACATAAACACAAATAATTAAAACCAATTAATAAACACAAATTTTAAAAATATTATATTTTACAAATTTATATTTTAAAATTATTATTATGATTAGAATTTTAAATCCAATATAAGATATATCTATTCCTTTAATATATCTAATTCCTAAGTGTAGAACAAATCTGAATTCGTAATATGGATCTATATGTATATTTTCCTAATTAATATAGATGTTAAACATCTATAAATATAGGTTCATAATCTCGGTTATTCATTAATCAATTTGGTTAGTTCCCATCACATTATCACCATAATGACAAAACGAAATTCCATGAAGGTATTGTCTTAAATTTTATTTACATTATGACTTTTCAATATTCATAGTATAATATATACGTATGTTAATGTACATTATAAACCTTTTGGTATATATTATAACAATTATTGTATTTGTTAATTTTTTGTAGAAATCGAGAAACCAAAAACTTGACACCAAGTCTTCCATTGAAACCCACTTGACTTCAATAGAAGAAACCATTGTAATTTCCGATAATTAAAACGTAGGTGATTTTACTATTTTTCATCTTATTTTTAGTTATTTTTTTGTAAATAAAGTAGTTCTATTGTTATTTGATTTTGTAGATGATTAGATGTATTTGTATGTGTGTTTTTAAATGTTTTACACAAAATGCTCATGATCTAGAAAGATGTAACTTCTGAAAAACATGTTGTTTTTAATTTGTACATACTTTTACAATGAAAAATTAAGTTACAAATTAATTGTTGCAATAATATTTAGTCCTTTTACTAATTATTCTATTTTTATAAAACTTTTATTCATTGACAATCTACCAAGTTTATACAATATGTATGTCATATAACATGTTTAAAAGTTTGTGATATGTGCAGCCTAATAACTTTGCAAAAAAAACGTCAAAGACTCTGTAAAAACAACAAAATTTGCAACGCAAATACTATCCAGGTTATATCATCAGATGATGAAAAGAAATCCCCAGCCATGAGGAAGAAACAAATCATTGATCTAACTTCATCAGATGATGAGGACACCAACAACCAAAAAAAGACATAAAAGATTTGAGTCATATTGAAGAAAACAAATTGTTGGTAAGATTTTCAATTGTTTTGAATTAATTAAATAACCTAAATTATGTTTTGATGATATGTACTTATTTTCATAAAATTTTGCATGAAAGATATCTGATGAAGATGCACCAATATCTTTTAAACGTGCCAAAAGAGCAGACGAATTTGTTTCATCAAAGAAACAAGAATATATGCTCTTTGACGAGGATACAGATGATGAGGATTTTAGAAAAAAAATGCAATTCCTAAAGATGGGGTTTGGATTAATGTGAATGATCTAGATGAACCTTTTTATGATCTAAAGGAGTATAAGCCCAAATATATTATTCTAGATGATGACATTATTGAAGACTATTCAATAGGTTTATTTTTTATTAAATTATTTGTTAACGTATGATAATTTTTTTGTATAATTACTTATTTAATAATTATAAACCGTTAAATCTACTAATACATATTTTAAAAATACAAGGTGATTACAAATATACTGTGCTTGATGAAGAACATGATCGAGAAGAGTTGGACAAACATAACCTAAGTGAGGAAGACATGTTTGATGAGATGATTGATATTGATGGAAAAGTGAATGGAAAACAAAATTGCACTAACTACATTGAAGACGAGACTTGGGAAGTTGATTCGGATGCATATAGTATAATATCAGTGAGTTCTGGCGATGATGTATTGGACTTCATTAATGATAACACAACAGATTATGAAACAACTGATGCTGACGATAGTGATGAAGAATTTTGATGCAGCATTCTAATTTCATTTAAGATTTTCAATAATAAGTTTTAAACATTATCATATATTTTTGTTTTAAAGATGTTATCCTGATATGATTGTTTTGTTATTTATGGACGAATAGTATTATTAATTATCTATGTTGAACATTATTCTCTACCATAAATCATTCAAGTCATAATCTGTACTCTTTTTAAAAATATATTATGTTAAAGATTTTGATTTTGGATAGTTGGAAGCACTGGAAGTGCTATTTAGCTTGAAATAGCTTATAGGAAATTGCTTATTAATAAGCAGAGTCACCAAAAGTGACCCAAACTTTTACCAAATTAACAGAGTTTGGACCCAATGATACTTAGAAACTCAGATGTGGATACAAACAGTTGCAAATTAGCTAAATGAAATAAGTAAATATTAAGCATATACGCAATTATCCAAAAGCTCAGTTCAAATAGTCATTAGAGGTATTGTAAAGCTCAAATGACCAACTAAACTCATGTTCCAATCAATGACTAATACTAGCAGTCCTAAAAACTTGTGACAGGTCTATGTTCCAACTACACCACTAAATAAGTCAATAAGCTTGGTCAATTGAGCTCAGGTATACAAGCTTGATGGGGCAAAATACTCAATAACCAGCTGAGATGCTATATCTACCAACAAAACAGATTATATATCCAATTTACTACTCAGAATAAGACAAAGAAATATGACTTAGACCTGATGATCAGGGGAGTACACAGATCAAACAGCCAACTTTCAAGTGCTTTTTCAATAAGCAAATCAAATTTAAATCTCAACTTTCTTTTTGCAATGGATTCTCTTACTACCAAACTTCTCAAAAATGCTTGCCAAAAGTATTTCCAATAAGCAATGAATCCTACAGCCTCTCACAAAGTTTTGACTAAAAACTGATTTGAAACTATTTTGACTCTTTTTGCTTTTATGAAACTTTGACTCTAATTAAATTTGATTACTAATATGTTTCTGAGAGTTGTATATTAAGCTGATTAATGATTTCAATAAACTAAAACTCTAAAATATGCAACTGTATTGAGATTATGCAACATACAAAACTACAACCTCTTAAGTGACTCTGTCTCACATAAGGTACCTAATATATAAACAATTATTCGATAAATACATAATAATTATCAACAGCCTATAAAAACGAATTTCAGTGACATTAAAAAGGTAAATAAAAAAAACCACAATATTTTGTGCATTAATTTACAAAATTGTTATTATATAAACAAGATAAGTGTCAAATATTAACCTATATACCTTTACAGATTATTAAATCACATTTTAACTAATGATATATATACTATCAAATCATATCCAAATACATTTACAGATTATCACATTTTAATTAATGATATATACTATCAAATCATATCCAAAAAAAAAAATACGTATTTAAGTATAAAAAATAATGGAATCAAGAAAAAATAAACACTATACCATCAAATATTTTGATTGAAATTTTTAATAATTTGCATACCTTATCATGTCAAATACAGCCACACAAAATTCAACTGCTAATGTTTCAAACAATGTTGATACTGACTTTTCACGCCGACGTCCTGGAAGACATAAGCAAAACAAAGATTTAAAAACATCCAGACCACGTGGACGACCAAGAGTTTATGAACATTTATCAAGTAAGTATCAAATAAGATATACAAATAGAATCAATAGTATAACTCCCTTTCGTACACTTCTTATACTAACTTATACATGCACATTTACCATATAATCGATATGTTTGATATTATTTAATCTAAACAGATGAAGAAGGTGTCATAGAAACAGACTCACAAATAGATTTAACAATTAGACGCAGAGGACGACATCGAAAGAAACAAACCAATGATGATAGTGCTGTTCAAACAACAACTTTAAGACCTGGTGATATTGAATACAATCCATTTGGAAGCAAATGTAGTAAGAGGAAATCTGACATGCTAAAAGATAAATTATTACAAGGAAGACGGAAGACACTGAATGCACGAAAAAAAGATTCATTCATTGGAATCTCAAATGGTACAAACACTTTATACAATATTTAAATACTAACTCAATACCAATCTGTATAACTAAGTAACAACTTAATTGTAACGTTAATGATTACAATATGTTTTTTTACCAGAGTACATTGAGCATGGAGAGATCCAATATTTCCGTGTGAAGCATGTGGTGCGTTACTATGGCATGCCGAGAGTATGGTAGGACAGACACATAAAACAACAAATGAATATTCAATGTGTTGTGGAAGAGGGAAAGTAAAATTAGGCAATGAAGCAAATGAACCTCCAGAATTGTTGATGAATCTTATTACTGGAAACCATCCTAAAAGCAAAGCATTCATTGACAATATAAGGCGTTATAATTCTATGTTTTCATTCACTTCACTAGGCGCAAGACAAGACATGTCTGTTACAAATGGACGTGGTCCATACTGTTACAGAATACAGGGCAAAAATTACCATCAAATTGGTACATTGCTACCAGAAGGAAATAAACCACCTATGTTTGTGTAGTTATATATTTACGACCGACCAAATGAAATAAAGAATCGGATAAATGGAGTCAGCTATGATACATCAACAGCAACAGATGAGCATCCTTTGGACCATCAATTAACAGTCGATTTACGTGACATGCTTGATACAATCAACCCATTAGTTGCGCAATTTAGAATGGCTGGCGAACAATTTGTGCGTTCAAATGAAAGAAATAAATTAAAGCTACGCCTCATTGATACAAGAGAACGTGATAGAAGAGAATACAATCTACCAACAGCCGAGGAAGTTGCAGGACTAATTGTAGGAGATTTTGATTCGGCAACAAATAAAAAGGACATAGTACTACACATGCAAAAAGGTGACATCAAACGAATTAGTGAACTACACCCCTCATATCTTGCACTCCAATATCCACTTTTATTTCCATACGGTGAGGATGGTTATGATACTGACATATACCATTTTGGTGTAACTGACTATACACCAACAAACAAAAAAAACAAGAGTCTCAATGAAGGAATATTTTGCATACACATTGCAAGATAGAGAGAACACTTTGTCAATGATACTCAATGCAAGGTGCTTATGCCAACAGTTTATTGTTGATGCTATACTATGATAGAGTCTGAACGTATGTCATATGTTGAAAAAAACCAACCAGACTTACGAAGTGAAACTTATAACAAATTAGTAAAGTTGGCCCAAAATGAAGAATCAGGAGTGAAGTTACGAGGTAAAAAGGTAATATTGCTATCATCATTCACAGGTAGTCCAAGGTATATGATGCAAAACTACTTAGACGCAATGACAATTTGCAAGGTTTACGGTTACCCAGATTTGTTCATTACGTTCACTTGCAACCCAAATTGGCCAGAAATTGAACGTTTTATGGAAGAAAAAGGGTTAAATTCTGAAGACAGACCCGACGTTATCACTCGTGTATTCAAGCAAAAATTGGATACTATAATGAAAGAATTCAAAGATAAAAATTACTTTAGTCATCTTAAAGCAGGTATTTATATTATTAAATATGAGGTCTAAGTACATTATACATAATTTAAAAATGCATTGTATACTATACATAACATTATAATTTTGCCACAGCTATTTACACAGTTGAATTTCAGAAAAGAGGACTCCCGCATGCACATATTTTGCTGTTTCTTGAAGATGATGATAAGATCAAAACAACAGCGCACATTGACCGGTTTATTTCATCAGAGATTCCAGATAAAAACGAAGATCCAGAACTTTATAAAATTTTTACAGAGCACATGATGCATGGACCTTGTGGTCCTGAAAGGCCAAGTTGTCCTTGCACAGTAAAAAACAAATGCACAAAGAAGTTCCCAAAACAGTTCAACGATAAAACGGTCATTGACGAAAGTGGGTATGCACTTTATAGAAGAAGAAACAATGGTTCAACTATATAAAAAAAAGTGGAATTGATTTGCACAATGGATATGTTGTTCCATATAACCCTGGATTACTTCGGCGTTTTCAATCACATATTAACGTCGAATGGTGCAACCCAATTGGTTCTATAAAATACTTATTCAAATATATTAACAAGGGACCAGACAGGGCAACTGTTGGTTTAGAAGATGAAGACGTGGATGAGGTAAAAGAATACTACGATTGCCGATATCTATCTGCAGTGAGGCATCGTGGAGAATATTTGGATTTGACATTCATTACAGGTTCTCACCTGTTGAGAGATTGTCATTCCACTTACAAGGTGAACAATCCATTATATTTGAAGCAAGTCAAAGTATCGATGTTACTTTGGATAAGGTATCTGTGAGTGATTCAAAATTTATTTCATGGATGCAACTTAACCAAACAGATACAAAAGCGCAAAAACTCCTTTATCATGAAATACCGCAACATTACGTGTGGAGACAAGAAGACAGAAAATGGGTTGAAAGACAAAAAGGTACATGTCTTGGTCGTGTCCACCATGTGTCCATTGCTTTTGGAGAACTGTTATATTTAAGAGTGTTGATAAACAAAGTCAGGGGTCCTAAAGATTAGGTTGATTTTAAGAAATTTGAAAACGTCACTTACGCAACGTATAAAGAAGCATGCCAGGCAAGAGGTCTATTAGAAGATGACATGGAATATATAGACGGTTTGTTGTAAGCCAGCTTGTGGGGTATGGGACATTATTTAAGATTTTTTTTGTAATGCTTATTATGACCGATAGCATGTCAAGACCGGAGGTTGTTTATGAGAAAACATGGCAAGTAATGGCAGATGATGTATTGCGAATTGAACGACGAAAACGAAATGACCCAGGTATGCTTCTAAAAATACAAATACACAAAAAAATATGATATGTTTATAAAACTAATTTCCTTATATATTATTTATCAAAAACATAATGTTTCTATAATAATGTTGCAGATTTGGAACTTACGAACGATGAAAGGAAGAATATATGTCTCACATATGTTGAACAATTGTATAGTACGCTAACAAGTGAGCAAAGAGATATATACGGTTCTAGAATGGAAGCAGTTGTTGAAGACATCGGTGGAATGTTCTTTGTTTATGGATACGGAGGCATAGGTAAGACGTATCTATACAAAACTCTATCTGCTAGATTAAGATCTGAAGGTCAAATAGTGTTAAATGTTGCATCGAGTGGTATTGCAGCACTTTTGCTGGAAGGGGGAAGAACAACACATTCTAGGTTTGCAATACCAATAAATGTTGTTGATGATTCCATGTGTCATATACCCGGAGATAGTGACCTCGCTGAATTGATACGTATGTGCAGTCTTATTATTTGGGATGAGGCTCCGATGACACACAGACATTGCTATGAAGCATTCGATAAAACATTACGAAATATATGTAGACCAACACCGTACGAACCTTCAGACCAAGTTTTTGAGGGAAAGGTCGTTTTGTTTGGAGGAGATTTTAGACAAATACTACCAGTCATTACAAACGGAACAAGGCATGATGTAGTACACTCATCTCTTAACTCCTCATACTTATGGCAACATTGCAAAGTCATGAAGTTGACTGTTAACATGAGGTTGGAAGCTGGTACAAATGATTGTGAAAGGAAAGAAATACAAGATTTTGCATAATGGATTTTAGACATTGGCAACGGTACAATCGGAGGGAAAACGATGGAGAATCAACAGTGGATTTTGAAGATGACATGTTAATTCCAGATTCAGATGATCATATACGATCAATCATCGAACAAACATATCCAGAATTGGAAAAAAAACCTTTACACCTCTTCATATTTCCAAGAAAGAACAATTCTGGCACCCACACATGAGCTTGTGGATATGGTCAACAATAAAATGCTTGATCTACTAAAAGGGGAAGAAAAAACTTTTGCAAGTTCAGATTCTGTTGGAGTGATTGATATGGATTCAAATTTCAACGAGGCACTTTACACTCCAGATTTCTTAAATAGTATTAAAATACCAGGGCTTCCAAACCATAACTTAAGATTAAGAATCGGTGCTCCAGTTATGTGCATGAGAAACATTGACCAAAGAGCAGGGTTATGCAACGGAACAAGGTTACAAGTTCAAAGAATGGGAGTAAATGTAATAGAAGCTAAGATTATAGCAGGTGGAAATCTCGGCAATCTTTGCGCAATACCAAGAATGGTGTTAAGCCCATCTGATAACAAGATGCCATTCAAATTTAATCGCAGACAATTTCCTTTGGCACTATGTTTTGCTATGACCATCAACAAGAGCCAGGGACAGACATTAAGAAATGTCGGTTTGTTTTTACAAAGACCCGTTTTTTCACATGGCCAACTATATGTAGCAGTATCAAGAGTCAAGAGCAAGAAAGGATTAAAGATTTTATGCTATGACGAAGATGGGAATTACGCAAAATCAACAAAAAACGTAGTGTATAAAGAAGCTTTATTCAGAATTTAATAAACGATAGTAAGTAATTTTTCCTATTTTGAAAATTTACCATCCTTTCTGAATCACCCAATTTTTATATAATTTATTGCTACTATTAAATATAATCGAATGTGTCAAAGCTCGAAACGCATATGACTTTGAACACCTTGTGAATAAAATTTGACAAATTTAGTATTACATAGAAAATATGGACATTTAAAATTTACCTCTGAAGCAATTCATTGATATGTTCCCTCCATCTGTTGTCGTGACTCGAGTCTATGCCTTCAGTATTGCAACACAAAAATCAACTATGTTATATTACCTGAAAACATACTGTAGGACCGAAAATATGTATGATTTATGTGATTCGGGAGGTCTTGGTTGATCAAAGAAGATGAAAGTATTCATCTTTCTAGAGAGAGAAAGTAGAGAGAGGGTGGAGAATAAAAGGAACTTAGATAGATAAATGAAACAATACAAAACACCTAATGATTTCCCACACCCCTCATGGAGAGTCATGAAGGGTATTTATAGGCTCAACATACTCTAAGTTTGCCCCGTTTACATAAGTAGTCCCTACGGGTGCAACTTACTACATATCTAGTCCATTTCACTTGTGTGATGTTATCTTTATAAAAAAGCGAAGCTAACAATCTCCCTCCAAGATATCGTCACACGTGAATGGTTACAATGAGACCTATAAATAAAATAGATTACAATAATAATAAACTATGTTGACGTTGTTGAAGCGCAGAGTCTCTGTAGTCTAGATACTGAGGCAGACTTGAAGTTCTTTTCATCCGACGATCTCGGCATTTGATCTTTGGCACTGACGGCACAGATCCTTGTAGCTCTGAACTTCAACTGTAACGGTCTAGTTAGGTTATTACTCCCTCCTAACTAGTGAGCCTTTTTTCTTCTGCTCCCTCCTGAACTGACAGCCTCTTTCATCACGCAGCGGATAAAGTAGATTCAAAAGTGTAGACACATGGTTGTCGTTCTGGGAGCATCATTACAACATAACTCACATAGTATTGCACAGAAGGTTGGTAATACGCTCCGATGTGCACATCATTAGTACTTCTTGGGTTCCAGTGTAAGCACAATTCCCTCGAACAACCAACGTACTAGAGATGAAACACTACTTCTTTTGGCATGTTCTTCTCCCTCCTGATGGTTGCGATTAATCGAAATCATCATACTATTTTGTGTACATGCCATAATTACACGTACTTTACACTTCTGATGCAATATAGATAGACCATGAAAGCATATTATGTGAGTATATGTCACAAAAGTATACTCTCAATACTATTCTCTCAAATCAACCTTTAAACGAACCTCCTTGTAATTCACCGGCTACTAGTAATGACCACATATGGAGACAGCCCGATATGACCAACTTGAAAATGAAGTAATCAGCCCATCTTGTGACTTAATGCTTGTACGATAGATGTGACTTAATACCTATACTGAGCACTACAACGTAACTCCTTTAAGTATGAGGTTGCACAAAATATTCGACGCTTGAACAATCCACTACTTCGTGTGACACTGAGTACTACAACGTAACTCCTTTAAGTGATAGCTATACTGTGAGCACTACAACGTAACTCCTTACATCAGTAATAACTAGATTGACAAGACTGAATTTTTTTAATTTGCGCAGACAAGTTATCTTCAAAAGTCGTGCATCCAACCACCCCTAGACTTTGAGATAAATAAGTACACTTTTTGAAATGCCACTTCAAAATCAAATCGATAATACCGTACAAAAACCCTGTAGTCATTTTGTTAAACGAACCAATTCTAGCCGTGAGATTATGTATCCCTGTGAAAATGCATAATACCAAAATACCACTTTATTTACTTATAAAAACGTATGTATCTAAGTAGTTGCCTAACACTTTTTCAACCCAACACACGTTTAAATAGTTTTCAGATAATTGTCACAAGCCCAATCCAATTAGTGATTCAACAGCCCAAGACAAATACGGATCCAACCCAAAGGCAAATCTTAATACCCGATCCATCACATTTCATAAGCAGTTTAAGATACAATTGCCCTAATGCCACACATTTGCAATAACCCTACACACTTTTCATCTGCCTCCCACATGACCCTTTTCTCTCACCAAACAATCTCACTCCAAATCACAAATCATCGACAATACATGATCTCAGTCACTTATCCATCTATCAATCTTAATCGTATCAAACGATATCACAAACCCAAACACAATCGAGCTAACGAACTATTGTTGTTTCAATTTCAGCACAAATCGAATCAAGAATGCAACTTTAAGGCTTCAAGATCCTTTCAAATGGGTCTCGGGTAGGTTTGATTCTTTGTGTTGTTTGATTGTATTGAACGAATCCAAGAAAAGGGAATAACAAACTTGTTATTTTTCTTATCTTTTTGTTGTTCGGATATTTATAATGAAGCTAGGCTTCATATAGGATCGATGATGATTCACATTCTTTCGTTTGATTGACCTTTAAAGGTCTTGATGTTACTTCAATGTACACGAAAGAGATGTAACTGAGATCTCTATATGTATTTTCTTTTTCAGTTCTGAGTCTTGGTTAATAAGAAGGTTGTGAGCGTTGAGGAGTGATGTGTGAGGGTTTTTCGGTTGAGTAAAGAGGTAGGTATGACGAGGCTGTGATGTAGTTTCTTCTGTGTTATGTTCTCTTTTAACTTCTTGGACTGATGATGTACGAACTGAGGTCTATTTGAGTCTTGGTATATGGTTTTGGTCAAGTGGTCTTCTCTTCATCTCGAAAGTTTTCTAAAGATTTCGAGAGTTTGCACTTTTGTGTTTTCGAAAGTTTATATTCTCGAAACTTTCTGATTTCGAAACATTGCATTTATCGAGAATACAGATTTATCGAGAACATGTTTATCGAGAACATGTTTTCGATAAGTAGG
The DNA here is from genome assembly GCA_030686995.1 of Artemisia argyi. Taxonomy (NCBI): domain Eukaryota; kingdom Viridiplantae; phylum Streptophyta; class Magnoliopsida; order Asterales; family Asteraceae; genus Artemisia; species Artemisia argyi. Next base: position 67,741,818 of record CM060685.1, on the reverse strand, counting down.
GTATTGTGTTCTCGAAAACCACATGTGATCTCGAAAACAAGTACATATCGAGAATTTCTTATACAAGAAATTCCGATTAGATTCCGGTGACCATTTCCCAGATTCCGATGAGTTTCCTGATGATTTTTTCGACCTTTTTATGCCTTTACCTTGACCACTTTACACGGGATGGTACAAAACAATCACAAAATATGAGTTTTACAAAACTGCTTAATATGACTTACCCAAAAAGACCACATAAACAGTTTGTAAACTGTTATAAAGCGGATCTGGACTGTTTGACCATAAGGATACAAGAAAACATGTATAAAGACTGCTATAAAATTGTACCCACGAAAAGAAAAAAAATTCATATCCGAAAATAGTGGTACAAAAACAGCTTCAAACACATATTCTAACCACAAAAAAATCATCAAAAAGAACACCATAGCTCTGATGTCAATTGTAGGACCGAAAATATGTATGATTTATGTGATTCGGGAGGTCTTGGTTGATCAAAGAAGATGAAAGTATTCATTTTTCTAGAGAGAGAAAGTAGAGAGAGGGTGGAGAATAAAAGGAACTTAGATAGATAAATGAAACAATAAAAACACCTAATGATTTCCCACACCCCTCATGGAGAGTCATGAGGGGTATTTATAGGCTCAACATACTCTAAGTTTGCCCCGTTTACATAAGTAGTCCCTACGGGTGCAACTTACTACATATCTAGTCCATTTCACTTGTGTGACGTTATCTTTATAAAAAAGCGAAGCTAACACATACGCTCAAACGATGGCCGTTAGTAGCATATCTATATATAAATGCTGCATCAGAGAAGCTCCATCAGGTAAAACCAATTTCAATATAAGTTGCTATCTATCAAATGTTGTCCTTCAGATAACATTTACTTACCTTTGATCTTTAAAATCATTCAACACATACAAAACATGTAATACTGATCCATGTTCTTCCCAAAAGTGTCACGACAAACAAAGGTCTGTCAAATATGCCAATGGGTCATTGTTCACAAACAGAAGTTAATAACATTGGTCATGCTCAGCTTACTTAACCCATACATACCCTTTTGACCCAAATTGTCTATAACTCCAGAAAATGTAATTAAATGTGTAAAAATACATTCAACTTACTGTCAAAATGGGCAATATTTAAGTACAGACAACAATGGATTGATATAACTATCACCAATTTCTTCGTTACGCAACTATTCTTATCTGACCCATTTTAATTAAAAACATTCAAACAGAGAGAAAAATTAATATGAAAATCAACAAAATACATAATTACTCTTCCAATAACAAATATGCAAAAAGGCCACTTTAATAAGATAAAAGAAACAACCAATATTGAAACCATAATTTAGTAAACTTCACAAAACAATTAACCATATTCATTTGTTCAGCAAAAACACATTCAATTTACAGTAAAAATGGGAAATATTTAAGTAAAAACAACAATGGATTCAGATAACTTTGACCAATTTCTTCATTAGTCAACTATTCTTATCTGACCCATTTTCATACAAACCATTAAAATAGAGAGTATCATTAACAAGAATATCAACAAATTACAAAATTACTCTTCAAATAGAAAATATCCAAGATTGCCACTTTAATCAGATGAAGACACAACCAATATTCAGAACATAAATCAGTACACTTCACAAAAAATTTACCATCTGCAAGTAATTTTAAACAAACAACCATAATTCACATTAACCAACATAATAATTCAAATACACATCAGTTCACAGTCATATTCTAATAATACTAATACAAACCATCCATAATACTAATTAGACATAACATAACCTAAGTTAAACACATTTCTAAACAGTTTTTGGGTTACTACATAACCATCAAAATAAGAAGACACAAACCACATAACATAATGTGCATTCAACACATATGAAAAAACGGATAATGTGCTTCTCCATCACATTCCAAATCATTAACACAGTACATTAATCTAAACCTTAACATCTTCGTATATCCAAAACCACATTGTTGACCAAACCAAGCACATTCACCATGCATGTTCACATGATTGGTCCTCGAAGGATTCTCATGGTGATGGTCCATCCTGACAGTGAATTCAACCTCAACGTCATTGTGTTTTAGCAAAGCCTTCCTGTACATGTGCATTGGATGATCTCGTTGGATTTTAGCCGGTATAGCCTACAATAATACAAACAAAAAAAAACAACTCACAGAAGCTCATAATATCAATTACAAATTATTAAAACACAATGGATTTAGAATAAAACTTACAAGATGATTAAATGCAAGAATTTCAGAAAACCTCTTATAAAACACATTGGTTCTTTCAAGAAAATGTTCACGATGACAAGGCCACATGCATATATGGTACATTCGATCATCCTTTGCAAAACAACATAACAACCAATACACCAAACACTTAACTACAATTACACAAAAATATCAACCGTCCATTTAATTCATTGAAACAACTTAACATAATTAAAACTAAATTTAAACTATAAACTTACTATGATCAACATATGCTACAACTGGTTGTACTGCATTCAGGCGAGAGGCACCAAGAAATTGAACATCTGTATTACTGCTTCCATCAACGTTGAAACACATTACATTAATCACATTGTTACTTATTTTTGTGAACACTACAACATCACCAAACTCCAAATCCTTTTCCTCACACAAAGCAGCCCAGTTATCTGGGTTCAACACGTATTCGTTAAGAACACCACCACCATTTGGATTCAGACGACTAACATGAATATTAAATTCATCACCTTCACATCTAAACATTATTTCACCAACATTCATCATACCAACTAAAAAATCAGCAGGAATAGTCTTAAAAAAAACGTTTAAACACATTTGTCAAAACACAAACACAACAAACAATCATTAATACATATAACATGTTACACTCTGCTCAAATAAAAAAAAAAAAAAAAAAAAAAAAAAAAAAAAAAAAAAAAAACCTTTCGTTGCTCACTAAAACATGCGACAACCACAACCACAATGACATACAATATATTCACTTTATAAAAAAATGTATACAAAACATAAAATTTGTACCTGATGTATTCCTAATTCTTCATAAGGCGTTACACGTGACTAAAACCGATAAAACCCTTGATTTCCATCTCCATAACCTCTGAATTGTTTCCCATCATTGTCATATCCTGTTACGTAAAACGAGTCATCACCTTCCCCTATAAAGTGCAGTACATTCACATTCTCATTCAGGTTCTCCGCAACAAACTCATCCCATTTCTTGCCTCTTATCTCATAAACCCTAAATCTAGATCTGAATACACCAACTTTTTTCCGGTTTCTTGCTACACCTGACAAGTACAAACAACTGTTTCCAGTGTATGCTTCCTCTTCAAATACTTCAGAAGTTGAAGTTCTTTTGGATATTCATTATGGTAGATGAGTTACACAACAAATTCAATCGGCATCTTTGTACAAAAAACAATAAAATCAAATATTAAAAAACTTTTTAATCAAAATATATACTATAATGTATTTTTATTAAATAACAATATTCACATTCATCCTTTCAATAATATATTCTATTAAACAGGACACAAATATTTTATACATTTAATAACATCATTAAATCATAACCAATTACCTTGCAACAAATTATATATAAGAACATCATTCTTCCTCTCAATTACTACCATATATAAATTTTTACTAAAAATATAACCTGTTTTATATTATGAGAATTCATCTTCATTCTTAATATTAATACATACCAAACCGTAAAAAACAATTCATAAATTACTTGACTCTTAATCAAAAAACAGGGGAGAGTGTGGTTTGCTCCTTGCCGCCAAAGAAACAAAAGTAGCTACTAACTTCGTTATTTATTTTAGTAATGAGTCAAAGTGTTTAACTTACTTAGTACGTGTCCAAAATGGCGCCAACCCAAATGAACCGAGTGAATATGGAATCATTCAAGCTCAACCGGAGTAGAAGCACTCTTTTTTAATAATTAACAAATCAAATATATTTTATAAACGAACAGTGGTCCAAATGAAACAGATTACACCCGCTTCAAATAGGCTCCAACATTCCGTTAAAATAACCTATCAAATCTAACCAAACCCAACACAACCAATTTCAAATCTATTATTTGTTATATCTTTTAAAGAGACTAAAATCATACACTACCCGTACTCATAAAACCAAAATCACATCTTAGGCTTCATATAACAAGCTACATGCATCACATCATCATACACTACCCGTACTCTTAAAACCAAAATCACATCTTAGGGTTCATATAATAAGATACATGCATCACATATTTACAAACAATATTAGTCAATAATAATCAACAAAAACTACAATTAAATTAATAGTCAAGAAAAACATGCATCGGCAGATAACAATCAAATTATTAAAAGGTAAACAAAACTAATAATCGAATACACTAAATAACATTTACTTAATAATCAAATGTTATAATGTAAATGGATTGTAGACAATCAAGATAAGTAATAATCAAATGTAAAAAAAGCATAAAAATACTTACTGTTCCGATTAGGCGAGACACAGGTTGGAATGGCTGAAAATAGAGAAATTTGTAAGTACGAATGACATGAATAAATGAGATTCACATATATATCTCTATTATACACACAAATTTAATAAATTTAGAGAGTAGCTATTGTAGGTGTGAGGCTACTTTAAACCATGTAATGATTATATTGCATGGAAAAATGTTTCTAATTAATATTCAATAAAAATAAAATTAAAATATATACCAATGCTTATAGATTGTTATTTATTTAATTTACACACTTAAGTAAACAACCTTGATTCCAAGATTGATATATAAAATGATAATTTCAGGTACCTAATAATCTTAAGGCGTTTACGTTGCATGATCTCAAGTATACCGCAACGAATATCATAACGGATAGTATGATTGTTCAAGGTGGTTTTGGTCGGGTTTAAAAACCGTTGAAAGATTAAACTATGCATTCTCCCCCAAACCAAAATACTAAACAACTTTTCAATTTAAATTATTGAAATCGCAAAGTAACAAATATCATATAGAATGGCTTGCAAGTAACCTTTTTAAGTTAATGGTTGATTACTTTGATGTTTCGATATATAACAGGAAAACATAATATGAAATCGACCAAAAAATTTAATAAAGTCCTAATTTGAATATCCTATTTGATGTATTCATATATATTAATTTATTTTTACATTAGAAGAAATTACACTAGCCTTCTATTAGTTTCTCCATTACCTCGCATTCATAATAAACAATAGTAAGTAATATTCCGTTTTAACAAATTATACAAAAACATGTTATTTTAAATTAAAAACAAAAAATATATATATTTTTTAATAAAATATATATATAAAAAAAGTCAATCAAAGGGCGGTTTGGTAACATTATAAGCTATCAAACATAACTTAACCTCATTAAAAATTGATCAAGTCAAAAACCCTTCTCAAAGGAATCATCTTGCAGTAACCCAAGAATCAGCAAACAATCAAACGAAATCATTAAGGTAAACAAATAATTTAATGTGTTTTCATTATATAGTTATGTGAATTATGGAAGAAATCGCAAATTAACATTGCATTGTCTTTACCAATTATCTGCTTTAGCAACTTCGAATTAGGCAAAACTTATATTTAGCTTGGCAATACAATTATAAACATGTTTAACTCTTCTATGGTAGAAATCGAATACCCACCCAATACCATTCCCCTGTATTTACAGAATGATAGTTTATCTTCCTTAAAATTAGGCAAAAGTTACTTTTTATGTTAAGTATACAATTATAAGTATTCTTAAGTAACCTATGCTAGAGACACCAATTATGATTCATTCTAAATGCATATTATTTACCGATAAATAGTTTCGATACGTTATAACTAACTAAAGTTTTGTTTGATGTTACGTCTGAAATTATTACCATTATAAGCATAATTATGTAGTATATACACGGGACGCAAACAATATGCAGCCAAACAAAAAATATGATTCATAAAATCCTGTACAAACTGAACAGAAAAGGTGTATCATCAGGATGTTACTTATTAAATAAACTACCATGCAACATACAACTTGGTAGACGTTACTTATTTAGTAGGTTATTTAGTTGTAAGCACCAATTACATGTGTTTTTGGTTAATGATATTGTTGATGTTACTTATTTAGTATCTAACATTTTGATGTGTGGGAATCGCACCTTGCTTTACCTCTCGAGGGATCTCGAGAAGCTTACAACCCCCACCAGGCAGTGTACCTGATCGTTGTAGTATAGTATAGTGACAAGTACCGGGGGATTGATCGTTCAGCTAGGAATAGTGTCGTTAGGATTGAGATTAATCTAACTAGGTCTAAAGGTGAAGGATGATTCTTTTTATGTTTTTATATTTTATGAAAAGCAAGTAAAAATCTCGGGTATTGGGAGAGTGGGCGGAATTAGTTGCTAATCAACTAACCCAAAAGCTACTAATTAAACTAATTAACAAGAAAACTAAACTAAGGTTCTACAAGATAAGTGAAGCATGTCTACCCATGATATGTTACTCCTTGCTAGCTATCCAATCCTACCTATTGAATTGTAACCTTGTTTTAATTGACGGGTTGTATTCCTTAATACCATTCATGGGGTGGCATACATAACTCCCCAATTCTATGAGCTCTTATCTCCTCCTACACCATGCCCAGCACAACTATAGGGATTGTAAACAGTGGCTCATGCATTAAATACAACCAATAAAGACCTAGTACGCCTCGGTTCATGTTTCTTAAGACGTTCAAGCATGTTACCATTTGAAGATCTGCCAGTTTTCTTAAGCCTAACATATAAATCATTCAATCAAAACAAGAATCAATAGGAAACAAGAATTATAAACTAAACCAACTAGATCTATTGAAGTTGTCACGCCTTAATAAAGGGTGTATAATACATATATAAATACATATTTGATTGTGTTGATTAAGTTAAATATTGACCACCTAATAGAAGTATTCCCCATTTAAATACAATCACGTATGTTTTCATTATCTAGCATAAACAACACATACTGATTAAGTGATTCAAGTCATTATCTTTATACTCCATATATTCATGCTAAAATAACTATGTTTAAAATGTTTTAGTATAACAACTTATTCTTATCATGTAATTTCAAAACATTTAAATTAATAAAACGTATCTAATACATATTTAAATATATTACGTGTTTTTAATTTTGTACACATGATTTCCTAAAAACTAAACACGCAATTTCTATTGTAAAATCGTAATTAATGCTAACCCTTTTGTCTTCCATTTTTTGCAGATAAATACTTGACATACTAATTACATTCCATCTCCCCATACACATTATCAAAAAATACCTACATTTTCTCTTTAAAAAATCCATGGCTGCCAATCAAGAAATTGCTCAAGTTGCAGATAACTTAGGTACTGAAAAAACAATGTTTTAATTTATTTTATCTAACACAAACTATTTTTATGTTTTATTAATACTTATTTAACATGCATGCAGATGTAGTATAAGATAATCATGTCCAGGATAACGAAGAGTCCATTGCTGTAGTCTATGATTGGTTGAAGGCTCAAAAACAATCAGCAAAAAAACGAAAATGGGAAGAGAAAGAGGAGAAAAAAGAAAAAAAAAATAAAGCAAATCAAAGAGGATAGGAAAAAAGAAAGGGAGCTCATGAAAGAAATTATGGATCATAGGAGATCCAAAAAAATAAAACCAAACATTGAAGCTGTTGTGGATGCCAATGAAGATGAAGAAGAAAACCTTGAAACATATGATTATGAGCAACTTCATTTAGCATTTAAATTTGAAGATTTGTAGATTTCTTTTAGTTTAAGTTTTTATGTATTTTAATTTTAATTTCAGTAATATTAAGACTTTTTATTTATGTTTTTAAAGTATTTTATTTACTTTATATTTATGTTTCAAGTAATTAATTTGTTGAATTGCATAATAATGTATTATGATGAATCAATTAGTTAATAAAACAATTTAAAATATTGCACCTAACACTAATATGTGTTTATAAATTATAACTTATATAATTTACAAATATTAAAAATGATATATCTAATACTTTAGTATATATATAATCTAAATTTATAAGAGGCTTAAATTCGTTACATATTTTTATAAATATCTTCTTACATTATAAAAAAAAGATTACAACATAAACACAAATAATTAAAACCAATTAATAAACACAAATTTTAAAAATATTATATTTTACAAATTTATATTTTAAAATTATTATTATGATTAGAATTTTAAATCCAATATAAGATATATCTATTCCTTTAATATATCTAATTCCTAAGTGTAGAACAAATCTGAATTCGTAATATGGATCTATATGTATATTTTCCTAATTAATATAGATGTTAAACATCTATAAATATAGGTTCATAATCTCGGTTATTCATTAATCAATTTGGTTAGTTCCCATCACATTATCACCATAATGACAAAACGAAATTCCATGAAGGTATTGTCTTAAATTTTATTTACATTATGACTTTTCAATATTCATAGTATAATATATACGTATGTTAATGTACATTATAAACCTTTTGGTATATATTATAACAATTATTGTATTTGTTAATTTTTTGTAGAAATCGAGAAACCAAAAACTTGACACCAAGTCTTCCATTGAAACCCACTTGACTTCAATAGAAGAAACCATTGTAATTTCCGATAATTAAAACGTAGGTGATTTTACTATTTTTCATCTTATTTTTAGTTATTTTTTTGTAAATAAAGTAGTTCTATTGTTATTTGATTTTGTAGATGATTAGATGTATTTGTATGTGTGTTTTTAAATGTTTTACACAAAATGCTCATGATCTAGAAAGATGTAACTTCTGAAAAACATGTTGTTTTTAATTTGTACATACTTTTACAATGAAAAATTAAGTTACAAATTAATTGTTGCAATAATATTTAGTCCTTTTACTAATTATTCTATTTTTATAAAACTTTTATTCATTGACAATCTACCAAGTTTATACAATATGTATGTCATATAACATGTTTAAAAGTTTGTGATATGTGCAGCCTAATAACTTTGCAAAAAAAACGTCGAAGACTCTGTAAAAACAACAAAATTTGCAACGCAAATACTATCCAGGTTATATCATCAGATGATGAAAAGAAATCCCCAGCCATGAGGAAGAAACAAATCATTGATCTAACTTCATCAGATGATGAGGACACCAACAACCAAAAAAAGACATAAAAGATTTGAGTCATATTGAAGAAAACAAATTGTTGGTAAGATTTTCAATTGTTTTGAATTAATTAAATAACCTAAATTATGTTTTGATGATATGTACTTATTTTCATAAAATTTTGCATGAAAGATATCTGATGAAGATGCACCAATATCTTTTAAACGTGCCAAAAGAGCAGACGAATTTGTTTCATCAAAGAAACAAGAATATATGCTCTTTGACGAGGATACAGATGATGAGGATTTTAGAAAAAAAATGCAATTCCTAAAGATGGGGTTTGGATTAATGTGAATGATCTAGATGAACCTTTTTATGATCTAAAGGAGTATAAGCCCAAATATATTATTCTAGATGATGACATTATTGAAGACTATTCAATAGGTTTATTTTTTATTAAATTATTTGTTAACGTATGATAATTTTTTTGTATAATTACTTATTTAATAATTATAAACCGTTAAATCTACTAATACATATTTTAAAAATACAAGGTGATTACAAATATACTGTGCTTGATGAAGAACATGATCGAGAAGAGTTGGACAAACATAACCTAAGTGAGGAAGACATGTTTGATGAGATGATTGATATTGATGGAAAAGTGAATGGAAAACAAAATTGCACTAACTACATTGAAGACGAGACTTGGGAAGTTGATTCGGATGCATATAGTATAATATCAGTGAGTTCTGGCGATGATGTATTGGACTTCATTAATGATAACACAACAGATTATGAAACAACTGATGCTGACGATAGTGATGAAGAATTTTGATGCAGCATTCTAATTTCATTTAAGATTTTCAATAATAAGTTTTAAACATTATCATATATTTTTGTTTTAAAGATGTTATCCTGATATGATTGTTTTGTTATTTATGGACGAATAGTATTATTAATTATCTATGTTGAACATTATTCTCTACCATAAATCATTCAAGTCATAATCTGTACTCTTTTTAAAAATATATTATGTTAAAGATTTTGATTTTGGATAGTTGGAAGCACTGGAAGTGCTATTTAGCTTGAAATAGCTTATAGGAAATTGCTTATTAATAAGCAGAGTCACCAAAAGTGACCCAAACTTTTACCAATTTAATTTTTAACTCAATTAAGCTCAAATTAACAGAGTTTGGACCCAATGATACTTAGAAACTCAGATGTGGATACAAACAGTTGCAAATTAGCTAAATGAAATAAGTAAATATTAAGCATATACGCAATTATCCAAAAGCTCAGTTCAAATAGTCATTAGAGGTATTGTAAAGCTCAAATGACCAACTAAACTCATGTTCCAATCAATGACTAATACTAGCAGTCCTAAAAACTTGTGACAGGTCTATGTTCCAACTACACCACTAAATAAGTCAATAAGCTTGGTCAATTGAGCTCAGGTATACAAGCTTGATGGGGCAAAATACTCAATAACCAGCTGAGATGCTATATCTACCAACAAAACAGATTATATATCCAATTTACTACTCAGAATAAGACAAAGAAATATGACTTAGACCTGATGATCAGGGGAGTACACAGATCAAACAGCCAACTTTCAAGTGCTTTTTCAATAAGCAAATCAAATTTAAATCTCAACTTTCTTTTTGCAATGGATTCTCTTACTACCAAACTTCTCAAAAATGCTTGCCAAAAGTATTTCCAATAAGCAATGAATCCTACAGCCTCTCACAAAGTTTTGACTAAAAACTGATTTGAAACTATTTTGACTCTTTTTGCTTTTATGAAACTTTGACTCTAATTAAATTTGATTACTAATATGTTTCTAAGAGTTGTATATTAAGCTGATTAATGATTTCAATAAACTAAAACTCTAAAATATGCAACTGTATTGAGATTATGCAACATACAAAACTACAACCTCTTAAGTGACTCTGTCTCACATAAGGTACCTAATATATAAACAATTATTCGATAAATACATAATAATTATCAACAGCCTATAAAAACGAATTTCAGTGACATTAAAAAGGTAAATAAAAAAAACCACAATATTTTGTGCATTAATTTACAAAATTGTTATTATATAAACAAGATAAGTGTCAAATATTAACCTATATACCTTTACAGATTATTAAATCACATTTTAACTAATGATATATATACTATCAAATCATATCCAAATACATTTACAGATTATCACATTTTAATTAATGATATATACTATCAAATCATATCCAAAAAAAAAATACGTATTTAAGTATAAAAAATAATGGAATCAAGAAAAAATAAACACTATACCATCAAATATTTTGATTGAAATTTTTAATAATTTGCATACCTTATCATGTCAAATACAGCCACACAAAATTCAACTGCTAATGTTTCAAACAATGTTGATACTGACTTTTCACGCCGACGTCCTGGAAGACATAAGCAAAACAAAGATTTAAAAACATCCAGACCACGTGGACGACCAAGAGTTTATGAACATTTATCAAGTAAGTATCAAATAAGATATACAAATAGAATCAATAGTATAACTCCCTTTCGTACACTTCTTATACTAACTTATACATGCACATTTACCATATAATCGATATGTTTGATATTATTTAATCTAAACAGATGAAGAAGGTGTCATAGAAACAGACTCACAAATAGATTTAACAATTAGACGCAGAGGACGACATCGAAAGAAACAAACCAATGATGATAGTGCTGTTCAAACAACAACTTTAAGACCTGGTGATATTGAATACAATCCATTTGGAAGCAAATGTAGTAAGAGGAAATCTGACATGCTAAAAGATAAATTATTACAAGGAAGACGGAAGACACTGAATGCACGAAAAAAAGATTCATTCATTGGAATCTCAAATGGTACAAACACTTTATACAATATTTAAATACTAACTCAATACCAATCTGTATAACTAAGTAACAACTTAATTGTAACGTTAATGATTACAATATGTTTTTTTACCAGAGTACATTGAGCATGGAGATCCAATATTTCCGTGTGAAGCATGTGGTGCGTTACTATGGCATGCCGAGAGTATGGTAGGACAGACACATAAAACAACAAATGAATATTCAATGTGTTGTGGAAGAGGGAAAGTAAAATTAGGCAATGAAGCAAATGAACCTCCAGAATTGTTGATGAATCTTATTACTGGAAACCATCCTAAAAGCAAAGCATTCATTGACAATATAAGGCGTTATAATTCTATGTTTTCATTCACTTCACTAGGCGCAAGACAAGACATGTCTGTTACAAATGGACGTGGTCCATACTGTTACAGAATACAGGGCAAAAATTACCATCAAATTGGTACATTGCTACCAGAAGGAAATAAACCACCTATGTTTGTGTAGTTATATATTTACGACCGACCAAATGAAATAAAGAATCGGATAAATGGAGTCAGCTATGATACATCAACAGCAACAGATGAGCATCCTTTGGACCATCAATTAACAGTCGATTTACGTGACATGCTTGATACAATCAACCCATTAGTTGCGCAATTTAGAATGGCTGGCGAACAATTTGTGCGTTCAAATGAAAGAAATAAATTAAAGCTACGCCTCATTGATACAAGAGAACGTGATAGAAGAGAATACAATCTACCAACAGCCGAGGAAGTTGCAGGACTAATTGTAGGAGATTTTGATTCGGCAACAAATAAAAAGGACATAGTACTACACATGCAAAAAGGTGACATCAAACGAATTAGTGAACTACACCCCTCATATCTTGCACTCCAATATCCACTTTTATTTCCATACGGTGAGGATGGTTATGATACTGACATATACCATTTTGGTGTAACTGACTATACACCAACAAACAAAAAAAACAAGAGTCTCAATGAAGGAATATTTTGCATACACATTGCAAGATAGAGAGAACACTTTGTCAATGATACTCAATGCAAGGTGCTTATGCCAACAGTTTATTGTTGATGCTATACTATGATAGAGTCTGAACGTATGTCATATGTTGAAAAAAACCAACCAGACTTACGAAGTGAAACTTATAACAAATTAGTAAAGTTGGCCCAAAATGAAGAATCAGGAGTGAAGTTACGAGGTAAAAAGGTAATATTGCTATCATCATTCACAGGTAGTCCAAGGTATATGATGCAAAACTACTTAGACGCAATGACAATTTGCAAGGTTTACGGTTACCCAGATTTGTTCATTACGTTCACTTGCAACCCAAATTGGCCAGAAATTGAACGTTTTATGGAAGAAAAAGGGTTAAATTCTGAAGACAGACCCGACGTTATCACTCGTGTATTCAAGCAAAAATTGGATACTATAATGAAAGAATTCAAAGATAAAAATTACTTTAGTCATCTTAAAGCAGGTATTTATATTATTAAATATGAGGTCTAAGTACATTATACATAATTTAAAAATGCATTGTATACTATACATAACATTATAATTTTGCCACAGCTATTTACACAGTTGAATTTCAGAAAAGAGGACTCCCGCATGCACATATTTTGCTGTTTCTTGAAGATGATGATAAGATCAAAACAACAGCGCACATTGACCGGTTTATTTCATCAGAGATTCCAGATAAAAACGAAGATCCAGAACTTTATAAAATTTTTACAGAGCACATGATGCATGGACCTTGTGGTCCTGAAAGGCCAAGTTGTCCTTGCACAGTAAAAAACAAATGCACAAAGAAGTTCCCAAAACAGTTCAACGATAAAACGGTCATTGACGAAAGTGGGTATGCACTTTATAGAAGAAGAAACAATGGTTCAACTATAAAAAAAAAAAGTGGAATTGATTTGCACAATGGATATGTTGTTCCATATAACCCTGGATTACTTCGGCGTTTTCAATCACATATTAACGTCGAATGGTGCAACCCAATTGGTTCTATAAAATACTTATTCAAATATATTAACAAGGGACCAGACAGGGCAACTGTTGGTTTAGAAGATGAAGACGTGGATGAGGTAAAAGAATACTACGATTGCCGATATCTATCTGCAGTGAGGCATCGTGGAGAATATTTGGATTTGACATTCATTACAGGTTCTCACCTGTTGAGAGATTGTCATTCCACTTACAAGGTGAACAATCCATTATATTTGAAGCAAGTCAAAGTATCGATGTTACTTTGGATAAGGTATCTGTGAGTGATTCAAAATTTATTTCATGGATGCAACTTAACCAAACAGATACAAAAGCGCAAAAACTCCTTTATCATGAAATACCGCAACATTACGTGTGGAGACAAGAAGACAAAAAATGGGTTGAAAGACAAAAAGGTACATGTCTTGGTCGTGTCCACCATGTGTCCATTGCTTTTGGAGAACTGTTATATTTAAGAGTGTTGATAAACAAAGTCAGGGGTCCTAAAGATTAGGTTGATTTTAAGAAATTTGAAAACGTCACTTACGCAACGTATAAAGAAGCATGCCAGGCAAGAGGTCTATTAGAAGATGACATGGAATATATAGACGGTTTGTTGTAAGCCAGCTTGTGGGGTATGGGACATTATTTAAGATTTTTTTTGTAATGCTTATTATGACCGATAGCATGTCAAGACCGGAGGTTGTTTATGAGAAAACATGGCAAGTAATGGCAGATGATGTATTGCGAATTGAACGACGAAAACGAAATGACCCAGGTATGCTTCTAAAAATACAAATACACAAAAAAATATGATATGTTTATAAAACTAATTTCCTTATATATTATTTATCAAAAACATAATGTTTCTATAATAATGTTGCAGATTTGGAACTTACGAACGATGAAAGGAAGAATATATGTCTCACATATGTTGAACAATTGTATAGTACGCTAACAAGTGAGCAAAGAGATATATACGGTTCTAGAATGGAAGCAGTTGTTGAAGACATCGGTGGAATGTTCTTTGTTTATGGATACGGAGGCACAGGTAAGACGTATCTATACAAAACTCTATCTGCTAGATTAAGATCTGAAGGTCAAATAGTGTTAAATGTTGCATCGAGTGGTATTGCAGCACTTTTGCTGGAAGGGGGAAGAACAACACATTCTAGGTTTGCAATACCAATAAATGTTGTTGATGATTCCATGTGTCATATACCCGGAGATAGTGACCTCGCTGAATTGATACGTATGTGCAGTCTTATTATTTGGGATGAGGCTCCGATGACACACAGACATTGCTATGAAGCATTCGATAAAACATTACGAAATATATGTAGACCAACACCGTACGAACCTTCAGACCAAGTTTTTGAGGGAAAGGTCGTTTTGTTTGGAGGAGATTTTAGACAAATACTACCAGTCATTACAAACGGAACAAGGCATGATGTAGTACACTCATCTCTTAACTCCTCATACTTATGGCAACATTGCAAAGTCATGAAGTTGACTGTTAACATGAGGTTGGAAGCTGGTACAAATGATTGTGAAAGGAAAGAAATACAAGATTTTGCATAATGGATTTTAGACATTGGCAACGGTACAATCGGAGGGAAAACGATGGAGAATCAACAGTGGATTTTGAAGATGACATGTTAATTCCAGATTCAGATGATCATATACGATCAATCATCGAACAAACATATCCAGAATTGGAAAAAAAACCTTTACACCTCTTCATATTTCCAAGAAAGAACAATTCTGGCACCCACACATGAGCTTGTGGATATGGTCAACAATAAAATGCTTGATCTACTAAAAGGGGAAGAAAAAACTTTTGCAAGTTCAGATTCTGTTGGAGTGATTGATATGGATTCAAATTTCAACGAGGCACTTTACACTCCAGATTTCTTAAATAGTATTAAAATACCAGGGCTTCCAAACCATAACTTAAGATTAAGAATCGGTGCTCCAGTTATGTGCATGAGAAACATTGACCAAAGAGCAGGGTTATGCAACGGAACAAGGTTACAAGTTCAAAGAATGGGAGTAAATGTAATAGAAGCTAAGATTATAGCAGGTGGAAATCTCGGCAATCTTTGCGCAATACCAAGAATGGTGTTAAGCCCATCTGATAACAAGATGCCATTCAAATTTAATCGCAGACAATTTCCTTTGGCACTATGTTTTGCTATGACCATCAACAAGAGCCAGGGACAGACATTAAGAAATGTCGGTTTGTTTTTACAAAGACCCGTTTTTTCACATGGCCAACTATATGTAGCAGTATCAAGAGTCAAGAGCAAGAAAGGATTAAAGATTTTATGCTATGACGAAGATGGGAATTACGCAAAATCAACAAAAAACGTAGTGTATAAAGAAGCTTTATTCAGAATTTAATAAACGATAGTAAGTAATTTTTCCTATTTTGAAAATTTACCATCCTTTCTAAATCACCCAATTTTTATATAATTTATTGCTACTATTAAATATAATCGAATGTGTCAAAGCTCGAAACGCATATGACTTTGAACACCTTGTGAATAAAATTTGACAAATTTAGTATTACATAGAAAATATGGACATTTAAAATTTACCTCTGAAGCAATTCATTGATATGTTCCCTCCATCTGTTGTCGTGACTCGAGTCTATGCCTTCAGTATTGCAACACAAAAATCAACTATGTTATATTACCTGAAAACATACTGTAGGACCGAAAATATGTATGATTTATGTGATTCGGGAGGTCTTGGTTGATCAAAGAAGATGAAAGTATTCATCTTTCTAGAGAGAGAAAGTAGAGAGAGGGTGGAGAATAAAAGGAACTTAGATAGATAAATGAAACAATACAAAACACCTAATGATTTCCCACACCCCTCATGGAGAGTCATGAAGGGTATTTATAGGCTCAACATACTCTAAGTTTGCCCCGTTTACATAAGTAGTCCCTACGGGTGCAACTTACTACATATCTAGTCCATTTCACTTGTGTGATGTTATCTTTATAAAAAAGCGAAGCTAACAATCTCCCTCCAAGATATCGTCACACGTGAATGGTTACAATGAGACCTATAAATAAAATAGATTACAATAATAATAAACTATGTTGACGTTGTTGAAGCGCAGAGTCTCTGTAGTCTAGATACTGAGGCAGACTTGAAGTTCTTTTCATCCGACGATCTCGGCATTTGATCTTTGGCACTGACGGCACAGATCCTTGTAGCTCTGAACTTCAACTGTAACGGTCTAGTTAGGTTATTACTCCCTCCTAACTAGTGAGCCTTTTTTCTTCTGCTCCCTCCTGAACTGACAGCCTCTTTCATCACGCAGCGGATAAAGTAGATTCAAAAGTGTAGACACATGGTTGTCGTTCTGGGAGCATCATTACAACATAACTCACATAGTATTGCACAGAAGGTTGGTAATACGCTCCGATGTGCACATCATTAGTACTTCTTGGGTTCCAGTGTAAGCACAATTCCCTCGAACAACCAACGTACTAGAGATGAAACACTACTTCTTTTGGCATGTTCTTCTCCCTCCTGATGGTTGCGATTAATCGAAATCATCATACTATTTTGTGTACATGCCATAATTACACGTACTTTACACTTCTGATGCAATATAGATAGACCATGAAAGCATATTATGTGAGTATATGTCACAAAAGTATACTCTCAATACTATTCTCTCAAATCAACCTTTAAACGAACCTCCTTGTAATTCACCGGCTACTAGTAATGACCACATATGGAGACAGCCCGATATGACCAACTTGAAAATGAAGTAATCAGCCCATCTTGTGACTTAATGCTTGTACGATAGATGTGACTTAATACCTATACTGAGCACTACAACGTAACTCCTTTAAGTATGAGGTTGCACAAAATATTCGACGCTTGAACAATCCACTACTTCGTGTGACACTGAGTACTACAACGTAACTCCTTTAAGTGATAGCTATACTGTGAGCACTACAACGTAACTCCTTACATCAGTAATAACTAGATTGACAAGACTGAATTTTTTTAATTTGCGCAGACAAGTTATCTTCAAAAGTCGTGCATCCAACCACCCCTAGACTTTGAGATAAATAAGTACACTTTTTGAAATGCCACTTCAAAATCAAATCGATAATACCGTACAAAAACCCTGTAGTCATTTTGTTAAACGAACCAATTCTAGCCGTGAGATTATGTATCCCTGTGAAAATGCATAATACCAAAATACCACTTTATTTACTTATAAAAACGTATGTATCTAAGTAGTTGCCTAACACTTTTTCAACCCAACACACGTTTAAATAGTTTTCAGATAATTGTCACAAGCCCAATCCAATTAGTGATTCAACAGCCCAAGACAAATACGGATCCAACCCAAAGGCAAATCTTAATACCCGATCCATCACATTTCATAAGCAGTTTAAGATACAATTGCCCTAATGCCACACATTTGCAATAACCCTACACACTTTTCATCTGCCTCCCACATGACCCTTTTCTCTCACCAAACAATCTCACTCCAAATCACAAATCATCGACAATACATGATCTCAGTCACTTATCCATCTATCAATCTTAATCGTATCAAACGATATCACAAACCCAAACACAATCGAGCTAACGAACTATTGTTGTTTCAATTTCAGCACAAATCGAATCAAGAATGCAACTTTAAGGCTTCAAGATCCTTTCAAATGGGTCTCGGGTAGGTTTGATTCTTTGTGTTGTTTGATTGTATTGAACGAATCCAAGAAAAGGGAATAACAAACTTGTTATTTTTCTTATCTTTTTGTTGTTCGGATATTTATAATGAAGCTAGGCTTCATATAGGATCGATGATGATTCACATTCTTTCGTTTGATTGACCTTTAAAGGTCTTGATGTTACTTCAATGTACACGAAAGAGATGTAACTGAGATCTCTATATGTATTTTCTTTTTCAGTTCTGAGTCTTGGTTAATAAGAAGGTTGTGAGCGTTGAGGAGTGATGTGTGAGGGTTTTTCGGTTGAGTAAAGAGGTAGGTATGACGAGGCTGTGATGTAGTTTCTTCTGTGTTATGTTCTCTTTTAACTTCTTGGACTGATGATGTACGAACTGAGGTCTATTTGAGTCTTGGTATATGGTTTTGGTCAAGTGGTCTTCTCTTCATCTCGAAAGTTTTCTAAAGATTTCGAGAGTTTGCACTTTTGTGTTTTCGAAAGTTTATATTCTCGAAACTTTCTGATTTCGAAACATTGCATTTATCGAGAATACAGATTTATCGAGAACATGTTTATCGAGAACATGTTTTCGATAAGTAGGGTATTGTGTTCTCGAAAACCACATGTGATCTCGAAAACAAGTACATATCGAGAATTTCTTATACAAGAAATTCCGATTAGATTCCGGTGACCATTTCCCAGATTCCGATGAGTTTCCTGATGATTTTTTCGACCTTTTTATGCCTTTACCTTGACCACTTTACACGGGATGGTACAAAACAATCACAAAATATGAGTTTTACAAAACTGCTTAATATGACTTACCCAAAAAGACCACATAAACAGTTTGTAAACTGTTATAAAGCGGATCTGGACTGTTTGACCATAAGGATACAAGAAAACATGTATAAAGACTGCTATAAAATTGTACCCACGAAAAGAAAAAAAATTCATATCCGAAAATAGTGGTACAAAAACAGCTTCAAACACATATTCTAACCACAAAAAAATCATCAAAAAGAACACCATAGCTCTGATGTCAATTGTAGGACCGAAAATATGTATGATTTATGTGATTCGGGAGGTCTTGGTTGATCAAAGAAGATGAAAGTATTCATTTTTCTAGAGAGAGAAAGTAGAGAGAGGGTGGAGAATAAAAGGAACTTAGATAGATAAATGAAACAATAAAAACACCTAATGATTTCCCACACCCCTCATGGAGAGTCATGAGGGGTATTTATAGGCTCAACATACTCTAAGTTTGCCCCGTTTACATAAGTAGTCCCTACGGGTGCAACTTACTACATATCTAGTCCATTTCACTTGTGTGACGTTATCTTTATAAAAAAGCGAAGCTAACACATACGCTCAAACGATGGCCGTTAGTAGCATATCTATATATAAATGCTGCATCAGAGAAGCTCCATCAGGTAAAACCAATTTCAATATAAGTTGCTATCTATCAAATGTTGTCCTTCAGATAACATTTACTTACCTTTGATCTTTAAAATCATTCAACACATACAAAACATGTAATACTGATCCATGTTCTTCCCAAAAGTGTCACGACAAACAAAGGTCTGTCAAATATGCCAATGGGTCATTGTTCACAAACAGAAGTTAATAACATTGGTCATGCTCAGCTTACTTAACCCATACATACCCTTTTGACCCAAATTGTCTATAACTCCAGAAAATGTAATTAAATGTGTAAAAATACATTCAACTTACTGTCAAAATGGGCAATATTTAAGTACAGACAACAATGGATTGATATAACTATCACCAATTTCTTCGTTACGCAACTATTCTTATCTGACCCATTTTAATTAAAAACATTCAAACAGAGAGAAAAATTAATATGAAAATCAACAAAATACATAATTACTCTTCCAATAACAAATATGCAAAAAGGCCACTTTAATAAGATAAAAGAAACAACCAATATTGAAACCATAATTTAGTAAACTTCACAAAACAATTAACCATATTCATTTGTTCAGCAAAAACACATTCAATTTACAGTAAAAATGGGAAATATTTAAGTAAAAACAACAATGGATTCAGATAACTTTGACCAATTTCTTCATTAGTCAACTATTCTTATCTGACCCATTTTCATACAAACCATTAAAATAGAGAGTATCATTAACAAGAATATCAACAAATTACAAAATTACTCTTCAAATAGAAAATATCCAAGATTGCCACTTTAATCAGATGAAGACACAACCAATATTCAGAACATAAATCAGTACACTTCACAAAAAATTTACCATCTGCAAGTAATTTTAAACAAACAACCATAATTCACATTAACCAACATAATAATTCAAATACACATCAGTTCACAGTCATATTCTAATAATACTAATACAAACCATCCATAATACTAATTAGACATAACATAACCTAAGTTAAACACATTTCTAAACAGTTTTTGGGTTACTACATAACCATCAAAATAAGAAGACACAAACCACATAACATAATGTGCATTCAACACATATGAAAAAACGGATAATGTGCTTCTCCATCACATTCCAAATCATTAACACAGTACATTAATCTAAACCTTAACATCTTCGTATATCCAAAACCACATTGTTGACCAAACCAAGCACATTCACCATGCATGTTCACATGATTGGTCCTCGAAGGATTCTCATGGTGATGGTCCATCCTGACAGTGAATTCAACCTCAACGTCATTGTGTTTTAGCAAAGCCTTCCTGTACATGTGCATTGGATGATCTCGTTGGATTTTAGCCGGTATAGCCTACAATAATACAAACAAAAAAAAACAACTCACAGAAGCTCATAATATCAATTACAAATTATTAAAACACAATGGATTTAGAATAAAACTTACAAGATGATTAAATGCAAGAATTTCAGAAAACCTCTTATAAAACACATTGGTTCTTTCAAGAAAATGTTCACGATGACAAGGCCACATGCATATATGGTACATTCGATCATCCTTTGCAAAACAACATAACAACCAATACACCAAACACTTAACTACAATTACACAAAAATATCAACCGTCCATTTAATTCATTGAAACAACTTAACATAATTAAAACTAAATTTAAACTATAAACTTACTATGATCAACATATGCTACAACTGGTTGTACTGCATTCAGGCGAGAGGCACCAAGAAATTGAACATCTGTATTACTGCTTCCATCAACGTTGAAACACATTACATTAATCACATTGTTACTTATTTTTGTGAACACTACAACATCACCAAACTCCAAATCCTTTTCCTCACACAAAGCAGCCCAGTTATCTGGGTTCAACACGTATTCGTTAAGAACACCACCACCATTTGGATTCAGACGACTAACATGAATATTAAATTCATCACCTTCACATCTAAACATTATTTCACCAACATTCATCATACCAACTAAAAAATCAGCAGGAATAGTCTTAAAAAAAACGTTTAAACACATTTGTCAAAACACAAACACAACAAACAATCATTAATACATATAACATGTTACACTCTGCTCAAATAAAAAAAAAAAAAAAAACCTTTCGTTGCTCACTAAAACATGCGACAACCACAACCACAATGACATACAATATATTCACTTTATAAAAAAATGTATACAAAACATAAAATTTGTACCTGATGTATTCCTAATTCTTCATAAGGCGTTACACGTGACTAAAACCGATAAAACCCTTGATTTCCATCTCCATAACCTCTGAATTGTTTCCCATCATTGTCATATCCTGTTACGTAAAACGAGTCATCACCTTCCCCTATAAAGTGCAGTACATTCACATTCTCATTCAGGTTCTCCGCAACAAACTCATCCCATTTCTTGCCTCTTATCTCATAAACCCTAAATCTAGATCTGAATACACCAACTTTTTTCCGGTTTCTTGCTACACCTGACAAGTACAAACAACTGTTTCCAGTGTATGCTTCCTCTTCAAATACTTCAGAAGTTGAAGTTCTTTTGGATATTCATTATGGTAGATGAGTTACACAACAAATTCAATCGGCATCTTTGTACAAAAAACAATAAAATCAAATATTAAAAAACTTTTTAATCAAAATATATACTATAATGTATTTTTATTAAATAACAATATTCACATTCATCCTTTCAATAATATATTCTATTAAACAGGACACAAATATTTTATACATTTAATAACATCATTAAATCATAACCAATTACCTTGCAACAAATTATATATAAGAACATCATTCTTCCTCTCAATTACTACCATATATAAATTTTTACTAAAAATATAACCTGTTTTATATTATGAGAATTCATCTTCATTCTTAATATTAATACATACCAAACCGTAAAAAACAATTCATAAATTACTTGACTCTTAATCAAAAAACAGGGGAGAGTGTGGTTTGCTCCTTGCCGCCAAAGAAACAAAAGTAGCTACTAACTTCGTTATTTATTTTAGTAATGAGTCAAAGTGTTTAACTTACTTAGTACGTGTCCAAAATGGCGCCAACCCAAATGAACCGAGTGAATATGGAATCATTCAAGCTCAACCGGAGTAGAAGCACTCTTTTTTAATAATTAACAAATCAAATATATTTTATAAACGAACAGTGGTCCAAATGAAACAGATTACACCCGCTTCAAATAGGCTCCAACATTCCGTTAAAATAACCTATCAAATCTAACCAAACCCAACACAACCAATTTCAAATCTATTATTTGTTATATCTTTTAAAGAGACTAAAATCATACACTACCCGTACTCATAAAACCAAAATCACATCTTAGGCTTCATATAACAAGCTACATGCATCACATCATCATACACTACCCGTACTCTTAAAACCAAAATCACATCTTAGGGTTCATATAATAAGATACATGCATCACATATTTACAAATAATATTAGTCAATAATAATCAACAAAAACTACAATTAAATTAATAGTCAAGAAAAACATGCATCGGCAGATAACAATCAAATTATTAAAAGGTAAACAAAACTAATAATCGAATACACTAAATAACATTTACTTAATAATCAAATGTTATAATGTAAATGGATTGTAGACAATCAAGATAAGTAATAATCAAATGTAAAAAAAGCATAAAAATACTTACTGTTCCGATTAGGCGAGACACAGGTTGGAATGGCTGAAAATAGAGAAATTTGTAAGTACGAATGACATGAATAAATGAGATTCACATATATATCTCTATTATACACACAAATTTAATAAATTTAGAGAGTAGCTATTGTAGGTGTGAGGCTACTTTAAACCATGTAATGATTATATTGCATGGAAAAATGTTTCTAATTAATATTCAATAAAAATAAAATTAAAATATATACCAATGCTTATAGATTGTTATTTATTTAATTTACACACTTAAGTAAACAACCTTGATTCCAAGATTGATATATAAAATGATAATTTCAGGTACCTAATAATCTTAAGGCGTTTACGTTGCATGATCTCAAGTATACCGCAACGAATATCATAACGGATAGTATGATTGTTCAAGGTGGTTTTGGTCGGGTTTAAAAACCGTTGAAAGATTAAACTATGCATTCTCCCCCAAACCAAAATACTAAACAACTTTTCAATTTAAATTATTGAAATCGCAAAGTAACAAATATCATATAGAATGGCTTGCAAGTAACCTTTTTAAGTTAATGGTTGATTACTTTGATGTTTCGATATATAACAGGAAAACATAATATGAAATCGACCAAAAAATTTAATAAAGTCCTAATTTGAATATCCTATTTGATGTATTCATATATATTAATTTATTTTTACATTAGAAGAAATTACACTAGCCTTCTATTAGTTTCTCCATTACCTCGCATTCATAATAAACAATAGTAAGTAATATTCCGTTTTAACAAATTATACAAAAACATGTTATTTTAAATTAAAAACAAAAAATATATATATTTTTTAATAAAATATATATATAAAAAAAGTCAATCAAAGGGCGGTTTGGTAACATTATAAGCTATCAAACATAACTTAACCTCATTAAAAATTGATCAAGTCAAAAACCCTTCTCAAAGGAATCATCTTGCAGTAACCCAAGAATCAGCAAACAATCAAACGAAATCATTAAGGTAAACAAATAATTTAATGTGTTTTCATTATATAGTTATGTGAATTATGGAAGAAATCGCAAATTAACATTGCATTGTCTTTACCAATTATCTGCTTTAGCAACTTCGAATTAGGCAAAACTTATATTTAGCTTGGCAATACAATTATAAACATGTTTAACTCTTCTATGGTAGAAATCGAATACCCACCCAATACCATTCCCCTGTATTTACAGAATGATAGTTTATCTTCCTTAAAATTAGGCAAAAGTTACTTTTTATGTTAAGTATACAATTATAAGTATTCTTAAGTAACCTATGCTAGAGACACCAATTATGATTCATTCTAAATGCATATTATTTACCGATAAATAGTTTCGATACGTTATAACTAACTAAAGTTTTGTTTGATGTTACGTCTGAAATTATTACCATTATAAGCATAATTATGTAGTATATACACGGGACGCAAACAATATGCAGCCAAACAAAAAATATGATTCATAAAATCCTGTACAAACTGAACAGAAAAGGTGTATCATCAGGATGTTACTTATTAAATAAACTACCATGCAACATACAACTTGGTAGACGTTACTTATTTAGTAGGTTATTTAGTTGTAAGCACCAATTACATGTGTTTTTGGTTAATGATATTGTTGATGTTACTTATTTAGTATCTAACATTTTGATGTGTGGGAATCGCACCTTGCTTTACCTCTCGAGGGATCTCGAGAAGCTTACAACCCCCACCAGGCAGTGTACCTGATCGTTGTAGTATAGTATAGTGACAAGTACCGGGGGATTGATCGTTCAGCTAGGAATAGTGTCGTTAGGATTGAGATTAATCTAACTAGGTCTAAAGGTGAAGGATGATTCTTTTTATGTTTTTATATTTTATGAAAAGCAAGTAAAAATCTCGGGTATTGGGAGAGTGGGCGGAATTAGTTGCTAATCAACTAACCCAAAAGCTACTAATTAAACTAATTAACAAGAAAACTAAACTAAGGTTCTACAAGATAAGTGAAGCATGTCTACCCATGATATGTTACTCCTTGCTAGCTATCCAATCCTACCTATTGAATTGTAACCTTGTTTTAATTGACGGGTTGTATTCCTTAATACCATTCATGGGGTGGCATACATAACTCCCCAATTCTATGAGCTCTTATCTCCTCCTACACCATGCCCAGCACAACTATAGGGATTGTAAACAGTGGCTCATGCATTAAATACAACCAATAAAGACCTAGTACGCCTCGGTTCATGTTTCTTAAGACGTTCAAGCATGTTACCATTTGAAGATCTGCCAGTTTTCTTAAGCCTAACATATAAATCATTCAATCAAAACAAGAATCAATAGGAAACAAGAATTATAAACTAAACCAACTAGATCTATTGAAGTTGTCACGCCTTAATTGATGGAGATAGACACAACATCAACAAGAAATCAATGAGATCTAATCAATTATATACAAGTTTCACATAATCATAAGTAGACACAAGGTGAATTAGCAAAACATAATCAAAGAAAGACAATCAACAAGAATAATGAAAGACATAGTTGAGATAGAATCATCAAACCAATACATGATCTTTATGGAGTGATTGAAACCCTCTAAGTTGCTGGAAAAACACCCACCTAAACCCAGGAATCGACTTTAGGGTTTAGGGCTTACAAAAAGTGAAGTTATGAAGTTATATTTATAGGCATGTTTTCTGTCGGCCCTTCGTGACGGCGTTAGCCCGTACTCTTGATGCCGTCAAGACCATTTTTTCACCAAATTGTAGATCTCTTCGTCCTCTTCGCGTGGGCTTTTGAATCACCTAAATCCGAGTTCGTATGCAAAAGTTATGACCAAAACAATATCAGCTACTCTGCGCGCAAGTTTTGACAAGTTTACACGTGACGGCCTTGGTGACGGCCTTGGTGACGCCGTCATCACCCACGGTATTTTATTCTTGGGACTTTGACGCCGTCAGGATGACTTTTGACGCCGTCATCAACTACGGATTTTTATTCTTGATGTTTGACGCCGTCAGGGTATAACTCTTGACGCCGTCACCTAGTGTCTTCAGCATGAAAAATTGATACTTTGCCGTTTTCTTCACTTTTATGCTCCAAAAACGTCCAAAATGGCTTCTTTTCCAGAATTCACTCTCCAAACACCTAAAATCACAAAAGGAACGATTTAGGGCAATATTTGATCAAATAAAGTCGGATTCGGGCTTAAATGACCCCCTAAAAACGGATCATTTTTCGCCTCATCATATATCCCTACACTTGGGATTTGCTTGTCCTCAAGCAAATGAGCTTTTCCACCAATCAAGATACAAGTTAGGGGTCATTTAACACTAATATAAAAGTAATTACAACAAATGATCATTCCACCTTAGTCAAAACAAGCACGGAAATTATACACTAGCACCTCACATTAAGTATTTGGATACTCTCATCTCTCAGGTGTTGAAAATTTATATGTCATAATTGGAATTGGAGAAATATCACTCTCTACCTGTCATAGCAAATAGATTACCATAGGCTTGGGAAAGGATCAAACCTCCACCACTTGGCGTAAGCACCTAGGATAGACTATCAAAGAGGTCTTTTAAAGGGTTATAACGTTAGGTGTAGGGGATATGGAAAACACGGTTTTGTTGGATAAACGGATACTTTACTGGTGGCAAGTCAATTGTCTTAGTTAACTACATGTACAATGAGGCGTTGCTAAGCCAAGACTCGACTCAACTTAAACTAACCACAACTCTTTTTGGATTTTCAAGACACTATTTGACTTAAACATAAATAAAAGAAACGGATGGTAGCCCGTATGTTTTTCTCTTTTCTTTTTCTATTTTTTTTTCTTTCTTTTTTTTTTCTTTTTTTTTTTTTTTTTTTTTTTTTTTTAGCATACACTCTTACCCTACCATCCGAAATAATACATCATAGGGGATGAGAATTCCCCTTACACTTGAATCTTTACATACTTTACATTAAACTAATCTAATGACTCGAATTAAGAAAATCAAAACACTTGGAGCACTTTTAAGATTAACGTACATATGGGGGTAATAAATGATGTTCTTCCCCATTACTCCATAAAATAAGTACTTACCCATGAGTCCCAATCGTTCCAAAACAATATGTACAAGGATATGACTCGACTTAGCAACCATGTAATCAATTAGAAAGTTAACTTAGGGTTTAACAAATAACAATAATGCACTAAAAATGAGCGCATACTCGGAAGGCTAAGGCGATTTTGTTGTACATTTAAGTGGGGTGTAACAAATTCTTCCTTTAAGTAAGATGCTTAAAGTTAGAAATGAAAAGATAGGCTCGGAGGGGTGTACTAGGGGTTTCGTGTACTAAAAATGAGTACAACGCTAAGGGTGTGAGAAAAATTAGTTGACTTAACTAGCCAAGTAATATGACTTAAAGGGTCAAGTAATTATAATACGGGTTTAACACAAGGGTGATCCTAATGCCTCTTATCATGTAGGAAATCCTACCACACGAATGTAGTCTCACTAGCGGTCTCGGGATGCATCACTAACGCAAGTTCTAGAATCTAAATGCTACCGGTACACTCATAAGCACTAATAGTAAATGCTTTTCCTATCAAATCTAAAGGCGAACCTCACATTTTTGGGTGAAAATTTTTTCTGAATATACGGTTATGTGCTAGTCATACAATCTCCTATCCATGAGACGCTTGCTATGGCTAAAGTTTCACTCCTAAATGTTGTAAAAAATTTTAAATTTGGCGCTAAAATTACACTAACAAGTATTTCTCGTAGTTTTATTACACATCTACTATCAGACAAAACAAACTCAAGCGAAAGTGCATATGTAAGGTATCATCTTTTTACCCTCCCCTTACACTTAAGATGAACATTGTCCCCAATGTTCAAGTAAAGAATGTAAAAGTTAAGAAGTAAAGAGAATGAAATCAAATACTCCCCTGATTCGCTCGGTATGGATTTTAGGTTGACCAGGTTAAATCTTCCTCCAAGAAAACGAACAATCAAAGCTTCCCTTCCAGAGTATAAATCATCTTCTTGTCATAAATAACCTGTAAATCCTGACAACAATAGACAAGGCAACCTCGCGTAAAATCGGCGGCATCCTATATAAGTTACTAAATCCTAGAAAACAAAGTAAGATATAATGCTTGTGGAATGAAGTTTGCAGATTTCCTGGAGATTATAAAACTTAATAATTCACAAAAACCATAAGACTCCGTTAGAAAAACAAAACCGGTAAAATTTCCAGATTTTAACTCCTGACGCCGTCAAGAGCAATACTCTGACGCCGTCAGAATGGACCTGCAGAAATTCTTATGTTAAGTTTCCGGAAAATTTCTGGAAAAACTTTGTCCTACTTCCTGGAAAATCCTGCAAAACTTCATTATGACTCAATACAAGCATTTGACTCTAACAAATACGAATATACATGTTCATTTAAATATTGTGGAGAATCATGATCGGTTTGTTTCTTAAAAACATATTTGGGGTTTCCCCTTACACTTATCTTTTGCAAAAATACCTTTAGGTTGGAGTTAAGACTAGGCCAAACAACATAATAAAGTATTTCCACATTTTAATTGAGAAACATGATTAACCAACAATAAAAATAAGACATGCATACGGAAACAAATAACAATCAAACAAATAAACTCACACAAAACATGGGTTGCCTCCCAAGAAGCGTTTTTCTTTATTTACGAGTCTTGTAGCTAGACTCAAAGTCATGGGTTACTACGTGATCTCATCATTGGTTCCATTCTCTAGGTCGTCTTCTAAACTAGTATCGCTTTCTTAGTGCAAGTACTTCGGATCTTCGAATTCGAAAACATCTTGTCGATACTCAGAACCAAGCTTACTAAGATTCTTAAAGAATCCACATGATAAATCAGAAATATTCCTACACCCTCTCCTAACATCCTCATCACACAAGATAAGTTGGGAGCTCATCATATCAAGCCCGTCACAATCTATTCCCTTAAGGTCTTTTCTCTTGTATGGCGTTTGGTATGAAATCCTCCTAATCCCATCAGTGAAGGTCATGATTCCGTTCAAGTCATCCACTATCAAATTAGTGATTTCACAAAAGGGTGCTCCAAAGACGACTTGTGATAACCTAGGGTCGACATAGTCCTCGATGTTATCCACAATTGTGAATTCCATAGGGAATGCCATATTTCCTACAAACACCTGGATTTCATGATCCTTGCCAACCACTTTCTCTCCTTTGTAAATCATCCCCCATCTGCAGATATTGTTATAGTGAAACAATGACATAAAATTCTTTGGCAGGAATACATTAATGTATATGTTATCAAAGTACTTATGACCGATCATGCAGGGGATTTTGAGATTATCTGGATCACGTCGTCTTATCTTCCCCAACTCTCCATCCTTTGACCCATATAGATTCCCCTCAAGAGATGGACGATACTCGTACACCTCCTCACTATCCCTACGAAAGATTACCTTCCTAACACCATTGGTGAGTACTACACTACCATCTTTCTCATCAAGGATTGCTCCTGATTCATTGATAAATGGTATCCCAAGGACAAGGTGGGTTAACGTTTGATTGGTGAAAGGGTCCACGTCGTCAACCACGGTGAGGTCAGCACTGTAAACAAGCTCTCCAATCCTAATTGATAAATTTTCTATTACTCTCTTGCACGCAACGTGCTCTGGGAAGGTTTTGTGGTATAGGGAGAGGGGGATTATGTTGACTGGGAAGCTAGGATCTATATGACTATCGGTTAAGAGCTTTTCCTTAATGGTACAGGGGATTTTGAAAACTTTAGGGTTACTTTCCTTAGTATGATTGTTACCCACACTAATAACATCCTCCATTTTTCTCTCGGGTTCTTCTATAATAGATTTACCCAAAATGGTTGGATCTTTCTCGTGCTCTTCCGATTTCTCTTTCCTTTCATCCGGTTTGTCGGATTCTTGCGCGGTGTATTGCTCGGGTGAGTCGGTAGGTTTTCTTGCCAAATCATGGTCAACCCTTGAGGTCTCATCTTTCGCTGTCTGACGTAATTTGTTAGGTTGTTGTTGGGTTGGGTTGGGTGTTGAAGCAGATATTGTGGTGATGGTGTTTACGAAGTGGATTGGTCCAGGGGGGTTGACAGGTTCTTTTCCGTTAGGAGACAGATGTTTGAATAGCTTGCTAGGACTTTTTATTTTTACAGGGGAAGCTGGTGGACCCATGATGGTAGCAGATTTAACCTCATTAACAGGAATGGGCCTATTATCAATATGCTCTTTGATAGCAGTCAACAGATTACAAATCTTGTTGTTTACATCATCCTGCTGTTGTTTAAATTTGGCCTCGAGCGTAGCGAGCTGTAGTTCTTGAGAGAGAATGAATTTTTTTAAAGTATCTTCACAGCTTTGCCTAGGAGTGCCTTGTGATGGAAAATGCTCGGACCAAGTGAGTGGTGAGGAGTCATTGAAGGATATGCTTCGCGTTTGGTACCCTCTAAAATCAGGTTTATCCTTCCATGCCTCATAGGCTTTGGCAGAAGTTCGAGGACCCTGACCTATGTGCGATGATGTGAATTCGTTATAAGCATGTTTTGGAAGCTCCATGCAGTTATGGGTCTCATGAGGGCCATTGCATAGTTTGCATGTAGAAGCGATTCTGCTTACTTGGCTTGAAGGTTTATGAGCTTCGCAGGATTTCATGAGAGACTTGACTCGACCTTCAAGTTCCATGATCCTACGGTCGGGAGTGCTAGAATTGTTCGAAGGCAAAGATATTGCCTTGACCGTTTTGTTCAAGTCACGGGGATCATTCCAACTTTCGTTGTCATAGAGAGCAAGATCTTCTATGAGTTCCCATGATTGTTCCGCACTAAGATCACGTAGCTTACCACCGGCCGATTGGTCAATGGTTCGCCTCGTGGAGATGTCGATATGGTCATAGAAGATTTGGACTTGGAGCCAAAGATCTATGCCATGATGAGGGACTTTTTGGAGTAAGTCCTTGAAACGAGTCCATGCTTCATAAAGAGATTCATTTTGACGTTGTTGAAACGTCAAGATGTCATTCCTAAGCTTAGTAGTTCTCCCCGGTGGGAAAAATTGAGCAAGGAAACGAGTGGTGAGATCATCCCATGTGGTGATGGATCCCGCGGGTAAACGCTCAAGCCATTGACTAGCTTGATCCCGTAGAGAGAATTGGAATAGGCGTAAACGGGTAGTCTCTCTAGTTTCAACACCTAGGTCTATGGAATCTACGATTTTGAGGAAGTCCTTAAGGTGTTGGTTTGGATCTTCAGAACGAAGTCCATGGAATGCACATCCGCTTTGCACCAACCGGATGGTGTCGGATCGCAAGGGGGTCACATTGGCTCCGGTGAGCTCAATGATGTTTCGGTAGCCTTGATGGCTAGGTCGGGAGTACTCTCCTAAGGTTCGGGGCCTAAGGGGTTCTAGTGGTGGGTTTTGTTGTGGTGGGATGATGGGTTCAAAGATGTTACCACCTTCCATGATGTCGGATGGTAAAGAGTTACGAACAAAGGCACGAAGAAATTAGATAGACTAAAGAAGACCTAAAAATAAAAAAATAAAATCTTACTAGAAAGGAATCTAGCAAGTAGACCTAATAAAAAGAATTTCTAACCTAGACAATAACTATTCCCCATGCTGCGGCGCCAAAAACTTGATGCGTGGGAATCGCACCTTGCTTTACCTCTCGAGGGATCTCGAGAAGCTTACAACCCCCACCAGGCAGTGTACCTGATCGTTGTAGTATAGTATAGTGACAAGTACTGGGGGATTGATCGTTCAGCTAGGAATAGTGTCGTTAGGATTGAGATTAATCTAACTAGGTCTAAAGGTGAAGGATGATTCTTTTTATGTTTTTATATTTTATGAAAAGCAAGTAAAAATCTCGGGTATTGGGAGAGTGGGCGGAATTAGTTGCTAATCAACTAACCCAAAAGCTACTAATTAAACTAATTAACAAGAAAACTAAACTAAGGTTCTACAAGATAAGTGAAGCATGTCAACCCATGATATGTTACTCCTTGCTAGCTATCCAATCCTACCTATTGAATTGTAACCTTGTTTTAATTGACGGGTTGTATTCCTTAATACCATTCCTGGGGTGGCATACATAACTCCCCAATTCTATGAGCTCTTATCTCCTCCTACACCA
The DNA here is from genome assembly GCA_030686995.1 of Artemisia argyi. Taxonomy (NCBI): domain Eukaryota; kingdom Viridiplantae; phylum Streptophyta; class Magnoliopsida; order Asterales; family Asteraceae; genus Artemisia; species Artemisia argyi. Next base: position 67,708,731 of record CM060685.1, on the reverse strand, counting down.
TGCCCAGCACAACTATAGGGATTGTAAACAGTGGCTCATGCATTAAATACAACCAATAAAGACCTAGTACGCCTCGGTTCATGTTTCTTAAGACGTTCAAGCATGTTACCATTTGAAGATCTGCCAGTTTTCTTAAGCCTAACATATAAATCATTCAATTAAAACAAGAATCAATAGGAAACAAGAATTATAAACTAAACCAACTAGATCTATTGAAGTTGTCACGCCTTAATTGATGGAGATAGACACAACATCAACAAGAAATCAATGAGATCTAATCAATTATATACAAGTTTCACATAATCATAAGTAGACACAAGGTGAATTAGCAAAACATAATCAAAGAAAGACAATCAACAAGAATAATGAAAGACATAGTTGAGATAGAATCATCAAACCAATACATGATGTTTATAGAGTGATTGAAACCCTCTAAGTTGCTGGAAAAACACCCACCTAAACCCAGGAATCGACTTTAGGGTTTAGGGCTTACAAAAAGTGAAGTTATGAAGTTATATTTATAGGCATGTTTTCTGTCGGCCCTTCGTGACGGCGTCAGCCCGTACTCTTGACGCCATCAAGACCATTTTTTCACCAAATTGTAGATCTCTTCGTCCTCTTCGCGTGGGCTTTTGAATCACCTAAATCCGAGTTCGTATGCAAAAGTTATGACCAAAACAATATCAGCTACTCTGCGCGCAAGTTTTGACAAGTTTACACGTGACGGCCTTGGTGACGGCCTTGGTGACGCCGTCATCACCCACGGTATTTTATTCTTGGGACTTTGACGCCGTCAGGATGACTTTTGACGCCGTCATCAACTACGGATTTTTATTCTTGATGTTTGACGCCGTCAGGGTATAACTCTTGACGCCGTCACCTAGTGTCTTCAGCATGGAAAATTGATACTTTGCCGTTTTCTTCACTTTTATGCTCCAAAAACGTCCAAAATGGCTTCTTTTCCAGAATTCACTCTCCAAACACCTAAAATCACAAAAGGAACGATTTAGGGCAATATTTGATCAAATAAAGTCGGATTCGGGCTTAAATGACCACCTAAAAACGGATCATTTTTCGCCTCATCACATTTGATTCAAAATGTGTAGCATTTTATTCACTTTATACTTGTAATTCAACAGCTTAGTTATTAGGAAACTTTTATCAGGATGGCACAACAATTTCTATTCCAATATGTCCGATAAACAGAAGAAACTCATCAGGTACTAATAGAATTTCCCTACAAGTACTACAAACAAAATTTAGTAAACTAATAGCATAATTATAATTAAAAAATAAACCTTACATATACATTACAATTTCAATAATAGATCTTACCTGATGTTTTTACCGAGTATTTCAAAGAACAGAGCGACATGCTTTATCTCAATGGCACCGATAGGTACCGTTACAAAACAAAGATAAAAAACATAAACGACAAATGGGTCTTAAGTGACACTCAGTGGAAAGCCTTTGTTGAATCAAATGTACCAACAAGTGCCACAACAATCCACTTTATTAAGATAGGAACGGACGACTAATATGTCACATTATACGACAATACTGGGTCAGAATGTGCTGGATATGATAGAAAAACGATAGGTCCAAGAATGATAAGGTGTTTGGCAACTTATACTCCAGGAATAACGGTATGTAACAGCTAAAATACAAATACATTATTACTGATTAAATAGTCATTATATAACTTTGACGCTTTTCACTCTACATCTTTATGCATACAGTTGTTACCGGGAGATTTCTTACAAGATATATGGCAGAATACATTCACAGTCATTTACGCAGGAATGATGTTTCCCGTTCGTCATAAAAGGGTTAAACCATGGGAAGATAAGATAGTAAGAATGAATAGACTGACCGGTTATGGATGGGATGACTTTGTTGTAACAGCAGGAATACAATGGGGCCAGCAACTTGTGTTTACAAATCTGCCAAATTATACATTGTTGGTAGTAGTTATACGTGGCTACGATGGTCTTGGTCTCAGCAAAGAAGACATACGAACAACATTCCTCAAAAAGCCACCCAGACCAATACTTAATCGTGATATCAATGGTAATTACAACAAAAATTTAAAAACTATAATTTTTGTCATAATATCGTTAACTATACTTAAAATTCATATTGCAGATCCAAGAATGCATCATATATGCACATGGTACCACCACTCGGCTCATGTCAATGAAGATAGGGTAGTTTATAATTTTTGTCATAATATCTTTAACTATACTTAAAATTCATATTGCAGATCCAAGAATGCATCATATATGCACATGGTACCACCACTCGACTCATGTCAATGAAGATAGGGTAGTCTACACAAAGTTCAAACTAGACGCTGGGAATCACTATCCATTGGTAAGTCATCTAAACTAATTGGGCCAAAATCACCAACGAAATATTATAATTACCATGTCATACTTAACAAATTATGCATTAAACAAACAGATAATCGAATCAGATATATGGGATAAGTTACACATGGATACTTACAAAAAAGGAAAGATTGTTCACATGGACTTGACATATTCAATAAAGTTGAAGGTAATTGCTGAAACAAGTAACCCTTTAAAGATCAAGTCATTAGTGATGGAAGGAAATTGGAATCAATTTGGAATAGAATTTGGATTTGAAGAAGGAAAAATGATGCGCATCAAACTGTTCCGTTACGAACTCCATAATGAAGATGCACACAACAAGACAATACCAATATTTCATGTTTGTTAGAATTACAATCTTTTTGATGGTTGTCATTCAACTGAAATATGCAGGATTATGAAATAACGGTTTTAAATAAATTAATCGCCTATATGTTATGTATGTCTTTGCAATTTCTCATCATACAAAACCAATGCAGCAGCAAATCACGCCTATTATTGCACTGAACATACGAATCTTTCGTAGGCCAAATGCATTAGACTTCTTTATACTATGCTCATTGTACTATGCATTAGACTTCTTTTCAATCGATATACTTGCTGTGGGTAGTATATCAGCATTGTGGTTTACAGATCACTTTCACAATCAAAGGCCTATGGAGTTAAATGCAATCCAGGTAACTCTTTGAAGAATTTCAGAGGACTCAAGGCAGATCCATCCGTAAACTACAAGTCAAAATCATCCTTTTTGGGCTACAAAAGGGTAGCACCACTTAAACAATCATTCACTCAGATAGCCACAAAACAAAACCTGACATCACAAAAAAACTTTGAAGTTCAGGAGTTTTATTATTCATAATTGTTCTTAAACGTATATAAAAGAGTGTCTTCTGTCAAAAATGTTATTTCAAAACTCTATAGACCCATCATGACAGTGTCAAGGGACCTCCAAATTGACCACAATCAACCATACAACTTACACACTCATGTATATTTTTGGCTTCAATTACTTATAAATCTTTATAATTTGCGTTTAGTTATATGCTTAATGATATGCCTTCAAAACGGCTGGGTTATTTTGACTGTCTAACAAGTCAAACTTAACAAATTAACATTGTTCCAAATAGACTCATTATGCAATTTATAAAAAAATGGATCATACGACTATGAACTAAATAAAGCATTCGATACACTTGCATCAAAAATCTTGATCATACACATTAAACACGCTTCTAAACACATACATAAAAAATTCCACTATCAATGGATGAAATTATGCACATTGCTTCTAAACACATGCATAAAAAATTACACTATCAATGGATGAAATTACGCACATTACAATGTAAAATTTATAATTCAACCGTACAACATTAAATTTAAAATACAATTCATCAACACACGTCAACTTAAAACATAACAAATAACTAAAAAAAAAATATATATATACTATTATCATTAAAATATGAAATTAAAATGTAAAATTACAAGTCATGCCCGCCCATTGGGCGGGCTTTGAAACTAATATATATATATATATATATATATATATATATATATATATATATATATATATATATATATATATATATATATATATATATATATATATATAATTGGGTTCTAATAAGATCGAAGTTAAAGTTCTAAAAATAAGATCCACTGAACAACCAATAAAAGTGTGACAAGTGGCAACAAAATTAAAACACAAAAAAGAAAAAACTGAAAATTAAAAACATAGCTAAAAGGGTATTATGGTTATTTTACACATCTAACACTAATTAACCCCAATCCCTAATAAACAAAACAACCTGCTTCCCAGCCACCATTATCTCAATACCATCTCTCCTCCATCCCACTATATTTTTCCGGCAAACAAAATAACAAGTCTCGCTATAATAAACATCATCTTTTTTATATTTATTCATTTCGTATGTACCAAAACCAAGATCCAAATGCCATAAAAACAAGGAAAACCACCACTGGTAAACTTGTAACATCATCTCATATCTTCGACTTTTTTTTTTTTTTTTTTTTTTTTTTTTTTTTTTTGTGTGAAATCATAGCCCGTGGCCGCCGTTTCCAATCTTCATTACGGTATCCAATCTGATATTTAATAAACCAAATTTAACTCGCCGGAAAATCCTCACAGGTCCTAATATTGCCGCTACCCAATCGTCGCCGCCGTTAGATCTAGTCTCCGCCGCCAACGTGAAACCTTATTCTAGCCACCGAGTAGCAGGTGTTGCTAGTACATGTCGCCGATGTCGCTGTTGTGCCGCCGTTGCTCCGCTGCTATCCGGTGTACCGGAATCTGCTGATACCCAAAACCTTGATATATCCGGTGTACCGGAATCTACTGATACCCAAAACCTTGATGTATCCGTGTACGTGTGTCGGAATCTGCTATTGTTTGGTTTCGATATGTATCAAGAACTAGTTGGTTATTCAAGTTTATTATATGGGGTTTGTTTACTTTATAGAGTTGTTTGCTTTATAGAGTTTGTTTGTTTGCTTTCGATATGTATCAAGAACTAGTTGGTTATTCAAGTTTATTACGGAGTATATGGAATCTGCTATTGTAGTGTATTCGATGGTGGGTCTCATGTACATGTGTACCTGGGTCTCATACAGGGGCGCAGCTTCTAAGAGGGGGGGGGGGGGGGGGCGGCCGACCCCCTGAAATTTTTTTTGCGATGTAGGGGTATATAGTTTTCGTGTAGAAAAATTTCGGTATATTCGGTTTCAACCCCCCAAAAATTTCGGTATACCTGAAATATAGCCTTAGGAAAAAAAAATTTAAATCCCGACCCCCCACTTAAAAATTCCAAGCTTCGCCACTGGTCTCATGTACATGTACATGTGTATGTATTAGACGGGTCTCATGTACAAGTTGGGTCTAGTGTATTCGATGGTGGTCTCTTGTATTAGACAGGTCTCATGTACAAGTTGGGTCTCATGTACATGTGTATGTATTGACTGCTACCTTCTAAAAAAAAATCAATGGTTGAGATTAAAAATATTTTAATATTTCACGAATTTTTTATAATTTAAATATCTATTAAACCGTTAATCGTTAAGCAAAAATAATTACACCATCACAACGAGCATTTAATTATCTTTCTATATACGGACACTTTGATATATTTTTGACAAAAAAAACCTTTTTTTTCACGTTTTTTTTTATGGCCGAAAAAGTCATATGTGATATTACACTAATATCACATGTGATATGTAATATCATATGTGATATGTAATATCACATGTGATTTTTTCGGCTACGAAAAAAAAACGTGAAAAAAATGAATAAATTTTTTTTGTCGAAAATATATCAAAGTGCTTATCTATAGAAAAATAATTAAAAGCTCGTCGTAACGGTATATTTTTTTTCGCTTAACGATTAACGGTTTGAAAGATATTAATATTTGAAAAAAAGGATAAAAGTGGGTTTTTTAAATTGTTAGGACTAATTTTATCCATTAGATTAAATAAAGATGAAGGGTGAAGGTTAGTCCATTGATATGTAAAAAAAAATTAGTACTCAAATGATTTTAAATCATATAATCTCATTGACCTTATTGATTAAGCTTGGTGACATGTTAGACCATAAAATTCATTACAAATTCTTTTCATATTTAAGACCGTCTATTTCTATATCCGTTCCCATCTTCTCTATTGGCTTTTACCAAGTCACCGGCACATAATCAACACTTATGTAAATATTAGACGAGTATAGCAACGAGATTTTATAGTGGCAAATATTTGTAGCGATAAGAAACGTTTATAGTTTATAAACGAAAAATAATAAAAGTTTGAGGATTTAAGGATTAACGTAATGTTTTGAAACCTGGTTTGACCCGGCCGGTTCCACCGGTTGAACCGATTCCGATAAAAAAAATAGGTAATATAAAACCGGTTTTTATATTTTCGAAACCAGGTTAGACACGAAAATTGGTTTTATATATTACTAATTCAACATTTGAAAAAAAATCAACATTTCATATATTGAAATATCCTCCCATTATCACAGAATGTTAAGGTTTTAAAAGAGGTCAAGTTTACATGCATTACTTCATCACGTCTCATGTAATCCCTTCTTCATTTATTAATCGACTCGATGTTATTTTCCAATAAAGCAAACGAAAGTCATTGACCTACAAAAACTATAGGTTGCATTAATTGCATTAAATATTAATATTTTCCTTATCAATTTTTCAACAATTCAACAAATCAAAAGTTCAACAAAGTCAAGAATTTAAGTTTGACCATTTTTCCTTTTTATGTAGTAAAGATAAGGTTGTGCGTAATGGTGTCCGCGGTCACCAATGTAACATCAAAGCCAATTCATTACAACTTTTTTCATGACCAAGTTAGTGTAATAAGGTGCCCGCGGTCACTACAAAAAACATACTCCACCTAAAAAAAATCACACACAAAGAGGGGAAGACTTGGTCAAGTATACGACCGTGTTATGCATAGACCGCCACCATTACCAACCACATGTAATCAGGGGACGTCTCCAAAAATGAGGACCGACTTAAGATTCAACCATCCATTACGGACGGTCTAAAGCACACATATCTCAAAGCAAACCCCAAACCTCAAACTTCATTCCAACCCTAAGTCCTCCAAACCTAACTTCACCATCCATATTAAAAAAAACTTTTCCTCTAACTTTTCAACTTTCAAAAAAATAAAATTTAACCTTAAAACCTTCTCTCTTTACACGTATTAACCACACAATCTTTTCTCTCAAAACTACGAAATAAAAAACCAAACTATACCAAAAGAGCCGCAGAAAACTACCGTTGCTTTGCGCGTGTACAATGCTAGCAATACATAAAACCCGGATACGTGTTCTACCAAATCAAACCATTGACACCAGTTTATAATTTCGTTTACACGAGGTATAAAATAAAATTTGTGTTGATATCCATCAGTATTGCAATCAAACAAAGAAAGAAAATATCTTTTGTCTAGTTATACTTTAAATATATATATATATATATTTTTTTTCTTTTTTATAAACTACTTTAAATCACTTTTTATATGTAAGTAGTGAGGAATGGTTTGTCCGTCGTGTTATACTAGGGCGTTCGTGAGTAACATACTTTTTTTAAAAATCGAATTTGATGAGTACTTATTTTCCAGTTGCGTTCTCTAGCTAGTTGTTGCTCTTCTTTTGGGTAAATTACTTCGTCAACGCTCCATAATATATTATGTACGTATCATATATCCTCCTAAAGTCGTTCATTTGACATACTCGAAAGATTAGTAGTGGCTGCATGTGAATACAAGAAATCTAAGCTAATAAGATGAAGCACAAGCATACAATATTTAGTAGACGCGTATTTTATTCAGTCAACTATGTCATAAAAAATAAAATAAGCCAACTTGGAGTTTAGCTTTATAATTCCTGACTTTCAATATTAGATAGAATCTTCTTTCTGGAATTATAAGATTAGAAAAGTTCGTAGAAAATAATAAAGATTATATTATTGTTCATTGAAGTGTCTTTAATTAATATATATAGTAAATACAAGCAGACACGACGTCGTGTCGATGCCTTCCACCTCTCCCAAACAGCACCAAGCCAGGCCCAGCGAGGCCCAACTGAAATATAGCAGCAGCAGCAGCAATGATCCAGCCCAGTATATAGCTCAGCCCAAAACGCAGCATCAGGCCCATCCAATGCAGCAGCAGCCCAGCGAAAGAGTTAATTACAACAAGTCCACTTTAGCCCGGGTAAAAGCCCAAAATAGTATTTACAAAACATACCCTCTACTATATAATGGGTTAAAAAACAACCCAAAACACTATTTACGAAACATACCTCATACTATATAATGACTTGCGAAAACTACTTTAAACTTTTATCTAATATATATTTAGCGAGCCCCGCCACAAAACGCCATCAAGAACCACGCCGTTTCAATTTTTTTTTCGGACTTTTTAACCCCGCACCGAACACCTGACCCACTTTCTACTTAACAAAAAAATACCGTGCAATAATCAACGGCATGAAACAACGCCCCGCTAAAATACATAATGCAAAAATATTAACAAAAACTACGATGCCTGGCCGCAACGCGGCCATCCGGGACCAATCTCGTTGTTAAATTATTTTAGGGTTGTCTTTAGCTAGGTTGTGTGTTGTCAGTAAGCTGAAGTTTTGTTGGCTTTCACCTATTTCAGTATGTCAGTATCCCATTTTCTTCTGTACAAAAAATGAAACAAGGCCTATGACTTACACAATCCACTAACGAGCTTGAAATGGGCTAACTTTAGAGAAAGCTATAGATGGCTTCTCTAGCTCTCCTTTTTAGAATCAGATCTAAGTTATTGGGCTCTAGAAAACCATCTGAATTATATCATTTATGGCTTTATGCTTTCTTGTATGTCGGTGTGTTCACGATTTAAAGTCGAGCCGAATTTGCGACTGAATCAAATTTGTCGAAATCAAACCGAAGCAAATTAAATATTCGGCTTTCGGTATTACACGTAGAATTAATGAAACCGAAGCAAATTAATGAAACGTATGCGTATGTACACAACTCATATAAAATTAATGAAAGAGTCCATATATATTTAACATCGAAATACATACGCATACGTTTAAATTAAAAATTTCCAATCCTAGACGTAACAACTAGCATAAACCGATCGTTATAGTGCATGTCAATATATATATATATATATATTATATATATATATATATATATATATATATATATATATATATATATATATATATATATATATATATATATATATATAGGGTAAAGTTAAAATAAAAAGACAAATATCCGTAAAAAGAATAAAAAGAAATTTTTTTAAAAAAAGTTCTCGAAAAATTCCAAAAAAATTCCACAAGATCGGGTATGTTGGTGCATAAAACTTTTGTGAAAGAAGTTTTTCTAATTTTGAGTTTTTATACGTTTTTTTTAATGCACAAAAAACGAATTTTAATGCGCAAAAAAAATTTTAATGCACAAAATTTTCAAGTTGTTTTAGTTAGATGCGCAATGTTATTTTGATGAAAAAAGTCAAAAGAAGTTGGGTCCAAAAACGATTTTTTGATGCACAAAAAAGCGATTTAATGCATAAACGTATTTTTTTATAATTTTTTTTCGGATAAAGTATCCACTTTTAGATAAACTTCCTTTACAACTTTTTCATGCACCAACATACCCGATCTTGTGAAATTTTTTTGAAATTTTTCGAGAACTTTTTTTAAAAAAATTTTATTTTTATTCTTTTTACGGAAATTTGTCTTTTTATTTGATCTTTACCCTATATATATATATATATATATATATATATATATATATATATATATATATATATATATATATATATATATATATATATATATATATATCCGAACTATAGCAGTAAGAAATTGATTTTAGCATAAAACAAAAACGCGTCACATTTGCGTGTTATCATCAACGAATGTTCAACAAGGCGTATATGTATGTATAACTTAATCAAAATATAACTAATAGATAATAAGGCCATTATCTTCTTTTGTTTGACACAACAACCAACGACCATTTAGAAAAAGTATATGATTAATTTTGTACACAAGTCTAGAACCTGAATTGAAAATTTTAATTCTACGTGCAATAGCTTTAGAATTTTCTATAAACAAAAATTTAACATAGACTAAAAAGATAAGAATCTCTGATGGATCCTACAAAATAAAAACAAACTCATTAATTAAATCACAGAAGATAAAACTTTATCATCAATGATGATGATGAATAAAAAAAACAAATTTCATTAATCAAGTTAAAGAATAAAATAAGAACCTTCGTTAGGATTATAAACAAACTGAATATTTAGTGAACATTTCATAAATTGTTTGATAAAAAGTTCATTTATTTATTAAATAACACATATATGTGCAATTTTTTTACGTTCATTTAGTTAAATGAACGAACATGAACAAAAGTCACGTCCGTTCATTTATATTCATGAACGTCTGATTATGCATTCATTTATATTCATTTATGTTTGTATCATATTTTTTAATTGTATAACTTCAAAATTGGTTTGTTTGAACAAAACAACATTTGTAAAATAATATATTGTGTATAATTTAATAAAGTTAATGTTTGTCTATGCTCGTTTATGTTCGATCATTTATCTTCGTTTAGAGTTCGTTTGATGTCTTAATAAACGAACATGAACAATTCATTTTCTTAATAAACTAACATCAGCAAAAAAAATTCGTCCGTCTAAGCATTCGTGTCCATTTATTTGTCTGGTTAAAATTAAACAAACGAACATGAATAAAGTTCCGTCCGTGTTCGTCCATTCGTTTACAGCCCAAACCAACATTACTTATTAATTGTTGTAGGATTGATGGGTACATAAACTTTATCAAACACATGATGGTGATTTTAATATGGGATTTATAGATAGATGAAGTACACGAGAAGACATTGATCATGATGGTGTAAACGCATATGACATGTTACAATTTTAATGTGACGGAGGCATAATGAATTTGATTAAATCTAGGGTTTGAGATGACAGAGAAGATGCTTTATTTTTTTATTTAGGAAAATGAAATGTATATTTAAAAGTTAAAACTAAGATTTAAAATTAGACTTAAAGATTTGATTGGTTAATTTGAAAAATTAATTGATGAAAAAGGATGAAAGAGAGTTAGTGTTTAATACTTGTCATGAAATGAATGGATTAGATTCATTAGTATGTCTATGTTTTAGATCTATATATCAACACTCTTAACTGATTTATAAAAGACCTAATAAAAGACGGTTTATTTTTTGAATGTACATAAGTTTACTTTAGTACCCTTACAATCCTTCTAGCATGTTCATTTATTTTTTATTTACTTACAATTATGCCATCATTATTTTTATCCATTGATCAATATCCAACGATACAGATTGGTTCTCGCAATTCTTGACTTCGTGTGGGAAATACGACCCAAGAGAAACTTTGGAATAATTCCTGTTCATGTAGAGCTCGACAAAAGAAGAATTGAGTTGGATTCTATATTATGTCCATGTTGCGATGATAGTGTGGAATCGTGTGATCATAGCTTAGTGACGTGTAATGTGGCAAAAAGTGTTTGGGACAAAAATTTTGAATGGTGGAAAATCAGTCCAGTTAATGTTTTTTTGGGCAAATTATTTGCTTCGCTTTAATGGGAATGCGGCTTTTCAACTTTACTCGAGATCTTTGTGGCAATTGGTAATATGGATAGCCGGGTATTTAATATGGAAAGAATGTAATTCTCGCATATTCAAAGCAAAGTGGCTACTCTTAATAATTCATAAAATTCAAGTTAAGAGCTTTGACTAGGTTTCAAGGAGATCGAAGAAAGCTTCCTTCTACTAGCAAAAATGGTTCATAGATCCCTCAAGTTGCAAAATCCAGTGATGGCATCTCTAAGCTTTATGTGATATTTTCTGTTCGGTTGGCATGTGTGAGTTAAGTTGTTCACAACACCTTTCGCCTACATAGTTTCTGCAACGCTATTGGATTTGACAGGGAGTGAGGTTCTGAAATGTTTGGCCAAGGTTTAAATGTCAGCTGGTTCTGTTGTTTGGGTATAATGTCGCTTCAGGTTCTGCTGTTTGGTATTGGGTCTACAAAGTGGGGATTTGCGTTTGCAAGTTCAGTTTGCTTCAGTAGGCTTATGATGTTGTTTTGATATCATTTGGCATCAGATTTTATGTTTTGTGTTCTGCTACAAAGTATTGTGTGATGATTGTTCCTGCTGTTTGGGAATAGGTCTGCAAAGTACTATATAAAGGCATTTATTTTTTCTCTATTATAAATATAATATTTTTCCAAGCTTGTAAATCATTTTTTTTTCTAATATTATTATTATTATTATTATTATTATTATTATTATTATTATTATTATTATTATTATTATTATTTATGTTTTAGTAATTTATCCCTTTCATTATATATTGGAGTATCCATTGTCCAAGTTATATAATTAAATATATTTGATGCTAAAATCTATATACTTAAATGATTTAAAAAAAAAAATCTATAAGTCATGGAATTCGGGTTTTTCGAGTCCAACCCTCGAAAAAAAATCAAATTCCTTTTTCGGTTTGCAAAAAAAAGATGGTAACTAAACAAGCCGAACAAAATAAATCGAAAAACTCGAAAATCGAACCGATGAGCACCCCTAGCCTATCTACTTATTTTAAGTAGAAACAGTTTTAGGCTAAGGTTAAGTCCATTAGTTATCAACGCCACATCTAGATAATTTACTTGTTTATTTACTAATATCAGTAATAGAACTTGTTGTTACTTGTTATTAGAGAGCTCGGTGAGGGGGCATGAACCGTCCGCCAAATGCACCAACAACGGACAAACGGTGCGACATACTGCACCGTTCGTTCCGTCATTTGTTTTTTAGCCATTGATGCAATTTTTATTTTTTTTATTTTTATTTAATTTTTTGTTTTTGTTTTTGTGGGTTTTTGTGAGACCTACAAAGTTTTATTGGTTTTTTTTTTTTTTGGAAAGGGACATTAATTATTTAGATGACGTTGAAATGTCAGATGAATAAAATGTTGTTGGTCACCTCTCACCGAACACTCTAAAATAGTATTGACCATTTAATTTTCCACGTCATTACTATTTACTACTTAATTAGATTAAATGACTAAAATGCTCTTATCTACTTATTTTTTCACTAGTTTGTCTCTAACCCCGATTTATTCCACCAGAAAATTCTTTTTTGCGTTCATCATCCTCTTTCTTGGTTTCATGTTCTTAACTTCTTTTTTTCAACTAATTCCAATTCTTTTTATCATCTTCTTCAGGTATGTTGTCGACTCTTCAATCCCTACTGTTAACCGGCGGCTTCCCAACACCTGAAACCCATCGACAATCGCCACCCAACCACCATGGGTGGTGTGGGATTTTTGCTATATTAAGAATGGGTATTTGGATTTATTTATGGTGATAAGTTTAGTTAAGAGAATAAATGTGTTGGACCTGGTATCTAAAGACTTTTGTAAAGATGATTTTTTAAATTTTAAGATGGTTAAAGATGATTTTATTAAATACCTCGTGTTACACAAGATTGGACACGGTTGATTTTTTTAAAGATAGAGTAACACATAATACAAAAAGGTTATGTAGCATGCCACATAATACTGAAAATAAAAAAATAACGTGGAAAGCAATTTTGCTTGTCACACAAGTAGCAGGCCACCATATACACCATATTTTTTTATTACTTCATCACGGATTACAATTTTGTACGATGTACTATACAACTTGTATAAAATAATGTTTTTATAAAAAAAATTGGTGTGCAAATTCATCCCCAATTTTAAGACATGCTTAAACAAAACCCATATGATTATTGTTAGCAAACCCCTAAAGGGTTTTTCTAACAACGTGACGTGTGTTATTTAAGCTTATTGTAATTAAGAAACATGAATTAACATGATATTAATACATACCATTTTAAAACTCGCCTACCTTAATTCTATGTGTTGAAATCATGTATTTATAAAAATGATAAGTTTTATTTTGAAAATATTGTTCATTAAGGCATCTTAAACAAAACTCATAGGGTTGTTAGGAAAACCCACTATGAAAAAAAATTTCTAACAACAAATCAATGAGTGTTGTTTAAGCTTACCGTAATTAATTAATAAGCATTTTCAAATTTGAATTGACTTGATATTAATACATACTCCTTAATTATATTTGTTAAAATCATGTATTTATGAAAATGTTAAGGTTTCTTTTGGAAATATTGTTCATTAAGGCATGATTAAACAAAACTCATAAGGTTGTTGTTAGTAAAACCCACTATGAAAGAAAAAGATATTTCTAACAACACAACCTAATAAGTGTTGTTTAAGCTTACCGTGAAGAATTTCCAAATTTGAATTAACTTGATATTATACATATCTTTTTAAAACTCACTTACGTTAATTATATGTGTTGAAATCATGTATTTATGAAAATGATAAGTTTTATTTTGGAAATATTGTTTATTAAGGCATGCTTAAACAAAATTCATATGGTTGTTGTTAGCAAAACCCACTATGAAAGGATTTTTCTAATAACAAACCAATGAGTGTTGTTTGAACTTATGGTAATTATTAATTAAGAAGCATTTCCAAATTTGAATTAACTTGATATTATTACATATCATTTTAAAACTCATCTACTTTAATTATATGTGTTAAAATCAGTATTTATGAAAATGATAAGTTCTATTTTGGATATATTAGTCATTAAGGTATGCTAAAACAAAACTCATAGAGTTGTTAGCAAAACCTACTATGAAGGAAAAAATATTTCTAATAAAAACCCAATGAGTATTGTTTAAGCTTACTGTAAGTAAGAAGAATTTCCAAATTTGTATTAACTTGATAATTAATACATAGTCCGTACCATTTTAAAACTCACTTACGTTAGTTATATGTGTTGGAATCATGTATTTATGAAAATAATAAGTTTTATTTTGGAAATATTATTCATTAAGGCATGCATAAACAAAACTTATAGGGTGGTTGTTAGCAAAACCCAACATGTAAGAATTTTTCTAATAACAACCCAATGAATGTTGTTTAAGCTTACCGTAGCTAAGAACCATTTTCAAATTTGAATTAACTTGATAATAATACATACCATTTTAAAACTCACATACTTTAATTATATGTGTTAAAATCATGTATTTATGAAAATGACAAGTTTTATTTTGAAAACATTGTTCATTAAGGCATGCTTAAACAAAACTCAAAAGATTGTTGTTTGCAAAACCCACAATGAAGGAAAAGGTATTTCTACACCAACCCAATGGTGTTGTTTAAGCTTACTGTAATTAAGAAGAATTTTCAAATTTGAATTAACTTGATATTAATACATATAATTATATCTGTTTTAGGCTATGCTTGGTTCAAAGCTTTTTGGAGCTTTTTGGGGTGATGAGCGGTGAACAATGAACTTTTGATTTTTAATGTTCGTTTAGCAAAAGAACGGTGAGCTTTGCTATTTTTAAAAAAAAAAACTCATTTTTCCAATGCATCTTTAAGAAGCGGTGAGCAGTGAGCTGTGGCTACAGCTCACGGCCTCACAACTACTGCTCACAGCTACTTTTGCCAAACATAGCCTTAATGTTTTGCTAACAACTCTATAAGTTTTGTTTAAACATGACTTAACGAACAATTTTTCATAAATACAACAAGTAAATTATCTAATGGACTCAATCTTAAAAAGGGAGGTGATTTGCATACTTTTTGTTTTGATTGGGACACTCACAGTACAACTATATAAAGAACACTGTAAACACTGTACAACTAAGTTATGCATAATTTAGAGTGTCTCAATAAAAACTTGAGTGTGCAAATCAATTCCCATCTAAAAATGTGAAAGTAGGTTGTTAAAACTTTATAGTTCCAGTAACATATCATTTTCTAGTTCCAGTAACA
This sequence comes from Artemisia argyi, assembly GCA_030686995.1. Classification (NCBI taxonomy): domain Eukaryota; kingdom Viridiplantae; phylum Streptophyta; class Magnoliopsida; order Asterales; family Asteraceae; genus Artemisia; species Artemisia argyi. The sequence goes on along the minus strand of CM060685.1, from coordinate 67,692,881 downwards.
TCGATATTTGATAACGTTACCGCTGATTTAAATATTTATAAAAATAAACTTGCCGGCGAATCTATAATAGAAATTATTTTAAACTTAAGAGGAGCATTGTTTTAACAATTATTTTTTGCCGGCATTAAATGAATGCATCCAAGAAGATCATGCTATTTTGGAAGTGGAAATGATACTTAAAACATATTAATGAAGATAGATTAATTATCTTATCTTTGTACCTACTTCAAAACAAAAAATTCCCAATTTTCATGAACATAATCCCTTTTTTTCATGAACATAGTTCCAATCTTCACAACATAGTGTGATATAATCCATGGGTCCTATGTATTGAGTTTGACTCTTCTCCAAATGCTATTATAAAGTCATAAGATAGTTGAATGACTCATGTACCAAAACAATCAAAACCTCACCCTTAAATCATGTCTATCAATGAAGAATATCATGGTTCTCACTTTCATGAAGCCACTTTTGTAAACCAAAATGGTGAGCTACAAACCTCTAAGATTCCTGTTGTTCAAGAGCTAGCACGCGAAGGGCTCACGAACCACTTCCCTAAAAGGTTCATATCATTGCCACAACAGGGCCAGTCCATCGATACCGTTATTCTTGAAACGCCTCCAGTGATAGATATAGCAAAACTAAAACATAATGACACGCGAAAGATGGAACTACAAAAGTTGGCCGAGGCTGCCAAAGAATGGGGTGTGTTTCTGATCAAGAATCATGGGGTGGACGATACGGTGTTGGATGATGTAAAGGATGTCGTGAAAGGTTTCTTTGCATTGAGTTTTGAAGAGAAAAAGGTGAATGTTGGAACGTATAGGAGTGTCGATAACATGGGGTATGGCAAAAGTCACGTTAAGTCCGACGATCAACCCTTGGATTGGGTTGATCGACTTACTATAAAAGCTGCTCCTGTAGATGAATCAACTAATGATCTACGTGTTTGGCCTAGAAAACCAACAAATTTCAGGTAAATCTAACTGCTATATATTTATTAGTATTACACTAGTAATACATATCTTGATTTGGGCTGTGGGAACACGAATTAAATTTCAATGAAGCCAACCAGTATTAACAATCCAATGTTGTTTTGAAAAAGTTCAATTAACCAAAACCTAATCATTTCTTTCTTTTTTCTTTTTACCATTTTAATTATGCGATTAATCTCCAAGGATCAGTTGCGCTTTTTTTTGCATACAACTAGAAAAGAGCCTAGACTAGCCTAAGCCAAAATGTCAATGACCCAAATTCACCGTAGCCTTGATGAACAATACTTAATTTTTATCATGTCCTACATGTGTTTACTGTTTTACAGGCACTCTATTGAAAAGTATGTGGAAAAATCAAGAAAAGTACTTGATGCGTTGCTTGAAGACCTTGCCGAATCTGTATCACTAGATAAAAATGCCTTCTTGAAATATTTTGAGCCACAACAAAGTGAGATAAAGGTTAGGGTGAATTACTACCCACCATGTCCAAGACCGGACCTTGCCGTTGGTATATTGCCGCACAGTGACCCTAGTGGTGTCACGCTTTTGCTTGAGTTCGGAGCCACAGGGTCCCTCCAAGTGCACAAAGACGCAGGTTGGGCTACCTTACAGTGGCCCAATAACAACAATTTGCTAGTAAATATTGGAGACTTGCTTGAGATCATGAGCAATGGTATGTTGAAAAGTGCATGGCATCGAGTGCGGACGCAACTCGATGCAGAGCGGATTTCACTAGCTTATTTTTATAACCCGCCGCCCCAATGTGAAATTGGACCTATGGTCAATAGTGGTTCCGTGGAAGAGATATACAAGAAGGTGGTGGTGGAGGACTATGTGGCTCATTTGTATAAAATAAGCCCAACAACTAGCAAGGAAGCCATAATGTATGCCAAGGTTAAATGATGCAAAACCTTTTTAGCACTTATGATTACGAGATTTTATTGCTCACTACCTTTGTCACAACATAAGCTATGTAAACATATATAGAAGTAATAGAACCAATGGATGAATCAGTGAGTTGTAACATTTATCCACCAAATGACCACAGAATAAATTATGTGCATAAAAAATCTTATTATCAACCATATATTCTGGCATTTTAGTATTTCCAGCCATAACTGATCAACAAAGCAAGGCGTTTCCTCTTCATTCTGTAGTTTCCGTCTTTTACCATCATATTCAAAACTCAAAATATGTTGCGAATACTTAGTGCTTTGGGACACTGCTGCAATATGAAGTGGTATTCTTTCTTTTCATTAACGTACCAAGTATTCATGACCTTTTAGGCTTTTAGCATGTCTTTCACACCCGTTGTCCTTGGACTATCTTGTGTTAACATACAAGATAGTCAAATGATGCAAAACCTTTTTAGCACTTATGATTACGAGATTTTATTGCTCACTACCTTTGTCACAACATAAGCTATGTAAACATATATAGAAGTAATAGAACCAATGGATGAATCAGTGAGTTGTAACATTTATCCACCAAATGACCACAGAATAAATTATGTGCATAAAAAATCTTATTATCAACCATATATTCTGGCATTTTAGTATTTCCAGCCATAACTGATCAACAAAGGACGGCGTTTCCTCTTCATTCTGTAGTTTCCGTCTTTTACCATCATATTCAAAACTCAAAATATGTTGCGAATACTTAGTGCTTTGGGACACTGCTGCAATATGAAGTGGTATTCTTTCTTTTCATTAACGTACCAAGTATTCATGACCTTTTAATATACAAATACATTGAACTATTGAAGGATCTAGATTATGGGCTTAGCCATACAACATTACACAAAGACTAATGGGCTAGCTAATCCACATGCATCTACGTTAATAGGATCGATACTTTCTTCTTCTTTTTCCTAAGTAATCCATATATTTGTTAACGTTAACAGCAAGATACTTTTGCATGTATTGTTAAATATATGGATAAATATTAAATGTAAATGTCTATTATCGAACCCGAGACTTCGGAATTGCACACATTGAAAACAAGAATAAAATTATAATTATATTAAATGTTATTTATATATAATTATTTAAACACTTGAGGGACTTAACGGTCGTTAGTTGTTAACCGTATGGACTAACTATTGTTAGTAACGAAAGAAAAGGACTAGAGTGCAACTAGGAGCCAAGAAAGTTCCGAAAAACCCTCTTGGACTCCTAGGCCGGTCGACAAGGGGCAAGGGGAAACCCAATCCCACTCAAACTTGTCCTCCAAGATTCATCTAGTATATATACAAACACAAGGGTTATTTGTTTCTCATCTTTTGGGTAAAAGGTCAAAAGACCCGGTAAATATATTACTCCAAAAAACGTTTAAGTACAAGGATATGGGTGAATCCCATATCTCAGCCCGTTACATATGCGAAAAAACTTACATAACAAGATACTTCCAATTTTCTAAGTAAGAAAAAACCACTACTCATACAATACCATTAGACTCCTATGAAAATAAAATTACTTTCTACCAAGACCTTGGAGCTTGATACCATATGTGTCATATAAAGCATCCAAATTCCCTGGAAGATCGTAGACATGATCCGCATAGTCATTATAATCATCTTCACAATCATGACCACCACCAAATAGGTTCCTGGACTCATCAAAAGTATTCATAACCTCCTCTTCATCACTGTCTGAAACAACAACCTCTCCCACCTTAGAGAATGGGTTAACCCTCTTAGTAAAAGAAGTAGACCCCGGATAATCAACCTTTTTAATAGGATGACCATCATCATCCACAAGAGTAGCTTTCCCATCAATAAGCAGCTTTTCAAGCTCCCCAATTTTCTCAACTATAGGAGTAGAACCAACCTCCTTTGTTCCCATTGAATCACTCACAAGCGGTTCTTGTGATACATTAGCAGTCTCTAAAGACCCATCCTCCTTAGCTTCATTTGGATTACCAGGATTCACATCATTAGTCACTTCATTGGTAGGAATACCAAAGTCATCAGTATCATCCATATGAAGGGCGTCAAACCAGTTTGATGTAGCAATCTTCATACCACTCGTACTAGCTAAATCAGCGGCCTTCTTCTTTGTAGTATCCACCTTCTTGGGTTCAGGAGGAGGCACTTTAGGTTGATACCTAAACTTAGGACCCATAACAGGTTTAGTAAAACCTCCTTTACCCGGAGCATTGTGACCACCATTCTTACCCTTATTCTTGTTATTGATCGTATGAAAACCATCATTAACACTCTGTTTAGGCCGAGTAGTAGGTGGAACACATTTAGGACAATCAAGCAGCGTATGACCAAAAAGCTTACACGTATCACACCGAGGCGGTTTTCACTCGTATTCAACTCGTAGCTTCTCAATAGTCGAACCCGACCCATCAAGTAGGGGTATTTCAACAGTAAGGCTGTCCCTAAGTACCTCATCCGCCTTAACTTCAATCAAGCACCTAGTAAAACTACTACGGCCCCATGATTCTTTGCACATTTGGCTAGTATAAGCATCTAACATTTTCGGCGTACCAATCAATGTAGCAAGAAGACTAAGACCATTATCAGAAAACATAGCAAGAGGAACATCATGGAATTTAACCCAAAACGGAATGTTAGTCAAATCCTCTTTAAGTAAGTTGGTGTTCAAGGTCCATGGTTTAAGAATAATAGGGACATTTCTAATCAACCACGGACCATTTTCAAGGACATCATCAACACCTTTCTTCGAATTAAACTTAAAGAAAAAGAACCCCTTAGCATTCATCATAACTTTCTGTATACCATACTTAGCCCATACATTGCGTACATAATAATCAACAACAGGAAAAGCAATGCGTTTACCAAGGAAATAACCATATAGAGTATTCTCATACCTAGTGTTCACCTCTTCAACCACTTTCATAGGGACAGTAAGATCCACACCATTCGATATCTTGCTACATTCCAACCTACGAAAATTAGACGAGTGTTTCTTAGGTTCATTGGAAGTAGTATATGCATATGATGTACACGCATGTTTCAAAACACTTGGTTCAACCACTTGAGAAGCTACCCCACCGTTTGGCTTAGAAAGAGTCATTCCAAAGTTTTGTGACTTCAAAGCAACATTAAAACTCGTATCCACAGGTGTAGGAATAGTCACATGTGTATCATTAGGAGCAGCCACATGAGCATGGGTAGAAGCAGCGAAAGAATTACCAGCAAAACCACTACCACTAGGCTTCAACGTATCCCCAACAGATGCATTAGCATCACCAGTTACAGTAAAACCAGATTTCACATGAGGTTCGGTACTCATACCATCCTTACTAGATATAGCATCATTAACCTTTGATGATACGAATTCAGCACCTTTACCAGGTGTAACATCATCATCGATCACGACCTGGGCAGGTATACCATCCGCACCACCAAGATCATGTTCCAACGTTCCCCCACCTTTATCCCTCTCTCTCGTAACCCCCATCAAGAACAAATCACAGCAAGTCGACCCTCAAACCACCACCAAAACACGAATCCGATAACCAGATCCATGATCCAACAACAAAATAATAAACCCTAAATATTTAGGGTTACCAGCGTCGACCAGAAAGAAACCCCCAATAAAGAAAATTTTTGATGCGCACAATGATTAAAGTAATATGTCCAAAGATTAAAGTATACCAGGTATTAAATGCGATCAAAGATAATATATCAGATATGGTCAGTTAACATGCAATATGTAAACCTACATATATGATCAATTCATAAAGTAGCACAAACTCCGATGTAACCCAATAATTCCACACAACAAAACGTTAGTAGAGAATATTGGGAATTAATTGTTAATAGCCAATAAGGATGAAACAAGGAAAAAATAGATCGAATGGTAACCGGTGATGTTTTGCGTTTTTTCTTCTTGTCGCAAAGTTGAGAGAGAATTGCTAGGGTTTTTTTTTACTCACCATCGCCCCTTTGTGTCTCACCACCTTTTGTGCACATACATAACCCTAAAGTTTTCTTCTCTCTTTTCTTGTTCCATAGCTGATTGACAAACACCCTTTTAGGGTTTTGGGTCGATTTTTGTTAATCAAAACAAGTGTTTTAATTAGATCTTGCAATCTCTTTTATTCATTATAGTTTGTGTGTACAAGAACGAGGTAATAACTCACTATATTTATTATCAAGAGATCGATAAACAAAACGTTAAGAGATTTATCATTGATCTAATTTACACAAGATCAAGATTTGTTGAAGTGATTCTTGTTTAGCTAGAATCCAACGGTACGTTCCTATTTTCGTTTTAGTAAATTCTTTACGTGTTATGCTTGATCCTAGCTTCCGCAATACGTGTAATTTGGTATTTAAATTCTAACAGTGGCATCACGAGCCATGTATAACATGTAATTGATTGCTTAAACATAATAAAAATTGAATTTTTAATTGTTTTAGATACATGTTTTGATCTAGGTTTTTTCTTTTATTTTTTTTTTAATTTTCGAAACCCTAACCCTAATTTGGGGGGGGGTCGATTTTTCCATGAAACCCTAATTAGGGTTTGTTGTTTAAATTTATTAACTTGAAATAATTAGAAACCCTAGGTCATTAACCGATTATTTGAACGTAATTGTGACCTAATTGGTAATTGTTATGCATTAATCCGTGACAAAACATGCATGTTAGTCATGGATTATTAATCGTTTATTGTTTATGTCACATGTTTAGATAGATCTAAAATTGGGAAGACCTCAATATATTAATTAAAATCAATTTATGTGCTATGTGGTATGTGATTGACTTTGGCCCACGCAATTGACTTATCAATGTATGTGGCTCACTTCCTTCAAGAAGAGAATGCCTTAGTTGATTATATGCATATTCAAACCTAGAATTGATTTTGTTAGGATCTTTTCTAATCAAGATTGCATGTGGCTAATTGTTTCACCTTATAATTGTTATGTTTATTAGTTGTTTGATTTGTCTTTATTACTTGTTTTATTGTTTTATTTGTTGGACACGATTGTAAGCAATAAAAGGGTAATTTTTATAAAGAAAATAAATTGGACTAATAATGGTGAAACTTTAAAGTGATAAAAATTGATTCTTGCGGTGTCTTATGTGCCAATAGTGGTTTGCTTCGCACGGTAATTGTCTCCCAAACGAGACTAAGCAAGATTCATACTTTATTACATGTTTTAAGATTTAATCCATAAAGTTTTGCTTGATTGATGTTTTGTACACATGTTTTTAAAAGTAACTCCTTTAAGACAAATTCATAGTGATGGTAAAAAGGCTTGGAAAGAGCCTTAGAGTCTGCCTTGGTTATCACACTTATGAATATGTCTTAAACGATTTTCTTTTATCTCCATTCTTGTACAATATCATCTGAAGGGTGATTTACCTCAATTCCACTTTGTGGTCGATAATTGTAGGTTCTTCTTTAATTGGTGAACCTGATACCTCAAGTAAAACTTTTTGTATTAATCTTAAGAATTGGTTATAAAAAGGTTTTGAAAACTTATGCTATAAAGATGAGTGCATGCATCTTTATACATGTTTTGATTGTCATATCAAAATAAATACCCTAAATTTAAGTTACATGCCATCTATCTATAAGGAACACTTGGAGTTATAATTTAGTAAACGTGAGACCTAGGCTAAATTTTAATAACAAGGTAAAATTCTGTTAATGCGTGAGACCATAGATAGTAATTTTACAATTTCTAAGGTAGACGACTTAATTAAGTTGTGCGTGAGACCTAGAACTTAAGGCATGGGATGGGATGAAACATGCTTACATTGCAAATTGATGAATCAATTTGATGTAAATCCCATAATGATCTAGGAATTGGAAATCTTGTTTGTCAATTATTGTTTGACAGATTTCCATCTTTTATACTTTCACCACTAGCAGATCAACTGATGTGGAGGAATCTATGTAAAGTTGGATCCTAGATTTTCAAGAAAATTAGTTGGTTATATGAATATAGCCTTGGGTATTATATTTTCTTGGAAATATTTATTATCGAAGATACTAATATTTGAACTTTTATCTGTAGATATGGCTCAACCCGATAACCCATCTGTGATTTCTGCTTTCAAGAGTCATCTTGAGAGGGAAAAACTGACTGGAAAGAATTTCAATGATTGGTACCGATCGCTTAGAATTGTCTTGAGGGCGACTGGTAAACTCAATTATTTGAATACAAATTGCCAAGAGGAGCCTGCTGAAACTGAACCAGAACCAGTTAAGGCATATTAGATACTTGAGCATGCTAAATACAATGAGGTTGCTTGTTTAATGCTCAATAGTATGAATGCACATGATGAGGCGAAAAATGAACCACTTTTAGGGGGTCATTTAAGCCCGGAATTGAATTTATTTGATCAAATATTACCCTAAATCGTTCCTTTTGTGATTTTAGGTACTTTGGGAGTGAATTCTGGAAAAGGAAGCAATTCAGACGTTTTTGAAGCATAAAAGTGAAGAAAACGCCAAAGACTTAATTTTTCATGCTGAGAACAGTACCTGACAGCGTCAATAGGAATATCCTGACGGCGTCAAGAGTAAAAGTGGTGACGACCCAGTGCAAACCTGACGGCGCACAACAAGGGCGTCAAGAGTTAATTTGGTGACGGCCTGCATAAGGTGTACACATGACGGCGTTAGACCCAGACCTAGGCAGTCCGAGGAACTATTTGGCGGCGAGATGATGGCGTCAGACATTTGTTCTTGACGCCGTCACCTACTAAACTCTATATATATTTTTCTATTTTTCATTCATTAGAGAGGAACTTGTGTGGAGAAACCTAGGGCCGAACTTTGTAAACCTTAGTTCATATTTTATAGTACTTTCAAGGGTTTTCACCCCTTGAATCCTTTCATGTGCTATTAAGATAAGTCTTCTCTTAATTCAATCAATATGTCTATGTGTTGATTGATTATATCTTGTGCTTGTCTTGATTTCAACATGCTAGGCTAGATTTATCTTGTGTTTGCTTAGATCTAATGAAACCTAGATGTTAATTATGTGTTGATTACTTGTTTATAGTTGTATTGGATGAATGATTTCAATGTTAGGCTTAAGAAAACTGGCAGATCTCCATTGTGTAACATGCTTGAACGTCTTAGGAAACATGAACCGATATGTACTAGGTTTTATTGGTTGTATTTAATGGATGAGTAAATTCTAATGATCCCATGTTAGGAGCTTCTTAGCCGGCTCGACATAGGAGTGAAGTAGGCACTCATAGGATTGGGGAAGTAAGTACGCCACCCCATGAATGGTATTAAGGAATACAATTCGTCATCCACGCAACTATAACAAGTAATTAACGTGTAAAAGATATCTAGGGAGTAGTGAAATCTAAGTAAACACAACTCTCCCACATATTGCTCACAACTTTAGTTTAATTTAATTTATTTTCATTTCTAGTATTTTATTTTGATTGCATCTTAGTATTGGGTTAGTTGACTAGCAACTAATTCCGCCCAACTCCTTCAAAACCGAGATTTTAATTTGCTTTCTAAAAAATATAAAAATACAAAAAGAATCATCCCTCATCTCTAGACCTAGTTTTTAGGTTTTTTAATCCTAGCGACACTATTCCTAGCTGAACGATCAATCCCCCAGTACTTGTCATTATACTATACTACATCGATCAGGTACACTGCCTGGTGGGGTTATAAGCTTCTCAAGATCCCTCAAGAGGTAAAGCCTGGTGCAATTCCCACGCATCAAGTTTTTGGCGCCGCAGCCCGGGGAATAGTTATTGTCTAGGTTAGAATCTCTTTTTATTAGGTCTACTTGCTAGAATCTTTTCTAGTAAGATTTTATTTTTATTTTTAGGTTCTTTTTAGTCTATCTTTTCTTTGTGTCTTTGTTTGTAAAAACCTTTCCATTGACTATTCCGTTAGCCATTATGGAGAACGCGAATCCACCATACTACCAACCACGAAATTCACCCACTCCAAATGACATTTTGATGTTTAAACAACATGAGGATGAACCTATCTATGATGCATGGGCTCGTTTTAAATATTCACTCCGAAAAGTCCCTCATCATAATTTCGATCTGTGGTCCCAAATTGAAATATTTTACCATCGTGTCGACCACTATACCAAAATGGACATTGACCATGCCGCAGATGGGGACCTTTGGGGATTAAGTGTTGATGAAGCATGGGAAACAATAGAGAATTGTGCCAGACTTGCTAAAAAATGGATAACCCAACAAACATTGTTACGGATCAATTGATAGCAAGTTTAAGGGAACAGGCAAGAAGATTGTTTGGGGATAAGCGTATAGATGAGATAGCTGGGTGCACGAAGTGGTTTGATTTCACCACAATACAAGCTGAGCACATTGGTAATCTTGATAAGATGGAGGATAGAGCTGAAAATCTAAGCCCACCAAGTACCCCACAAGTCCTACCATCATTTGAGGCATACACACTGCCCGTGACTTATTCGGATGAAGTAGATGAGACTTTAGGAATCCCAGTTTAGGTAGAACCTTTGAACCAAACACAACTAGAGGATATAGGTTTGAATACTTATAATGATAACCTTACCCTTAGTTCTAGGGAAGTTCCTAGTTTTGATGAACCGGAGCCTCAACCAAAACCGTTACCTCATCTTCCATCCTTGGATGAAAATTTAGGAATTGAAATAGGTTCCGATCCACCCATCAAACCATATAGTTCGGGTAGTCTTAGGATAAAGGTAGTGGACTCTAAGCCTTGTAAAGAGAAAGCCAATATAGGAGTGGAAAATGACCTTACATGCTTACATCACCCATTTATGATTGATCACAAGAAACATTATGGGTTTAAACCGGGTTTATTAGGTCAAGATGGATCCCCAACTAGTAATCTCTTGAAGTTGATTGAAAATGATCCCTTTTTAGGAGAGAATCTTAATCCACTCGTTAACCCGATTGAATTAGGTAAGGTTATGATGATTGGAGCACACCCTTTTGAGCATATAATTCATCCACCACTCTTTCCTCACGAGGCATATTTCCTCTCTAAGGGTGTGTATCGCTACTTCCACCCGCACTTAATCCTAAGTGTAGGGAAAACCTCCCCTATTTCTGTTAAATAAGGGTAGAGTCAGGCTCGTGACTCGAACAAAAACAAGCGCTTCTTGGGAGGCAACCCATGTTTTGTGTGTTTTTGTTTGTTTGATTGTTATTTGTTTCCGTATGCATGCTTTATTTTTATTGTTGGTAGATCATGTTTCAAACTAAAATAGTGAAAATACTTTACTTTGTTGTTTGGCTTAGTCTTAACTTCATCCAAAGCTATTTTTTTGCAAAAGATAAGTGTAAGGGGAAACCCCAAATATGTTTTTAAGAAACAAACCGTTCATGTTTCTCCACAATATTAAATGAACATGTACATTCTTATTTGTTTGAGTCAAATGCTTGTATCGAGTCATAATGATGTTTTGCAGGATTTTCCAGGAAGTAGGACGAAGTTTTTCCAGAAATTTTCTGGAAACTTAACATAAGAATTTCTGCAGGTCACTTCTGACGGCGTCACGAGTTTCCTCTTGACGGCGTCACGTGTAAAAATCTGGAAATTTTACCAGTTTTGTTTTTCTAACGGAGTCTTAAAGTTTTTGTTGAATTATTAGTTTTATAATCTCTAGGAAATCTGCAAACATCATTCCACAAGCATTATATTTTATTTTGTTTTCTAGGATTTAATAGCATATGTTGATTGCCGCCGATTTTATGCGAGGTTGCCTTGTCTGTTTTCTCAGGTTTTACAGGTTATGTATGACAATAAGATGATTTATATTCTGGAAGGGAAGCTTTGATTGTTCATTTTCTTGGAGGAAGATTTAACCTGGCCACCTTATTATCCATACCGAGCGAATCAGGGGAGTATTTGATTTCACTTGTTTTACTTATTTCACTTTTACATTCTTTACTTGAACATTGGGGACAATGTTCATCCTAAGTGTAAGGGGAGGGTAAAATAATGATACCTTACAAATACACTTTCGCTTGAGTTTGTTTGTTTGATAGTAGATGTGTAATAAAACTATGAGAAATACTTGTTAGTGCAATTTTAGCTCCAAATTTAAAAAAATTTACAACATTTAGGAGTGAAACTTTAGCCATAGCAAGCGTCTCATGGATAGGAGATTGTATGACTAGCACAAAACCGTATCATTCAGAAAAATTTTCCACCCAAATATGTGTGATTCGCCTTTAGATTTGATAGGAAAAACATTTACTATTAGTGCTTATGAGTGTACCGGTAGCATTTAGATTCTAGAACTTGCGTTAGTGATGCATCCCGAGACCGCTAGTGAGACTACATTCGTGTAGTATGATTTACTACATGATAAGAGGCATTAGGATCACCCTTGTGTTAAGCCCGTATCATAATTACTTGACCATTTAAGTCATATTACTTAGCTAGTTAAGTCAACTAATTTTCCCACACCATTAGCGTTGTACTCAATTTTAGTACACGAAACCCCTAGTACACCCCTCCGAGCCTATCTTTTCGTTTCTAACTTTAAGCATCTTACTTAAAGGAAGAATTTGTTACACCCACTTAAATGTACAACCAAATCGCCTTAGCCTTTCGTGTATGCACTCATCTTTAGTGCATTATTGTTATTTGTTAAATCCTTAGTTAATTATCTAATTGATTACATAGTTGCTAAGTCGAGTCATATCCTTGTACCTATTGTTTTGGGACGATTGGGACTCATGGGTAAAGTACTTTTTTTATGGAGTAATGGGGAAGAACATCATATATTACCCCCATATGTACGTTAATCTTAAAAGTACTCAAAGTGTTTTGATTATCTTAATTCGAGTCATTAGATTAATTTATTGTAAAGTATGTAAAAATTCAAGTGTAAGGGGAATGTTCATTCCCTATGATGTATTATTTTGGATGGTAGGGTAAGAGTGTATGCAAAAAAAAAAAAAAAAAAAAAAAAAAAAAAAAAAAAAAAATTCGAAAAATCAAGAAAAAGAAGAAAAGAAAAAAAAAATAGAAAAAGAAAAGAGAAAAAAATATACGGACTACCATCCCGTTTCATTCTATGTTTCTTTTATGTTTTTGTTATTTTTCATTTATTAGCTTAAGTCGAGTCTAGTCTTGGCTTAGCAACGCCATATTGTACATGTAATTAACCAAGATTGTTAACTCGCCACCAGTAAAGACTGCCTATATCCAACAAAACCGTGTATTTCATATCCCTACACCTAACGTTACAATCCTTTAAAAGACCTCTTTGATAGTTTATCCTAGGTGCTTACGCCATGTGGTGGAGGTTTGATCCATTCCCAAGCCTATGGTAATCTATTTTGCTATGACAGGTAGTGAGAGATTGTAACAATTTGCAATTTCAGGTTAATTACTATTCTCGGAAATTTACTATTCACTTTTACTATTCATGTTACTATTCATTTTTACTATTCATTTCTTTCCGAAATTTTCCCGAAAGTTGATTTTTATTTCATATTCTCGAGTGATAAATCATTTCCATGGCAAAATAAATGTTTGACATTCGTCAGATCATTTTCGTGAAAGTTATTAAGGAAATACACGTTTTAGGGTAAAACGTCATTCAGAAATTCCACGCACAACGAAATTTGACCCCGTCAGGTGACCCCACATCAGAAAAATGTTTGACACACTCATGATTTATTTGAGAATAAACCATGACTGAGAAAAATATGACCAGAATAAACCTCGGCCGTGAAAAACTGGAATTTTCAGTTTTACGCATTTTTACTCAGCCGTAACCCTAGCCTATACCTGCACCGTGTTTCTAAGACGATTTGAGTTTTCAACTTATTATAATAAGTCAACATATTTTTCCCTCCTCCATTGACCAAAAATCATCCCTTGATGTTATAAGTCATTTCGTGATTTTTAGGCTTACGATTTGATGTCTAAAAGACATTTAATACCAACCGACACTGGACTGAGCCCAGTCTAGACATTATAAGTCATTTTAAATCATTTATATCATATTAGAAATGTAACATTTTACATTTCTCAATTTTACGCAATATTCGTACATTTTACGTATTTCGCGTTTTAGACCCGTGTTTCCAGTTTTTAGCAGGGTTTACCACCCAAATGGAACCTATCACCCATTTTATATTTTATTATGGGACATATGGACATGTCTAACAATACTTTAAAGTTTCATAATTTTACGACACCCGGTTTTACGTTTTGAGGCCTAATCATTTACGGTTGGCATTTCCCGGAGTCAAAACTAGCAAATATCTTAGGATAATATCCAAGCCAAGCCAACTCACCCCCTAGCTCTTGTGAACCGCCATTAGGGGGGGGGGGAGTCACACCCTCATGTGGCTTGATCTTGTGCTAAGTTACCTTGGATGAGATACATGTGTTGAAGTGTACTTAGGAAGCTTTGACTAGTCTTATAATGTAACCTCCTCAAAGGACTATAAAAGCCCCTCCCCTCCCTCTTGTTTGCCGTCCACCTCCAACACCAAAACCATCCATCCTTAGCTTTATTTCCTTCTAATTTCTAGCAAGATTCAAGTGAAGTTCAAGTATAGAAACCCTAGTTGATCTTAGGTTACCAAAACACTTCCAAACCCTAATATACTTGGTGATTTCTCTTGAGTTTAAATCCACTCAATTCACCTCAACTTTCATTACATCTCTTGCAAGAATACCAAGGGTAGAAAGATTGCATGAAGTGAAAAAGGTTGAAGCAAGTCTATCAAAGTCCATTTCCTTACTTGTTACTTCCTTTCTTTATTAGAAAGCCAAAAGTTGTAAGCCTAAACCTAACATGCTTCTTGTTAATTTATCATGTTCATATCATTTACATGTTATTCTTGCTATATTATGTCTTGTATGAATGTCCATGGTGTATAAAAATGAGTAAAAGATGTTGTTATAATTGATTGTTACAATAAGTTACTACCCCTAATAACAATCTTCATGTACTAATAAACTTTCCTAAGTTTATACAAATATCGGACATGTAACTTTTCGGATCAAAACTTATATCTATATATTTTATCAACTACTACAATAGTAGGGAGCCTCATGTGAGGAGTTCATTATGTAAGCCGTCGAGATGAGTTGTGGATTTACGAGTTAAAGTGTCCTGGCTCCTCGAACGCTTACTAACATGACTTCTGAATTATGTCGGCCCGAACGGTAGTAAACGATATACAAAACATACATGTTCATGAATCTTTTCATTCAAGGACTTACAATATACATCATACCACATCATGGACTAAATGCAAGCTATATATATATAGGCACTCCGTTATATTCTTTACTCAAATCCTAAGTCGCAACATTCTATTATAGGTTGCTCGTAGAAACCTACACGATCCAATCATCACCTTCATTACTTGCTATCCTACTTAAGGTGAGTTCATAGCCCCACTTTACATTACTTCAATGCTTTACAAACCCTTGGGGGAAATACATGCTACTTTTAAACCGAACACAATGCTTTGAAACTGTATGCTGCCTGATTGTTTTATTATTACTAAGTACCTACCTTGCCAATCCTAGGCCCCTATCATGAACCATTTAATCACTAGAATTAGTGAGCGCGAGTATTGTGAATAGGCCTATTGGGATTGACGAATCCCATTTGTTTGAGCAGATTAATTCAAACGAATGCACTATATTTGAACATTAAGTATGACGGCAAAGTACTTACCGGGGCAACAAAACCGCCGATTGATATTGGTACCCGTTAACGTATTGGTTGCATGAGCTTAGTATATAATAATAACTGTTTTGTTTTCTAACATGAGTATGAGTCTAATTAACTCATTACTACCAACATATTGTGTTCAACCGTTAAACAAACTCTATGAACTCCACTCAACCTTTGTGTTGACCTCTTAAGCATGTATTTCAGGTCCATGAAAATCAAGAATGGAGCGGAAGGGCACGTACCGAAGGAAGAAGGCTATAAACTATTATGTCATTCAACAAAAACATCAAGGACTTTATATTGATGTATTTTGAAACATGGAACCGTTTTGGGACCTTACTATGTAAACTCTGATATATTTGAATAAATATGAATGACAACTCTTTTTATTACGACTCGGTTAGAGATCGTTTTCTATTATTATGACTGTTGTGCCGTCGAGTAACACCCAAGTTGAATTCCGCTGCATCATGAATTGGGGGTGTTACAGATTGGTACCAGAGCCATGGTTATAGAGAACGGGTCTAAGTGAGACCTAAACTATAACTACAATCACAAGCAAAAACATTTTTATAGCCTTCCGCTCTTCGTGCCTTCCATCCTCCAGAAGATTATGGACTTATTACACATGTTATGCTACATGAACATATTTGTATATTGTCATATGCACATTTCCTTAGTTTGAGCATTTTCCATAAGCATTTGATTTATTTTGACATCGAAATACTAATTGTAGACATCATGTCCGCACCTCCATCTCCCGATCATCTTCCTGCTATGCCTGAGTATTTACCAATTCTTCCCGGGCCTAATGATCCTTACTTTGAGGCAATTGATTACGACGATGAGGAAGAACCTTATGAGGATCTAGACAATGAAATAGATTCGGACGAAGATCCTGAAATGGATATGGACATAAACATCGATGATTACGAAGAGGATCCTGAAATGGATGTTGACATCGAAGGCATCGATGAGGAAGCGGAGGAACAAATAGTGGTGCCACATCTATCACCATTAACATCTCCACCTCCTGTTTCACCAATTTCATCCGAATCTAACCATACCACTCCAGCTCAAGTTCCGAAATCTACTTACTAAACCGGCGGAACATCTACATCTACACATATGTTCGTGAACTCAGCTCAATACGAAATCTACTCTTTGAAACAAGCTCTCAACCTAACCCAACTCAAAGTTCAAAGAATGGCAAGTCAAATGCACGACTATATATCCAAGGTAAATTCTGCCAGAATGGATGCCATGAATGCTCGAGACGACCTATATTGGTTTAAGCTTGACATGAGCTACGTGAAGAGTGACTCGACTCATGTTGGGGAAGTAGTCTTAAATCCTTTGACTGGCTTGGATAACGTCAAGGATAGACTCACTTTGGTTGAGAGGGCCCAAGAACAGGATGCGGTACAAATTCATAAACTACTTCACCGCCTAAATACCGCAGAAATCCGGTTAGATGTTGCAAACTTTGATAGGTATCAACTTAAGAATGATTTGTGTGGAATGCAAACTCAAATGAGTTCCATACAACAAAGGCTATACCAAAAGGATGTCAAAGAATACCGTACAAATGAAAGTGTAGACGTGTTAGCAACACGCGGAAATAATAATCCGACCGGACCACAACAACCTCCCAACCGACGTTAGACTAGTGTTATAGTACTAGTTATCTTTAGTACAACGTTGTAATTACTAACTGAAAGTATCAGTTAGTAAGTTTTGAATGAACTTGTAATAAGTTCGATTTTGTAATCAACGTTGTATGAATAAAACTCTTGTTTTATATACTATCATGTGTTATGCTTTTAAGTTTCAAACATTATTATCCTATCAATCTTATCAAAAATTGTGCTCATCTCACAACTCTCTAATTACAATGTATCTTTTGAACAATAGAATCATGGCGCCAAAGAAAAAGACACCACCAACGATGACGCAAGCTGCCATCCGTAAACTGGTAAAGGACAGTGTCAATGCAGCACTTGTCATGGAACGAGCAGCCGTAGCTGCAGCAGCTGCCGAAGCCGCCACAGCTACTGGTGCTGCTGATGCTGCAGCAGCCGCTGATGCTGCAACAGCTGCTGATGCTGCAGCAGCTGCCGAAGCCGCCACTGCTGCGGAAGCTGCTATAGCTGCGGAGGCTGCCAGAATTGCCAGTCTTAACCTTGGAGGACCAAACTCAACCACCCCTCCGGTGACAAATGTCGCTACAGTACCAAAGGGTTGCTCGTTCATTTCCTACTTGAAATGTGAACCCATCAAATTCAAGGGTACTGAAGGAGCTGTGGGTCTGACCCGCTGGTTTGAAAAGGCGGAGTCAGTATTCTTGGTCAGTAAGTGTATTGAGGGTGACAAAGTTCAGTATGCCATGAGTACTCTGTTGAATGAGGCATTGTCCTGGTGGAACTCAATTGCTCAACCCATGGGCATTGAGAATGCCTATAAGATTACTTGGGCCAATTTGAAACAAATGATGATCAAGGAATACTGTCCTCGCAGTGAAATGCAAAAATTGGAGGTTGAATTCTGGGATCATGCGGTTAGGGGAAATGATATCATAACCTATAACCGTCGATTCCAGGAATTGAGGATACTTTGTCCAACAATGGTTTCCACAAAGGAAAAATTGTTGGAAAGGTATATTTGGGGACTTCCATCAAGCATACAAGGGAATGTGACTTCGGCAAATCCCAAGGAACTTGATGAAGCTATGCGGATGTCCCACAGCCTCATGGACCAAGTGGTACGAATGACAGAAACCCGCAAGCAAAACAACACCAACAACACCAGCAATACCAATAATCCCAACAACTCCAACTACCGTAACAACAACAACAACAAGAACAACAACAACAAGCGACCATGGGATGGTAACCATGGGAGTAATAACAACAACAACAACAACAACAACAACAACAACAACAACAACCAAACCCGAAACAACAACCATCACAATCAGCAGAACAAGAGACAGGAAGCCGCGACGGCTTATGTTGCTGCACCAGCCGATGGTAAGTATGTTGGTACTCTACCACAATGTACCAAGTGCAATTACCATCATGAAGGTCCCTGCCCGGCCAAATGCAACAAGTGCCAAAAGCCCGGACATCTTGCCAAGGATTGTAGGGGCAAGGGTATAGCTACTGGGGCTAACACACAGCCCATAGTTACATGTTTTGGGTGTGGTGAAAGGGGACACTTCAAAAACAATTGTCCTCGAAACCAAGGACCACAAGGTGGAGGTGCTCGTGGTAGAGCCTATGTCATGGGAAATGGAGAACCACACCAAGACCCGAACGTGGTTACCGGTACGTTCTTACTCAATAATATTCCTGTTAAAGTCTTATTCGATTCTGGTGCTGATATGAGCTTTATATCTACTAGAATTGCGCCTTTACTTGATATTCCATCAATTACTTTAACCACTAGTTATAGTATTGAACTAGCTACCAGTGACTTAGTAAATACCAATACCGTAATCCCAAACTGTACCCTTAATCTCTTAGACCACCCCTTTAACATCAATCTTATGCCAATCGAACTCGGAAGTTTTGATGTTGTTATTGGCATGGATTGGTTGTCTAAACATCAAGCTAACATTATTTGTGGTGAAAGAGTTGTGCACATTCCATGTGACAATAAAACTTTGATCATTCGTGGTGATCAAAGTGGAACTCGAATAAACATCATCTCATGTATCAAAACCATGAAGTACATTGAGAAAGGATGTTATGCTTTCTTAGCCCACGTAACAGAAAAGAAATCCGATGAAAAACGTCTCGAAGATGTTCCTATTGCCCGCGAGTTTCCTGAAGTCTTTCCGGAAGATTTACCTGGACTACCACCAAATCGTCAAATAGAGTTCAGAATTGATTTAATACCAGGAGCGGCGCCAGTTGCCCGCGCACCATACCGGCTAGCACCTTCAGAGATGCAAGAGCTATCAAATCAATTACAAGAACTTTCGGACAAGGGATTTATTCGACCCAGTTCCTCACCTTGGGGAGCTCCAGTTTTGTTCGTGAAAAAGAAAGATGGGTCATTATGAATGTGTATTGACTACCGTGAACTAAACAAACTAACCATAAAGAACCGATACCCACTACCAAGAATTGACCTACGATCAGGTTACCACCAAGTTAGAGTTCGTGATGAAGACATTCCAAAAACAGCCTTTAGGACACGATATGGTCACCATGAATTCCAAGTGATGCCATTTGGGTTAACAAATGCACCGGCAGTATTCATGGACCTCATGAATCGGGTGTGTAAACCATATTTGGACAAATTTGTGATCGTATTCATAGACGACATTCTCATATATTCCAAAAACGAAGAGGAACACAAAGAACACCTGAGAACAATTTTAGGACTACTCAAGGAAGAGAAATTGTATGCAAAGTTTTCCAAATGCGAATTTTGGATTCAATCTGTACAATTCCTTAGGCATGTGATTGACAAGACCGGTTTACATGTCGATCCCGCTAAAATTGAAGCTATCAAAAATTGGCCAACACCTACCACACCTACAGAAATTCGTCAATTTCTGGGTCTAGCCGGGTATTACCGAAGGTTTATTGAAGGATTTTCCTCAATAGCAAAGTCTTTGACTAAGCTAACTCAGAAAGACAAGAAATACGTGTGGGATGAAAACGAAGAAAAAGCTTTCCAAACCCTCAAACAGAAACTTTGTAGTGCTCCTATCCTAGCATTGCCAGATGGGATCGAAGATTTTGTAGTCTATTGTGATGCATCGCACCAAGGTTTAGGTGCCGTGTTGATGCAACGCGATAAGGTCATGGCTTATGCATCAAGACAACTCAAGGTTCATGAGGAAAATTACACCACTCATGACTTAGAGTTAGGAGCTGTGGTCTTTGCACTAAAAATCTGGAGACACTATCTATACGGTACTAGATGTACTGTGTACACCGATCATAAAAGCCTACAACACATTTTGAACCAAAAAGAACTAAACATGAGACAACGTCGTTGGTTGGAATTACTAAGTGATTATGACTGCGACATTCGTTACCACCCAGGAAAGGCAAACGTAGTAGCTGACGCCTTGAGCCGAAAGGAACGGGTTAAACCACTACGAGTCCGAGCCTTAGTTTTAACCATAAATTCAAACTTTCCTACTCAAATCCTTCACGCTCAAACTGAGGCGGTGAAACAAGAAGACATCCAAAAGGAAAAGTTGGATGGCATGATACAAAAGAAATTTGAAACCCGTTCAGATGGAACTCTATGCTTCCAAGGTCGAAGTTGGTTACCACTTTATGGTGGCCTACGAGACTTGATTATGCATGAATCACACAAGTCTAAATACTCCATACATCCAGGATCTGATAAGATGTATCATGATCTTAAGTTACTCTATTGGTGGCCGAACATGAAAGCCGACATTGCAACATACGTTAGCAAATGTCTTACCTGCTCCAAAGTAAAAGCCGAACATCAAAAACCATCCGGTCCATTGCAACAACCAGAGATTCCCACTTGGAAATGGGAAAGAATTACTATGGACTTCATTACCAAGCTCCCAAAGACATCAAGTGGTTATGACTCCATCTGGGTCATAGTTGATCGTCTCACAAAATCCGCACACTTTATACCAATCAAAGAGACTTACAAAATGGAACAACTAACCCGACTGTACGTCAAAGAAATAGTCTCAAGACATGGTGCACCAATATCCATCATATCCGACAGAGATGGTAGATTTACTTCAAATTTCTGGCAGTCACTCCAAGACGCCTTTAGAACAAATCTAGACATGAGTACAGCCTACCACCCTCAGACCGATGGTCAGAGTGAACGAACCATCCAAACACTTGAAGACATGCTTCGAGCGTGTATAATAGATTTTGGAAAAGGATGGGATACTCATCTACCATTAGTCGAATTTTCCTACAACAACAGCTATCATGCAAGTATTCAAGCAGCTCCATTTGAAGCACTTTATTGTCGAAAGTGTCGTTCACCTGCTTGTTGGGCTGAAGTGGGAGAAGTTCAACTCACTGGACCAGAACTCATTTGAGAAACAACAGATAAGATTGTACAAATCAGAAGTCGACTGCAAGCCGCAAGAGATCGACAGAAAAGTTATGCCGACACACGATGCAGACCCCTAGAATTCCAAGTCGGAGATAGGGTTATGCTAAAAGTATCGCCTTGGAAAGGTTTGATACGATTCGGTAAACGAGGAAAACTAAACCCAAGATACATCGGACCATTCAAAATCCTAGCCAGGGTTGGCCCTGTGGTGTACAGACTTGAGCTTCCATCAGAACTCAGTAGTGTACACCCCACTTTCCATGTATCTAACCTAAAGAAATGCTTATCGGATGAATCACTCGTGATTCCACTCGATGAAATTCAACTCAATGATGATCTTCAATTTATTGAGGAACCCGTAGAAATCATGGACCGAGAGGTCAAACAACTCAAGCAAAGCCGTATTCCAATTGTCAAAGTTCGTTGGAACTCACGACGTGGTCCTGAATACACATAGGAACGAGAGGACCAGATACGTAAGAAATACCCACATCTTTTTACCAACGAAGCTTCTACTCCCAACGCAAACTGATCTCCGGGACGGAGCTCTCATATGGGATGGAGACTGTAACAATTCGCAATTTCAGGTTAATTACTATTCCTGGAAATTTACTATTCACTTTTACTATTCATTTTTACTATTCATTTCTTTCCGAAATTTTCCCGAAAGTTGATTTTTATTTCATATTCTCGAGTGATAAATCATTTCCATGGCAAAATAAATGTTTGACATTCGTCAGATCATTTTCGTGAAAGTTATTAAGGAAATACACGTTTTAGGGTAAAACGTCATTCAGAAATTCCACGCACAATGAAATTTGACCCCGTCAGGTGACCCCACATCAGAAAAATGTTTGACACACTCATGATTTATTTGAGAATAAACCATGACTGAGAAAAATATGAAAAGAATAAACCTCGGCCGTGAAAAACTGGAATTTTCAGTTTTACGCATTTTTACTCAGCCGTAACCCTAGCCTATACCTGCACCGTGTTTCTAAGACGATTTGAGTTTTCAACTTATTATAATAAGTCAACATATTTTTCCCTCCTCCATTGACCAAAAATCATCCCTTGATGTTATAAGTCATTTCGTGATTTTTAGGCTTACGGTTTGATGTCTAAAAGACATTTAATACCAACCGACACTGGACTGAGCCCAGTCTAGACATTATAAGTCATTTTAAATCATTTATATCATATTAGAAAAGTAACATTTTACTTTTCTCAATTTTACGCAATATTCGTATATTTTACGTATTTCGCGTTTTAGACCCGTGTTTCCAGTTTTTAGCAGGGTTTACCACCCAAATGGAACCTATCACCCATTTTATATTTTATTATGGGACATATGGACATGTCTAACAATACTTTAAAGTTTCATAATTTTACGACACCCGGTTTTACGTTTTGAGGCCTAATCATTTACGGTTGGCATTTCCCGGAGTCAAAACTAGCAAATATCTTAGGATAATATCCAAGCCAAGCCAACTCACCCCCTAGCTCTTGTGAACCGCCATTAGGGGGGGGGAGTCACACCCTCATGTGGCTTGATCTTGTGCTAAGTTACCTTGGATGAGATACATGTGTTGAAGTGTACTTAGGAAGCTTTGACTAGTCTTATAATGTAACCTCCTCAAAGGACTATAAAAGCCCCTCCCCTCCCTCTTGTTTGCCGTCCACCTCCAACACCAAAACCATCCATCCTTAGCTTTATTTCCTTCTAATTTCTAGCAAGATTCAAGTGAAGTTCAAGTATAGAAACCCTAGTTGATCTTAGGTTACCAAAACACTTCCAAACCCTAATATACTTGGTGATTTCTCTTGAGTTTAAATCCACTCAATTCACCTCAACTTTCATTACATCTCTTTCAAGAATACCAAGGGTAGAAAGATTTCATGAAGTGAAAAGGGTTGAAGCAAGTCTATCAAAGTCCATTTCCTTACTTGTTACTTCCTTTCTTTATTAGAAAGCCAAAAGTTGTAAGCCTAAACCTAACATGCTTCTTGTTAATTTATCATGTTCATATCATTTACATGTTATTCTTGCTATATTATGTCTTGTATGAATGTCCATGGTGTATAAAAATGAGTAAAAGATGTTGTTATAATTGATTGTTACAATAAGTTACTACCCCTAATAACAATCTTCATGTACTAATAAACTTTCCTAAGTTTATACAAATATCGGACATGTAACTTTTCGGATCAAAACTTATATCTATATATTTTATCAACTACTACAATAGTAGGGAGCCTCATGTGAGGAGTTCATTATGTAAGCCGTCGAGATGAGTTGTGGATTTACGAGTTAAAGTGTCCTGGCTCCTCGAACGCTTACTAACATGACTTCTGAATTATGTCGGCCCGAACGGTAGTAAACGATATACAAAACATACATGTTCATGAATCTTTTCATTCAAGGACTTACAATATACATCATACCACATCATGGACTAAATGCAAGCTATATATATATAGGCACTCCGTTATATTCTTTACTCAAATCCTAAGTCGCAACATTCTATTATAGGTTGCTCGTAGAAACCTACATGATCCAATCATCACCTTCATTACTTGCTATCCTACTTAAGGTGAGTTCATAGCCCCACTTTACATTACTTCAATGCTTTACAAACCCTTGGGGGAAATACATGCTACTTTTAAACCGAACACAATGCTTTGAAACTGTATGCTGCCTGATTGTTTTATTATTACTAAGTACCTACCTTGCCAATCCTAGGCCCCTATCATGAACCATTTAATCACTAGAATTAGTGAGCGCGAGTATTGTGAATAGGCCTATTGGGATTGACGAATCCCATTTGTTTGAGCAGATTAATTCAAACGAATGCACTATATTTGAACATTAAGTATGACGGCAAAGTACTTACCGGGGCAACAAAACCGCCGATTGATATTGGTACCCGTTAACATATTGGTTGCATGAGCTTCGTATATAATAATAACTGTTTTGTTTTCTAACATGAGTATGAGTCTAATTAACTCATTACTACCAACATATTGTGTTCAACCGTTAAACAAACTCTATGAACTTCACTCAACCTTTGTGTTGACCTCTTAAGCATGTATTCCAGGTCCATGAAAATCAAGAATGGAGCGGAAGGGCACGTACCGAAGGAAGAAGGCTATAAACTATTATGTCATTCAACAAAAACATCAAAGACTTTATATTGATGTATTTTGAAACATGGAACCGTTTTGGGACCTTACTATGTAAACTCTGATATATTTGAATAAATATGAATGACAACTCTTTTTATTACGACTTGGTTAGAGATCGTTTGCTATTATTATGACTGTTGTGCCGTCGAGTAACACCCAAGTTGAATTCCGCTGCATCATGAATTGGGGGTGTTACAGAGATGTTTTCCGTTTCCATATTGTGATATTACTTTATCACACCCGAGAGATGTGAGTATCTAAACACTATTTGTGAGGTGTTAGTGTATGACCTCCGTGCTTGTCTTTGGTCTTTAGTGGAACGATTATTTGTTGTAATTACATTTATATTAGTGTTAAATGACCCCTAACTTGTATTTTGATTAGAATAAAAGCGCATTTGCTTGAGGACAAGCAAATCTCAAGTGTAAGGGTATACGATGAGGCGAAAAATGAACCACTTTCAGGGGGTTATTTAAGCCCGAAATTGAATTTATTTGATCAAATATTACCCTAAATTGTTCCTTTTGTGATTTTAGGTACATTGGGAGTAAATTCTGGAAAATGAAGCAATTCGGACGTTTTTGGAGCATAAAAGTGAAGAAAACGCCAAAGACTTAATTTTCCATGCTGAGAACAGTACCTGACGGCGTTAAGAGGAATATCCTGACGGCGTCAAGAGTAAAAGTGGTGACGACCCAGTGCAAACCTGACGGCGTCACAACAAGGGCGTCAAGAGTTAATTTGGTGACGGTCTGATGAGGCGAAAAATGATCCGTTTTTAGGGGGTCATTTAAACCCGAATCCGAATTTATTTGATCAAATATTGCTCTAAATCGTTTCTTTTGTGATTTTAGGTACTTTGGGAGTGAAATTTGGAAAAGGAAGCAATTCGGGCGTTTTTGGAGCATAAAAGTGAAGAAAACGCCAAAGTCTTAATTTTCCATGCTGGGAACAGTGCATGACGGCGTCAAAAGTAGTTCCCTGACGGCGTCAAGAGTAAAATTCCATGACGATCCAGAAGAGTTTTGACGGCGTCATGAAGGTAGGGCGTCAAGAGTAAAAGTCATGACGGCCTGGAAATAAATTGTTCTTGACGGCGTCAAATGTAGATCTAGGCAGTCCGAGGATTGTTTTGGCGGCGAGGTGACGGCGTCACCTATTTGGTCTTGACGCCGTCAGACCCCTTTTCCTATATATAGTTTTCTAATTTTTCACATTTAAGGAGAGAAGTTTTGGGAGAAACCCTAAGTACGATTTTGGTGTAACTTTACAGGTTTTTCAAGGGTTCCAACCCCTTGATACCTTGCATGATTAATCAAGATAAGTGTTCTTCTAATTCAATCAATATGTCTATGTGTTGGTTGTCTATATCATGTTCTTGTCTTAATTCCATCATGCTAGGCTAGATCTATCTTGTGTTTGCTTGGATCTAATGAAACCTAGATATTGATTATGTGTTGATTACTTGTTTATTCTTGTCTTGGATGAATGATTTATATGTTAGACTTAAGAAAATTGGCAGATCTCCAATTGGTAACATGCTTGAACGTCTTAAGAAACATGAACCAACGCGCACTAGGTCTTTATTGATTGTATTTAATGCATGAGCCACTGTTTACAATCCCTATAGTTGTGATGGGCATGGTGTAGGAGGAGATAAGAGCTCATAGAATTGGGGAGTTATGTGTGCCACCCCATGAATGGTATTAAGGAATACGATCCGTCATCCATGCAATTATAACAAGTAATTAACGTGTAAAAGATATCTAGGGAGTAGTGAAATCTAAGTAAACACATTTTCTCCAGTTACTGCTCACAACCTTAGTATAAATTAGTTTATTTTCATTTCTAGTATTTTATTTTGATTGCATCTTAGTATTGGGTTAGTTGATTAGCAACTAATTCCGCCCAAATCCTTCAAACCCGAGATTTTAATTTGCTTTCCATAAAATATAAAAACACAAAAATAATCATCCCTCACCTTTAGAACTAGTATTTAGGCTTTCTAATCCTAGCGACACTATTCCTAAGCTGAACGATCAATCCCCCGGTACTTGTCACTATACTATACTACAACGATCAGGTACACTGCCTGGTGGGGGTTGTAAGCTTCTCGAGATCCCTCGAGAGGTAAAGCTTGTTCCGATTCCCACGCATCAAGTTTTTGGCGCCGCAGCCCGGGGAATAGTTATTGTCTAGGTTAGAATTTCTTTTTATTAGGTCTACTTGCTAGATTCCTTTCTAGTAAGATTTTATTTTTATTTTTAGGTCTTCTTTAGTCTATCTCATTTCTTCGTGCCTTTGTTCGTAACTCTTTTACCATCCGACATCATGGAAGGTGGTAACATCTTTGAACCCGTCATCCCACCACAACAAAACCCACCACTAGAACCCCTTAGGCCCCGAACCTTAGGAGAGTATTCCCGACCTAGCCACCAAGGCTACCGAAACACCATTGAGCTCACCGGAGCCAATGTGACCCCCTTGCGATCCGACACCATCCGGTTGGTGCAAAGCGGATGTGCATTCCATGGACTTCGTTCTGAAGATCCAAACCAACATCTTAAGGACTTTCTCAAGATCGTAGATTCCATAGACCTAGGTGTTGAAACTAGAGAGACAACCCGTTTACGCCTATTCCAATTCTCTCTACGGGATCAAGCTAGTCAATGGCTTGAGCGTTTACCCGCGGGATCCATCACCACATGGGATGATCTCACCACTCGTTTCCTTGCTCAATTTTTCCCACCGGGGAGAACTACTAAGCTTAGAAATGACATCTTGATGTTCCAACAACGTCAAAATGAATCTCTTTATGAAGCATGGACTCGTTTCAAGGACTTACTCCAAAAGTCCCTCATCATGGCATAGATCTTTGGCTCCAAGTCCAAATCTTTTATGACCATATCGACATCTCCATGAGGCGAGCCATTGACCAATCGGCCGGTGGTAAGTTACGTGATCTTAGTGCGGAAAAATCATGGGAACTCATAGAAGATCTTGCTCTCTATGACAACGAAAGTTGGAATGATCCCCGTGATTTGAACAAAACGGTCAAGGCAATATCTTTGCCTTCGAACAATTCTAGCACTCCCGACCGTAGGATCATGGAACTTGAGGACCAAGTCAAGTTTCTCATGAAATCTTACGAAGCTCCGAAGCCTTCAAGCCAAGTGAACAAAATCACTTCTTCATGCGAATTATGTAGTGGTCCCCATGACACTCGTGATTGTGTGCAACTCCCCGGAACAGCTTTTGCGGACTAGGCATCCACGCGTACCGACGAAGCGGGAGATAAGTGGTATACTTTCAAGCCCGAGCCAAACACTTACGGTGATTCATACAACCCCTCATGGAAAAATCATCCAAACCTTAGGTGGAAACAAAATCAACCCAATTCTTCCAATCCGCCTAATCGTTACCAACCAAACGGTCCACCATCCAACCGTACTTTCAACAACAATCCTTCTAACAACTATGGTAGTACCAACAATTTTGAAGGATTAATGTCAAAGTTCATGGCATCTCAAGAAGCTCGCATATCTAAGTTTGAAGCCGATTTCAAACAAAAGCAAAGAGAGATGACCACTAGAATTGATGCATTGTTGAAAGTTCTCAATGACCGAAAAATGGGAGCACTCCCAAGCGACACAGTCAATAATCCGAAACTAACCGTTAATTCCATATCCTCAGTTTCGTCACCCACTTCGTGTCCACAATACTACTCAGTTAAATCAACGAGCACGTGTTTCAAACAAAACCAAATTCTCCAAAAGGACCAATCAAATAAAACAACCACTATAGAGCCGGTCAAAAGCATAGTTGAAACACCTCTTACGCAAGACCTTGACGATGAATTCAAAGAACTTCACCTTGAACGCCCCGTCATTGATGTCTTAGCGCGTGCTCCTTACTATAGTGCCCTCCTAGAAAAATATGAGAAGTGTAAGCTAGGTAAAAATGGGACCGCCTTCATTCAAAACAAGTTGCCTAAAAAGCTTGATGATCCGGGTATATTTGTTTTGCCTTGTAAGATAGGAAGATCCAAAGCTTTCGACACACTAGCCGATTTAGGGTCAAGCCTCAACTTGATTCCCTTAACCTTATTCACCGCTCTTAAGCTAGGAAAGTTAGAGGAAACGGAGGTATTGATAGGGCTAGCGGATGGGAGTATTGCCAACCCGGTTGGAATGATTAAGGATGTAGTTGTTCACGTAGGAAAGTTAACTATATTAGCGGATTTTCACGTCCTAGACATGGTTAGTGACACTATTTGCCCATTATTGGTTGGAAGAGGATTTTTAGCAACCGCTAGTGCCATGATAGATTGTAAAGAGTCTAAGATAGCGGTAGGTGAAGGCGATACTTGGTCGGTGTATGATGTAAAGAAGCATAGTTATGATCGTGATGATGAACCGACACCGCATTGGGTAGAGATGAATAGGAGACCGTCTAGATATGGACCTTGGATAGAAAGGAACTTTATAGGACCTCAATGCCCATTCTATCTAGAAAAAGATTTTGTTGAAAAGACACATTCGGTAGAATAACTCATAGCTAGAGATGAAGAGCTAGACCCCTTTGAGGACCCCTTAGTCTTTAGGAAGATGATTGAGTTATTAAGCGTAATGCCCATCAACATAGAAAGGAATAAATGGAAAAGAGAGGGAGACAAGTGTAAATGGAGGTGGGACAAGCCACCTAAAGAATGTGACGGGTCATGGCATATTAGAATGACTTTGTATGATCCGGATGGAGAGAAGTTTGAAAGGTCATACCATACTAAGGAAACCGATAGGAAGTTGAAACCTAAGTTTGATCCCAAAGATGTCCTCAACGAGGAACTCACCCGTATCACGCAGTAACCCATGACCTTGAGTCTAGCTACAAGACTCGTAAATAAAGAAAAGCGCTTCTTGGGAGGCAACCCATGTTTTATGTGATTTTATTTGTTTGTTTGTTATTTGCTTCCGTATGCATGCTTTATTTTTATTGTTGGTAGATCATGTTTCTAAACTAAAATGTGGAAATACTTTACTTTGTTGTTTTGGCCTAGTCTTAACTCCACCTAAAGGTATTTTTTTTTTTTTTTTTTTTACAAAAGATAATTGTAAGGGGAAACCCCAAATATGTTTTTAAGAAACAAACCGATCATGATTCTCCACAATATTAAATGAACATGTATATTCGTATTTGTTAGAGTCAAATGCTTGTATTGAGTCATAATGAAGTTTTGCAGGATTTTCAAGGAAGTAGGACCAAGTTTTTCCAGAAATTTTCTGGAAACTTAACATAAGAATTTTTGTAGGTCAATTCTGATGGCGTCAGGAGTTTACTCTTGACGGCATCAGGAGTTAAAAATCTGGAAATTTTACCGGTTTTGTTTTTCTAACGGAGTCTTATGGTTTTTGTGAATTATTAAGTTTTATAATCTCCAGGAGATCTGCAAACTTCATTCCACAAGCATTATATCTTATCTTGTTTTCTAGGATTTAGTAACTTATATAGGATGCCGCCGATTTTACGCGAGGTTGTCTTGTCTATTTTGTCAGGTTTTACAGGTTATGTATGACAAGAAGATGATTTATATTCTGGAAGGGAAGCTTTGATTGTTCATTTTCTTGGAGGAAGATTTAACCTGGCCATCCTATTATCCATACCGAGCGAATCAGGGGAGTATTTGATTTCATTCTCTTTACTTTTTCACTTTTACATTCTTTACTTGAACATTGGGGACAATGTTCATCTTAAGTGTAAGGGGAGGGTAAAAAGATGATACCTTACATATGCACTTTCGCTTGAGTTTGTTTTGTTCAATGGTAGATGTGTAATAAAACTATGAGAAATACTTGTTAGTGCAATTTTAGCGCCAAATTTAAAATTTTTTACAACATTTAGGAGTGAAACTTTAGCCATAGCAAGCGTCTCATGGATAGGAGATTGTATGACTAGCACATAACCGTATATTCAGAAAAATTTTCCACCCAAATATGTGAGGTTTGCCTTTAGATTTGATAGGAAAAGCATTTATCATCAGTGCTTATGAGTGTACCGGTAGCGTTTAGATTCTAGAACTTGCGTTAGTGATGCATCCCGAGACTGCTAGTGAGACTACATTCGTGTAGTAGGATTTACTACATGATAAGAGGCATTAGGATTACCCTTGTGTTAAACCCGTATCATAATTACTTGACCATTTAAGTCATATTGCTTGGCTAGTTAAGTCAACTAATTTTTCCCACACCCTTAGCGTTGTACTCATTTTTAGTACACGAAACCCCTAGTACACCCCTCCGAGCCTATCTTTTCGTTTTTAACTTTAAGCATTTTACTTAAAGGAAGAATTTGTTACACCCCACTTAAATGTACAACCAAATCGCCTTAGCCTTCCGTGTATGCGCTCATTTTTAGTGCATTATTGTTATTTGTTAAACCCTAAGTTAACTTTCTAATTGATTACATGGTTGCTAAGTCGAGTCATATCCTTGTACATATTATTTTGGGACGATTGGGACTCATGGGTAAAGTACTTATTTTATGGAGTAATGGGGAAGAATATCACTTATTACCCCCATATGTACGTTAATCTTAAAAGTACTCCAAGTGTTTTGATTTTCTTAATTCGAGTCATTAGATTAGTTAATTGTAAAGTATGTAAAGATTCAAGTGTAAGGGGAATGCTCAATCCCCTATGATGTATTATTTTGGATGGTAGGGTAAGAGTGTACGCACAAAAAAAAAAAAAGAAAAAAAAAAAAAAAAAAAAAAAAGAAAAGAAAAAAAAAAATCGAAAAAATCAAGAAAAGGAAAAAAATATAGAAAAAAAAGGAAAAAGAGAAAAAACATACGGACTACTATCCCGTTTCATTCTATGTTTATTTTATGTTTTTGTTATTTTTCATTTATTAGCTTAAGTCGAGTCTAGTCTTGGCTTAGCAACGCCACATTGTACATGTAATTAACTAAGAGTGTTAACTCGCCACCAGTAAAACTTCCTTTATCCAACAAAACCGTGTATTTCATATCCCCACACCTAACGTTACAACCCTTTAAAAGACCTCTTTGATAGTTTATCCTAGGTGCTTACGCCATGTGGTGGAGGTTTGATCGTTTCCCAAGCCTATGGTAATCTATTTTGCTATGACAGGTATTGAGAGATATCTTCCGTTTCCATATTGTAATTTACACTTTATTACACCCGAGATTTTAATTTGCTTTCCATAAAATATAAAAACACAAAAATAATCATCCCTCACCTTTAGAACTAGTATTTAGGCTTTCTAATCCTAGCGACACTATTCCTAAGCTGAACGATTAATCCCCCGGTACTTGTCACTATACTATACTACAACGATCAGGTACACTGCCTGGTGGGGGATGTAAGCTTCTCGAGATCCGTCGAGAGGTAAAGCCTGTTGCGATTCCCACGCATCACGGCATGCATAAGGTGTACACATGACGGCGTCAGACCCAAATCTAGGCAGTCCGGGGAACTATTTGGCGGCGAGATGACGGCGTCAGACATTTGTTCTTGACGCCGTCACCTACTAAACTCTATATATAGTTTTCTATTTGTCATTCATTAGAGAGGAACTTATGTGGAGAAACCTCGGGCCGAACTTTGTAAACCCTAGGTCATATTTTACAGTACTTTCAAGGGTTTTCACCCCTTGAATCCTTTCATGTGCTATTAAGATAAGTCTTCTCTTAATTCAATCAATATGTCTATGTGTTGGTTGATTATATCTTGTGCTTGTCTTGATTTCAACATGCTAGGCTAGATTTATCTTGTGTTTGCTTAGATCTATTGAAACCTAGATGTTAATTATATGTTGATTACTTGTTTATAGTTGTATTGGATGAATGATTTCAATGTTAGGCTTAAGAAAACTGGCAGATCTCCATTGTGTAACATGCTTGAACGTCTTAGGAAACATGAACCGATGTGTACTAGGTTTTATTGGTTGTATTTAATGCATGAGTAAATTCTAATGATCCAATGTTAGGAGCTTCTTTGCCGGCTCGACATAGAAGTGAAGTAGGCACTCATACGATTGGGGAATTAAGTACGCCACCCCATGAATTGTATTAAGGAATACAATCCGTCATCCACGCAACTATAACTCGTAATTAACGTGTAAAAGATATCTAGGGAGTAGTGAAATCTAAGTAAACACAACTCTCCCACATATTGCTCACAACTTTAGTTTAATTTAGTTTATTTTCATTTCTAGTATTTTATTTTGATTGCATCTTAGTGTTGGGTTAGTTGACTAGCAACTAATTCCGCCCAACTCCTTCAAAACCGAGATTTTAATTTGCTTTCTAAAAAATATAAAAATACAAAAAGAATCATCCCTCATCTCTAGACCTAGTCTTTAGGTTTTCTAATCCTAGCGACACTATTCCTAGCTGAACGATCAATCCCCGGTACTTGTTATTATACTATACTACATCGATTAGGTACACTGCCTGGTGGGGGTTGTAAGCTTCTCGAGATCCCTCGAGAGGTAAAGCCTGGTGCAATTCCCACGCATCAGCACAGTTGCAAAAGAAGTTTGAGTACTACTTTTTAAAAGATATGCTCTAAGAACTTCAAAAGTCTTATGAAAAAGTCTCCTGTAGTTGAATTGTATGAGTCTCTTGACAAACTACACTGATGGTAAACCAGTTGAAAATTATGTGAATGAGCTGAAAGAATACTTTGATCAACTTCACAGAATTGGATTTAGTTACCCCGAGAATGTGCAAGTGAACTTGATCAACAGGTCCCTTAACAAGGATTTCGCTGGTTTTGTTCAGAACTTCAACATGCATTACTCGGGGAAGACAATCTCAGAATTACTCGCATTGCTTGTTGATTATGAGAAAGGTTTACCAGCCAAGGGCAAGGATCCTACCCCGCAAGTGTTGGCGATTCATGGGGGGAGAATCCAAAAGAAATCGCATGTGAACAAAGGCAAAAGGAAGGGTAATAAAGGTAAGCAGGTCATGGCCTATCAACCATAGCCAAAGATGAAACAACATCAGCCTAAGCAGAACAAGGTGAATCCTCCGAACAAGAAGGATAGGCTTGTAACCACTGTCATGAGAAGGGCCATTGGAAACGCAATTGTCCACTCTACATTCATGACTTGCGACAAAAGAAGCAGAATAATGAGGCTGGTAACCCCAGTACTTCAGGTGCGTTCTTTATGATTGAATTATTCACTCTTACTCCTAAATTAAATTCATGGGTATATGATACGGGATGTGGCATTCATATTTGCAATACCTTGCAGGGGTTTAGAGTTGAGAGAAAGCTGGCCTGTGGAGAACAACTCTTGCACGCGGGTAACGGAGCACATGCAGAAGTTGAAGCTATAGGCGTTTTTAATTTAGTGTTGCCTTCGGGCCTAGTACTATCTTTAAATAATTGTAATTATGCACTATCAATTGTTAGAGGTGTTATTTCATTTTTATGTTTGTTGAACCTTGGTTTTGATCATACTATTACTAGCAATAGAATTTCAGTTTCTTTAAATGGTGTTTTTTTTATTTTAATGCTATTGCTGTGAATGGTATTTTTGAGATTGATATGAATGATAATGATAATACTTTTGTTAAAAATAATTCAATGTATAGCATCAATCATAAGAGAATCAAGAAAGGTCTAGATTCGACTTATATTTGACATTGTCGACTTGCTCACATTGGCAAGGCTCGCATGGAAAAGCTGCAACATGATGGGCTTTTAGATAAGATCAATGATGAATCATTTGACAAGTGCGAATCTTGTATTGGTGGGAAGATGACAAAGAAACCCTTTAAGAATAGGATAGAAAGGGCTTCTGATCTACTTGGTCTAATTCACACAGATATGTGTGGACCACTTAGACATGTGTCAAGGAGAGGTGCTAGCTACTTCTTAACATTTATGGATGATTATAGCCATTATGGTTATGTTTATTTACTTAAACATAAGCATGAGGTATTTGAAACATTTAAAGTGTTTAAAGCAGAAGTAGAGTTGCAACTTGGAAAGAAGATTAAAGCTCTTCGATCCGATAGAGGTGGTGAATACCTGAGTCAAGAGTTTAAGATTACTTAGCTAAGGAAGAAATTTTCCAGCACCTTACTTCTCCATATACTCCACAACAAAATGGTGTATATGAGAGAAGGAACGTACGTTGCAAGATATGGTACGATCTATGTTTAATCTAACAACTCTTCCTTTTTTGTTTTGGGATTATGCCTTAAATTCTGCGGTTCGCATTCTAGATATGGTTCCAACAAAGAAGGTGGATAAGACACCATATGAGTTATGGACTGGAAAAGCTCCTAACTTGTCTTATCTAAAGGTCTGGGGTTGCGAGGCATATGTTAAACGTGACTCAGCAGATAAACTCCAACAAAGATCTGTAAAGTGCATCTTCGTAGGATACCCAAAGGAAACAATGGGTTACTACTTTTATTACCCACCTAAAAAAAAAGTTTTTGTTGTAAGGTATGGTGACTTCTTGTAAAAGGTGCTCATATCTCAAGAATTCAGTGGGAAAGTATATGATCTGGAAGACGATCATGAAGATGTTACACCTTCTGAAAACACTAGCCAACTTCCTATGAAACCTGAAAGTTTAGGTTCTCCACCAGAAGTTGAAGTGGTTCCCATTGGCAGATCAACACGGCATGTAAAAGCTCCTTAACGTCTATGTCTTAACGTAGAGTGTGAGGAAACTATACTAGGGGATCTTGATGAACCTGCTAGTTATAGGGCTGCCATGAATGGTCCTGAAAAGGAAAAATGGCATGTTGCTATAAATGGAGAAATGCAATCCATGAAAGATAATGAAGTCTGGATAGAAGTAGACCTACCTCCGGGTGCCAAGCTAGTTGGGATTAAATGGGTCTACAAGAAAAAGACTGATATGGATGGCATTGTACACACCTATAAAGCCCGTTTGGTAGCTAAAGGCTATACTTAAACATTTGGTGTTGACTTTGAGGAGACCTTTTCTCCTGTAGCTGACATTAGGGCTATTAGGATTCTCATAGCTATAGCTGCTTACTATGACTATGAGATTTGGCAAATGGATGTCAAAACCGCCTTCTTAAATGGTCGCCTAGATGAAGACATCTATATGGCGCAACTTGAGGGGTTTGTGAATCCAGAATTCCCAAATTATGTATGTAAACTTCAAAGATCCATTTATGGATTGAAGCAAGCATCACGACAATGAAATAAAAGATTTGATAGTGAGATTAAAAAGTATGGATTCACTCTAAATCTTGATGAGCCATGTGTATATCACAAAGCTAGTGGGAGTGATTAGTTTTCCTTAGTTTATATGTTGATGACATATTGATCATGGGAAAAGACATTCCAAGTTTGCAAATGGTTAAGGCATATATTAGAAAGTGTTTTTTTATGAAAGATTTAGGGGAAGCTGCATTCATTCTGGGAATCAAGATATATAGAGATAGATCTCAGCGATTAATTGGATTAAGCCAAAGTGCTTACATTGATAAAATATTGAAGAGATTCAATATGCAAAATTCCAAGAAGGGATATTTGCCAATGCAAGAACAACATGGCTTGAGTAGCAAAGTTTGTGCTTCAACACCTGTAGAGGTGCAACGCATGAAGAGAGTCCCTTATGCTTCGGCTGTGGGATCTATTATGCATGCGGTGAAAAGCACAAGGCCTGATGTGCCATTTGCTCAGAATTTAACCAGTCGATATCAGCAGAATCTAGATGAAGCTCACTGGACTGCTGTTAAGAATATTCTTAAGTACCTTAGGGCTACTAAAGAGATGTTCTTAGTTTATAGGGGTACTCCATCTGCGGAACTTGATTTTACAGGTTACTGAGATGCTTCTT
Organism: Artemisia argyi; assembly: GCA_030686995.1. NCBI lineage: Eukaryota > Viridiplantae > Streptophyta > Magnoliopsida > Asterales > Asteraceae > Artemisia > Artemisia argyi. Next base: position 67,656,109 of record CM060685.1, on the reverse strand, counting down.
GGAAAGGTGATAAGGATGATACGAAGTCTTAGATGGGTTATGTCTTTGTCATTAATGGAGGAGCTGTGGATTGGAGGAGCAGAAAGCAGAGTACACTAGCAATGTCTGCAACAGAAAGTGAGTACATAGCTGCTTCAGAAGCTGCATTGGAAGCCGTTTGGATTAGGAAGTTTGTTTCGGGGCTTGGGGTTATGCCATCGATTCAAAGACCTATAAAAATGTATTGCGACAACTCAGCTGCAATTACATTTGCCAATGAACCTGGAATCATGTAAGGCACTAGACATTTCCTAATTAAGCATCACTATGTTCGAGAACAAGTCGAAATAGGTGAAATCGAGTTACTCAAAGTTCACACAGATGAAAACTTAGCAGATCAATTAACAAAGCCTCTACCTGGCACCAAGCTTTATAAGCATGCTGAAGGCATAGGACTTTGTTTGGCTGATAGTTTCATGCCCATTTGTGATTAGTATTTGGATAAAGGATGTAATGTATAATTATTATTTTTAATGAAATAAAATTTGGTTATGTTTATTCATCATTGTCTTAATAATATATCCTGTATTTGCATGTTTAAATCCATGAATAAATTATTATTCTAAATTGTCCATTGTCGATTAATGATATGGGAATATCATTAAACTAAGACAAATTTGAGTATTGGTTAGTATATATTTGAAAGTATATTGATGCGTAGTCATACCAATTTCACATGATATTCAATGAATTGAATATATGACTTATCCCAACTATATGATTTCATATTTGTGAGAATCATATTTAAAGTTATCCTCAGACTTGAGATACCAGATAAGAGTCATGGATGTAGTGCATTTTTGTAAAGCAATCTACCGCTCACCATAACACGGAGTTATAATGTTATTTTCAGAAGTGTTGCAAAGTCCATGGGTTATTCTTGTAGTCAAGAGAGAATTTATTCCTTCGAATATGTTTTGAAGTTTAATACTGTTGGGCCCTTCGTAGGGTTGACAAAATGTTTGTGTGGCCACACCCAAAGCCTATCTGGAATACATTCAGATGTTTTGGTAATTTTGTTCAATCATAAAGAAACGAGAAACGGAAAGTTAATAAAGAATTATTAATCTCATTTCTTTATTAATGTATCATTAGTAACAAAAGGATAATTATAATAATGAATCATTAAAGGTTTTCCAGGAAACCTAGCTCGAGTCGTGCTGGGGGCATTGGAGTGTTGCAAGACGCCAACCAATGTGATTTTACTATTAATAGATATCCAAGTGGGAGCTGTTAAATATATGGATAAATATTAATATGTAAATGTCTAGTATCGAACTCGAGACCTTGGGATTGCACACATTACAAACAAGAATAAAAGTATAATTATATTAAATGTTATGTATATATAATTATTTAAACACTTGAGGGACTTAACAGTCGTTAGTTGTTAACCGTATGGACTAACTATCGTTAGTAACGAAAGAAAAGGACTAGAGTGTAACTAGGAGCCAAGAAGGTTCCAGAAACCCTCTTGGACTCCTAGGCCGGTCGACTAGGGGCAAGGGGAAACCCAATCCCACTCAAACTTGTCCTCCAAGATTCATCTCGTATATATATAAACACAAGGGTTATTTGTTTCTCACCTTTTGTGCACACACATAACCCTAAAGTTTTCTTCTCTCTTTTCTTGTTCCATAGCCGATCGAAAAACACCCTCTTAGGGTTTTGGGTCGATTTTTGTTAATCAAAACAAGTGTTTTAATTAGGTCTTGCAATCTCTTTTATTCGTTATAGTTTGTGTGTACAAGAACGAGGTAATAACTCACTATAGTTATTAACAAGAGATCGATAAACAAAATGGTAAGGGGTTTATCATTGATCTAATTTACACAAGATCAAGATTTGTTGAAATGATTCTTGTTTAGCTAGAATCCAACGATACGTTCCTATTTATGTTTTAGTTAATTCTTTACGTGTTATACTTGATCCTAGCTTCCGCAATACGTGTTTTAACATGTTTAAACAATAATATAGCTACCAGTTACACAAAAAGGAACATTATCCAACTGCTTACCATCAAGTAGATCGATCTCCACACGGAAGGGTTGATGGAATCATCTATCCAACTGCTTATTGCACTCGATCTCATTCTGCTGATCTAGATCAAAATTCCCTATTGAAATATCTGCAATCAAATTTTTCTGTATGTATGCTTATAAATGGAATTTTAAAACATTTTTCCTTGGGGCTACATAATTTGTTTATATGGTACCGTTATGGCTTGATTCCTGTTAATTAGTTTATGAATTTTCTAATCATACTCTACTAAGAACATGTTAAAAATGGTAGCAGTATTATTGGAGGTGCTAGCTATGAATCCAATGAGCAAGTAGCCTTTTCAATATGCGTGTTCTTTTAGAGTTTTCTAATCAATAAGTAAGATGTAACAATAGTAAAACTTAAACACAAGATAACAAGATTAATACTTAGACTGTTGGTAACAGTGTGCTTGACCATACGTACCCCCACCCTTCCCATCCGTCGATGCCTTTACACCTTTACCCCACCATCACTCGTGATGGTGGTACTTTGCTTGGGTGTGGCTGTGTGGATGACTGCATGGATGACCGCACGAAGGAGAGTAAAAAAATTCCCAATTGTTGGAAAAAATGACCATTAAATGTATATTATAAGAAAACTTAAATAATTCAATTGATTATAAGTAATTATATTTACTTATAAATAACCTAATACTTTTTCACTTTTATTCACACAATCAAAACTCATTCTCTTTCTATACTTTCAACTTCAAAAATGTCTCAAAACACTCTTAAAAATAAAACACCAAAAAACCAACGTCGGCAAAACATCCAAACACCCAATTCAAATTTTCGTCTCCGTCACTCACCACTTATAAATTTTGAGCTTTAACTTTTGTTTACGGAACACAACCATAACAACAAGAATACCAACAACCGCGTCAAAAGGAATGTGAAAACTAAGGGTGATCAACGGTCTAAAATCGGTCCGGACCGAGACCGAACTAGCCCAAAACCATAGACCGAGGACCGGACCGAATGTGTTCGGTCCGTCCGGTCCAAGAAGACGTAATAGTCGGGTTTTACGTAAGACCGGTCCAGACCAAACTGGACCGAGACCGAAATAAGAAAAAAATCTGGAACGAGACCGGACCGTTGGTCCTTCAATTAGGTCATTTTTGGTTAGTCCGATCGGTCCTCTCGGTCTCGGTCGGTTTTAGGTCTGCAATACTCAGCCCTAGTGGAAACAATACAAGGGTTTTGGACGGAGGTATTAGAATACCATTAGAAAGAAATGATAGGGACAAAGCTCTCTTCGACTTTCATTCTTACGATTCGATAAACTGCAAATGGAAGAGTATGTGCACTAAAGTGGCGCAATTTTGCTCCCTATGTTTATGCTTTAAATTTTTAGTGTAATGATTTTTATTAGTTAATAAAAGTTTAATTTTAGAATTTAACTAAGTTTGTTTATATTTTTAATAATTGGTGGTTGGTTTGGTGGTTACCATTACAATTATTTGGTGAAAGGTTTAGTGATATGTAAAAACTGACTTGAAGCAGATGTTGGGTTCACAGGCCTGGTCATAATTTCTGAAAACAAATTACAATCTTCATACATCTCCAGTGAAATAAATCTGTGAAATCAATTGTGAAAACGCAGAAAGGGTGAATACGTTACCGTTTAAAAACTTCAAACTTCATGTATCAAATTTCCAATCAAGCTTGCCATAATATGTAAAATGCTAATAATAGTCTTATGACTAATATAAAGCATATAGCAAGTTGTCACACAAGTATAACCATCAAGTCACATCACACGAAATTATATAATGCAAGTATAAAAGCAAAACAACAAATAAAAGAAAGCGCAAACCGAACACGAGGATTTATAGTGGTTCGATCACGGATCTCCTCTCCGCCCTACTCCACTCCTCGAGTACCCAGCTCGAGAGTTACTTCATTAGATCAACAAGCTCCCTTCTCAGCAGAGAAAGCCTTACAATCGTTGCTTACACTTTATCCGGTACAAAGCTAAATACCGGGTTCTTTTACAAAGGCACAACCACTCGTAACGTTGCCTATACAATATTTCCGACACTAAGTTAGATGTCAAGTTCTTTTCCAAGGGTACAACCACTCCCAATATGTTTTGTGGCCCAACATAGAAACCTTGTGTTTTATGGCATAAACACATAAACCATCTATTCTAGTTAGATGAATAGATTGTTATACAATGATTTTTACAATAATCCATGACATGAATGTCTAATGGATATAAATGCCTAATCTATATATGAACTTTCATTGATCAGAAGTCTTCAATCATTGAGGATATCAAGTGCCCTTGAATCTTTATATGTTGATATGCTTTGGTGGATGACGATGGCAAGATCTCCAAGCTTTCTTTGGTGGATCAAGAAGTATGATATGCTTACAACAAAAATGAATGTAAAATGATAGAGTGAATGTATGTTCAAGTTCATCAACCTAATGAGTAAACCATGGGCTACTATTTATTGGCAAGCAAGTAAAGTGGTTTTCCAAGACCACTTTCCAAAACTAACAAAAACATAAACCATGGGCTACTATTTATATGCAAGAGTCAACTTTGACAAGACATGTGCATGATGCAAATGAAAATCTATACAAGATCTTCCAAAGTCAATGTTGACAAGACAAGACATGTATATTTCATTTTAGATTAAAATGTATTTGAAAGTAAACTTGTAAAGTTACTAGAAAATGTATTAACTTGCTATATGATATTTACTAAGTTACTAAAAATGTTTTATGTACTTATGTTGTTACAAGACACATTTTTATAGATTGTAAACTTACTAATATTATCTAGACACCTAATGTGGCACTTATTCTAATTAACACCTAAAGTGTACTTTGACACCTAAAATACTTAAAGACTTTAAAAGTATTTTAAACATTATAAATGGTTGGTCAATGGGTTTGATCATAATGCCACATAACAAACATGTACGAACCTATGTTGTAGCATACGAGGACTTGAGACTTCGAGAGGTGTTGAATGTATGTTGAGACAAAATATGATTACAAGTAATTTGTACATTTTACGTTATGTATCATGTAGAACCGTAGGGGGGGTGAATACGGTTTCTTTGCCTTTTAAGACGTTAAAAAAACTTTAAGCCAAAGGAAAACCAAGTGGTTGTACAATCAATCTAAACAACCCCAAACACAACCAAAGTATATAAAGCTAGTAAAGAACACAATGATATATACTGGTTCGGGATGGGGGGTTTATACCATCCATACGTCCAGTTGCGAATCCGCGACTCTGATACTATTCACTAGTATAATCCTTTCGGTGGACTACAAACCGTTACAATTCACTCAACCAATATTCACCAATATTGATGCTCACAAAGAAGGAGTTACTCCCACGGTATTCCGCCCTCGGAAACCACCCAAAAGAATCTCACGATTTGACTTTACCTAAGGATTACAAAGATCTCTACCAAGACTTCCACCCGGAAGTATTAAACCCCAACTAGATCCCCAATGATCTAGGCTTGGTCACCAAGACACAAGACTTCCCTTACAAACAATTTGAATGAATTAATATATGTTTGTTCAACCAAGTCCTAACCTAACCTAGTGACTCGATTGTAATAGAAAGGGTATAAGAAAGAAGACCCTCGACACAATCACAAGAGTGGATCAGGTTCTTGTGATTCTTCCCTTGCAAGTAGATGTGTTCTTCCAAAGATGTTAATGTGAAAATCAAGAACACAAGATTTGAGATTGAGATAGAGATAAAGATTTGAGAGTGTTTAGAGAGAAGAAATCAGAGAGAAAGAATAAAGGTAAGGGGTGAGGAATACAAGAGGCAAGGGTGGTATTTATAGGCCAAGAACCCAAACTTGGGACAATTTACCGAGGCCGGCGTGTTACCCGCGCGGGCAGCGCGCCAGGCGTCTTTAAATTTTTCCCAAGTGTTGGGTGCTTGGATCTTATAAATACCTATCCTTGCTAAACCCCCAATTGTACTTCACACTAAACCTTAACATTAATCATTCTAAGATTTGCCAACTCAAATAGCCAATTTGGAAATCATTTGTGAAGTGTTTAAAGAGAAACCAAATTACCAAGGGTATAAAGTGTAGATAGGGTAATTTGGAAGGGGTAGAAGTGTATCTCCTCACATGGCATAGAAAAGAGAGAAAGAATATGCCAAGGAATATTCCAATGCTTGGGGGGGGGGGGGAAGAATGGGATGGAGGGTTGAGATGAAATGGTTTGAATTGGATGGTGGAGATCAAAGGGAGCCTCCATTGGTTTTCAAACAATTTGGCATGTGTTAAATGTGGATGGTTGAGATGAGTTCATTTGAAATGAATGGCTAAGATCAAGCCTAGGTTAGGGTTGATAAAGGATATTCCCAAGGAATATGCTTTGCTTAGGGGGGGGGGGGGGAAGGGGAAATCAATGGTTGAGATAGTTTTGGTTTGAATTCAATGGTTGAGATCAAGCACATGTGGTGGTATAGGGAAGAGGGATTGGATGGATGGTTGAGATGTGTTTGATTTGAATTCAATAGCTAGGATGAGGGGAGTGATTCGTGTGAAAACCAATTATATATAATATAGTATAGTTTCGAAGTGATCCGCGTAAAATACGGATCACCCGAGTCGTTTCCCAACGAAGGCGAATGGAATCGAGAATATCGATTCGTGAAATCGTGAATTGAAAAGTGAGAAAGTGAAAATAGCAATAAAATAGTTCACGTATTCACAAAAAAGTATGAAATATGCAGAAAGTACAAGCTAATTATGCACCAAAGTGAAAAACGTAAAAACGGAAACGCAACCGCAAAATTTAAAACGTAACGTATATCGAAAAATGATCCTACGAACTTGAAAATATTTTCTAAAAATCTTAAACTAATAAAAAGAATTTTAAGAAAAATAAAAATATTTTTTTGACTTTTTATTTATTTTCTATGAATTAATAATGATTTTTGGACTTTTTAAATGAATTAAAAATAAGGAAAATAGAAAAAATAATTGGAAAAATGAAAATTAAATTCTAAAAATTCTAAAATATTATAAAAGAATTTCTAAAAATATTTTTGTATTTTTCAGAGCTTTTTCTAATTTTTTATGGATTTTTGCTATTTAAAAGGTATTTAAAAATGAGTAAAATCAAAGAAATATTAAGAAAAATATCAAAACAACTTGGAAAAATCTTGAAAAATTCCAGAAATTCTAAAATAATAAAAAGAACTTAAAATAAAATTTTGAAGTAAAATTGAAAAGCTGAACTACTTATTCTATGAAAGCTACTTATCACAAGTACTTATTATTAAGCACTTGTGACCTAAACTAAATGAAACTGTAAACACAGACTAATGATGATGAAATAAGCTCAGATAAGCAGAGATGGAACAATAACAGGCACAGAAATCCATAAATTCACTCAAATCAACAATAAGCTCAAGTATTAAGCTCAATCTAAAAAGCAGATTAAGCTCAGGTAATAGCAGAGACTAAGCAGTCATATAAGCCAAATTGAAACAAATAAATTACTCTCAGAAACACTAATCAATTTCAACTAAAAGATCCAATAGTTGAATTATAAATCTGCAATCAAATCAGAGACTATTTTAACAAAAATTAAGACTAGTAGCTGCAAAACAGCTCACAAATGATAAGCAGTACATGCACAAACTTAACTAGAAGTAAAGCTATGTTGAGAAACACTAACACACCTCAAAATTTAACTCAGAAACACATTCAAACTAAGAAGTAGCAACTATGAAGATCAGTTGGCCAATATTACCAAACAGTCAAATCTGTCTCAGCCTAGCAATTTCACAAACTCGAACAGCAGCTATGAAAAGCTTAGAATTCCAAAATGAAATGAGCAAAACCAAGTTTGACCAACAGAGATATAGTGTCTTACAAAGTTTTTACCAAAAACTTAGGTGTAACACTTAAGAACAAGCTCAATTCAGCAGCTATGAACTAAATGCTATGCAACAATTGACTTTATAATGACTTCGTATGATGCTAAAATCTAGTTAACTATACCTAATGAAAACAGTTAATTCAGAGATTTGAGTGAGAAAACTATAAAATCAAACAGAACACAAGCAACGCAAACACCCTTAGAAATTACTGATGCACTATTGAAACTGAGATAGACTCCATAAATCTCACTTCCACAATACTTCACAACTAAATATCTCTATATGAAACTCTATCAGCAACCAATTTTCACTGATTCAATCAGAAATAAACAAACTCAGATCTAACTCAACTATGAAGCACAATCACACAGATTCAAAACAGATTGATCTAATTATCAACAATATATCTCAACTACACTATCAACTAATTATGAATCAGAAAACTTAATCACAACCAAATCTGCTACTACAATCTCAAATAAAACAATAACTACAACTTATATCAGCAAGCTAAATCAATCAATCAGCAACTAAATCATTACACTAAAATCTACTCTGATGCAATAGAATAGTACTGAAATCAAAAGGTTACCAAACAAATCTCCCTCAGCAAGAACAGAGGGAGTTCACATCAGCCTATCTTTAAGATAGGCTGATTTCTTTGCTTTCTGTATCAGACTATCCATTATCTCCAAAACAACTTCCAAACCAACTCTAATTTTGATGATTCAATCCCTCAGACTCAATCACTTCACTAATAGCTAACAAGCTAAAGTGAAATGTGTATAAAGAAAAAAATATGCTCTATGATGAGCTATTCTAATATCTATTTTAATTTTTTTTTATTTTTATATTTATTCCTTTTATGCAAATAACTAAATTTTTAAGAAAATACTAATAGAGATTAAGCTAAAACAGTTGATTGAAAGCTAGATTAAAGTAGAATTTAAACTAAATAAGCAATAAGAACTATAAAATAAGCTGAGATGAATGAAAATAAACTAAAACTTTTATTAAAATCTTATAAGGAAATTACAATATCTAAACTAAATACATTCTAATGAAAATTTAGCAGCATTACATTACACTAAAAACTACACCAAATGAGCTAAAAACTACCACTATTTATAGGAGCAGAGTGAGGGGTTGGGTCTGATTTGCCAGGTTGGCGATCCACACCTCATTGTGCTTCTTCACTTCATTTAATAGCCCTTGGATAGCTTTGTGTTACTTCAATCTTCTCACAGCCCTTGGATGAAAATTTGTGATGTGGCTTGACCAGTAATGTTGTGCCATCAGTCCCCATTCGTGTATACTCACTGCCATGTGCTGACAACCCTTCTAGAAATAGAATCCAAGGAATAATCACGTGTATCCTTCAATTACAACCTGCCAAGTGTCCATAAACTACTATCATTCTCTCTGACACGCCCCTGCCACGTGGGGTATGTTTCTAGAAGACCTAATCAGTGGCTAATCATGGCTGACTGAAGTGGTGTGAGTCAATTGGCCTTGACTCAATATCTAGGGTTCATGTTTGGGGGAAGTTCTGGGTTTGGTGTCAAAAGAGGGAAAGAGTGGTGCATTTGGTTATAAATATGTGACTTTGACCAGATTTTTACTCCTTTGACTCTTTGACCGTGGGATGTTGGGTTTGACTTGGGCTTAAGAAATTATGTGATGGGCTGAAAATGGTGTTTGGGATTTTTATTTATAATTTGGGCTTTGATAATAAGATTTTGGATCAGGATTAATATTTGATTGTAATATTGAAAACACATATGGATCAAAAGTTACAAATCCGAAATATCAAGGACCAATTGTGTGAACTTCCAAATTTCCAGGACTGAATTTGTCTTTCTTCAAGAATATAATCCAAGGACCATTTCTGCCAATTCTGAATAAATGAAGGACTGTAGTTGACTTTTAGATCCCGGCATTGACTTTTTGACCATCTTCCACTCTCGTGCCCGTTTTTCCGGTATTTGTCTGATTTTCGTCAATTTGTGATTAATCCATACCTGCATGTTCACAACATAGAAACAAGTGTTTCGTGGCATTTGTTAGCTCAAATAAGTCATTTTGGGTCGGTTTTTGGCTATAAAATGGTGAGTGAATAAGCACTCACCAAAATCCCCCAGACTAAGATATTGTCGTGTCCTCACGCAATGTGATCAATTCACGCTTTTAGGATAAATAATTTCAAAACTCTTCCTACTAACTTTGTAAAGTATCAAGGAGGTTCGAAAGAAGTAATAAAATCATTTATTTCCCAAAAACGCTCCATTTTCTGATTTTTCATGAATAACAACTACAACTACTATTTTTGTACTTTTCATTTATATATGTGACGGTTTGCTTTGACTTTCATTATCAATTCTTATCTGTTGATAATTTTCAGGGTCAACGAGTAGAAACACTTCTCACAGAGAAGAGACCAAACGGATAAAAATCGTCATCCTTGATTTTTCACAAGCTCCCAAACTAAGCGTAAAATCGAGATCATTGTTTATTCACAAGTTAGATGCTAACACTGCCCACAAAAGTTACTTGTGTATTACCTCTTGTTCCCAGGTCCTAAGTTTTGTATCTCAAGATTTTAATTTGTGACAAATGAATTGCTTTATATTTTCTCGTTTTGATAGTTATTAATCCGATAAGAACATAAAATTTGAACGCTAAGTAGTTTCCAAACTTTCCCTCGAAAATCCCTGCATACAGAAATCGGGTCCACATGAAGGTCTCTGATTTAACACGATTTGTAGGGGCTCCCTTTTTATTTATGACCGAGACATACCATGTTTGATACCCGAAACGGAAGCTTTTTATTAGGGAAACCCCTGGAGTCGAAGCTTGGCATTTTTGCATAATCATAAGCACTTTAATAATACTTTGGTCCTTAGTCCTTTATTTCTTTTACAATCAACGGTTTATGAGCCGCCAAGATGTAAGTGCTTTATTATGACTTTGGATTTCTATCCGCTGCTTTTTTATAGCTTTGGATTCCTCTGCCTTTTTATTTGGCTTTCCAAACTCCCATATGCAGAAATTTTGTTGGGAACGAAAAAAAACTAAGTATTGCCCAAACCGTATACCCTTAATTAAACCTAGAGATCTATTATTATTGGTCTGCAAGCTTGTGGGAACAAGGAGACCACAAGTACCTCTCGTGGGTTTTTTAAACCCTAGTAATGAGATCCGTGTATAGCACGAAACTTCTAAATAAACTCTATCATTTCTCGATCTCCGCAAATTTAAAATCCCAAATAATGAGATCCGCGGATGCTTAGCCATAATCTTTGGATTATTTTGGTTAAGGGAGACAAGCTAGGGCTCAACACGCCCGGTCAAGTCAAAACATTTATTTCTACTCTCGTCGGTAGGAAAGTCAAAACAAGGTGTCAAATCTTATTATTCATATCATTTATTTCACTTTTTTTTTTTAATAATAAAGAGGTGACAAAATTTAAAATTTTTGGTGGAAAACGGAGTTGCAAGAGTTCACGACATGTGAAAAATGCAAGGTCAAAATCGAATCGAAGATTCACCCTCCCCCAGACTAGAACGAAACATTGTCCTCAATGTTTTTACGGGTTAAGGTAATCCTAACAAAATTCTAAGCCGTTTATTAATTATGCCAAAGAAAACGTTAGTCGATAAGATTTAACGGATATAGGATTTCTAAGTAGCACCGATGAATGAAACTCGAGCGGAGAGAAGATAACGAGCACGAGAGTCATCATAAATCAAGGACAATCCTAACAATCATCACAAACAACCACGGAACACAAGAGTAGAAGAGGCACCCCCTCCTCACGTTATTTGTTAGAAAATAGAAATATAAGAAGATGAAATTGGATAAGCATGGGTTGCCACCCACGAAGCGCTTGTTTTTGTTAACCGACTCACATGAGCTTGACTCGATCCCCGAATTCAATTTTCCTTGGGGAAAGTTTGGAGATCCGGGACTACCATAGTCGGTACATCCCCTCCAAAGTAGTGTTTCAATCGGTGACCATTCACCTTAAAATTGGGACCATCTTGTTGAGCTAACTCAATGGTTCCATAAGGGAAAACTTGGGTTATTGTGAATGGTCCAGACCAACGGGTTTAAGCTTTCCCGAGAATATCTTTAAACGAGAGTTAAAAAGTAGCACTTGATCACCAACGTTAAAAACGCGGTCTTTGATCTTGGCATCATGGATTCTTTTTGTTTTCTCTTTATATATCAAAGAATTCTCGTAAGCTTGATCACGGAGTTCGACTAACTCATTCAATTGAACTTTTCTGTGATCACCCGCGGTTTTTAAATCAAAGTTGGCATGTTTTAAGGCCCAGTAGGCCTTGTGCTCTAGTTTAATGGGCAAATGACAAGCTTTCCCGTAAACCAGCTTATATGGTGTACACCCAATGGGAGTTTTGTAAGCAGTCCGGAAAGCCCATAATGCATCTTCTAATTTATCGGCCCAAGAGGCACGGTGCTCTCCTACTGTCCTTTCAAGTATACGTTTTAAACCACGATTGGAGACCTCCACTTGACCACTCGTTTGTGGATGATAAGCCGTGGAAAGACGATGTGTGACACCATATTTTAGCATAACTTTCGCAAATTGATCATTGCAAAAATGGGTCCCACGATCGCTTATGATGGCTCGAGGTGCACCAAATCGGGCAAAGAGACTCTTTAAAAACTTAACAACCACTCGGGCGTCATTGGTGGGGAGCGCCTTCGCTTCAACCCATTTTGATAAGTAATCGACGGCCACAAGAATGTATTTGTTCCCCCTAGATGACGGGAATGGCCCCATGAAATCGATGCCCCAAACGTCAAAAATCTCACAAACTTGAATCGAATTTTGCGGCATTTCATCTTTTTGAGAAATTTTCCCTTGACGTTGGCATGAATCACATGTTTTCACCAATTCATGGGCATCCCGATATATCGTCGGCCAATAGAAGCCGGAATCGAAAACCTTCTTAGCGGTGAAATTGGCACCATGATGTCCCCCTGTGGGTCCACTATGACATGCCTTTAGAATTTCAACGGCATCTGTACCGTGAACACACCGCCGGATCACTTGATCCGCATAGACTTTGAACAAATAGGGGTCGTCCCAAAAATAATGTTGGACATCTTTAAAGAATTTCTTCTTTTGCTGGGACGACATCCCTTTCCTAATGAAATTCCCCGCATGGTAATTCGCAAAATCAGCGAACCATGGGGTACTTTGGTCAATTTTGGTCACACTCCCAAGTGTCTCGAGCGGAAAAGCATCATTAATTTCCTTATTCTCGAGAACACTTTGATGGGGGTTCTCAAGTCGTGAAAGGTGATCGGCAGCAAGATTCTCAGCTCCTTTCTTGTCTCGTATTTCGACATTAAATTCTTGGAGCAAAAGAATCCACCGCATTAAACGTGGCTTCGCATCTTGTTTAGCCATTAAGTACTTTAGGGCAGAATGGTCCGTATACACTATGCATTTTTTAAGTAGCAAATAAGACCTAAATTTCTTAAAAGCATAGACAACCGCTAACATTTCCTTTTCGGTAGTTGTGTAGTGATGTTGGGCGTCATTCATGGTCTTGCTTGCATAGTGTATAGGCTGAAAATACTTGTTCTTACGTTGCCCCAGAACTACACCAATGGCATAATCACTTGCATCACACATTAACTCAAATAGTAAGTTCCAATCGGGGGCAACTAAGATTGGTGCCTCCGTTAACTTCTTCTTTAAAACATTAAATGCATCGACGCATTCATTCGTGAAGTTAAACGGAGCGTCTTTTTCTAAAAGGTGGGTAAGAGGCCTGGCTATTTTGGAGAAGTCTTGAATAAAACGTCGGTAAAAGCCAGCATGACCATGGAAACTTCTAATTCCTTTTACGGTAGTCGGGTGTAGTAACTTAGCAATAACATCGACTTTTGCCCGATCCACCTCAATCCCAGATTTGGATATTTTATGGTCGAGGACTATTCCCTCTTTAACCATGAAGTGGCACTTCTCCCAATTTAGAACTAAATTAGTGTTTTCACACCGAATTAGCTTATTTTACAAATGGGAAAGGCAAGAGTCGAAAGAATTTCCATAGACGGAGAAGTCGTCCATGAATACTTCCATGGTTTTTTCAATCATATCGGAGAAAATGGCCATCATACACCGTTGAAACGTGCCTGGAGCGTTACATAAGCCAAAGGGCAATCTACGATAGGCAAACGTTCCATACGGGCAAGTAAAAGTGGTCTTTTCTTGATCCTGGGGATCAATGGGAATTTGAAAGTACCCAGAAAAGCCATCCAGAAAACAATAGAACTCATTTCCCGCTAAACGTTCAAGCATTTGGTCCATAAAAGGGAGCGGGAAATGGTATTTACGTGCCGCATCATTCAACTTGCGGTAGTCAATACAAACTCTCCATCCGGTCACAAGTCGAGTCGGTATAAGCTCATTATCGTCATTCTTCACAACAGTGATTCCGCCCTTCTTTGGCACACAATGAACCGGGCTAACCCATGAACTATCCGAGATCAGATATATCATTCCAGCGTCAAGGAGTTTAATAACTTCCTTTTTGATCACTTCGTGGATTTGTGGATTAACCCGTCGTTGTTGCTGGACGGAAGCTTTGTGATTATCTTCAAGAAGAATCTTATGAGTACAAAATCGAGGGTCGATTCCCTTAATGTCGGATATTTGCCAAGCAATCGCACTTTTATGCTTCCGAAGCACATCTAAGAGTCGTGTCTTCTCCTCATCTTTAAGGCCTTTTGATATTATAACCGGTAATTTATCATTTTTTTCCAAGTATGCGTATTCGAGATGAGGAGGCAAATCCTTGAGCTCGAGCTCCGGAGGATTCTCAATAGACGGCTTTACTTCTTTTACGTCTGCCATTTTTAAGTCAACCGGAGGGGAAGAAACAATCGGTTTTTCGTTTAACAATTTTTCAATTAATAAAATTGATGAGCTGAAAAATGATCCATTTTTAGGGGGTCATTTAAGCCCGAATCCGACTTTATTTGATCAAATATTTCCCTAAATCGTTCCTTTTGTGATTTTAGGTACTTGGAGAGTGAATTCTGGAAAAGAAGCCATTTTGGACGTTTTTGGAGCATAAAAGTGAAGAAAACGGCAAAGTATCAATTTTCCATGCTGGAAACACTAGGTGACGGCGTCAAGCGTTATACCCTGACGGCGTCAGACATCAAGAATAAAATACCGTAGTTGATGACGGCGTCAAAGTCCCAAGAATAAAATACCGTAGGTGGTGACGGCGTCACATAGGCCGTCATAAGTAGATCAAGGCCGTCCGAGGAAGTATTTGGCGGCGAGGTGACGGCGTCACATGGTTGTCTTGACGCCGTCAGCCCAGTTTTCCTATATATAGTTTTCTAGTTTTTACATTAAAAAGAGAGAAGTTTTGGAGAAACCCTAAAGACAAATTTGGTGCAACTTTTACAGGTTTTTCAAGGGTTCCAAACCCTTGATACCTTGCATTGTAATTGAGATAAGTGTTCTTCTAATTCAATCAATATGTCTATGTGTTGGTTGTCTATATCTTGTTCTTGTCCCAATTCCATTATGCTAGGCTAGATCTTCTTTGTGTTTGCTTAGATCTAATGAAACCTAGATATTGATTATGTGTTGATTACTTGTTTATTCTTGTTTTGGATGAATGATTTATATGTTAGGCTTAAGAAAACTGGCAGATCTCCAAATGGTAACATGCTTGAACGTCTTAAGAAACATGAACCGAGGCGTACTAGGTCTTTATTGGTTGTATTTAATGCATGAGCCACTGTTTACAATCCCTATAGTTGTGCTGGGTTATGGTGTAGGAGGAGATAAGAGCTCATAGAATTGGGGAGTTATGTATGCCACCCCATGAATGGTATTAAGGAATACGATCCGTCATCCATGCAATTATAACAAGTAATTAATGTGTAAAAGATATCTAGGGAGTAGTGAAGTCTAAGTAAACACATTTTCTCCAATTACTGCTCACGACCTTAGTATAATTAGTTTATTTTTATTTTTACTATTTTATTTTGATTACATCTTAGTTTTGGGTTAGTTGAATCGCAACTAATTCCGCCCACTCTTTCAAAACCCGAGATTTTACTTGCTTTCTAGAAAACATAAAAATACAAAAATAATCATCCCCCACCTTTAGAACTAGTAATTAGACTTTCTAATCCTAGCGACACTATTCCTAAGCTGAACGATCAATCCCCCGGTACTTGTCACTATACTATACTACAACGATCAGGTACACTGCCTGGTGGGGGTTGTAAGCTTCTCGAGATCCCTCGAGAGGTAAAGCCTGTTGCGATTACCACGCATCAAGTTTTTGGCGCCGCAGCCTGGGGAATAGTTATTGTCTAGGTTAGGATTTCTTTTTATTAGGTCTACTTGCTAGATTCCTTTCTAGCAAGATTTTATTTTTATTTTTAGGTATTCTTTAGTCTATCTTATTTCTTCATGCCTTTGTTCGTAACTCTTTATCATCCGACATCATGGAAGGTGGTAACATCTTTGAACCCGTCATCCCACCACAACAAAACCCACCACTTGAACCCCTTAGGCCCCGAACCTTAGGAGAGTACTCCCGACCTAGCCATCAAGGCTACCGAAACACCATTGAGCTCACTGGAGCCAATGTAACCCCCTTGCGATCCGACACCATCCGGTTGGTGCAAAGCGGATGTGCATTCCATGGACTTCGTTCCGAAGATCCAAACCAACATCTTAAGGACTTTCTCAAAATCGTAGACTCCATAGACCTAGATGTTGAAACTAGAGAGACTACCCGTTTACGCCTATTCCAATTCTCTCTACGGGATCAAGCTAGTCAATGGCTTGAGCGTTTACCCGCGGGATCCATCACCATATGGTATGATCTCACCACTCGTTTCCTTGCTCAATTTTTCCCACCGGGGAGAACTACTAAGCTTAGGAATGACATCTTGATGTTCCAACAACGTCAAAATAAATCTCTTTATGAAGCATGGACTCGTTTCAAGGACTTACTCCAAAAAGTCCCTCATCATGGCATAGATCTTTGGCTCCAAGTCCAAATTTTTTATGACCATATCGACATCTCCACGAGGCGAGCCATTGACCAATCGGCCGGGGGTAAGCTACGTGATCTTAGTGCGGAACAATCATGGGAATTCATAGAAGATCTTGCTCTCTATGACAACGAAAGTTGGAATGATCCCCATGATTTGAACGAAACGGTCAAGGCAATATCTTTGCCTTCGAACAATTCTAGCACTCCCGACCGTAGGATCATGGAACTTGAAGGTCGAGTCAAGTCTCTCATGAAATGCTACGAAGCTCATAAACCTTCAACCCAAGTAAGCAGAATCGCTTCTACATGCAAACTATGCAATGGCCCTCATGAGACCCACAACTGCATGGAACTTCCAAAACGTGCTTATAACGAGGCCTATGAGGCCTATGAGGCGTACTAGGTCTTTATTGGTTGTATTTAATGCTTGAACGTATTAAGAAACATGAACCGAGGCGTACTAGGTCTTTATTGGTTGTATTTAATGCATGAGCCACTGTTTACAATCCCTATAGTTGTGCTGGGTCATGGTGTAGGAGGAGATAAGAGCTTATAGAATTGGGGAGTTATGTATGCCACCCCATGAATGGTACTAAGGAATACGATCCGTCATCCATGCAATTATAACAAGTAATTAACGTGTAAAAGATATCTAGGGAGTAGTGAAGTCTAAGTAAACACATTTTCTCCAATTACTGCTCACGACCTTAGTATAATTAGTTTATTTTTATTTTTACTATTTTATTTTGATTACATCTTAGTTTTGGGTTAGTTGAATAGCAACTAATTCCGCCCACTCTTTCAAAACCCGAGATTTTACTTGCTTTCTAGAAAACATAAAAATACAAAAATAATCATCCCTCACCTTTAGAACTAGTAATTAGGCTTTCTAATCCCAGCGACACTATCCCTAAGCTGAACGATCAATCCCCCGGTACTTGTCACTATACTATACTACAACGATCAGGTACACTGCCTGGTGGGGGTTGTAAGCTTCTCGAGATCCCTCGAGAGGTAAAGCCTGTTGCGATTCCCACGCATCAAAAATGTCCCCCTCCGGATCAAAGTTATTATTATCAATTTCTGGTGAAAATGATTCATTCACAAGACAAGCATTGATTTCTTCCCAAGCGAGATCACTTCCCTCAAACGGAGTGAGAGAAGGGGAAGAATCGGAGACGATTGGTTCAAAAGAAGGAGTGGGATTGCCACTCGAAGCATTATCGGTAAAACCAAGAAATTCTTGAGCATACTCCTCCGTAAGTTCATCAATACGGTTGACGGAAGAAACATCGTAATCGGAGGAGTATCTCGTGGTTTGATCAAGGTTAAAAGTGACGGCTTCATTTCCAACACGTAAAGTAATCTCCTCGTCATAAACATCAATTAAGGCACGACCGGTCCTTAGGAAACCTCTCCTGAGAATGAGAGGAACCCGTGGATCGGCATTGAAATCAACAACCACAAAATCCGCAGGGAAATGAAATTTCCCAACATTGACAAAATTATCCTCAGCTATGCCAACTGGACGAGACGTAGATCGGTCGGCAAGCTCGAGGGTCATAAGCGTCGGTGTCAAGTTAGGAAGAGACAACTTTTTCCATATCGACATTGGCATAGGGTTAATGCTAGCGCCAAGATCGGCCAAGGCGAAGCATTGAACCATACCCGGAAAATTGCATGGTATAAGAAACTTGCCAGGGTCTTCAAGCTTTTCGGACAGCTTTTTAAGAAGAACCGCTGAGCAATTCTCGTTCATTTGAGTCCTTGACATTTCAAAAAGCTTTTCTTTATTAATCAAAAGACCTTTTAGCATCGAAGCAAATTTAGGCATCAAAAGTATAGCATCCGCGAGACTTATATCAAAGTGTAACTCTTGAAAAATCTGATAAAATTTCTCCATTTGGTTTTTATCTTTCTCGCGGTGCTTTTGTTCGTTTAAGCGTGACGGATATGGCAACTTTGTTTTAACCGGTGTTTCATTTTCATTATCATTAACACCCTTTTCTTTTCCTTTAGACGTCGGGACCACCGGAGGTTGGATGTCTTCGGTCCTTTCATTATTAATAGGAATTTCCGTATCCGTTGTCACCTCGAGTTCACGGGCGACTACCTTGGGGGGTAGAGAAGAAGAGGTAGTCGGAGCCGTCGGTCCATCATAATTAACACCACTCCTTGTTATGATCGCTTTTGTATCGCCCCTCGGGTTAGCGATCGTGTTGTTTGGCAACGTTCCAGAGCCCGAGGGTCGATTATTTAAACGCTTGTTGATATCATTGATTTGACTTGCAAACATTTTCGTTTTTTCATCTTGTTTAGCAATTAAAGCTTGTTGACCTTGAATCAATTGTTTAATCAACTCTTCCGTGGGCGATCGATTTGGAATAGTAGCTTGATTTTGATTATTGAAACTTTGCCCACGGTTTTGAAAAGTGCCATTGTTTTGATTTCCATGATTATTATTCTGAAAATTCCCATTATTTTGAAAATTGTTCCCTTGAGACGGGCCTTGGTGATAATTTCCCCGGTTTTGATTTTGTTGAAAATTCTGATTTTGTCCTTGAAAACCATTATTTCCACGGTTGTGATTCTGATTGTTATTGAATTGATGATTACGGTTTTGCACATTGTTATTCTGATTCACTTGATTAGGTTGATTAAACCCGGGTGGTCCTTGAAAATGGCTCGAACGGTAGCTGAGGAGATTACGGTCTCCTTGAAGAGGTGGGTAACCGTTGCCACCCATGTTCGCAGCATACACGTTCTCTTAAGCAAAAGAGCCGGTCGTCGGACATTCATAATACGGGTGTGGACCACCACAATTTTCACAAACGACATTGACCATATTAACTTGTGTGTCTTTGACTTGATTCGGCATCATTTGGTACATTCTTAGCATAGTCGTCGACAAATGGTCAATTTTCTTATTCAAGACGGCTAGCTCGGGGTTAGAAGAAGAATTTAGAGTCGCAGTCGATCTTATTGGCTCATTCCTCTCGGCTGAGGAATCCCAATAGTTGTAATGGGCCGTCATATTCTCGATTAGCTCGTAACAATCCTCGGGACGACGTTTCATGAAAGTACCACCAGCTGCAGCATTGATCGTGTCCCTATGTCATAAAGTCAATCCATTATAAAACGTATCAATTATTGTGACGAGAAGCATATTATGATTCGGACAACGATCAATGGCAAGCTTGTAACGCTCCCAAGCCTCAAACAAAGACTCATCGGGGAGTTGTCGAAAATTACTAATATCATTCCTCAACTTCGTCACCATCGATGGTGGAAAATACTTCGCCAGGAACTTGGAAACCATTTCATTGAAAGTATGAATCGAGTTCCTGGGAAGGCGATCAAACCACGCGGTGACATGATGCGTAAGAGAATAGGGGAAGAGAGAGAGACGGAGGGCGTCATCGGAGACCCCGTTTTGCTTCATATTTTTGGGTGACGGTTAGAAACTTATTGAGATGCTTATTTGCATCGTCACCCGGTAGTCCGTGAAATTCGCACGAATTTTGGACTTATTGTACCATGTGGTGCTTAAGTCCAAAATCCGTAGCCTCAATATTTAGAGGGGCAATCGGGCCACCTCTACCATGCATCGTGGGTTGGCACAGCTCCTCCATCGTTCGAAGATCGGGAGCCGGCATGTGTTAGTTTTCATCACCACCCACCGGAGGGTGTTGATTATTCATATCCATTTCCTCAACGTTAAGGAAATGGACACGGTGTGTGTGTCGTATTACCCTTTCGGGATTTGACAAAGGTGATATAAGACTCTCAAAAGAAGAACGGGTGTGCATACACCAAAAGCAAAATTAAAAAAAAAAAAAAAAAAAGGAAAATCTTTTTGTTTTTTTTTGTTTTTGTTTTTTTTTTTTTTTTTTTTCACAAAAACTTTTTATTTCTTTTGTTTTTCTTTTCTTAAAACGTAATGTTAATCGAAAACCGTTTCTTTCAAAACCACTCGCGACGGGACGGGAGAAAAGAATGGATCTCTCTTCAGCTAGCAATTTAATGTCTTAGCTATCCGTATTTCCCGCTTATTCGGTTGTAGTAATTGAAATAATCTGATTAACAACTAAATTACGTTTTCGTTATATTGTGAGACTTTTTTTGGTTTACAATGCCCTTTCTTTCGATCGAGTCGAGGCTGTAACTTTTATTATTTATTTGGTATTTTTGAAAACACTTTAGGAAAAATGTTTTTGATTTTTCAATTTTTATAGAGATATATATATATACAAAGTAGAGGAAGGCTTAACAAAACACGATTTTTAAAAACGATATTCAAGAATTCACTTCGGCCTTCCCCGGCAGCGGCGCCAAAAATTGATTCGTGTGAAAACCAATTATATATAATATAGTATAGTATCGAAGTGATCCGCGTAAAATACGGATCACCCGAGTCGTTTCCCAACGAAGGCAAATGGAATCGAGAATATCAAATCGTGAAATCGTGAATTGAAAAGTGAGAAAGTGAAAATAGCAATCAAATAGTTCACGTATTCACAAACAAGTATGAAATATGCAGAAAGTACAAGCTAATTAGGCACCAAAGTGAAAAACGTAAAAACGGAAACGCAACCGCAAAATTTAAAACGTAACGTATATCGAAAAATGATCCTACGAACTTGAAAATATTTTTTAAAAATCTTAAACTAATAAAAAGAATTTTAAGAAAAAGAAAAATATTTTTTTGACATTTAATTTATTTTCTATGAATTAATAATGATTTTTGGACTTTTTAAATGAATTAAAAATAAGGAAAATAGAAAAATTAATTGGAAAAATGAAAATTAAATTCTAAAAATTCCAAAATATTATAAAAGAATTTCTAAAAATATTTTTGTATTTTTCAGAGCTTTTTCTGATTTTTTATGGATTTTTGCTATTTAAAAGGTATTTAAAAATGAGTAAAATCAAAGAAATATTAAGAAAAATATCAAAACAACTTGGAAATATCTTGAAAAATTCCAGAAGTTCTAAAATAATAAAAAGAACTTAAAATAAAATTTTGAAGTAAAATTGAAAAGCTGAACTGCTTATTCTATGAAAACTGCTTATCACAAGTGCTTATTATTAAGCACTTGTGACCTAAACTAAATGAAACTATAAACACAGACTAATGATGATGAAATAAGCTCAGATAAGCAGAGATGGAACAATAACAGGCACAGAAAAGCCATAAATTCACTCAAATCAACAATAAGCTCAAGTATTAAGCTCAATCTAAAAAGCAGATTAAGCTCAGGTAATAGCAGAGACTAAGCAGTCATATAAGCCAAATTGAAACAAATAAATTACTCTCAGAAACACTAATCAATTTCAACTAAAAGATCCAATAGTTCAATTATAAATCTGCAATCAAATCAAAGACTATTTTAACAAAAATTAAGACTAGTAGCTGCAAAACAGCTCACAAATGATAAGCAGTACATGCACAAACTTAACTAGAAGTAAAGCTATGTTGAGAAACACTAACACACCTCAAAATTTAACTCAGAAACACATTCAAGCTAAGAAGTAGCAACTATGAAGATCAGTAGGCCAATATTACCAAACAGTCAAATCTGTCTCAGCCTAGCAATTTCACAAACTCGAACAACAGCTATGAGAAGCTTAGAATTCCAAAATGAAATGAGCAAAACCAAGTTTGACCAACAGAGATATAGTGTCTTACAAATTTTTTTACCAAAAACTTAGGTGTAACACTTAAGAACAAGCTCAATTCAGCAGCTATGAACTAAATGCTATGCAACAATTGACTTTATAATGACTTCTACACTGTATTCTACTGATATGATGCTAAAATCTAGTTAACTATACCTAATTAAAACAGTTAATTCATAGATTTGAGTGAGAAAACTATAAAATCAAACAGAACACAAGCAATCTAAACACCCTTAGAAATTACAGATGCACTATTGAAACTGAGATAGACTCCACAAATCTCACTTCCACAATACTTCACAACTAAATATCTCTATATAAAACTCTATCAGCAACCAATTTTCACTGATTCAATCAGAAATAAACAAACTCAGATCTAACTCAACTATGAAGCACAGTCACACAGATTCAAAACAGATTGATCTAATTATCAACAATATATCTCAACTACACTATCAACTAATTATGAATCAGAAAACTTAATCACAACCAAATCTGCTACTACAATCTCAAATAAAACAATAACTACAACTTATATCAGCAAGCTAAATCAATTAATCAGCAACTAAATCATTACACTAAAATCTACTCTGATGCAATAGAATAGTACTGAAATCAAAAGGTTACCAAACAAATCTCCCTCAGCAAGAACAGAGGGAGTTCACAGAAGCCTATCTTTGAGATAGGCTGATTTCTTTGCTTTCTGTATCAGACTATCCATTATCTCCAATACAACTTCCAAACCAACTCTGATTTTGATGATTCAATCCCTCAGACTCAATCACTTCACTAATAGCTAACAAGCTAAAGTGAAATGTGTAAAAAGAAAAAAATAAGCTCTATGATGAGCTATTCTAATATCTATTTTAATTTTTTTTTTATATTTATTCCTTTTCTGCAAATAACTAAATTTTTAAGAAAATACTAATAAAGATTAAGCTAAAACAGTTGATTGAAAGCTAGATTAAATTGGAATTTAAACTAAATAAGCAATAAGAACTATAAAATAAGCTGAGATGAATGAAAATAAACTAAAACTTTTATTAAAATCTTTTAAGGAAATTACAATATCTAAACTAAATACATTCTAATGAAAATTTAGCAGCATTACATTACACTAAAAACTACACCAAATGAGCTAAAAACTACCACTATTTACAGGAGCAGAGTGAGGGGTTGGGTCTGATTTTCCAGGTTGGCGATCCACACCTCATTGTGCTTCTTCACTTCATTTAATAGCCCTTGGATAGCTTTGTGTTACTTCAATCTTCTCACAGCCCTTGGATGAGAATTTGTGATGTGGCTTGACCAGTAATATTGTGCCATCTGTCCCCATTCGTGTATACTCACTGCCATGTGCTGACAACCCTTCTAGAAATAGAATCCAAGGAATAATCACGTGTATCCTTCAATTACAGCCTGCCAAGTGTCCATAAACTTCTATCATTCTCTCTGACACGCCCCTATCACGTGGGGTATGTTTCTAGAAGACCTAATCAGTGGCTAATCATGGCTGAGTGAAGTGGTGTGAGTCAATTGGCCTTGACTCAATATCTAGGGTTCATGTTTGGGGGAAGTTCTGGGTTTGGGGTCAAAAGAGGGAAAGAGTGCTGCGTTTGGTTATTAATAGGCGACTTTGACCAGATTTTTACTCCTTTGACTCTTTGACCGTGGGATGTTGGGTTTGACTTGGGCTTAAGAAATTATGTGATGGGCTAAAAATGGTGTTTGGGATTTTTATTTATAATTTGGGCTTTGATAATAAGATCTTGGATCAGGATTAATATTTGATTGTAATATTGAAAACACATAAGGATCAAAAGTTACAAATCCGAAATATCAAGGACCAATTGTGTGAACTTCCAAATTTCCAGGACTGAATTTATCTTTCTTCAAGAGTATAATTCAAGGACCATTTCTGCCAATTCTGAATAAATGAAGGACTGTAGTTGACTTTTAGATCCCGACATTGACTTTTTGACCATCTTCCACTCTCGTGCCCGTTTTTTCGGTATTTGTCTGATTTTTCATCAATTTGTGATTAATCCGTACCTGCATGTTTACAACATAGAAACAAGTGTTTTCTTGGCATTTGTTAGCTCAAGTAAGTCATTTTAGGTCGGTTTTTGGCCATAAAATGGTGAGTGAATAAGCACTCACCAAGGAGCCATATTAGGGTTTTAAACAATTCCCCATGTGTTGAAAATAAAGGTTTAGGATGTGTTGTAAGTGAATGGATGATTTAGATGTAGTGTGTAAGGGAATATGTAAGGGTGTAAGAGATTATGTAAGAGAATATTTGATTTGGATATGATTGGATATGATTGGTTTTGTCTTATGTATAAATGAGATTAATAGAAGATTAAGACATAATCTAATTGTCATTAAGAAGAAAAGGTTTAGACAATTAAGATTATAAGTTGAGAAAATCATAGGTTACTAATAAGTTCAAGTAACACAACGTCGAGAATCCATAGTTTCATATCTCGTGACTTTCCACGACTCGACGTTCTCAACTAATACCTTGGTTCAAACAAGTTAAGTGCTTTGCCTTGATGTAAAGCATAACCCAGGTGGGAAAGGATGCGTTTACACAAAGTGACCTTTGACTTAGTTTGACCAATAAGGGAGTAAACTCGTTACGTAATTAGAGAAGACGTAAGCACGGGATATGAGCATATGGATGCTTCAACACGATGTTATGTGAAATATATAAACTCCCTAAGTTTGGAAAAGCCTTGGCTAGAGGCGATAGTTAGAAATCATGAGTTGGCGTTTTCTCGTAAATGGGTGTTCTAAAAGTGGGATCTCTTAAGTCTCAAAATTCATTTCACGTGTTCTCAATTAAGCACATAACATATTCATACCTGTTTTGAAAGATCCACATTTGTCGGGTAAGGGGAAAGCCGACTTTCAAAATTCGTCCGGAACCATACTGACTCCTGGCGCGTCACCCGCGCGTTGACGCGCGGGCAGCGCGCCAGGAGCAGACATTGGCTCTGGCTATTTTGAGCTAACGTTTGTTATTTTATGTGTTTCGATGGTTTATTTGTCATCATTAGAATATAAGGAGATCTTGATTATGTTGCCTCAACATATAAAGTTATATGTTTGTCATCAATCAAAACAAACGAGACTGTATAGATTACATATCGTAATATTTGCACTAACAAAATCATTAGTAGTTTATTATTTCTTATATTTCATCTTTCAATCGTCATGTTTATATATTGGATTATGGTACAGAAAAGTAACGAAAGTTTATAAAAAATTTGTGCTAAGGTAATATAGTTTTATTTTGTTCATCCATGTTACCCATGTAAACGAGTTTGTTAATTTGGTCATTATACGTGTAAAATGGTGACACTAAGGTTATTTAGTGGAAGGGTTACTGGCTATTAGCCCGTCACCCATGCCACAACGGCCTGACAAAACTTCCACATTACAGAAAAGTTACTAAAGTTTTCAAAAAATTTGTCCTAAGGTAATATAGTTTCATTTTTTTCATACAGGTTACCCATCTTTACGAGTTTGTTAAACGTGATATTGAACCTAAGGTAATATAGTTTCATTTTTGTCCATTTTTATACGTTTTCATCCGTTTTTATTTGTTTTTATCCGTTTTTATTCGTTTTCAACCGTTGTTATACGTTTTCGTCCGTTTTTATAAGTTTTCATCTGTTTTTATTTGTTTTCAACCATTTTTATACGTTTTCATTCGTTTTTCTTATGTTTTCGTCCATTTTTATACATTTTTTGTTCATTTTTATACATATAAAAATGGACAAAAATGTATAAAACAGATAAAAACATATGAAAATGTAAGAAAAAAATGAAAACATATAAAAACGGACGAAAAAGTATAAAAACGGATAAAAACGTATAAAAACGGATAAAAATAGATAAAAACGGATAAAACAGATAAAAACGGACGAAGCCATATAAAAGCGGACAAAAACTTATAAAACGAATAAAAACGTAAGAAAAAGGAATGAAAACGTAAAAAAAACAGACGAAAACATATAAAAACGGTTGAAAACTGATAAAAACGTATAAAAACGGATAAAAGCAGATAAAAACGGATGAAAACGTACTAAAATGGATTTAAACGGTGAAACTAACAGAATTAGTGGTCTAGGAACTAAATCCGTGAAGCGCGACAAACCACAAGGACTGTTTTATACTCAAAAAATAAGCCACATAGGATTTTTACCTGTTATATCCGGTTACCAAAAACATCATAACATTTATAACCAATTGCAAAAGTTGAGTAACCTGGATGAATAAAATGAAACTATGTTACCTTAGGACAATTTTTTTGGAAACTTTAGAAACTTTTCTGTACCATAACCCTTATAAATTTGCTCCAAAGTGAACGTTGGAAAATATGAGTCAAGAATTGAATATATTTCTGGAAACAACTTGGAGTTTATCATCTCTAAAGACAAATGCTTTTGAAATATGTTTTCCAAATGCTCAGATAAAGCGAGTAGTAACTACCCAACGCTTCGCTGCGGGATTTTAAGCATCAATTTTTAATGGCATGCCATGGTTACTCATTTATACCGATAATCTTTTATAATTATAATACTGCAAAAAGGTCTATTATGTAAAGTTTTATTATTGCATTAATCACATAAACACGCTTCATTGTGTTGGGGAATTCCTGAGTTTGGTTGTGGCTTATGACGTGTTACCAGAATCAGGATGTCCTAGTTGGAGTGAAAACCCAACTTTTCTAAAGTTTATCCTAACATGGAGCAGTCCTCATTGATTTAGGATAGGTTTCAATGTAATCTTAGTTATCGTCTAATGCTTTTAGTTTAGTCTATATATATACCGAGAAGGGTAGGGATTTACCTTGGTGTCAATTGAAGTTTTTAAGTAAGATTTCTTCAATAAAGTGTTTACATGTTTCTAGCAGCTGTTCATTGTTTTCATGTTTCGTGTTATTATTCGAGCAGGTGTTGTGCAACGTGTTCGTGTTCTGTAACTTGTGGTGTGCTTACAACTTTGTGTCATGCTATCTTCGATCACAATAAGTGGTAGAGCTTCAAAAAAACTCCTGGTGAACAATACCTGCGATTATAGGTTTCCAGAAAAGATTAAAAACCAACTATCAATTCTAGCCTGCGATCTTGTGGTTAGACGTGTAGGTTTCTTTTTAATCAGATATGAAAACTTATCACAGGTTTTCGGTAATTTGTAACTGTGTTATAGATTTACACAAACCAACAATAAATCTTGGACTCCAATCTGTTGTGTTTGATCAGATTGCTTGATTCTGGTAATAACTTTGTTTAGGAAAATAAGATCAATGCTTTTAGTGGATCGTGGAGGATTGTTGATGCGTATAAGGGTTACAACCAACATCCGCTATCTGCTCCTGTTTGAACAGCGATTTAGGGTTAATTAAAACCCTAAAAGAATCCGACTTAGAACCTGTGATATGCTGGAAGTGAATCAGCCACTTAGGGATAACGAAACCCAAAATCAAAATTGACTTAAAACCTGGAGCCTATTGGTTTTAGTCGTAGGCTTTCTGATTTATTCTTGTGGGCTGACCAATGAGTTTAAAATATCACAACCATAAATTGCAATGATGATGACACACATATGTCGCGTGAAGAGGAAGCCAAATTTATGCAATCATTTCGACGTACTCGCTTTTACGATAACTATCGTGACCGCGAGCGTGATCGAGATAGATGGCGACCTAGTGAAAAATCAGAATATAACTGAGAGTCTTCCAGACCAACAAATTCCGATGAAAAACCAGACATACAAAAACAAATTAATGAATTTATCAAAGCACAACAATTGACAAATATTTTTGTCAAAGAAACGTTGTAAAACCTTAAAATTTACGATACCGAATATCGGTATAAATTTGAAAATTCTTAAACTTTATGATACATTTCTTTTAAATAAATTGTTAATTTGGACAAATTAGCTATGTCATATATTAAAAACTTCAACTAATAACTAAACACATTTAAAAGCCCTCATAACCGAATATGTTAAACACCAACTTTAATGCTTTGACCCAATTTAAGTTCCCATTTATTCGGCCCATTTGAAACCGTATAAACCGAAATCTCCTACGTTCAGTTATTTAGTCGAGTGTTCTTTTGTTCTTTTGCCTCCATTCGACAGTAACAAACACAAAACAAACAACATACACCAACACAATAACAAATAAACGATAATGCTGTTGCTTTTTCTTGTTAATCGAACAAGTTTGGGACGAATTATATATTGGGTTTGATTCATGTGTTTGTGTGGTGTAATTCGTGGCTCGTTATTATCTTAAGAGGTATTCTTATTCTTATTTTTTATTTTTATATATATGAATCGACACCTATATGTATGAGGGGAGTAATTTCTAAATAAAACAAGTAATATGACATATGATATCGTTGGAAAATTAATGGAATCGATAACAAATTGTTTGGGAATTTTTGGGTCTTGGTAATAAGGCTACCTAGATTGTATCTCGGTACAAATTAAAGGGTTAGGGTTTTCTTATGCATCTCGGTATTAATATTATTATGTGTGTTTTATTCTTAATTTGAGTTATTCGATGTATGATTGATGTAATTGCATGCTAATAAAAAGAGTTGATTTAATTCGATTATATGAAAATTTATTATGTTAATTATATGTATATAACCGATTTGTATAATAATTTTCTATATGATTTTGGCTACTATGATTTTATGCAATGTTAATTTTATGTTAGTTAGATGTTAAATACATGATTAGTAAGATTTATGAGGCCTTAGTTGATGATTTGATGGACTTAATATGTTATATGATGATTTAAATGAGTTGTGAAATTAGGACAGCAAGTATGCCTAAATATGTGAACGTGATATCTAATGCTATATGATTGCTTAATTTGGTTTCTTTGTAAAAAAAAAAAAAAAAAAAAAAAAAAAAAAAAAAAAAAAAAACTTTTAGTTTTATGTCTTATTTAAGTTTTTCAATTGGTTTGGAGTGATTTGCAGTTGATTTGGTCATGTTTTTATTTTTTATTTTTATGTGATTAAGTATTAAAACTGAGTAATCAAGTCTGAAATTCAATTGGTGTTTTTGATTTTTTCATTTTTAAACCATAAGGAGTTAGGAGCTCTCCTTTTACAGAGGTTAATTATAGGTTATGTGTGACTTCCTGAAATTTTTGTGTTTTTCTGAAGTGTCGAAATAGGTTAACAAAATGCAAACTTTCTGCATATATGTGCAGTTAATTTCCTGGGTAAGTCTAGATAAACGATTTTTGAAAGGGTATTTACACTTGGTAATAAATTATGGAAAAATTCAAGTAGACTCTTAAGACATTAAACTTCTGTGAGAATATTTGTGAATTTTCATTTTGACTTTTGGAGTGGTTTAAAAATTCGTAAAGTGAAGGTAAAAGTATACTAAAATCAGAAATTTGTTAAGAAACTTATGTCTTTGTGAATTAATACTATTTGATGTGTTATGAACCCTAAATTGTGTTTTAAATGCTAATTATGATACTTTAATGTCTTGTTGAGCTATTGGTGTGTGCGATAACCCTAACCCTAAACTTTGAGCCCTAAACCTAATTAATGCGAGATTAAACCCTAAGTATTGAAGAGCAAGAAACTGAGTCTGGTACAACCTGTGAGTATTCAATAGCCGATTCTACAAGCTCTGATTCGCCAATAGAAGCTGTACCTCTCCAAGTTATTCTACCTTCTCAGCCTCTCCCAGCTGACCTTGTTGTCCTAGCTCTGCCTGTCCCTGATGAGCAGCCAATCCCAGCAAAGAAACGTAAATGTGACCAGGATAATGGTGAAAGCAGCAAAGGCAAAGGCAAGGCAAGGCAAAGGCAAAAGGCAAAGGCAAAGGGAAGGCAAAGGCAACAGATAAAGCTAAAAGGAAAGGTAAGGGCAAGGGGAAAGGTAAGGCAACATGAAGATGATGTATCATGTCCAACTTATGCTTTTGAAAAACTTGTTCACTTTTGATGATGGTTGTAAATATTTCTTAACTTACTATGAATGGTGCTAATGTAGTAGACTTAAGTTCTGGTGGTTAGTTTAATGACTTAATGGTTAATGCTTTTCATGTTTCTAGTTTACAAATTCTGCAAATCATGACTTCCTTATGATAAAGGTTTAGATCAGATACAATTAGAGTAATTTTTCGTTGACTTGAACAGCCCTTGATATGGAGTTGACAATCAAACATTCACAATCAACCATAAACAATGACTAGTAATTAAACTTCATTTTTTTTATTGATAGAGTTAAAAAGTAGCAACCATTCCATACATCACCATTTCATACATCAGATAAAAACCAGATTACAAACATACTAAAACCATACAAACACCATAATCATTCAAAGCTTTCACCCCAACCGGTTCGAACCAGAGCTCTCTTCCCTGCTTGCATCACTTTCCCTCCTATCCTTCCTTTCTTTAAATTATTCAAAGAAAATTTCAAGAGCCGTAATCCTGCTTGCCAAATTCAACCTATCCTCCAACATGTTTTGCTGCTGCTCCACCACGTTATGCTGCTGCTCCACCACGTTATTCTGCTGCTCTACCACGTTTTGCTGCTGCGCCACCTAATTTTGATCACCCCCCACCTCCTCTTGCTCCTCCTCCTCTATATCTTTTTCCTCATTCAACCCGAAAACCTCATCCCAGTAAAAGTCCTGTCTACGCACCCACCTCAGTATTTGTGTCCTCATCACGGTGCTAACCTGCCTGTAATTCCCAAATTCCAATACGGGATCATACCCGAATTGATTGAACATTGCGTCCCACAACAAGGCGTTGTTTAAGATAAACTCGTATTTGTCAGCTTCACTTGGAAAACCTCCATTTGCATCTGGGGCTGCCATTTTTAAGTGTGGTTCTTTTTCAAAGGGATTTCTGTGTCGGTGTGTCATCTAAGGTATACAAACGAGGTTATAAATAAGCTGACGAGTTGTTGAACGGTTACCAAAAAGATACGCGGGAAAAAAGGGGGGAAGGGACCAAATGCGCCATTGCAAAAATGTGAAATGACCAAAAACCCAATTGACTGGTCAACTAACGTTGCAAAGCAACGTCCCTTAGGCAAAAGTGGGTTCCAGGGACCAACCACGCCAAAAATGCGGAGTTCAAGAACGAAAATGCCAAAAAAAAATAGTTTAAGGACAATATGCACGAATCGCAACAACTTTAAGAACGAACGGTGAAATTTTGTCATAAATACGTCATATTATTTGTGTACGTGTTGACAATTTTTAAAAGGAAATATTAGGCAAAGAGACAAAGGACATCTATGTCGTGTTAATGCACGTGGTAATTAGAGGTGTCACATACACGTGTGCCGAATAGACGTGTTTGATGTCTTTACTTTTTCTCAACGTTTACCACCTAATAAATTAAAAATACAACAATAGTTCTTGCTCTATTTGCCAATATATCTAATTCTTTACTTAAACAAATCTCTTAGAAATCACAAACCCATCTCATTATACAAAACGGTAAAACCAAACGTAGTTGTTTTTATTTGATCATCATCACACTAAAACCCTCTACCTCGTTTTTATTATCATCACTTCAAAATATTGTATAACGTATTTAAATATCCAACACACATGCACAAAGAATCATATTTACATCCATAATATGTGTTTATAAATCTCTAATATTTTAAGCAAAGTGTTTGTGTCTCAATGATACTTTTTAGTATGTGAGAAGCTCTCCAATTAATTAGTTGTTATGGATAGATGGAGGTGGGCACTCGATGATGATGGCGAGTTCAAAGTCAAAACGCTTACGAGTTTGATTGAGGAGAAAACTCTTCAAGTGGATAGGGGCGGTCACGAGACACTTTGGAACAAATTAGTGCCTAAGAAGGTCAATGTTTTTGTGTGGAGAGCTCGCAAAGGGAGACTTCCGATACGTGTGGAACTTGATAGAAGAGGCATTGACTTGGATTCGAAGTTCATGTCCGGTTTACAATATGCAATATAGATTGTGATATAAATATTATGAAATAGTTAGTTGTCGTTTTAAGATATAGCCAAACTTTTATATTTTAACATATAGCCAAACACGTCCATGTTGAATTCATTCCTTCTAGAAAAAGAAATTACATGGAGAACGATATTCATTTGAAGGACTTGTAGGATAAATTATGTTGTTAAAACTTAAGAATATGAAATATAATTAAGGTTAGCTTTTGTAATTAGATGACAAAAGCACTTCCAGAAGTTCAGCTTTTCTGACGAAATTCCATTTCCTATTCCCAAACAAAGACATCTTTTCTTCTCACGTGACTAATAACTTTAATGCCACCTCTGTGTTTTACAACGAAATGAAGTAAAGGACCTTCAACTTCTATTTTAGTTCAAAACGAGTTTGGTACCCGCGCGTTGCTGCGGAATTCTTTTGTTTCCGTTAGCTGCTTAACATGAAGTTAGTTACCTAAGACTGATTTTGCAATTGATGTATAACATGAATGACCATTTATGTAAATTATTTGAAGACTAAATTTGCAATAAACCACTAAGATGAAAGACAAAATACGTACAAATTTTTTTTTAATGTTAAAGATAACGGTCGTTAGTTAACAGCCGTTAAATAACTAACGACCGTTAAAAAAAATAATAAAAAATAAAAAAGTTACTGTAGCGAGCACTGTAGCAAGCACAGTACTTGCTACAGTAACCTCTTACCCTTTAGTATATTATATAATGAAGCAAAAGGGAAACTAGATGTTACCTATATATTTGAAGTTCTTAGAAAATACTTTTTTGTAGAGTGTTGATTGGCCCATTCTAACTTTTAATTTGCACAATGTACAATCTGCAAAAGTAGCATATAAAAAATATACAATTATTTAAAGCATAGTTTGAAGTGTGCAAATTACATTCCTTTTTTTTGTATATGCATTAATAAAAGTTGGTTTTGTAAAAAGGAAAATAGAAATAAGTGATACAAGTAATATGCTATACCTTTATCTAATATTAGCTAAAATCGTTAAGTCCAAACTGTGGGAATATATGTATTTTTATTTTTATTTTTTTAATTTTATATTTTTTTTAGAATGACATCACATTTGAAATCCGACCCCCCGAGTTACACTATCCGAAGGGGCAGGCCTCGGGACCCAAACCACTAGGAGAGACCAGCAAAAGGAAACCACTAAAACTCACGGCTTTACATTAAAAGGATCCGGATTTTCTTTGTCATTTACGAGACTCGAACCCAAGTAAAACCCCTCCGTAAGCTCAAGAAGGAATATGTATTATATATTCATTCTGATATATATTTATATACTTTAAAATCATGAACGAATTTTGATGATTATTTTAAGTAGTTGAATAAAAAGGTAAGAAGTTTAAGACAACTATGTAGAAACTAAAAGGTATAATTAGTGAATATTTAACCAGCTAGTAAAACAACTTTTTTATGTTCAAAAGTTTAGATTTTGTCAGTCAAACAAACTTAACAGGTTTTTTTTTTTTTTTTTTTTTTTTTTTTTTTTTTTTTTTTTCCAAAAAATGTAAGCACAAATTTGTATAAAATTCTATTATCTTCGTCTTAATTTAAGTGTCATTTTTCATTTTGCATACAGTTTAACTTTAACAAAAGTGAGACAATTACATTAAGCACCAATCAATTTCATATTGACAAGAAATATTTTGATGTTAAAATTTGAAGTAAACACTTATTTTATAACAAACCAAGATAAAAATATACATTTAATTTGAGGGGAAAAAAAAAGTATATAACACATGTGAATCTAACAACAAGAATCACATCAAGCTCTAAAAAGCTATCTATAATACCTCAAGGGCTCTTTCTGTAAACAACCCAAAGAACAAATCTTTAACAAATGTTTTCCTCCACGCCGCGTAAACCAAAGTCCAAAAACACCCGTAACTTTTCGTGTTTGCCTCACTTTGACTTTCAACGCCTTTATAAAAAGTCAAAACCCTCATTTTTAACAACCCCATATTCCCCAACACAACACAAATCCTCCAAAATTAAACCAAAACCCATTTCACAAAAATGGTAACAAGCATGCAAAAATGGTCGCCGTGGACCCATGCACATGCATCGCTCACTGGGACCAAAAAGTTAAAAGTCAAAGTTGAACGGATAAAAATAGAAGGATTTGAACATGGTGGTGGAGGTGGAGAGAAGGTGGTAGGTGTGGAGGTGAAATGGAAAGGTGAAAGGAAACATGGGTTTGGGTTCAACAAGAAGAGAAGGTGGTGTAAAGAGATAGTTGTGAAGAAAGGTGAAGCTATTGTTTGGGAAGATGATGATGATTTGGTTAATGATTGTTTGTTTTCGATATCGGATTCGAATGGTTATGGATTTGATCAGTATTCTTATCTTCCTTGGTTTGTGACATTCAAATTTACCTATGTAAGTTTTAATTATTTTTCCTTTTTGCAATTTACATAAGTTATTAGTTTATGACAATTAGACCTTGGTGCTTGGTTAAAAACTTAAATCATTAAGGATTTACTTCAAGGGGTGTTTTGACTTTTGATTAGCTTATCTAAGCAGCTTAAGCTTTCCCTTCAAAAATAGGTTATGAGCTTATGTATATTTGACACAACCTTTTTAAATAGAGTTTTGGTTAAGGAGGTGCTTTGTACACAACATAATATCATTTATACACAGCACCTCTTTGATATAACTTGTTGTACCAGATGTTGTGTATGGGTCACATATAGTTCTCCGCAAATCACCTCCTATTTTTGAGTAAATTAAGATCAGGGTAAAGTTGTAACCAAGTCAAATTTAGGGGGCTGTGTATATGATTAACCTTATACGGGCTTAATTGTGTTTCAAAACATAATTAGGTGTTAAAATGTTTCTACGGAGCCAACAACTTGAGTTTGAAACACATAAGATGTTGAAATGTTTGTAAAGGAGCCAAAAAACCTTAAGGTTAATAGCATATTTAGTCCTTTTCAATTGTTTCACCATACATTTTGATACTTTCTAAGTTGTAGCCTTACCAAAAGACGATCTCATATATATGGTGGGCGGACCTAGGACAGTAGTAGGACTTGTAACACAAAATTTGTTGGACATGGTGTGCTACAGAAAAATCAAGATTTTTTACTAAATTTTACATACGTTTATGAATTTATGTGGTTCGCAGAATCTCTGGGCATGCATAATATAATATATAATATTATGTAATAAAAGCTTAAGATATTTAGATAAGCTTATCCAAACATCCTTGAAATAAGGTCTTCAAATATTAAAGAAAAATGGTTTGAATTAAGCAATCCCAAACATTCTTGTTGATAGATTAAACAAGTCACTTTAGTAATGGTGATGAGAAATTCAGTCACTAATCATGTACATTGGCCACTTTTATGACCGTTGCTTGTAAATTATTAGCATAGAGATAGATTTAAAAGAATATAATAATAAGTTAATGCTAGCTAACAATCAATGTTAAACTAATTTGAGAATTTTTTACGAGAAGTAGTTAAATGTCGGTATCTCTGTAAATTAACGGAGTTGTTACTCGTAGAGTATAATTTGTTGCTATCGTAGTAATGTGTATGATCTATATGATGGTATGATGTTTTGTATTGCATAACTCATCAATGGATGCATCCAGGGAGATTACAACAAGGGGAAAATGACAGAGATTGGAAAAGTGTCACTAAATTTGGCTGAAGTTGCTTCCAACAAAGAGTCCACCATGATTGAAAAGAAGCTCCCAATTGATCTCAAAGTGTCAGGACTGACAACACAAGCTACAATCTCGGTAAGTTTTTTGATCTTGTACAACAATTTATTACAAAAAATATCCGTTTAAGACGCACTAATGAAATTGGTCTCAGCAGGTTTTGGTGAGTTTTCTGGAAATTGGAGACTCGGGTGACCTAGTTCCCGTGTCAACTCAGTTGGATGGTCATGAAGTTGTAAATGCTAAGAAGAAACAGTTGAGTTTGGAGGAAATCATTTTGTCGGACTCGGAAAACTCTGTTACATTTGACTCGGACAGCACATCGGAGTCACAAGCTTCAACTCAGTTAGATGTAGATAAAAAGAATGGGTTCTTTGATTGGAAGAGGCGCCGATTAAATCTCAAACCCACAAAAACAAAAATCGAGGATTCCCGACCCACCACCTTATACTCCAACAACTCGTTTGAATATCCGAAATTGACACACATTTCATTTCCGAATACATGGGAAAGTAGAGAATTTTTAAGTCGGGACGGTGAATCCAAGCTCAATACACAATCTTTTTTTGCTACATTTGATCAACGAAGTGAAAAAGCCGCAGGACCTAGTGCTTGCACCGCTTTAGTTACAGTTATAGCCCACTGGCTTGGGTTAGACAAGTCAAACACAATGCCGACGGTCCAACAATTCGACACTCTAATTATTGACGGTTCCACCGAGTGGAGACACCTTTGCGAAAACGTGAGTCACGTAACCCAATTTCCTGACAAACATTTCGACCTTGAAACCGTGTTACGAGCTGGTATTCGACCAGTATCAGTTTCCCGGGAAAAATCATTTGTCGGGTTTTTCAGTCCTGAGAAATTCTACTCGTTAACGGGTGTAATGTCCTTTGACGATATATGGAATCATGAAATTAGTAAAAACATAGGGGTATATATTGTCAGTTGGAATGATCATTTCTTTGTGTTGAAAGTGGATGAAGATGCTTATTATGTTATCGACACTCTCGGTGAACGGCTTGTTGAGGGGTGCGAGCAAGCGTATATCTTAAGGTTTGATAACGGGTCGTATTTGACCACAAGTGGGACTGAGGAGGTGCTTAGTAATGGGAAAGAGTGTTGTAAAGAGTTTATTAAGAGGTTTTTAGCTGCTATCCCGCTTAAAGAGCTTGAAATCGAGGAGCAAAAAGAGGCTGTTCCTTACTACTCGTTGCACCATCGTTTACAGATTGAGTTTAACTTCTGCAGGATGGTCTAAGGACCAACTCGGTGGTGGTTTCTGACTACTTCTGAGGTGGTTGATTGTTGTATATATGTAAATAGCTTTGCATATAAACTTGATTAGTTGATGTAATGACTTCTTACGGTTGTATTGATTGGTAAAAAGAAATAATTCTGGTCACAGGAGTATTAGAAATTTTTGCTCTTCAAAAATTATCATTGGGTTCAATATAGTTTTGCTCTTCAAAAGTTGAGTCTTTACTTCACTAGTTCAACAAGCTCCTTTCTTGGCACATAAAATCGTATAACATTGCTTACAAGTTTATCGATACTAAGCTAAATATCGAGTCCTAACTAGGTAGAACCAACCATTCCGTTGAGTTACTGTAAGGCTTTAAACACTAACCTAATTCACTCTATTTTAGTGTATAACGAGCGAGAAAGCCTGCGCGATGCTGCGGGAACGCCGTGTTGAGGTGGAGAGGCCAAGTTTGTTGTTACCGGTGTTTATAATTTTTTTTTTTAAAGAGGCGTAAGTTGTTTTTGCTAGTATTTATTATTTGAATGTTTTTAAATAATATGGTGAGTATATATAATGTTGCGTTTTGGGTAAATTGCAAAAATGGTCCTTGACGTTTCACGAAATTGCAAAAATGGGACCGAGACAAAAAGTAGCGCAAAAAAGACACCAACGTTCCACATTTTCGCAAAATCGCCACTGAGAGCCTTTTTCCGTTAATTTTCCCGTTAAGTGCCATGTCACTAGGGGTAGTATCGTCATTTTATTGCTTTAATAATTAATATGTCCAGGTGTATTGATTCAGAGACTATATTTGCAATTTAGGTTTGATCTTTTATTTTACTTCACCACTACCACCACCCTTTACCAACACCGCCACCCTCTACCGCCACCACCACCACCACCACACAACCAACACCACCACCCTCTACCACCACACAATCACCACCATCAAATCCCTTTTTCTTAAAAATAAAATTAAATGCACCATCAAACCCAGATATTTATGAATTTTAACATTCAAAAACATTGATTCACTTTAAGTATCAATTATTAAATGCAGAAAAATTAAGGGTGTAGTATCTAGCAACCATATATTACAAACATACATAAAAATCTAATGAGAAAGCAGAGAGAGTTTGTGAAAGATTATTTCATTCATTGAAAAATGAGGGTTACAACAGTTTATATACAGAATAGTCTTGCCGGGAAAAACTCTAACAGACTTTTAAAAGAGTTGACCCGCGTTGACTTTTCTATCTAAGCTAAGAATCAACTAAGCTACACTACTCCTCTGTACAATCTACTTATTTACATAGCATTACAAGTTACAAGACATTTGTGGTGGTGTAAGTAGTTGCATGAAGCCAGTGAAGAGATGATCCTCTTTGATCCTTTGAGAGACTATTGAACAAGTATCAGGGCCAAAAACGCGTTTTTCAAGTGGAAAATAATCAAAGGAACCAATCTTAGAATCTCTGCAGCAATGCCCGACCAACCGTCTACCATGACATATGTTATGAAGAACGTGGCTTTCATTGGGATTGACACACCAACAGTTTGTGGAATCCTGCATTGGTTAATAGTTAAGTAGAGGTCGTAAAATAAGACCATTGAGTAAACACGCAAACAAGGGTCATTTTGAACCTGGGCCGGTTTGACCTGGAAAATCACTTTCTGTCCAAATTTTATGAACAGCTAGTGCGTCAAATATGATATACAATTTGGGAGATTTTTTTTTACCAATATGACGTGTTTTCTATAGAACAAACATATTTTACTTTATGGATACTGTATTTGGAGGTCACATGTATTTTAACATTTTAAATAAAGGCAAGCCAAAAGATTATAACATCTTAACAGTCCGCCATTAATAAGTAAATGATGCAAAATTGTTAGTTATAACATAAATAGGAAAAGATAACATCATACTCGGTTGGAGACTGATTTGAGAATTCTTTAAGTTGCTGAAGAGCAGTTCCTGCAATGATGCTTCCAAGAAACACATTTACAAGCAAAAATAAGTGATATTTTCCAGCTGAACGTGTTTGTAAAGCTGAATATGCAGTATATCCCTCTATCTTGGACATGGTCATTATAATTGTCGGGAGAAGGATGAGGAATATCTTTAGTATAATCCCCGGAAGAAAACCTTGAATGACAGACTTGACTGATCCCCTGCAAAACCAAGTCCGTTAATTATAGACAATGATGCAAGAAATTGTCAAATGGGTCAAATTGACATCTCTAGAATATGTAGTAATTTTGGAGCTCGAAAGTTGACTCACATTTCAATAAGAGGCTTCAAAAACGAAAAAACCTTTTGAATTCCTTCAATGTTGGCGAGAGTTTGAACAAAGGCTATAGGGACCATAAAACAAAAAGTAAGACAAAAAAGAGCAATAGCCATAAGCAGTCTTCTCAAGTTAAGTTCAACGAATGGTATGGCGAGATTCTCCCAATAAATATCACGTGGTTCAGGAGCCCAGTCTGTGAGCCAAAGTGTAGGATTATGTGATTGTTATGTTTGAGCACAAACTGTTGCACCCCATCGCAATTTAAATGAAACAAATGCTGCTGGGATAATGGCACTTGGGTCATTTAACACCCTTTCTCTTTCTGCTTCCATCTAATGGCACTTAATTTGACCCAAACCTGTTTTGTAGTATCAAGTTTGCAACTGTAAGTAGTACAGTACTATACAACAAAGAAAGCATACCTCTTTCATTTCCAAAGAGACCATCTTTTCCTCAAGAGCACCAACTTCCTTAACATTGAACTTGTTCAACATGGCAATGCTAGATATAGTGGACATGGGCTTGACCACCAGATCATCCATAACCATGTAAGTCACCACTCCTTTCACAAATCCACCACCCTCTACTGTCCCTTTGACCCCACCACCACCAGCCACATACGGCATCAGGGTGCTCATTTTATTCTTGCAACTAGGACACTCTGAAGTAGGGTCATCGGTAACCACAATAACTGTAACACCTGTAAAACTTCCCGGTTACTGGAGCATCATCATTAGCTAACAAAAGCAGGACTTGATCATCATACTTTGTAATCTTGGGGTTCAAAACAACTTCTTTCAATTTATCTGATTGCATATATGTACTGCTTAAGTTCTCAATACTATCGTAACGGTTTCCAAGTGCACCCACCATTGAGTTCTTTCTAAGAAGCTTGATCACAGTACCCAATCATATAGAAACGACAATAAAGCTATAGAAGTTAAACTAAATAAGTTTATTAAATTATGTTTTAAGGCTCAATCATTTAAACCTTAAAAAACCCAAATCAGATCTTCTCTAAAAAAATCAAATCTAAATCACAAAATTTACATTTCACATAGTTCAAACACATACAAAATTAACGAGTCAATAAAGAAAAATCAACAGTCAAGTGAAGTAAAAAAATAGTTAAAAGAGATTAACCATGGCCGCTGGAGATCGATCAAAGATAATCAACTGTGATTCTAGAGAGATAAAGCTGAAGGATTTGTAGAGAGAGAGATGCAAAAAGACTTTTCAGGAGATGATAAAAGAATTAAAGAAAACAGTGGATAGATTTGGAACAGTGAAATGACGATACTACCCCTAGTGACATGGCACTTAACGGGAAAATTAACGGAAAAGGGCTCTCAGTAGCGATTTTGCGAAAATGTGGAACGTTGGTGTCTTTTTTGCGCTACTTTTTGTCTCGGTCCCATTTTTGCAATTTCGTGGAACGTCAAGGACCATTTTTGCAATTTACCCTTGCGTTTTTTTAGTAACCTTGTAGTTGTGGCTATTTTATTGTAGCTCTAAGTTTTATATTGGGCTTGTTAAATAAACTTAATGTTGCCTTAGAACAGTAGTGACCCAACTTCAGCCATGGCTCAAAACCAGTTGTATACTATTTGCACTATGTACAATTAAAACAAAAAAAATCTAAAACAATGCTAGGGTCTTTGTAAGTAATCTTGCTACTATAAATTGTCAAAATTGTTATTTGTAACATAAATTAATGACATAACCCATTCAACACTTGCTGATATATTTAACTACATAGTGCCACTTAATTGTTAAGTTATGTACTCTTGGCAACTTTCTCATCATCGCCTTTTGTCTTTTACAACCATGCTAGTACCGGAAGCCACACTTTATTTTCGGCCAGATATCCAAAGTCGAATCTTGAAACAGAAACATTAGAAGAAATGACAGGTAAAATGGTCTCAATCATGAAAAGGAAGTAATTCTTTATGACCAACTTTAACGAAAATTTGACTTAATCCATTTAAGACAGTATGAGATACCATGAGTACTATTCCTAAGATGTAAAACTTCATAGCAGAATGATTAAAATTAGCCACACTTGTCTGATCTGTCAGCGGTGTGATTCTTTAGTCATTTTTCAAACTCTAAAAATAACATGCTAAATACTTCATATAGTGTTCTAAACTCAACTACAATTCTAATGAATTTATCAAAGGTCTCGGAAGTGTTCCTCATCAATCAACTAACCCAAAAACCTTTTCAATGAGTTCACCAATCACAATTAGCCAAGCATTTAAATCCATGTATCTAAATATTTTTTAGTGCGTGCTATATTAAACCAAACTTATCTTGTCATCATTAAGTTGAATGTTTAATAGTAAAATGTTATTTTAGTTTCAAGGTAGTTGTCCAAAACAGAAAAGGATGAGAGAAACGTACTTTAACAGGTAGAGAAACACATGTTTTAACACCCGTAAAGCACCAATGGCCTCCACTATCTTCAATAACTTTTTCAATCTTAGGACCAGCACCACTGCTACATCACCACCATCTCCAAGAGTATGTCTTGGCGTGCTTGAACTTTTGACCAGCACCACCGCTGCATCACCACGGCTACACACCAGTACTTCAAGCAAATCCTAACCCGACACTTGCATACATCCAGTTTCACTAAAATTGCAGCAATAAAAGTGCACATGGTTACTTCTACTGAGCATTTGATACCTTTAAAGTGACAAATCTACATTGTGAGCACAACAACGTAACTCTTTACATCAGGTATAACTAGACAAATTAAGTCTTTGTCATTCGTACGGATAAAAGCTTGAACAAGGATCTCGAAGAATCATGCATCCAACCAACCCTGATATCTTCAGATATTAAGTACATGCACCCGTGAAATCCCACTTCAACTTCAAATATGTGATAATGAATTAAATCGGTAGTCATTTCTTACGGTTAAATACCCAAAACTAGCCTTTTTATGATTAAAATGAATAATGATAATGGTTTATTCCCGATCTTGTCAATAACGCATAACCCCAATATTACTATTCTCCACTGAAATTAAGACATCATACTAAAGAAAATCAGCACTAATATCCTAATTTGAGTCGCACAACCCGATTAATACCCATGTTACCATATAGCTCAAATTGCAGTCCACATTAGTCTTACATGGTTTAGCCCATCACGGCCCAACACAGGTTCGGTGCAAACATAACACTACTCAGCCCAAGCTCCAAGTTATACCCACACATGATATATAAGACTACACCAACCCTAATATCACTCATTAGTTAACCCTAATCACAATAACATTCGCCTACCACTCACACATTTTTGTACAGCCTCACCTACACAAACCAAAACACAACAATAAAATCTCTTCATTTCTCATCTAGCATCCATATACACAAACCAAATCCATTTGCTCAAACAAAACGCAACAACCCAAACCTTGAAATGTTATTTTCTTTATGCTCAAACTGATGAATCACCATCAAAGCACGGATCTAAATTAGTCTTCAAGATATTTGTAACAAAGGTATTCTATGTATTGCTTGGTCAAAAAACTGAAGAAGTTAAAACCAATAATGAACAAGTTGAATTGGAAAAATGGAGATCTCACAGTTAGAATTGAAATGCTTAAAGAGAAACTTCAAAATGCCCAAACCATGGTTGAAAGAGATCCATACGGTAAGGAGATCAAGAAGATGGCAGTTGAAGCACTGTGTGAGTATAATGAAGCTGTTCAAGATGAGGAAAAATTGTTAGCTCAAAAAGCTAGAATTGAATGGTTGCAGACAGGTGATAAAAATAGTTCTTATTTCCATAAATTAATTAAAGGAAGAAGAAATAGAAACAGGTTGAATCTATATGTGATGAGAATGGAGTAAGGTATGAGAAGGAAGATGTTCCTAAACAATTTGTGAAGTACTTTCAACAATTCCTGGGTATCTCAGTTGAAGTAACTGATCTAAGACATACTGAGGATTTATTCAGTACAGTTTTAAGTCAAGATAAGGCTTGCCATATGATTAGAGAAGTGTCTGATAAAGAAATAAAGGATGCTATGTTTGATATTGGTGATAAGAGGGCACCTGGACCAGATGGGTATACTTCAAGGTTTTTTAAAAAAGCATGAAGTATTGTTGGTAAGGAGGTATGTGAGGCTGTAAAAGAGTTTTTTTTTTTTTTTTTTTTTTTTTTTTTTTTTTTTTGACAATGGGCAGTTACTGGGAGAAGTCAATGCAACATTGATCACCTTAGTTCCTAAAATCCAAACACCCCTCAAAGTATCAGATTTCAAGCCTATTTCTTGCTGTAATGTACTCTACAAATGCATAAGTAAGATAATTACCAATAGGATCAAAAATACTTTGAAGAAACTTGTGCAGATCAACCAGAGTACATTTGTACTAGGAAGGCTCATTAAAGATAACATCATGCTATCCCAAGAAGTTTTAAAAGGTTATGGAAGAAAGAATGGCCCTAAAAGATGTGCTATGAAGATTGACCTTCAAAAGGCTTATGATATTGTAAGTTGGAAATTTTTAAGAGTTATTATGCAATCTTTTGGATTTCATCATAGAATAGTAGAATGGATTATGAAAGGTGTTGAAAGTGCTAGTTTTACTGTATGTATAAATGGAGATAGGCATGGGTATTTTAAGGGTGGAAAGGGTTTGAGACAAGAGATCCAATCTCCCCTAATCTCTTTACTTTGGTGATGGAAATTCTAACTTTAATGTTGCAGAGGAAGATCGGAAGTAGTACTGGATTTAAATACCACCATGGTTGCAAGGAGTTGAAGCTTGTCAATCTATGCTTTGCAGATGATTTGATGATCTTTTGTCATGGAGATCAAGTATCTGTTAACATAATTAAAGAAGCTTTGAAAGAATTTAGTGAAGCATCAGGTCTATTTCCTATCTCAATAAAAGCACAATATTTTTTGGAAGTTTGAATACCATAGAGAA
Organism: Artemisia argyi; assembly: GCA_030686995.1. Lineage (NCBI taxonomy): Eukaryota > Viridiplantae > Streptophyta > Magnoliopsida > Asterales > Asteraceae > Artemisia > Artemisia argyi. Next base: position 67,611,204 of record CM060685.1, on the reverse strand, counting down.
AATTCAGTTGAAGAGTATTATGGAGTTTAAGGAAGGAACACTTCCTACAAAGTACCTTGGAGTTCCTCTGATTGCTAAGAGATTGAGTATTAGTGATTGTCAAGTTCTTATTGACAAAATAAAAAGCAAAACAGAAGATTGGAAATGCAAGTATTTGTCATATGCTGGAAGACTTCTCTTAATTGTTGTTGTTTTTGAGTCAATAAGTATGTACTGGGCATCTGTTTCCCTCCTCCCCAAAACAGTGATTAAAGAAATCAATGGGATTTTCAAAAGATTCTTATGGAGTAATGGAGATTCTGCTAGGGGTAAAGCAAAAGTAGCATGGAAACAAGTTTGTCAGCATAAAATAAAGGGTGGATTGGGTATTAAGAATCTTGAAGCATGGAATGAAGCTCTTTTGACTAAACACTTATGGAACATTGCATCCAAAAAGGATAGTCTATGGGTGAAATGGGTACATATGATGAGGTTAAAAGATAACAGTATTTGGAATGTGCAATTCAAAAATAGTGATAGTTGGAGTTGGAAATGCTTATTGGAAATTAGAGACAAGCTTTCAAGTCATCTTCAGTATAAAGTTGGTAATGGGAGAAGCATTTGTATGTAGCTAGATAATTGACATGATGATGGACTGCTCATAAACTCTATCTCTAATAGAATTCTCTATGATGCTAGATTGTCCAAAATGAGCACTATCAATGAAATGATTGTAGGGGATGTTTGGAAATGGCCTACTGAATAGAGTAATTTTGAGTTAGATGTTATGAATATTCAAGCCCCAATATTGACAAAGGGATCTCATGACAAAGTTATGTGGAAAAGAAGTGATAATAATCTTATTCCTTTTCATGTGAAGCATGTGATGGATAGCGTAAGTACAAATGTGGAGGAAGTAAGATGGCATGATTTGGTATGGTTCAAACACTACATTCCTAAGCACGCATTCTGTCTATGGCTAGCAATGCTTAGAAGACTTCTGACACAAGATAGGATTATGTCTTGAGGCACTTTAAATGGTCTTCTATGCCCACTTTGTAATAAGGTTAAGGACTCACATAGTCATTTGTTATTTCTATGTGACTTCTCAAGGGAAATTTGGAGAATGATGATTTGTAAGATGAATTTAGAGAAGGTATATTACAAATGGGAAGATATTGTCAATGACTTACTTGAAAGGGGAAATGGTAAGAATATTTGGAGTGTAGTCAGAAGATTGAGATTTGCAGCTGTGGTATACTATATATGGCAAGAAATAAATCAAAGGCTGTTTAGAGGAGGTGATAAAAGAGCTAAGGAACTGTATGAAGAAATTTGTGAAGTTATCCAGATGAAGCTTATGAGTTTAAATGTTAGAAATACTGAAGCTGTCAAAAAAGTTGCTGAAACATGGAAGATTCAATTTCCCAGATACAGTTAAAAGGGGTGTTTGGATATGCTTGTAGTTGAATGAAGGATAAGGTATGTTGTTCTCAGTGATATGCAGATACGCAGAGGGCATTAAAATTGCTCAGGATCATCTAAGATGTTTTGTTGAATGACCCTACTGTCTAAGGGGGTGTTTGGTTCTATGGATTTCAGTGGTGATAAAACAATTTACACCACTTTTAAAAAGTAGAGGTTCAAGTACTTCTTCTGATTTTTGGTTCTTTTACCTTGATTCAATTTTTTTCTTTAATAAAAGTTGAATGTGATTTCAAGCTCATTTCAATTAATGGCTCTATATCTTGGACTACATCTAGATTAAAGCTGATTTGACTTATGCAAACCTTTGTAGGCCTTTGTTAGGTAATAATTTGGATGTATGGGTCATTCAGGCTCTAATTTAGTTTTGTTGTTCATAAAGTGAGTATCCAACTGAGAAGGGTAAGTGAGCTGGTGGGACAATGTATGCATTTAGGAATTTTGAGGAATGAAAGATGATCCTACATGGTCCTAGATATACATTGTCAGGTAGGATAGGATGGTACTCACTGGAGGTGTGTGTTCGCATATGAGTGAAGCCATTGTAGTAAATGGAAATGTAACTCAGTTTGGTATAGCCCTTCAGTGGAGAGGATTTGGGTTCCTAGTGATGCCTTCCAACTTTCCTGTCTTTGCTATTGTGGTGGTAGGTTGAATGGCTTTGATAGGAAGATGTGAGGGAAATGTAGCTAGATGGTTATTGGTGCTTTAAAGGTGAATGGAAAAGGTGCAGGTTCATTACAAACTGGGATAGTTTGCCTGCAGTTTGTTCTTGTTGAATAGATGACAGATTGGATAGTATAGAATGTCAAATGAGTTTGATACTAGTATTTTGTATCAATTGTTTTGCTATGCTGTATTAAGACAAAGATTAGGTTTGTCTAATCGTCTGTTGGCATTGATGTATTAGCATTTTGTGTTTTAATAAAATATTTTCACCTTTGCACCAAAAAAATATTTGTAACAAAGGTTTCGGGTAGGTTTTGATCATTTGTTTTTCTTGTGTTTCTTTGATATTCGAACAAAAGGAGTTTAACAGATTTGTTATACATCATCCATCTTTAAATTTTTCGTAAATTAAAAAGGAGCTTGATCTTCCAATAGATCGATGATGGTTTGTTGTCACACACTTAAGATCTATTAAGATTGGTACCCAAGGTTAACAAAACTGAGATTTTTGTATATGTATTTTTTTTTTATTCGAGTATTTTTAAGGAATGGAGATTGGTAATGATGTTATGATTTTTGTTGAATGTGTTGTTGGTTGTAGTCGTGTGATGGAGATGATGTTGTAGTTTGGGATTTAGGTTTAATGTTAGATTGAAATTTGTTGTTTGGTTCAGGTTATATTTTTTCTTCTCGATCTTTTTCTTCTTTTCTTTTTGTTCGACTCTTTTGGACCAAGGAAGGTCAAGAGTCTGAGGTCTTTGTGGGAGTCCACAGTCGGAAACGGCATAGTCGGAAATTCATTCCATACTCGGACTGTCCATACGTATTTCCTTACTCGGAAAGTTGGTACAAAACGGGCAGAGTTCTGTTTCCTAACATGGAAAGAAAATTTATACTCGGAACTTCCTTACTAGGAATACGTTACTCAAAAACCCAACCTTTCCTTACTCGAAAAACTTCAAGCTTACTCAGAAATATTCAAGCTTACTTGGAAAAATTTAAAGTCTTACTCAGAAATCTTCAACATTTACCTAGAAAACCCCAGTTAAAAAACCTGATAAAAACACGTTTTTGACTAGGCAGACCAGATCTGAAGATAACTATACTTGAAAACTTAATAAAACTGTTAAAAACAAATAGATAATACAAAACTTGCTTTAACAGTTTGAAAGTGGCATTTTTTACTATAAAAAACCACAAAAATTAACCAATAATAACGAGGCTATGATGAGAACTGTTAGGATGCCACTTTTAAATCATATTATATATGTTTAAGATTTAGAGAGAGAAAGTGACAAAGTGACAAGGGAGGAAATAATAGAAGATATCTTATTCCAAGTGAAGCAACCACCTCTCAAATGAGAGGTTACAATAATATATAGTCAAACATAACATGAGAATAAGGAAATAACATGAGAATAAGGATGTGTGCCATGTTTACCTATCTTACTAATTCGACATTAACGTAAATACTAAGAGTCTAAGACTAAACAAGATGGCACACTTATACTAATACATAGACTATATTTTTACGATTCTAACGAGTTATGGTACACTTATTTTTATGATTCTAACGAGTTATTATATGACCATAATGTAAGACTCGTTGACTCTAATGATCGTCACTTTAAGAATTTCTAACATGAGGGATTGATTTTTTTATAGTCTTATATTTTTTTATAAAGCAAATTAAAATTTCTCAAGGTTTGAAGAGTGGGTTTTTAAACAACTAATTAAACTAATAAGACTAAACTAAACTAATTATGTGAAAAAGTAAATTGGTAACTCTTATGATAGATTAAGGTGTTTACTTAAATTATCCTTACTCTCTAGTTATCTCTTATTGATTAGTCGAGTTATCACGTCCTTGTTTTAATTGGCATGTTGTATTCCTTAATATTGGTCATAGGGAGATGCCATATGCCCTAACTCCATAAATGTATAAGTCTCCTTTAAGAATCTTAAGGTCATTAAAACTCTTACTATCAACAAGCCATAATTCATGCAATAAATATAACGAAAGTGTTGCGTTTAGTAGGATGTACAAGCTAATACCTATAAGAATGAAGCCAGTTTTCCTACTCCTAACACGAGGCAACCAATTAAACAAGAGACGACAATCAATAATTAATGGCTAGGTTTCATTCAAATCTAAGCAAACACTAATTAATTTAGCCGAGCATGTTAAATAGAAGAGAAGAAAAACATATAATCAAATAACACATAGACATATTGAATGGTTAAAGAGGAATTACTTAACTTCAATTAAACATAGGGTCCGGGGGCTAAAAAACCCTTACAAAGGCTTTGAAAATCGTGCACAATATGAACCTCCAAGATGTTACACGAATACAGGAAAACATGCGAAAGTATATATAGATTTACAAAGGTGATGGCATCACGTTATTGTTGTGACGTCATCACGTTATAGTTGTGACGTTGTTAGTCCGCCGTCATTAGGGTTTCGACTGTAGCTGTGTCACTTTTGTGATGCCTTCATGTTGTAATTAGTGACGCCGTCAGCTACTGTTTCTTTTGTGGTGATGCCGTCAGCTCTTAGACCATCTTATTTATCTGACCCGTTATGTGTTAAATATTCATCAAATCCTCATGCCAAAATACAAATGATGGTGTCAAGTTATAGCTGTGATGCCGTCAGGGTCCCTTTTCCTGACGAATTTGTGACTTGGTCGTTTTCTCTGTTTTCTTGGCCAAAATAGCCAAAAGCATGCTCGTTTTCAGCTTTCACGTCCCAAGTAGCTAAAATATGAAAAGAAATGATTTAGGGCAATAATTTGATCATATATGTACGAGTTTAAAGACTAAATGACTTCCTAAAAATACACATTTTAAATCCTTATCACGGCGTAAAAAAATTTTATTCTATTTTTCCTAGATCATGTTTTAATATTTATAAGTCTCGTTTACTTATGATCTATTTGAGCACTAACGGGCAGTTTACCCAGTCGTGAGTAGTCTAGAATCGACAAAACCAACGAGGCAGATTCAAATTTAAGTTTACTTTTGTTACTAAAAGGGGGTTTGATTTTAATTGTATTAAACTAGTTAAAACAACTGATATGAAAATGGATTTAAATCAATGGGAAAAAGATGTGCTAGCCTAGTTACTAATATTATCACGCCTTGATGTAGTTTTTCTAAAAGTGGCTACTAATGCCTTATGTGGTGGTTAAATGTCATTAGGCTCAAATGGTCAAATCGCCTAACCTATAATCCTAGACCCCAGCTCCTATGGTCAATTCACTGGTAAGTCTATTCATAGTTATTATGCACTAGCTATCTTTCTAGACCTATACTAAACCATGGTTTGATCCACTCAAGGTTCCCGCATTTCTAAAGCTTTTCCACTAGTGTAGGTAGTCCTATATCAATTTCTTATACAAGGGAGATGGTTGTCCTATAGTCAATTCTTACGCACCCCTCGCAACCTAGCTCACTAGCTTTCTATGGTCAATACTTACTAGCTTACTAGATACTACCTAGCTTCAATGCTACCAAAACACTGGGATCAACGATAGGCTAAAAAGAAAAACACATAAGGTGATAAATCAGCGGAAAATATTAATCAAAGCATGATAAATTCATAACTAGGCTAACACATAAAATTTTTAGCCTCTCATTATATAATGCAACAAAAACAATGTTATTAATCATATTGAAAGAAAACATTAGATTCGATACAAATACTTGTGGAATGATTTCTCCCTTGCAAAATGATGTAGAGTTGCTGAATTTCTTCCTTAGTGAAGCCCTAATTCATCTTCCTTGTGTTGTGATGAAAGAATGATTACTAAAATGTTGAATTATGGCTTGTGTTTATAGGCTCGGCGTAACCTTAAGTAAAGGTTTATGCCGTAACCCCCATATAACTGACGATCTTATCCTTTTAATAATCTCTACGGCGTAACCTCAAGAAGAGGTTACGATCGCAGAACGCTCGTTAACATTTTCATCGTTTCGTCGTCGTAACCTTGTAAATAGGTTACGGCGTAATCTTCTTGATCACCGAAATTTGCTAAGTCTTTGGATTTCTACAGCGTAATCCTATAGATGGAGTTACGCCATAACCTTGAGCAACATTGAGTTTAGAATTCTAGTGAAATCCCTTGTTATGACGTAGGTTGTAAGTGACCTCTCTGCCGTAACCTCTTTCTAGCCTGCAAACTCATCTTGTCACTTTGTTAGTTTCCTTTCCAAATCCGTGTTTCTTCGTTACAATGCTCATTTATACCCCGAAATAAAATATGAAGTAATAAGAGTATATATTCTTGCAAAACTACACAAAATTGCAAAAATAGTGAGCGCATTAGGGAGAAATTGACACTAAAATATCAGGACTATTTGATGTTATCAATGGTGCCTAATGCAAGGCCATCCTATATTGCATTCACATTATACCGTAATTTACTGCATTTGTGTAAAGCTAGCAATGTTAGCAAGTGTCGCAATCTAGAATTCAGGCCATTTTAGTCAAAATTAAACAATATAAAAGAGACTTAAATATCTTAATGGGCTTTTATGGATAAAACTTGGTAAAAGATTTTCAAAACAAATAAAATAACGTAAATATAGTATCTTGTGTTTTGCTAAATGTTTTATGTCAAGCTTTGCTTTCGCTTTATTTGTTTTACAAATGGATTATCGACCTAATTTCAATATGCTAGTAACTTATTTGTATATTTATTGCATTTATTTTGTACCTAGTAGAATATAATATGTATAAATAATTTTCGTACTTTTTTTTAATACAAAACGCATCGCCTACGAAATGCGCTCGCATTCTCAGCACGCATCACGTAACGACCTTTGGGACCTTTAGCGCATCGGATCGCAAAACGCATTTTTAAACCATGATTGGCCCTATAACAAATGCATTTTAAAGAAGCTTACAAGATTCGTATTGTGGTCTTGTTGTTTAAACATTGCCCAACAACCCTGAGGTCAAACATTCGAGTCTTAACTAGGGCTGTAAACGAACTGAACATTCAGTGAACAATTCATGAACCGTTCAATAAAAAGTTTGTTTATCTTTGTTTATTTATTAAATTCACAAACATGAATAATATATTACGTTCATTTTGTTTTATGAATAAACATGAACAAAATTCGTGACAGTTCATGCATGTTCGTGAACGTCCGATTATGCATTTATTCACGTTAGTTTATGTTCATTTATTTGTTATGTTCGTATATCATATATTTTAGTTGTATAATTCTAACACTTATTAAAACAAAATCACTTATAAAACAAAATATTATCCATAATTTTGATAAAGTTTATGTTAGTTTTTCTACATTTAGTTTTGTTCATTTAGAGTTCGTTTATTGTCTTAATGAACAACTCATTTTCTTAATAAACGAACATGAACAATAAATTTGTCCCTTTTAAGCGTCCGTGTTCGTTTATTTATCCGGAGATAAAATTAACAAACAAACATGAACAAGGTTTTGTTCGCGTTTGTCCGATTCATTTACAGCCCTTGTCTTAATCATTATAAACTTTTCTAATGTTGCTTAGGGCTTGTTTCTTTTTTGTTTTGAATTAAGTCCCTTATATGGTATAGTGGGTCCATTCTCTTATTTTCACTTGTTGGGGAGCACTTTACTTTTGATTCCCTGGTGATACAGACCCACTAAGGGAAAAGAAACATAATTAAATATTATTGGGCCCACTCATATAGCATTCAGACACTACAAAAACAAAAATAAACAGCCCCTTATTCTCTTATACTATAATGATCACTCACTTTTTTTATTTCATACTCCCAAGTTTTAGAAAAGGTGTTTACAAAATAATAATAATAATAATAATAATAATAATAATAATAATAATAATAATAATAATAATAATAATAATAAATTAAAAAAAATCAGGATTTATAATATTTTTAATTAATGACAGTTTTGATCGACAAAAAAATCATAGTTAATATTTGCTAAACACAATCTTATGGGTTTTGTGTAAGCATTCCACAATTACATAATTAATATTTAATAAACACTCAAAATTCCAATATTAACATCACTTACCACTTTTATAATGATTAGATGTATATAACTATGGAATATATGAGTTCATTAATTGTCATTTTTATAAATTTGGAATGCTTAAACAAAACTCACTAGGTTGTGTTTAGCAAAACCCATATATAAATTATAAATGAGTAATTAATGCAAGTTTTGATTAAAAATGTAAAGTAAAAAAATAGTCATAATTATTGTTCATATATAAATATTGAAGACTTATTTTGAGACAAAAATAAATAATAAGGTGGACACTTTTATGAGATGGAGAGAGTAATTATTATTACTATCACTATCAACATTATTAGTAAGGTTGCAAAAATCGCGTATTGATGAGTGTCTAAATACTCATCATTTCTGTCACATTTAAGCTACAAAACATATGAAAACATACAGATTTGCCTCATAATACAGGAAATATCATCAAATTGTGTTTTTAGGTGTTAAAGTGCATAATGGATGAAAACTGATGAAAAACTTGCAAAACATACATAATTTACAGTTTCAGTCCCTGAACTTTGATAAATTGGCAAAACTAGTCCTTAGTCAATCAAAACTTGTACAAATGTCATTTTAGGTCCTTGGGATACAAAAGTTGTAAGAAATTATCCTTTGAAGTTTAAAATCATAAAATTACAACTTTGGTCCCTCATCTTTGGAAAACTGTCAAAAATAGTCCTTAAGGTTTTAAAATTGGAAATTAATCAAAATAAACCTTGTACTATTCATATTTGACATAATTGGTCCTAATGAGAAAAGTTTTGAGAAATAACAAGTTTGGTCCCTGGAGTTTGTGGTATTGACAGTTTTGGTCCCTAAGGTCTAAAAATGGAAATTATGCAATTATGGTCCTTATACTAATGTTTAATTGCAGGTTTGGTCCTTATGTGAAGTTTGGGAAAGTTACAATTACAGCCCTTAACTTTGCATAATTACACAAATGGTCCTTGTGCTCACTAAATACCAAACCGGACCCTATTATTACTTAAACCCAAAACCAATTCCAAATCCAATCCAATAATCCAACCCAGTCCACCACTTGGGCCCAACTTATAAACCGGCCCACTCCCACCCTTTTGTTAAATAAATAAAACAAAACAAACGTACCCCGTTTCCTTCTTCGTCTTCCACCTCACACCCCCACCTGTAACACCACCACTTGTGCCCTCAACCTTTCCAGCTCACCCCTATCTTCCTACCCACTCCTCCACCACCTCTGCCACTTCTACCCCCCACAATAAATGCCCTTCACACCCAATTCTCACCCCAATACCACCATACCCACAGTATTGAACCAATACCACTCAACTTTGTCCAAAACTTCACCAAACGTGTTCCCTACTCCTCCATATACTCCCAAGACACATTAATTGTGACAGAACTGCCTCAGTACCACGTGTAAGAATTTGGCGCCAAATCTTAGTTTGAATGGTCAGGATCAATTGCTCAGTTTCAATGGCTTAGATGAAGTGGGATGTTATCTTTGACCAAGTTGGATGAGAAAGAGTGATAAATACAGAAGGAAGACAGAAGAGAAGTCTATCATAATTTGTACTTTAGTTTATGATCAAACGTAGCTTAATTAAACTAGTTGTTACCTAGTGTAATCTTTCAATTCTGTTTCAAAAGTGTTTGTTAACTTTGCTAAAGTGTAATAAACAGCTTTGGTTACTCAGTTTCAATCTATCTTTTAAGTTTTCAAGTAATTGTACTTTGTCCCATTTTCAATTCAAGTTCTTAATTTTCAGTTGAATCATTGTTGTTTAGAGGACTCAAATAACACTACTAAGCTCTCAGTAAGCTTTAGCAAGCTTTTAAGTCATTTGAACAAGCAATAATTCATAATTAGGAAAATTCCATAGAAAATAGAAAATAATTAAAAAAATAAAGGTTACTGTAGAAGAAGCATTGGAGCAAGGTTTATCTTGGATTGCCTTGGTTTAGAGCTCTGTGGAGAGCATTTAGGTGTGGTACTCAGTTCTTGGTTCTCAGTTGTGCCTTGGATTCAAGTTGTAAGCTAACTTCTTGATTTTTGGCATTTACTTTATTAGTTCTTATTTTAGTGTAATTCTTCTTGTTTCCTGCTTAGTTGGTATTTGTTAGTGATAGTATAACTTAAAATCAGTAGGTTGTTAGTTTGAAATCTTAGTTGCTAATAATTAAGTTAGATAGTTAAAAATAGCATAGTTGTGTTTACTAGTTATAAGTTGTTAAAATCTGTGTTCTTGTGTTCATCTGATCTTATTACATCTGTATACAGTGTTTGGATTCAATTTCATGGTCTAATTCAGTCTATACAACACTAATCATAAAAACAGTCCTTGCTAAGGTGTGTTTGGATCAAGCTGTTTCTCTGAGTTTTGGTATGTTATTGTTGCTGAGTCTTGTTGCTGCATGTTTATTTAGGTCACTATAGTTCATATTAGTCATAATACATAGTACTCAGTAGTCAAAAAGTCAAAATAGGTTTTAATCTAATCTAGCTGTTTAACTGTTAGTGTAATCAGTTCCATATTCATCACACTAGCTTAGAATCTGATAACCTAGCTTCTTTTCAACTTATTATAGTTTAATACAACATAATTAGTAAGTTAATTAGGATCAAAGCTCACTTAAGTCAAACTTAGAGTTAATATTAAAAAGTCAAAATAGCAGCTTATCTGTTTTTTGAATAAAATTGGAATTTAATTGTGAACTGGTTATTTAATATTAGGAGTTGAGCTTGTAGGTTTAAAATATCTTGTTGCTGATCTTTCTTATAATATTTTTAATAATTTTTATTAAAGTAGTTAGAGTGCTTAATAACTGCTTATCTTTTAGCTCAATCTCACAAATCTCCCCTGTGCACAGTCAAATCACCTACTTTCACAAGCTTGCACAAGCTTGATTAGTGAGTGTTGGTCTGAATATTTTGGATCTTTGTGATGCCCTTGTGGCTAGTTACTAGATTTGAGTGCTTATTTGCTTTTAATTGCTTATCTGTTACTGCTTATCTACTTAAATTTGTGCAACAAAATCAAACACTACACTGATCACTCAGTGTACACAAGCAAATTCATAAGCTCATCATAAGCTCATCACTGAGCTTTGGCTAGTGATCTAAGGCTTTTTAAGAAGCTAAGCAGCCCCTTAATCAAGTTCAAGCTTTAAATTTCATTTTCAAACCCTTTAACTAGGGCTGCACATCAGCTTTAACTTGTTCATTCACTCAGTTCTCTGAGTGACTCAGTCAAACCACCCAACTTCATAAGCCCTTGACAAGCTACTCAGTGGTCCCCACTGATCAAGCTTAGGCAATTTGGAATCCTTACCAGCCCATCTTTATAGCTCAGTATTCAATAAGTCCTATTGATCTTATTTTATAAGCTCAATTTGACCTCTTGGTTGCCTGTCTAGGGGTGTTTGGATCTCAGCTTTGATAGATTTGCTTATAAGCTTTTCACAAGCTTATTAGCTTAATCTAGTAAACCCACTTGTTCATATCTGTTAATATACCATATATATATATTAATATCTTTTTGTTTTCTTTCTTAGGCTTATTTTAAAGCTTTTACCAAGCTTACTAGCTTATTTCACTCATTCACTCAACTGAGTGAACCAGTTTGGACCCCTCACTTCCTAAGCTCATTCTGAGCTACTCACTGGGTCCCACACCCTAAAACTTTGTTCTCCCAACCCCCCTCCTACCAGGCTTGAACCATTGACCCTTTGTTTGGCCTAGATCATAGTGGACCCCACTTGATTTTACCTCACAAAGCTGTCCCATTTTCTGTCTCAGAATCAATAAGCCAAGTGCTTATTTGTGTTTTGTGGCTTATTCAAGCTACTTATTTGGTTGAACCTTGTTATATATTGTATAAATAACTTATAGGAACCAGAATCTATCCTAGTGGACCCCACATAAGCTCATTTGAGCTTATTTCCCTCAAAGTCAACTTAAAAGTCAACTGTCAAGGGTAATAAGCACTTTCAGTGCTTATTCTGTGTTTCTAAGCTTATTGTTTTTGTATTAATTTCTTATTTTAAGTATTTTTATAGTTTTATAAAAGAAAAACCACAAAAAGCAAAAAATACTTATAGTGATAGCTTCTATTTAATAGAAACTATCTATTTAATTTTCTTTTTAGCTTATTTATAAGCACTTCTGTATTTTTATATTTTTATTAAATCTCTTTTATATTAAAGTACTTTTATAAATTTTTATAGATTTTTCTTTTGTCATCTAGTAATAATTAGGATTAATTTTAGTTTAATTAATAATTAATTAATATTAAATAACTAAAATAGTATAATTATATTTTATTAAGTAATACATAGTTTTTATAATTTTTCTAGCTTTTATATAAGTTATAACATTTTTAGGAATTTTTATAGAATTTTTACTGTTCATATTATAGTATTTTTAATTTAATTACTTTACATAGTTAATAAATAATTATATAGTTAATAATTAATAATATATAGATAATAAGTGTAATAAATATATTTTTATTTTGAAAATAAGTTTTATAGTATTTTAGATTTTTCTAAGTTTTAATTTTATTTTTCTAAGCTTATTTTACATTTTCTAATTAAATAGTGTATTATTAAATAGTTTTAATAGTTTGTAATTAATAATAAATAAATATAATAGTTAAATAAATAATTTTCTTTTTCTAATAATTTTCTTTTATTCTTAGGATCTCAAAAATATAAATTTCACATTTGTGGGGTTTATACTGATCACTTCTCACTTTTATTTTTGTACGTTTACATTTAATTTAATTTAAACGTACGTTTTTTATACCTTTTACGTTTCTAGGGTTTTTGATCGTACTTATCAGTTGATATAACTCATTTGAGTTATTCATACTCTTAATACTGTGACAAATCAATCATAACCCTATTCCTGATCAACCAACTATATAACACATTCGTTCAAACACAGGATATCACAACCTCGTTGGGGAATAAACGACCCGGGAATATAACTGTACTACCTCGGATTATTGTATTTACGGTTTCTTTAGTTTGACTTTAGTTGTTGACCATTCACAAGTGGTTGATAAATAAAGTTGTCTAGAAAGCTGTGAATCACGTATCGGTAGTCGAGCAGTCGACCCCCATGTAGCTTGTAATCAGTCTAGTCAGGGCTAATCGGTGATTAATCGGATTGGCATTTCTGAAAAGTTTTGGGTATTTTCGCCGAGTTTTGGGTATTCACGGTAAGATTTCCTTAAAAATATCTTGTAATAAATATAAACAGTGATTATAAGTGATTAGAACTAGTTTATGGTGAGTTTTGAGTATTTTCTATAAGATTTGCAAGTTTTTGACAGTTTTGACCATCGTTAACAGTTGTTGACCGTCATTGATAATGGCTAACCAACTTACACAAATCAGAAAAGTTGATGGCCCAGTAACGCTTAAGTGGCAATTAATCGACTTTGTAAACTTTTTTTCGACACTGATTATTAGTGCACACTACTAATACTACCACTACGAGTTTTCTCAAATTATTATTTCTATTTTATTATTAGTTTTGAATGGCAGTACTATATTGAAAAATAGATACTAGAAAGGCACCAAAAGCCAAAGAGTAATAACACAAATCTAAAAATAAACAAATCTACATATTCTATATTCCTTCTGAGGCTTTAAATTGGCGGAGTTTGAAAAAAATATCATACCCAAAACTGTTTAATATACAAAAAGTTGTTGTATCGAAACTTGAATGATTTAAGTTAGGGGGAATGTTTGAGGGTCATTCATGTTTTTTTAGTCGTACCGAATCACATTTATTCATGCATCATGATGTGTTTAATCAAACTTAAGCCATACGAGATTTTCCTTCATAAGAAATAGAAGAAATTAAGCACGACTTAAATGAGAATATATTTGTCCCGGCGCGACGCGTCGACAACGTATATCTTGTTAAGATTCAACGTGTAGTAGGATTTACTACATGATAAGAGGCATTAGGATCACCCTTGTGTTAAACCCGTATCATAATTACTTGACCATTTATGTCATATTACTTGGCTAGTTAAGTCAACTAATTTTCTCACACCGTTAGAGTTGTACTCATTTTTAGTACACGAAACCCCTAGTACACCCCTCCGAGCCTATCTTTTCGTTTCTAACTTTAAGCATCTTACTTAAAGGAAGAATTTGTTACACCCCACTTAAATGTACACCCAAATCGCCTTAGCCTTCCGTGTATGCACTCATCTTTAGTGCATTATTGTTATTTGTTAAACCCTAAGTTAACTATCTAATTGATTACATGGTTGCTAAATCGAGTCATATCCTTGTACATATTGTTTTGGGACGATTGAGACTCATGGGTAAAGTACTTATTTTATGGAGTAATGGGGAAGAACATCATTTATTTCCCCCATATGTGCGTTAATCTTAAAAGTGCTCCAAGTGTTTTGATTTTCTTAATTCGAGTCATTAGTTTAGTTTATTGTAAAGTATGTAAAGATTCAAGTGTAAGGGAAATGTTTATTCCCTATGATGTATTATTTTGGATGGTAGGGTAAGAGTGTATGAAAAAAAAAAAAAAAAAAAAAATCGAAAAAATCAAGAAAAAGAAAAAAAAAATAGACAAAGAAAAAGAGAAAAAACATACGAACTACCATCCCGTTTCATTCTATGTTTTTGTTATTTTTCATTTATTAGCTTAAGTCGAGTCTAGTCTTGGCTTAGCAACGCCATATTGTACATGTAATTAACCAAGATTGTTAACTCGCCACCAGTAAAACTTCCTTTATCCAACAAAGCCGTGTATTTCATATCCCTACGCCTAACGTTATGTGGTGGAGGTTTGATCCTTTCCCAAGCCTATGGTAATCTATTTTGCTATGACAGGTAGTGAGAGATATCTTTCGTTTTCATATTGTAATTTATACTTTATTACACCCGAGAGATGTGAGTATCTAAACACTATTTGTGAGGTGCTAGTGTATGACCTCCGTGCTTGTCTATTGGTCTTTAGTGGAACGATTATTTGTTATAATTACTTTTATATTAGTGTTAAATGACCTCTAACTTGTATTTTGAGTAGAATAAAAGCGCATTTGCTTGAGGACAAGCAAATCTCAAGTGTAAGGGTATATGATGAGGCGAAAAATGAACCACTTTTAGGGGGTCATTTAAGCCCGAAATTGAATTTATTTGATCAAATATTGCCCTAAATCGTTCCTTTTGTGATTTTAGGTACTTTGGGAGAGAAATCTAGAAAAGGAAGCAATTCGGACGTTTTTGGAGCATAAAAGTGAAGAAAACGCCAAAGTCTTAATTTTTCTTGCTGAGAACAGTAGGTGACGGCGTCAAGAGCAACATCCTGACGGCGTCAAGAGTAAATTGCATGACGGTCCAGAACAAACGTGAAGGCGTCACAAGTAGAGCGTCAAGAGTAAAAGACGTGACGGCCTGGAAGACCATAACACATGACGGCGTCAGATGAAGATTAAGGCAGTCCGAGAAGTATTTTGGCGGCGAGATGACGGCGTCACCTATTTGGTCTTGACGCCGTCAGCCTCAATTTCCTATATATAGTTTTCTTATTTTCATTCATTAAAAAATAGGAGTTTTGGAGAAACCCCAAGGCCGAACCTATTACGAATTTTACAGGTTTTTCAAGGGTTTTCAGCCCTTGAACCCTTTCATGTGTAATTGAGATAAGTATTCTTTTAACTCAATCAATATGTCTATGTGTTGGTTGTCTATATCTTGTTCTTATCTTAATTTCATCATGCTAGGCTAGATCTATCTTGTGTTTGCTTAGATCTAATGAAACCTAGATGTTGATTACTTGTTTAATGTTGTTTTGGATGAATGATTTCGATGTTAGGCTTAAGAAAACTGGCAGATCTCCAAATGGTAACATGCTTGAACGTCTTAGAAAACATGAACTGACGTGCACTAGGTTTTATTGGTTGTATTTAATGCATGAGTAAATTCTAATGATCCCATGTTAGGAGCTTCTTAGCCGGCTCGACATAGGAGTGAAGTAGGCACTCATAGGATTGGGGAATTAAGTGCGCCACCCCATGAATGGTATTAAGGAATACAATTCGTCATCCACGCAACTATAACAAGTAATTAACGTGTAAAAGATATCTAGGGAGTAGTGAAATCTAAGTAAACACAATTTCTCCACTTATTGCTCACAACCTTAGTTAATTTAGTTTATTTTCATTTCTAGTATTTTATTTTGATTGCATCTTTAGTATTGGGTTAGTTGACTAGCAACTAATTCCGCCCAAATCCTTCAAACCCGAGATATTTACTTGCTTTCTAAAAAGTATAAAAATACAAAAATAATCATCCATCATCTATAGAACTAGTATTTAGGTTTTCTAATCCTAGCGACACTATTCCTAGCTGAACGATCAATCCCCCGGTACTTGTCACTATACTATACTACAACGATCAGGTACACTGCCTGGTGGGGGTTGTAAGCTTCTCAAGATCCCTTGAGAGGCAAAGCCTGGTGCGATTCCCACGTATCATTTAACTAGAATTTAGTTGATGTAATCTTGGTTGGTTTGGAAAGATTTATTGCAAAACCTACTGCAAGCCTGGCGGAACCCTGGGGGTACACGGGCTGAACCCATTTGAGGGTTCCGCCATATCCGCCAGACCTGCTGTTTGTTTTGCTATAAATACCAAGCCACTTGCTAATTTTCATCCATCACTTTAGGACATATATTTCATATATTCTTTCAACTAACTTAGTAACATTTGACTTGTGTGATCCTCTTATGAAGCAAGGGAGTTCACAAGTTCATACAAGAAGTTACAAGTTTCAACTCTAAAGTTGCAAGACTTGTTAGCTTTGTTATGTATAAGCTTTGGTAGTTTATACTTCATTTGTATCGTGTGTAGAAGTGAACGGTTAGTATTTTAGGCCTTAAAATACATAAGTGTAACGGGAGTTGTTGTACCCTTATAAAAGAACTAACGGGAGTGGTTGTACCCTTGTAAAAGAACTCGACACCTAGCCAAGTGTCAGAAATAGTGGATAGGCGACGTTTGGTTGGTTCTA
Organism: Artemisia argyi; assembly: GCA_030686995.1. NCBI lineage: Eukaryota > Viridiplantae > Streptophyta > Magnoliopsida > Asterales > Asteraceae > Artemisia > Artemisia argyi. Next base: position 67,593,992 of record CM060685.1, on the reverse strand, counting down.
CCTTGAACTAGGACTAGGTATCTAGCTTTGTACCGGAAAAAATGTAAGCGACATTGTAAAGGTTTCTCCACCGGGAAAGGAGCTTGTTGATTAGTGCTTATAACTCTCGAGTTGGAAACTCGGGGCGTAGATGTAGGGCAAGAAAAAAGAGTCCTTGTAGCCGAACCACGATAAACAATCGTGTTGTAGTTTGATCGTTTCTTTCTTTGTCTTTGCTTATTACATATTGTCTTTAGTTAAAATTGTTAACTACACGTAAAGCTTTTCAAAGAATCTGATGAGGCGAAAAATGAACCACTTTTAGGGGGTCATTTAAGCCCGGAATTGAATTTATTTGATCAAATATTACCCTAAATCATTCCTTTTGTGATTTTAGGTACTTTGGGAGTGAATTCTGGAAAAGGAAGCAATTCGGACGTTTTTGGAGCATAAAAGTAAAGAAAACGCCAAAGACTTAATTTTCCATGCTGAGAACAGTACCTGACGGCGTCAAGAGGAAAATCCTGACGGCGTCAAGAGTAAAATCCATGACGACCCAGTGCAAACCTGAAGGCGTCACAACATGGGCGTCAAGAGTTAAATTGGTGACGGCCTGCATAAGTGGAATACATGACGGCGTCAGACCCAGATCTAGGCAGTCCGAGAAACTATTTGGCGGAGACACTATTCCTAGCTGAACGATCAATCCCCCGGTACTTGTCATTATACTATACTACATCGATCAGGTACACTACCTGGTGGGGGTTGTAAGCTTTTCGAGATCCCTCAAGAGGTAAAGCCTGGTGCCATCCCTACGCATCAAGTTTTTAGCGCCGTAGCCCGGGGAATAGTTATTCTCTAGGTTAGAATATCTTTTTATTAGGTCTACTTGCTAGATTCCTTTCTAGTAAGATTTTATTTTTATTTTTAGGTTCTCTTTAGTCTATCTTATTTCTTCGTGTTTTTGTTCGTAACTCTTCACCACCCGACATCATGGACGATGGGAACATCTTTGAACCCGTCATCCCACCACAACAAAACCCACCACTAGAACCTCTTAGGCCCCGAACCTTAGGAGAGTATTCCTGACCTAGCCACCAAGGCTACCGAAACACCATTGAGCTCACCGGAGCCAATGTGACCCCCTTGCGATCTGACACCATCCGGTTGGTGCAAAGCGGATGTGCATTCCATGGACTTCGTTCCGAAGATCCAAATCAACATCTCAAGGACTTCCTTAAAATCGTAGATTCTATAGACCTTGATGTTACAACTAGAGAGTCAACCCGATTACGCCTATTCCAATTCTCTCTACGTGATCAAGTTAGTCAATGGCTTGAACGTTTACCCGCGGGATCCATTACCTCATGGGATGATCTCACCACTCGTTTCCTTGCTCAATTTTTCCCACCGGGGAGAACTACCAAGCTTAGAAATGACATCTTGATGTTCCAACAACATCAGGGTGAAACCTTTTACGAAGCATGGACTCGATATAAAGACCTACTCCGAAAAGTCCCTCATCATGGCATCGAACCATGGCTCCAGATTCAAATCTTTTACGATAAAGTTAACTATCAAACAAGGAGGGCTATAGATTACGCAGCCAAGGGAAGGCTAAACAGACTTAGCATTGACGAATGCTGGAAAGTTCTTGAGGGGTTGGCACAATACGAAGAAGAAGGATGAGAGGACCCGATGTTTTCAAGCAAGGGGAAACTTGATTACGCACAAACCACCCAAGAACAATTATTAGGATGTATCGAGAAGCGGGTACAAGAATTAATGAGAGCTTAAAAACCTGCTACTGAAACCGTGTGGAATCCTAATATACGTAGGAATGTGGTTATCGACCATAATTTTCCTGAACGTTCACGACAAGAGGAGTTCGAAGGAATAATGGTAACCTTCATGAATAATCAGGAAAAACAAATCCGGCACTTAGTAGCACGCATGGAAAGCACTCGCAATGCTTTTATGGATTTAGCAGACAAATTCATATCAAGGATCAAAGAGAAGATTAAGGAAAAATCTGCACCAAGAAAAATCAAAAAATTCTTTGAGGTTTCAACTCCTTTAGTGTTTGACCAAGAGGATAACGAGAAACCCCTTCCATGTGTTTCACCGTCAATCACCTCCTACTTTTGTGAGCATCCTCAGGAAGAGAAAAATTCGCAATTTCATAACATTTTCGTTGGATGCTTGCAAACCACGCTCCCAAATTTGTGCAAGAGAAGTTCTTTTGGTTTTAAACCCGGTGTGAAGAGGTTGCACCTCAAAAACACCACAGCTTTGAGACCCTCTATGGAACAACACCTCTTTGTATCCACCGTTGACCAATGCGAAGGTTACAACTTAACTGAAACCTCACCCACCCCTTTCTACAACCACACCTCTTTCCATGACAGTAATGAGATGTTCGACCCTGGTGGACTTCACTAATGAGATAACTACTCATAGTTTTACTTGTGTTGAGCTATTCACACTAAGTACAGGGACTGAATGTGAAATTACCACTTTTTATTCCTGATACGGGCATCTGACGGCGTCAGATGGTAACTCTTGACGCCGTCACCTCGCTATCTCAGCAATAATAACCTAACCACCATCACTTTCAACTCATACCCCACAAATCTCACCCAAATTGCTGCTCCACCTCCGAGTCTCCATCATCCAATCCGACATCTTCCGTGACTAAACTCCACTTGGAAAATGAGCAAGCGATCACGACAACACCGTGGCAGCTCCTCTAGGTCCCAACAAGTTAACTATGGGGAATTGGTCCATAGTTGGGGTGAATTCGACAATGTTGCTGCTACAACTAAGTATGCGGAGCTTGTTAATCACCACATTGATGCTGGTGCTGTGATTGATTGGGCATTTCTGAGGTCCCAAGGGTTAGAGGCTACGTTTTTGGGGAGGATCCAAACCGATGGGTTCACGGGTCCTCAATGGGAGAGGTTGTTTAGGATGAGGGAGACTGTGTATAGTGAGTTGGTGAGGGAGTTCATTGTGACCTTCCACTTTGATCAGGCAGAGGCCAGGACGGATATGGGGGGTACCACTATTTACTTTAGGTTAGGAGGGGAGGTTCGATCATGTTCGGTTACTGAGTTTGGATAGAGGATAGGTTTGTATACTAGGGAGGAGGCTGTTGAGGGAGGTTTTATGCAGAGGTTGTTACATGGGGAGACTGTGAGGAACGATATGAGGTGTGCCACTTTTTGGCCGACCATTGGGAACGGGGTGTACACCTCGACTACTGGGGCAACATCAATAAGGGACCCCGTGATCAGGTTAGTCCACAGATGCATCACATATAGCTTGTCAGGGCGTCATGGCACCACTCACCGTGTCACTGCTTCAGATCTTTTCTACCTATATACTATCTTTTCAGCGGATGTTTACTTCAACATCCCATTTTGGGTAGCAAGCTATTTGAAGACCAGCGTGGGGGAGAGGGATATTGACAAGGTGTATGGGGGGATGTTCGTGACTCGGTTGGCTCGATCTTATGAGCTACTTGTTCCCCCGATCATGGGATACTTGAGCGACTGCGAGGCTTGTAGAGTAGTGAGGGCTAAATCCCTCAGGCAGATGAACATCGTGATGCAGTTGGCGGATGGGTCCTATGGCTGGTACGTGGCAGGGGGACCTGATGATGCTGAGGATGATGATGATGATGATGATGATGATGATGATGAGGGAGCGCCCCAACAGCATCAGTTCGGGGGTTATGAGGTTGTGTCAGCTGATTACTACCGACACATGAGTCGGGGAGACTGGCAGGCACACCAGGGGGCTTGGATGGGTCAGGTGGACGCATGGCGGACCACCACTGACCAGTGCTTTGATTGGATGTATGATCATACCATCCGCCAGATGCAGCACCTCTCCACCCATGATCAGCTCGAGCCCCACCAGCAGATTGACCCATTCCCCGGTCGTGAGACAGACTACCCTCCCTACGGGTACACAGGGCACCTCCCTCCTGGTTATGACTACCGTTATGGTCCTCCTCCCCAGTGATCTTTCTTGATGTCTGTTATGTTTGAACAATTTATTGATGATGATGCAATTTGAAACAATTTGGATTGTAATAGTTTAGGTTGTGGCCTCTGTTGGCCTTGGATAATTTTATTTTTATCTTTATGCTTACGTTAATTAGTAATAATGGAATGTGCTTATGGTGTCATTCTTCGTTGTGTGTGATTCTTATTTTGTTTGTTTGATTTGCTTCCGTATGCATGCTTTATTTTTATTATTGGTAGATCATGTTTCAAAACTAAATAGTGAAAATACTTTATTTTGTTGTTTGGCCTAGTCTTAACTTCATCCAAATGTATTTTTGCGAAAGATAAGTGTAAGGGGAAACCCCAAATATGTTTTTAAGAAACAAAACCAATCATGATTCTCCATAATATTAAGTGAACATGTATATTCGTATTTGTTAGAGTCAAATGCTTGTATCGAATCATAATAAAGTTTTGCAGGATTTTCCAGGACGTAGGACCAAGTTTTTTCAGAAATTTTTCGGAAACTTAACATAAGAATTTATGCAGGTCACTTCTGACGGTGTCACGAGTTTACTCTTGATGGCGTCACGTGTAAAATTCTGGAAATTTTACCAGTTTTGTTTTTCTAACAGAGTCTTAAAAAGTTTTTGTTGAATTATTAGTTTTATAATCTCCAGGAAATCAGCAAACATCATTCCACAAGCATTATATCTTATTTTGTTTTCTAGGATTTATTAGCATATGTAGATTACCGCCGATTTTATGCAAGGTTGTCTTGTCTGTTTTCTCAGGTTTTACAGGTTATGTATGACAAGAAGATGATTTATATTCTGGAAGGGAAGCTTTGATTGTTCATTTTCTTGGAGGAAGATCTAACCTGGCCACCTTATTATCCATACCGAGCGAATCAGGGGAGTATTTGATTTCATTCTTTTTACTTATTTCACTTTTACATTCTTTACTTGAACATTGGGGACAATGTTCATCCTAAGTGTAAGGTGAGGGTAAAATGATGATACCTTACAGATACACTTTCGCTTGAGTTTGTTTGTTTGATAGTAGGTGTGTAATAAAACTATGAGAAATACTTGTTAGTTCAATTTTAGCGCCAAATTTAAATTTTTTTACAACATTTAGGAGTGAAACTTTAGCCATAGCAAGCGTCTCACGGATAGGAGATTGTATGACTAGCACAAAATCGTACTATTCAGAAAAATTTTCCACCAAAATATGTGAGGTTCGCCTTTAGATTTGATAGGAAAAGCATTTACTATTAGTGCTTATGAGTGTACCGGTAGCATTTAGATTCTAGAACTTGCGTTAGTGATGCATCCCAAGACCGCTTGTGAGACTACATTCATGTAGTATGATTTACTACATGATAAGAGGCATTAGGATCACCCTTGTGTTAAACCCGTATCATAATTACTTGACCATTTAAGTCATATTACTTAGCTAGTTAAGTCAATCAATTTTTCCCACACCTTAGCGTTGTACTCATTTGTAGTACACGAAACCCCTAGTACACCCCTCCGAGCCTATCTTTTCGTTTCTAACTTTAAGCATTTTACTTAAAGGAAGAATTTGTTACACCCCACTTAAATGTACACCCAAATCGCCTTAGCCTTCCGTGTATGCACTCATCTTTAGTGCATTATTGTTATTTATTTAAACCCTTAGTTAATTATCTAATTGATTACATGGTTGCTAAGTCGAGTCATATCCTTGTACATATTGTTTTGGAACGATTGGGACTCATGGGTAAAGTACTTATTTTATGAAGTAATGGGGAAGAACATCATATATTACCCCCGTATGTATGTTAATCTTAAAAGTACTCCAAGTGTTTTAATTTTCTTAATTCGAGTCATTAGATTAGTTTATTGTAAAGTATGTAAAAATTCAAGTGTAAGGGGAATTTACCTTCCCTATAATGTATTATTTTGGATGGTAGGGTAAGAGTGTATGCAAAAAAAAAAAAAAAAAAAAAAAAACATACGGACTACCATCCCTTTTTATTCTATGTTCGTTTTATGTTTTTTGTTATTTTTCATTTATTAGCTTAAGTCGAGTCTAGTCTTGGCTTAGTAACGCCATATTGTACATGTAATTAACCAAGATTGTTAACTCGCCACCAGTAACGACTGCCTATATCCAACAAAACCGTGTATTCCATATCCCTACACCTAACGTTACAACCTTTTTAAAAGACCTCTTTGATAGTTTATCCTAGGTGCTAGGTTTGATCCTTTCCCAAGCCTATGGTAATCTATTTTGCTATGACAGGTAGTGAGAGATGTTTTCCATTTCCATATTGTGATATTACTTTATTACACTCGAGAGATGTGAGTATCTAAACACTATTTGTGAGGTGCTAGTGTATGACCTCCGTGCTTGTCTTTGGTCTTTAGTGGAACGATTATTTGTTGTAATTACTTTTATATTAGTGTTAAATGACCCCTAACTTGTATTTTGACTAGAATAAAAGCGCATTTGCTTGAGGACAAGCAAATCTCAAGTGTAAGGGTATATGACGAGGCGAAAAATGAACCACTTTTAGGGGGTCATTTAAGCTCGGAATTGAATTTATTTGATCAAATATTACCCTAAATCGTTTCTTTTGTGATTTTAGGTACTTTGGGAGTGAATTCTGGAAAAGGAAGCAATTCGGACGTTTTTGGAGCATAAAAGTGAAGAAAACGCCAAAGACTTAATTTTCCATGCTGAGAACAGTACCTGACAGCGTCAAGAGTAAAATCCATGACGACACAGTGCAGAAGGCGTCACAACAAGGGCGTCAAGAGTTAAATTGGTGACGGCCTGCATAAGGGGAATACATAACGGCGTCAGACCCAGATCTAGGCAGTCCATGAAACTATTTGGCGGCGAGATGACGGCGTCAGACATTTGTTCTTGACGCCGTCACCTATCAAAAAATATATATAATTTTCTATTTTTCATTCATTAAAGGAGGAACTTGTGTGGAGAAACTAGGGCCGAACTTTGTAAACCCTAGGTCATATTTTACAGTGTTTTCAAGGGTTTTCACCCCTTGATTCCTTTCATGTTCAATTGAGATAAGTCATCTCTTAATTCAATCAATATGTCTATGTGTTGTTTGAATTTATCTTTTACTTGTCTTGATTCCAACATGCTAGGCTAGATCTATCTTGTGTTTGCATAGATCTAATGAAACCTAGATGTTAATTATGTGTTGATTACTTGTTTATGGTTGTATTGGATGAATGATTTCAATGTTAGACTTAAGAAAACTAGCAGATCTCCATTGTGTAACATGCTTGAACGTCTTAGGAAACATGAATCGATGTGTACTAGGTTTTATTGGTTGTATTTAATGCATGAGCAAATTCTAGTGATCCCATGTTAGGAGCTTCTTAGCCGGTTCGACATAGGAGTGAAGTAGGCCACCCCATGAATGGTATTAAGGAATACAAACCGTCATCCACGCAACTATAACAAGTAATTAACGTGTAAAAGATATCTAGGGAGTAGTGAAATCTAAGTAAACACAATTCTCCCACATATTGCTCACAACTTTAGTATAATTAGTTTATTTTTATTTTTAGTATTTTATTTTGATTGCATCTTAGTTTTGGGTTAGTTGACTAGCAACTAACTCCGCCAACTCCTTCAAAACCCGAGATTTTTACTTGCTTTCTAAAAAATATACAAATACAAAAAGAATCATCCCTCATCTCTAGACCTAGTCTTTAGGTTTTCTAATCCTAGCGACACTATTCCTAGCTGAACGATCAATCCCCCGATACTTGTCATTATACTATACTACATCGATCAGGTACACTGCCTGGTGGGGGTTGTAAGCTTTTCTAAATCCTTCGAGAGGTAAAGCCTGGTGCAATCCCTACGCATCAGAATCAAACAAGTAATTTGAGTTTATATCTTTAAACAAACGTAAAGTTTTAAAAGATAATCAAGTGAAAAAGCGGTAAACTATTCAACCCCCTTCTAGTTTTTGACAATTGGCATCAGGAGCTACGTTACTCAAGATATTTAAAATATATTGTATTTTAAAACTTGGATCGATCCATGGATTTTGAAAATCTCAAAGAAGGGCAACTTATTCAAAACCCACCGCTATTTGAAAAAGAAAACTTCCTTGAATGGAAAAGTATATTTGAAAACGATGTGAAATCAATTGATCAAGATCTTTGGCATATTATTTCTATTGGTGATTTCAAATCAATGAAAACAAGTTTTGAAAATCAAATGATTATCTTAATTTTGATAAAAATACTAAAGCTAAATTAATGATTTATAAAGCTTTACCGAGAATTGAATATGAAAGAACGTATTTTTGTCAAACGGCTAATGATATTTGGAAAAATATAATCAACTTTCATCAAAAAATATGTCAAGTCAAATATGATCAATTCGATCTCACACATGAGTTAGATGTCGTAGAAAACCTAATAGATAGACGCTTAGTTGAAATAAATACATGTGCTACTAGTTTAAATATTTTAAATGAAGGTACAAGTGAAGGTGATTACTTGTGTCAAGCTCATAATGGCCTTGCTTATGATTCATGGAAAGACATGGATGATGATGTAGCCAACTATCTGGTTTGTGATTCTCAACTTGATAAAACATCAAGCCAGGTACAATTTGAAACCAAACTCTTTTGCTTTGACACATTTATCCTAGAGTTTTCTAAACTAGAAAATGAGTCAAAACTATTTTGTAACATGGACCTAAAAGCTATCTTTAACACTGAATCCTCAAAATCTCTTGTGAATAGTTTTGAAAAAGAAATCATGTTAGAAGATAAAATGTCGAGACTTGAGAGTAATGTTGAAATTGATCTTGAATGCAAAATATGTCTAGATTACAAATATGAAATTACAAGACAAAATGAGAAAGGAAAAATGATTGCTAAATTTGAAGAAAGTTCAAAAGCTCTTAAAAGCGTTTTTAAAAGTCAAAAGTCATTTAGTGATAAAACCATATTAGGATTTAACAAAAATGCACCATCAACAAGTAAAACAAAACAAGTTGTATTTGTGAAACCTAAGAGAGAATTGTAGGAGAAATTTTATCTCTATCTGGTGCTCATGATAAAAGGATTAAAGATATCATGTTCAATACTTTTATATGTTTGTCTAACCTCTTTGGATTCATAAGTATTTGAGTTTAGCTCTCTTACGAGTCAAGATTATTTGCTTAATGATTATCGTCTTGGTGGCTAATTTATGGAGCTTAAAAGGTACACGTCTTTTCAACTTACGTTTCATTGTTTCTTGTTGATTAGCATTAAGATTTGTCGTGGGTAATGTTATTAGTTTTTACACTAAGGTGTTTATGTTGTGTAAGTAATAACAAGGATTAGATCCTTCGGGATTAAAGGAGTTAGATACTTCATCTAGTAGGAGATATAAGGTATTTTACCTCTTTAAACTTTCGGGAAAAGACACGAGTAACTCTTGAGTGAGTCTCACTTAATACATGTCTACAAGTGAGCTAACTAAGAATCTCCCAAGTGATAAGACAACCAACACTTTTGTGATGCTTGCAAATCTAGCAAAACCACAATATTTCATTGATATTTGTAGTACAACGTCTTTTGACATTATACCTTACATTTTCAATTGTGTCTTAAATTCAACCATTCTTTTGTTAAAATTTCATATAAGACACACAAAGAAAAATAAATCATTTGAATTCATTAGGATGATTGGGAGAAAATGATTTATAAACATCTAGGATTTGCACATCAAATTCGACCCATAGTCTTATGATGTTGCATCTCTTGGACATTTACACTCATAGTATTTTAAGTAAATAAACCCAAAGAGTCGAGGAGTCATTGAATTTAACATTCGATGAAAGACCACCTCCTTCTAAGATATCATCTTTGGTAGATGATGACTTAGTCGAAAGTCCAACATTGATAAGACAAGTAAGTCAAGATCAATAACAAGGAAGATGAACTATTAAAATTGAAAAACAACATCTTTTCAAACATTGAGTCAAACAATATGAGGAGTGATACATCCACTCAAATTCATCCACAAAAGAATCCCACATGCTGAGGTGGCACTGTATGATTGGTTTTTTGTGGGAGCCACTCTTACAAAAAACCAATCATCCAACGCCACCTCAGCGTGTGGGATTCTTTTGTGGATGAATTTGAGTGGATGTAGCAAAACTTGAATCATGGGTCATAGTAGTGATTAAAACAAATTTGATAAAAAGTGTTTTTGAACATTAGAGGAAAGCAACCATTAAAACAAAATAGATCTTTCAAAATAGAAAATAATGTAAATCTATGAAAGACTTTTTAATAACCTATGCAAGCTCCAAAAGTAAGGAATAATCACTCAAAGACATTCATAGTTATTCACATGTTCACAATGATTAAGTCCTTTATGACTTATCAAGAACGAGATTAGTAAATCCGTAGGTAAAACTAAACATAGAGAAATGTTTGGAAGTTTACTTGTTCTCACAACAAATAAATCCAACATTATGTTTAGTGCTTGTCTATTTGCTCGTTTTAGATAAGATCCTAAAACAACTCTTTCGGAAGAGCTTGTTTGGATACATCAAAAGGTACTACACAACTAGGAGTATGGTATCCCAAAAGAACAGGAATAGAAACCATAGTGTATACCAAATGGAATTATGTCGGTAATAAGTTGATAAGAAAAGCACAAGTGGTACTTGCACTTTTATACTTACTTACCCAATGATTCTCCAAAACGCTTAAGGTTCTCAAATTAGTATCGGATGGAGAAGCACGTCAACAAGCTCCACTTGAACAAGCTAACTCGCGTCGACAACGGAATTCATCTTATCAACATTGTTATCCCTTCAACAAAGGAAGCATCGACTTCAGCGACAATTCAATCCATTATGTTCTTAATTGACATATTGTGATCCGTCATCATCGCCTTGGTAAAAATGTTCATTGAGGAACATCTTAACTAAGAAAGTCTTATACGTTAACCATTCTGTCAACGTTTTCATGAAACCTTTTGAATGAGAAGCATTCATCATCCCTAGACTTAGGAAAAGACTCATAAGACTTAAAACCTTAGTTTTGAACATTAGGATAAAACCACAAAAATCAAGACAAATCCTTTTGAATTTTTCTTCTGCTGTACCCGCGGAACCCTGAGGCCAAACTAGCGGAACCCTCCCTTTGGTTCCGCCTGGTCCGCCGAATCTGCAGCACATTTTTATTTTAAATTCAAAACCAAACATCTCTTAACTCACAACTTCAACTTACGAACACCTTACCACACGAAAATTAGGGCTCTCACTCACATCTCTTCCAATGCAATCAACTTTGTAACTATTTTTATCATAATTGCATTTTCAATCAAATTATATCACTTTCATCTACATACATTAACTAGAATCTTAGGGTTTATGCATAAACTTGTTAATTCATGAAAAACCTTGGTTGTAAACTAATCATAATTTCCATTAGTTAGAAATTATATCCTCTTTGTTATTGTCATGATTTACCAAACACACCAAGTTCATTGTCTTTCAAAAGTCACTAGAACACCACCTTTCACCACATTGTTAAAACAAATGAAAAACGTCATTGAAACACCACTTGCATAATGTCTCTTGAATGCTAAAGGGAATACATAACTAATATGTATTTTCGGAAACATTCAAACGAAGCCATATTGAATTAGGAGCATTTGGGTTATCTTTTGTTTTATAACATAACATGCATTACAATAATGGTTCAAGCATCAAAATGAGTCAAGATAACCGCACCTCCACATTGTTTTCATATAGGCTTATACTAGAACATCCACATTATAAAAATCATTAATTGAAACTTAAAATTTTGTGTTTTCTAGGAGTCAACATGCCTCCTGCAACATTCTCCGATCACAAGGAAACTCTTAAGTACTTACCCAAACACCATAGGACCAAAGGCCTCACTAAAGATCAAGTTGAAACCTTTAAGAGTCTAGAAAAATGCTACGTTCATGAAGGAAGAACCATTGATCCATCCTTCCTAAAAGGAACACCCATTCGCCAAAACTTTACCGCAATCAACTTTGATTGCCTCCTAGACATCGATGAGCAAATTTGTCCTAGGTTCATCTTAGAATTCTATGCAACCATAAGCCTTTTCTTCGATGACGATGGTGAGTTCTCACTAACCTTTACAACCAATCAAATATCAAACATCATACCCTTGAAAGATTTTGCAACAATTCTTGGTGTCCCTAATGTTGGTACATGTCTCTACACGGATAAGTGGCCCCTTTCTAGTCTTGATTCTATTGAGCGTTATCATCCATACGACACTCCTCTTGCTAATAAGGAAGAAATTCGTGAGCATCTCTTTGTTAGGACCTCAACAACTAAGAAGAATCGTTCGGGAAATGAGGTAGATAAGGACCCTTTTGGTATGAATTCAATGAGCTTAAACCACAATTTAAGAAATGGGAAGAAATTCTTAGAGCCAACGTTATAAGTTCCATAGGAAATAGAGATCATGTCAACACATGTCTTAGCTACGTGCTCTATAGCATTTCCACCGGTCAACCTTTTAACTTAGCCTATTACCTAGCCAAAAGAATGGCCGACATACCCTTGGTAGGAACAACCGCTCTTCCTTATGGAATGCTTCTCACTCGCCTCTTTAGAGCAATCTCACCCATTCCTCCTAATGATAAGGGAATGTGCCTTGACTATTCTCTCGTTCCTCACATTTTCGTCCCTCAAAGTGATAAAAGAGTCTTCAAAGCTAAGGGCAAGCGTACTCGCTCACCTTCACCATCATCATCATCATCATCCGATATGAGCGATGACGATAAACTTCCTAACTCTAAGCTACCCCCTTTAGACTACCTTCAAGAACTCCCCGTCATTAGCAATACATCCGAAGAATTCAAGCAAACCAAAGGAATTTTCAAGTGCTTTGGAAGGTACCTAAGAAAGCTCAATAAGAAGATAGACCGGTTGTGAGATGTGTGATTAAGGAGTGTTTGGCTTATGAAGGGTTTAGAACTTTGTATGTGTTAAACTATGTGATTTGTATTGTTTTTCACTTCCATGCTTTATTACTTTTGTCGGATTATGTTTTGTATGAGCCTTTATGCTATTGACAATATTTGAGGTGTTTGTCAATTTTTTATGCTTATGGAAAATTTCATTAAGTATAGTGAAAATCATTAGCCCCCGGTTAAAGTCCTATGATATGAATGTCTACATGTCCATTTTTTACATTTCATAATAAGACATATAATAAATTTTCATTTTTAAGAGTTTTCGAAAAATTTGAAAATCATCTCGCGGGTCAAAAACGTGGACTGCCTACTTTTCCAGGCTTGGCGGATCTGGCGGCACCCTCAAATGGGTTCCGCCAGTGTAAATTCTGGGTAACCCAGTTTTGGCCTAACGGACCAGACGGAACCCAAAACAGAGTTCCGCCTGTGTTTTGCGAGGGTTCCGCCAGTCACCTGCAGAAAATTTTTGTCATTTTTCTAAATTTCAAAATTTGTAAAGTGTCAAACATTATCTTTAGTGAGAAACATCTTCCCTTACTTCCAATAAACACATTAGGATCACTCTCACTCACTAGAACAATTAGGAAGTTATTTCCCGCCAAAAATTCAAATTCAAACATAACTAACCCAAGGAACCCTTGCAAAGGATCTTTCAAAACCTTTAGAACATTTTCAACCAAATCACTTCCCATGATCACTTAGCATTGAGTGCATAAGTTAGTCTTTCACTCCACCCAATTCCATTGGATTGACATCCAATGATTTGACATGTTCTTGGATATTTTCTAAATCATTAGAAACCTCAACATTTGTATGGTAAAACATCAAATCCAAACACCCCTTCCAACATCTCTTCCACTCTATAAATTTGAAAATTTTGCAACACTTCAAATCACACCATCATCATCAAAATCCCTTCTCCTAAAGCTTCAAAACCACACCTTTGAAATGACTAAATCCAACGCCTCATCCGAATCATCAAAATCCCTTGCAAAAACCGCTAGGAGTAGTGTAAAACCTTGTTGCTTCAACAAAACCATCAAATCAAGCTCATCATCATCAAGTGATGCATCACTTGACATTTCTTCACCTATCCAAGATTTCCTTAACCTTACTACCTCAACACCATCCTCAACACCTTGCAATACCAATGTGATCACTATTCAAGATTTGCTTATTCTTGCTACTCCAACACCCTTTCCAACACATTGCAACATCAACATAGCCACTATTCCGCCACCAACTAGACCTTCAAGTGATTCAACATCACCTTCTCAACAATCTCAGCCATAAAAAACTCCATCACCTCAATCACCAACACTTACACCAATGGAACTCTTCCATACACCACCAACGTCACCACTACCCTATTTGGAAACTTTAGACGACCTATCACCTAAATCATCAAGCCCTCCGTCATTGTCACTCTTTGACGCCATTGCTCAAATGGAAACCCAACAACAACCAAGTTTCCAACCAAATGAGTCATTAGATGATGCACCTCATCAACCATAATTGGTTGAACGTTTAGCTTACTGTTATGCTAGACCATCAATTTTTCCACAAGATCAAGGTCATACACACCTACAATCTTTTGTGTTTCACCCAATTTACAAAGACCTTCATGGTAATCCTTCCGGAGAACCAAGCTTCCGCCACTTTATTCAACAACAAGAACAACCACAACCACAACAAGAACCACCACAACCACAACAACCACCACCACAAGAGCATCCCCAACACTTTGAATCTCTATTTCCTTCGTATAAGAAAATAGAAGCATCCATATGGGAAAAATCTCCAAACCTTAATGATGAGATTGACACTCATTTAAACCACCTTCATGCCTTCAAACGTATGGTTGACTCTCAAATCAACCATATTATGGTTTTACAAACAACGTTACACTCATCTAGTGAAGGAACCAAAAACACCTCTCAACCATCCACATTTGCTCCTTCAAGTTCAACCCATCCACCACCAACAAATCAAACCTCTCTTCCACCAAACTTTCCCCTCCATGATTGCGGACATTGCGAAAGAACCGCTCACATTAGTGAAAGGTGTCGAACGGAAATTCGCGAGCTATCCGAAGAAATGAGGTTTATCCTAAACCACATTTTGGACCATCTACAATCCTTGTCTTACCCATCTCAAGTTTAGAGTCTCCAAAATGAAACAAAACCGTTTCTTTTGGAAAATGTTTACCATTAAAACTAACAAACCAAGTTGAGAGCACCAACACCAAAACCAACAAACCAAAACCGTTTCACCTACACAACCTTCAAAATAAAGCCCGCTACACCCTTCAACATACATTTTCATCCTTAAACAACATTAGCCTTGTTTTTGGAAAATGTTTCTCATTAAGGATAATGATGCTTTTCTTTTATAAATGTAGGATTTTGTGTTCTTAGTTTCTTTTTCTTTTTCTTTTTATTCTTAGAAGTAGGATGTTTTCTTCCTAATTTCTTGTCTTTGACTTTCTATAAGTCGAATTTTATATGAAATGAATTTCATTCTACTATAAGGTATGCATTGTTTGTTGACCATTTAGGTATTGTGAGTAAACTATGCCTTGCTATGGTAGCATACATATATCTTGTGTTTTAGAAACTAACCTTCCTTTTTGTAGGATCATTATCCATGTTTTCTTTCCTTGATACTCCATTTGGGGGAGTAAAATTTAAGGGGGAGCATGAGAATTACATTATTCCGCTTCGTAACTCTTAGTTGTATTTTAGACATAAAGTGCTTTCATGACTTGTTCTACACTTGTCTTGTGCGGCAACTAACATTTTTTTTGTAGGTTCAAAATCGATGTCTCCTTTCTTGGCACTCCATTTAGGGGGAGTATTGTCCAAGGGGGAGCACTTGGATCATTATGTTCTCTTCTTTTTGTTTTGACAAAAAGGGGGAAATTTTATATTAAACTTGTTTCTCATTTTTTTCTAACTCTTGCATATTACATCTTCTTAGCAAAAACAAGTTCTAATACAAACTTTATAAGACTTAACACTAAATCTTGTGGCTTACTTACAAATAAAGTTTATGTTTTATCATCAACAAAAAGAGGGAGATTGTTAATACAAATATCGCCTAAAAACGTTATTTATATTTTACGATCTTTGCTAAGTTTTGTTAATGACAAAATATGAACTTTAGTTTATAGTAATAACATCACTTTAGTTTTAAGTCTTGTATAACTAGGTTTACATTTCTTTTTAAGCAAAACATTGTTTTTATTTCTTTATTTAGAAAGTGTCATGTCAAATCATGCAATTATGGTAAGCTTGTGTGTTTCACTTACCATAAGGTCTTACATATTTTTGGAAGCATTCCGCTTTTGATTCAATGTGTTTGACTAGAATTTAGTTGATGTGATCTTGGTTTGTTTGGAAAGATTTATTGCAAAACCTACTGCAAGCCTGGTGGAACCCTGGGGGTACACGGGCGGAACCCATCTGAGGGTTCCGCCGTATCCGCCAGACCTACTGTTTGTTTTGCTATAAATGCCAAGCCACTTGCTAATTTTCATCCATCACTTTAGGACATATATTTCATATATTCTTTCAACTAACTTAGTAACATTTGACTTGTGTGATCCTCTTATGTAGCAAGGGAGTTCACAAGTGCATCCAAGAAGTTACAAGTTTCAACTCTAAAGTTGCAAGACTTGTTAGCATTCTTATGTATAAGCTTTGGTAGTTTATACTTCATTTGTATCGTGTGTAAAAGTGATCGGTTAGTATTTTTGGCCTAAAAATACATAAGTGTAATGGGAGTTGTTGTAACCTTGTAAAAGAACTAACGGGAGTGGTTGTACCCTTGTAAAAGAACTCGACACCTAGCCTAGAGTCGAAAATAGTGGATAGGCGACGTTTGGTTGGTTCTACCTTGAACTAGGACTCGGTATCTAGCTTTGTACCGGAAGAAGTGTAAGCGACGTTGTAAAGGTTTCTCCACCGGGAAAGGAGCTTGTTGATTAGTGCTTATAACTCTCGAGTTGGAAACTCGGGGCATGGATGTAGGGCAAGGAAAAAGAGTCCTTGTAGCCGAACCACGATAAACAATCGTGTTGTGGTTTGATCGTTTCTTTCTTTGTCTTTGCTTATTACATATTGTCTTTAGTTAGAATTGTTAACTACACGTAAAGCTTTTCAAATAATCAAACAAGTAATTTGAGTTTATATCTTTAAACAAACGTAAAGTTTTAAAAGATAATCAAGTGAAAAAGCGGTAAACTATTCAACTCCCCTTCTAGTTTTCCACAGGGGTGTTTTTAATGCTATTAATGTAGAATGAGGGTTGTACATTGTGTTTAAATGATTGTAATATTGGGTGTAGGGGTGTTTTTAATGCTGTTAATGTAGAATGAGGGTTGTACATTGTTTTTAAATGATTGTAATATTAGGTGTAGGGGTGTTTTTAATGCTATTAATGTAGAGTTCTAAGGAAAATGGTTTGAATTTCGATTAATGCTAGTTTTTGTTGTACACAATGCTTTGGTTGTTGTAATTATGAAAATTGCTTACTTTAAAGTGTTGTAAACCATGCATCATTTTTTGTAGATCTGAATTTTTTGGAGAGAGAGTTATTCCTCTATTATAGATTTGTTAGCTTGAAAATAAGGTTTACCTTGCATGAAAAATGGAAAGTGAAATTGATTGATTTGAAGATTGTCACCTAGATGTCGCCCAACACTCGCCCAACCTCACCCAGCCTCACCCACTACTCGCCGAGCCTCAAAACTTACCCAACACTAGGGATGAGCATTTCGTACCGAATACCGGAACCGTACCGGTACCGTACCAAAACGGTACCGATCCCGATATACGGTACGGTACCGGTACTACTAAATAAGGAGGAAAAAAAATCGGTACCACTAATTCGGTACGGTACCAGTACCAAATCGGGAAATTCCCGGAAAAAAAAAGGGGAAAATCCCGATTTCCCGGTACCGGTACCGGTACCGATACCCGAATCCCGTTCGGTACGGTACCGGTACCCTAATTTATGCTCGGGAAAAATTCGGTACCACTAATTCGGTACGGTACCGATACGGTACCGGTACCGTGCTCATCCCTACCCAACACTTTGCCCAGCCCTCGCCCAGGCTCAAGACTTGCTCAACACTCGCCCATCACTCGTTGGCATACACGTGTACGGTTAAAAAGTAATCTACTAATCAATCTAGCTAACGAATAATATTTAAAATCTCATTTTGGAAAAATGTATGTGCGATGTTCAATTTCGTAAAGTACTATTTGAAACGGGCTTTTTAAAAAAAATTCTCAATTAAGAAACATGTAAAAGGAATTATCATTTCAGTTTCATGTCTCCTAATTATTTGCTAAGGCGGTTGTGGTGCTCCTTGAGCCTTGCTAACAATTTGAACTGTATTATGTTTTGTCTAATAGCAAGCCTGCTAAATTCTTTCACGAGAATAACGTTTAACTTTTTTTAACACTAGCATGGTACTCGTGCAAAGCAGCGGTTCAGAAACGAATATCGTTCAAAGATTTTTTAGATTATAGGGTACCCGACGTAGAATCATTATCACGAAAGTTAGTGATCGAAAAATATTTCAAATTTTGGTTATAAGGTATTAACCATCGTAACGCGCGGGTACCATGTGAATGTAATTTTTACATTCATTTATTTCTTTGCATATTTTAGGAGAAAGCCAGAATATTAAATTTTAATTATCATACCCTACAAGAGCTGTATATCTATTTTGTTGTTCAATAAGTGAACATAAATATGTGGTAGTCCAACGGTTAGCATATTTGCTTCCTGGATTCGATTTCTATTTGTGTTGACTGAAAATTTAAAGTCTTCTATAAATAGATGTCCTAAATGCTTAATATATAAAATATCAAGTGTAGCGTGTGACGGTAGCTAATTTATCATTGTACTTTTTATTTACATGTGAACTTAGTGTCAACTTAGGGTTATTATTATTATTATTATTATTATTATTATTATTATTATTATTTCACAAACAACATAATTTTATTTAAAAATAGCAAGAAGCTAGGAAAACAAATTACAAAATAGAAGGAATCAATGGGTTTTGAAGCCAATTGTTCCAAGATATATTAGCTTTCCTATTCCTATTTGTTTACCACAAGGAAAAGTGCTAGTGATCTTGTCGAAGATCTCATTTCGGGCCATACAATGACTGCTGAAAATGAATTGGTTTCGAAAGTTCCATAAGGTCCAAAACACCACTCCAAAGATAGCTTCTAGCATCAATTTCCTCTTCTTTTGAAAATGCAACGTACTCATATACATCTTGAACATATACATCTTGAAGGGATGAAGGAGTTAGGCAAGGTGTAATTCCAACCAATTGAAAACTTTGAGCCAAACACATGTTGCATGGATACAAGTCCATAACGAATGATGTAATGTTTGAGGCGAAGACGAGCAGTTGGGACAAAGAATAAACTTAAGCTCAACAACTATACTGCTAAGATTCTACCGAGTATGGGGGCGATCACGAAGAGCACGCCATACAAAAATGTTAACTTTCTTCGGAATAAAACGACACCATCTAGTTGAGATGTAAGCGTCCGGAAGTAAAACATCATCTAAATGAATAAGTGTCTTTTTAACAACGAAACCAAAATTGGGATCTAGGGAGCCATACCCATTCATCTCTAGCCTCGGTAAGGATAATTGGGAGAAGTAATGAAGACAAGGTACTTAACTTATTTGAGGTAATACCACCTGAGATCATACAAGTCTATATCCAATTCCAATCGTCGTTCCACATTTCCCGAATCATACAATCTTGTTCCACCTCCAAAAGAAACAAGTGAGGGAATCGATGTTGAAGCGGGGTGTCACCTATCCAATGGTCTTTTTGTTAGTTTATGGACATTATTTTAGTAGTCGTATATTAGGATCGAACTCGAGACCACGGGATTGCACACTTTACGTATGAGAATTAAAGATTAATAATTAAATATAAAATGTTGTATTTAATTATTTATTATACAAATATATCTAACGATAGTTAGTATTTAACGGAAAATGACTAACGGCCTTTAAAAACAAAAGAGAAGGACTAGAATGAAAATTAGATGTCAAGAAGGTTCCGGATTCCCTATCTTTGATAGACCCATCGGTTTGGAAGGGTTTTAACCCAATCCATACAAAACTTGGACTCTAAGTTTCTTGTAGTATATATACAAATCAAGGATTATTGTTTATATACACATTCGTACCTTCTCCTAATACACGATTACTTTATCCCTTAATAGTCAATCAACCAATATTGAATTCATACGAATGAGATTATATTGGATGCAATGGCAGTACATGATAATCTATTATGCATGTGCGCATGATATTTATTATACATGCATGACATGTATGATAATATTAATCCATGCAAAGTGTTATTGTATATCGTGTATTAAGCAAACAAAATTTGTTTTGGTTTTAATTTGTGTTATCTTTACTAGCATAACTTTAATTCGTTATAGTACGTGTGTACAAGAACGTGATATAATCACACTATTTATTGATTCTTGGATTGAATTACAAAATAGGTAAGGGGTAATTCTTATAATCCACATAAACCCTAATTAGGGTTCTTGAGTTGAAGATTGCATTTGATTCTTCTTCGGGCTAGAATCACTACGGTACGTTTACTATTTATATTTGATTAATTAATTACATGTTATATGATCTTGTTATAACGCTTTCGCATATGCTTACTTGATGTGTTTGGTTTATTTATATGATATTATAATTCCAACAGTGGCATCTAGAGCCGTTATAATGTGTAATTAATTATCGAAACGCATAAAAATTGAATCTTGATTCGTTTAATTACATTTTTTAGGGTTTTTTGATTCCTAACCCTAATTTTTTTAATTGGGTCGATTGACCTATTACTGTTTTAGGGTTTTGGTTTTGATTTTTTTTAATATGATTAGAAACCCTAGGATGTCATGTAATTGGTTATGCGTTTTAGTAAACGATCTTGGTGCAATATGTTAATTGTTAAACATAATCCATGAAAAGTGCATGTTTGCATGGATTTTATTTTGTGATAATTTAAACGGTTTAAATTGAATATTGATTAAATATTAACTTATATCGAAACATGTAAATTTATTAATAGATGTCGAATGGGGGAAGACTCCAATATTAAGTAATCAATTATGTGCTATGTGGTATTTGTTTAGTTTTGGCTTACGCAATCGATTTATCGATGTATGTGACTCTTTTTTCTTTGAAGAAGAAAGCCTTAATTGATTAAATGCAAAATACACCTAGACTTGATTATTAATAGGACTATTGAATAAATTTGCATGTGGCTACATGTTTTATACATATTTAATTGTTATGATTATGTATATGTTTATTTGGTTGTGTTATTTTTTATTATATATTACTTGTTTTTGTTTATTATTATGTTTGACATGTTTATAAACGAAAAGGGTAATTTTTGAACAGAAAAATAATATGGACTAAATAAATGGCGAAATTGTTTTGGTTTTAAGAGTAAATTTCAAAGGAATTGTTGATTGATGTTTTTGTACATAGTGTGCGAAAGGCGGACCGAAGGTTGCCATCCAATGTACTTGTAGAGAGGGGTTTTTAAAGCTCATGCACCTACTGGTTCTCTACAACTGCTTGGTTGCCGACTCTAGACTTACCTATATCACTATATTATGTACATTGTCATCTTAAGGGTGAATTCACCACAATTCCACAATGATTATCCGAAACACTAAGCCTTAGGGCTTATGCAAAAGTACGATATAGTGGACGATAAATGTTGGTAATTCTTTAATTGGTGAACCCGATACCTCAATCAAAACTTTGTTGTTTTACTCTTAGCAAATTGGTAATAAAAATGTTTTGTAAAACCAATGTTATGAAGTTGTATGCATGCTTCTTCATACATTATTTTGATTACACGTCAAAATTTAGTACCCTTATAAAATTAAGTCAAATGCCATCTAATTAAGAACACTTGAAGTTGTAATTTACGTCATGTGAGAACTTGGCGAGATTGCAATGGAGAGGTAAATTTCGTAATTTCATTGCTAGCAGATCAACTAATGTAATGGATTTATGAGTTTGCAGTTTTTAAGTTAAACGACTTAAATTGAGTAGGAAGTGAGATCTTGGACTCAAGGCATTAGATGGGGATGAAACATGCTTACTTTGGAAAAGTTTTGTGAAAGTAAATCCCATAATGATTTAGGAATTGCGATATGATATTAGCAATTATTGTTCGACAATTACCTTGTTGAATACTACTATGTCAATTTAGATCCTAGCTTTAAGAAAATACTATGGTTTATATGAATATTTACAAATGGGTATTTTATTTTTTTAAAGATCTAATTATCGAAAATACTGAAATTGAATTTTGTAATTCGTTTTAATGTATTAATGCAACGTTCAAACTGTAAACGCACTTTGGACTTTGGTAAATTGATCTCGTTTTGTTTTCAAACAAATATTTAATTAAGAATAATTTACTTAAAAGACAAAAGAAGTCTCCTTTCTATGAAAGAAGAGTCAGACACAATCCTATTCCTTTTCATGAATGAGAAAGGATAATAAGAATATTAGATATGTCTAAATTCTAATATAACTCATAGCAAATTTTTTAATAGTTAAGAAAATTGCAAATATTTTCCATAGAGATTTTATCATCCTCATTCGGTGATTAAATTCTTAGTAACAAATATGATATTTGGTTAACAGAAAATTATGTATGACATTGTATGAGTTATTATATTTAGAAGCTAGACTAATTACCGCAAAATGTTTAAAGACAAACTAGTTGTTTTGACTCTTTTAAAGGTGCTACATACATTGTAGGATGGTAGACCTATTAAGGAAGAAATTGCATGCCCAATTTTTTAAGTTAATCGCATTTGGTGGATAGTCCATCATTTACAAAGTAGAATACACACTTTAGTGCATAAGTAATTGTTACGTATGGACATTTAAAGGTGTAGGAAAGTTAAAAGCACAATATTGATTTTCACTGGATATGAAACACTTACAGTGTTGTCAAATTCAGTGGGAGTATTGTGTACTTATTACTGAATAAGGAATTATTGTAATGATCTTTAATTCAGTGGGAGTTACAAGCTTTGACATCTTGGTAGCTAAAGATATTACTTTCCAAGTGTAGACACTAATACTTTTAAGGATAGTCTTGTACGTTTCCTTATTAGACATTGGTGTTCTATAACTACTTGTTATGCTAAAATATATGACACACTCATATTGATCACATAACCAAATGCATGGCGTGTTGTTTATCAAATATATGAGGTTGTCCCATGCACAAGTGGGAGAAATGTTATCTTTAATGTGTGCAAGAAACAACTCATTAAGATATGATTTAATAGATTCTTTTGACTGCAAGGTAAGAGAATAACGTTCTAATATGTATTATACTAATCTAATTCAAGAAACACTTGGTGTTACAATTTATGTTATGTGAGAGTTTAGCTAGATTGCAACAACAAGGTGAATTTCATATTTTCATTACTAGCAGATCAACTGATGTAATTGAACTATGAGAATTTGCAGTTCCTAAATTAGATACTTATTAGAACATGTGTCAGTATGATATCAAGACTACTTTAATTTGTATATTTATGAATTCATGGAATGACATAAATTAATAAAGTAATCTAATGCTGCTTCAATCTGAATATTTATGTGTTCCTGAAATGACATAAATATATAAAGAAATGATGTTATTTACATTATTATGAAGTAATAAATTAACTTGAAATTACTATTAAAACCAAGAGATGGTGTTCATAATTACTTTAGTTAAACATGTTTATGTTTCATTGTAAAGATATAAACATAAAGTCTTTTAATTGTTACAAGACTTATAATAAAGTAAGACGTTATATTGTTATGTTTTTTTAATTAAGACATATACATGAAGTTATTAAATTGTTAAATGACTTATAACGTATAGTGGGATTATAACAGTTTATGTTTTCTTGTAGAGACATGGACATGAAGTGACTTTGTCAAAAGTACTTGTGTTATAAAGCATGTAATTGGCTTGGAAAAATTATTATACCATTAAAATGATTTAGTTGGTAAATAGATAAGTCAAAAGAAATATGGTTATCTTAAATATTGTTAGATTGTCTTACAATATTAATCTTGATGAAATGCCAAATGTTTATGGTATGTTCAGTTAGGAAAATCAAACTCTTGTTATATCGTTTGATTAATGATAACTATGATTTCTTTTCTTCCAAAAGTTATCAAGGTTAGAATATTGAGTATGACTTGGACATATTTAATAAAACTCCAACCTAGAAGATTAATACAACATGATGAAATGTGATGAATATGATGAATCACGTTAAGTTCTTAAATTAAAGTTCTAAATTTGTTTAACTGCTTATGAAGAGGTTATTAACAAAGTAAAGTCAGGAACAGTCAATAAGTATTTGTAATATCCCAAAAGAGAACATTGTATTGTTGTTTTATTTGCTAAGTATTTAAAGATAGTCTTTAAATTGCTAAAAGCAAGTGGGAGTTTTGATCTTTAAAAGATAAAATTATAAGATACATAATCTTCTAAAATACACTAGTAAATATCATGATGAAGTTTGACATTTAAATGTTAAATCTCAACATGATAATAAAGTTTGACATTTAAATATTAAATCTCAAGATGATGGAATTATCATTCATAGAATAACAATATATCTAAGATATTTGATTAATATGCTGAGGGCTATGATTTACAGGATTATTGTAAACCTGATAATCATTATGATACATTACCAAATATGAAATTGGGTAAAGTACACATGCTATGAATGATTAAGATGCTGTCCATAAAGATAATCAATTTTATAAACTTGGTTTATCTTAATAGTTAGACTAGAAAATAAAGATGAGTTTCTTCAAAGATAAAGTAACCATTGTGGTTTAAATCTTTATATAGAAATCATATGGACAATATTGTACACGTATTTAATGCATGTCTCATGACAAGATTATTAATCACACTTAAGCAATTAACTGTGATTGAATATTCTTTTCTAAACGCATTAAATATATAAAGATTATGATTGTCATATTTATGAAATTGACAATGGAATATCAAAACTCTTTCTTGAGTGATTACTTGAGCGAGGACGATAAGTAATCAAAAGGAGTTTATGAATTCAAATAAATCTTTGGAAGTGTACAAAGTGCAATAATCCATGGATGGGTAAATGCATGCATCTAGAAGATTACTCTTATGTTTAATTATTAAATTCATGTTTTGATTTATAATTGAAATAAAATCAATTTTAAGTATTCCTAAAAGCTAGTGGGAGTATTATGTTTAATTTCTTGAATTATATATGTTGTAGAACATATAAAAGGTAACATTCCATGTAAGTTAAAAGTTAAGTCTTAGTTTGAAATGAAACTTTAAAGATTTAGAAAATAAGACATACAACCTTGGAATGAATATTTATTGTTGAAACATGTGCGGTAAATGAATCTATATAACATGATATATTATTTAGAAAGTCTAAATGGATATGTATAACATGAATAAAATCTAATTATGACTCAAAGATTTTTCATGAACATCATGTTTTGTTGTATCATGCTTGATTACAAGATGATTTGACAATATTAATATCTAATTAAAAAGTTATTAGATAACTTTTGTAATATTCTAAATGAATATGTTTGATTATAGAATCACATCCTAAATCTGGAACAGCTTCCGAATTCTATAGATGAACAATTTTCAATTGTTGTGAAAATTGTCATAGCCAACAAACTTGAAAGTTTGAAGGGCATCAAACATTACATAATAGATATTAATGTTTACGGAAAGTTTTAATAGTATATTGTTGTTGCATACAATGATGCTAAATGAAATTGAGATGACACTCAATACTAGTTATGGTAAAGGTTTCATCTTTGGCTATATGTACTAGTTGTGCTTAATAAGAGCATAGTTGCATTATACATTAAGAGAACAAGAATACTTTAAACTTTAAAATATTTAGAAGTTTGATTTTCATAAATTGGTGGTTAAGGATGTCACACATTTTATGAAATATTATATGGCATAATCAAAATTGTTGAGTATGCACATATAAAAACTTCAATAGTTGAATTCTTAAAATAAGTATTCTTAAAATTTCAATAGATCAAAGTTGGATGATTTATGCCTTGTCAACAAGTATGAATGTCACTACTTGAGACATAATTCATCAACAAGAGTTATCATGCATTGATCTATTTAGTATTTGGATAAGGGATGTTAAACAATTATTAATAAATTTAAATACATGGTATGTTTAATTTATAATATATTGTATCCTATATTTGTATGTTTAATCCATGAATAAATATTATTCTAAATTGTCCATTGTCAGTTGATAATTTGGGAATATTATTAAATCAAGACAAATCTGAAGGTTAGTATAATATACATAAAGAATATTGATGCGTAGTCATACTATTTCAGATGATATTCAATGATACCGAATATAGGACTTATCCCAACTATATGATGTTACTTTATGGAATCTTGCCATTAAGTAAATCATGAGAAGTTATCCTCAGACTTGAGATGCAAGATAAGTGTCATAAATGTAGTACATTTTTGTTGAACAACTTAACACTATACGTAACTGGTAGTCATAAGGGTTGTTTTCGGAAGTGTTACAAAGTTTGTGGGTTTTGCTTGTAGTCAAGATAGAATTTGTTCCTTCAAATTTATTTTTGAAGTTTAATACTGTTGGGCCCCTCGTAGGGTTGTCAAGATGTTTGCATGACCGTGCCCAAGATCTCTCCTGAATATGTTCAAAAAATTTGGTAATCTTGATCAATCACAAACAACGAGAAACAAAATGGTTAATTAAGGAATGACTTTGATCCATATCCTTATTAACGTGGTATTAGAAACAAAAGGATAATAATAATGAGAAATCATTAAAAGGTTTTTCCAGGAGCCTTACTCGAGATCGTACTAGAGGCATCGGCGTGTTGCTAGACACTAACCGATGTGATTACACTATTAAAATATGTCCAAGTGGGAGCTGTTAGTTTATGGACATTATTTTAGTAGTCGTATGTTAGGATCGAACTCGAGACCACGAGATTGCACACTTTACGTATGAGAATTAAAGATTAATAATTAAATATAAAATGTTGTATTTAATTATTTATTATACAAATATATCTAACGATAGTTAGTATTTAACGAAAAATAACTAACGGCCTTTAAAATCAAAAGAGAAGGACTAGAATGAAAATTAGATGTCAAGAAGGTTCCGGATTCTCTATCTTTGATAGGCCCATCGGTTTGGAAGGATTTTAACCCAATCCATACAAAACTTGGACTTTAAGTTGCTTGTAGTATATATACAAATCAAGGATTATTGTTTATATACACATTCATACCTTCTCCTAATACACGATTACTTTATCCCTTAATAGTCAGTCAACCAATATTGAATTCATACGAATGAGGTTCTATTGGATGCAATGGCAGTACATGATAATCTATTATGCATGTGCGCATGATATTTATTATACATGCATGACATGTGTGATAATATTAATCCATGCAACGTGTTATTGTATATCGTGTATTAAGCAAACAAAATTTGTTTTGGTTTTAATTTGTGTTATCTTTACTAGCATAACTTTAATTCGTTATAGTACGTGTGTAAGAACGTGATACAATCACACTATTGATTGATTATTGGATTGAATTACAAAAGAGGTAAGGGGTAATTCTTATAATCCACATAAACCTTAATTAGGGTTCTTGAGTTGAAGATTGCATTTGATTCTTGTTCGGGCTAGAATCACTACGGTACGTTTACTATTTATATTTGATTAATTAATTACATGTTATATGATCTTGTTATAACGCTTTCGCATATGTTTACTTGATGTGTTTGGTTTATTTATATGATATTATAATTCCAACACTTTCCATGATCGACTTGTTCTACATGTCCACTTAAGTTTTACAAGAAGGTGGCTTTTGAAGGATGTTTTACATGTTTCGCATTGCTACCATATGGTTTAAATATAAATGCTAAAAGTATTTACAGATGAATTCAACCCTATTCCTTTTCATCAATGAAAATAATACTATTCATTTTGGCTCCTTATGTGGTTCACTGTACACACAAAACAAACATGATCTTTGAGCAAAACTGCAAACCGACCCCATATATACCACTATTATGAATCCACCAATCTATTTCAAGATACTGTATTTATTATGAATCCAACAATCATGCTATTTCAAGAAAATAAATTAAAAGAGCTACGTGAAGGAAGAAACCAATGACCATTATTGGTGTGTCACATCCTAATAACTAAAACATATTTCATAGCAATAATACTCAATAACTGTTATTGAAGCATGTGTGTCTTATAATACATTACAAAAAGTACCACTTACTCACAAAAAATAAAGAAGAATAAAAATACAAACATCATCCGCCAGTGAAAACAAAAAAACGAACGGCGAATGGAACCGATGCAGCATGGCACGATTGGCGGTGCCACTCATCTAGAAAATGCCCCAATAGCATATGAATACTACAGTGCATCGTGCACTCTAATGGTCGTTATTGGTTTACTATTATTTTGTGCAATAATAATATCAAAACTAATTGTAAGTACATAAATCATAATGACCAAATTGTAAAAGCTACAAGTAAAGTTATATAAAATATATCATAATGTACGCATAGGTGAACCTACGTCGCTACTATGTGGTGCCCGGGAACCACTTAAAAAAAATGTATAAAGGCGATCTACAAAATATTTTTTGGACTTACCTAAAAAATAAACAAGGAGCTACCTTAAACTGCTCTCACTGGGAGCATGACCATGGGAGGGAAATGCCCATCTCACGAGTGACAACATTGGGGGGTGTTGTTGTGGAGCGTGAGGAGGAAAAAAAAGTGACGGCTCACCGCATAGGGTGGTGTGCCATTTGTGGGTTCCCTTGTGTTTTTATTTTTCATTATCTCGCTTTATGAGTATGGGTAGGTTGTTTTGTGAGGTACGTTTGTATAAAAGTAAGTATTTTAATAAAATGTGAAGGAGGTCAGAGGTATGATTATTGGGGGTGAAAAGTGAGATAGTAAAAAGAAGTAAATAGAGAGAGAGAGAGCTAATGCGACATTGAGGTGAAATGTGAAATGATGTAACTATTGAAAGTAGTATTTAGATAAAAAATAAAAAAAAAAAAAAAAAAAAAAAAAAAAAAAAGGCTGAAAATATTGCCGACATTGTTTTTTAAGAAATATGGACGAAGATTAAGGATGGGTCATATGCTAATGGCACACTCGACTTGTGATATATTGAAAACATGGTGCATCGTCCCACTTTATTATTTTTCTATTTCAATATTGTATGTGTGATTAGAAACGTAATTGAATACAAAACCATATCTCATAAAAGATAATCAAGGTCCCACTTTATGATATGGCACATGTCCCAATTTATTACATTGAGGTTCCATATCTTAAAAGATAATCATATACGTTTCTAACTCTTCTTATTTTCTATTTCTGTATTACATGAAGTGATGATATTTGAAATTCAAGCAGGCTTCATATTTTATCAAGTGGGGTTTTACTTTAATTATATATATACTTTACCTTCATTATTCTAAAGTCTAATAATACGTTATGTATTATTTTTAACTTGCTCAATTATTTTACATTGAATTGTGTAACTAGATTTAAGATTGTACATTTCATTGGATAATAACTTTATAATCCATCTACCTTGAAAATAAGAAAATAATTTACTTATAAAATAATAATTATTTGTACTTGTTGATAAAGAAAACCTATAGCAATTTTATCACACATATGGAGAGAGCATTTTCAAGTTAATAATGATGGAACAAATGACTTGTTCAATTGAGAAGCAATATTTAAAACTGACAAAGTACGCTTTTATACATTCCATAAACTTGTTATATAGTATACACATTTGTTAATTAATTTGTTTATTTTGAAAATTTTAAGTATATTGAAAGCATAATTAATAGATTATTTAGTAGACAAATATAAGTATGTGCGAAAAGAAAATAATGTGTAAAAATTATCTTTCATGTGTTTAGTTCTCGTGAAGAGTTACTAGACTAGGTGCAGAAAACGAGACTTTTGTTGGTTACGTTGTTGTAATCAAAACACCAAAGGCTAACGAAAGTGTAATTTTTTTCAGGGTGATCGTAGTGGTATATTTGTTAGTAAGAAAAAATCTACTAAAAACACTGGTAGTAAAAAATACGATTGTCCATTTGAACTGAGGTGTCAACTTCTTACAAGTTGTGGGCTATCAAGTTTACATGAGCAAGCAATGTATTTGTATCAAGGTCAGGCTATACCACTTGATGTGGTTGATACCACTTGATGTTCACACGGTAAAAACTATTCAATCCACCCCTTTTCTAGTTTTCCACAAGTTGGACATGCACCTGACCTGCACATTCCTAACAAAATTCAAGTCTCGACTAACAACTTCTTCTTCTTCTTCTTCTGAGTGGTGAACCTAAAAAAGTTTCGAGATTTATTTGGATAATGAGGAATAAAATATATGTTGTTTGAGTAAAACTATAAGAATACATGTTTAAAATTGTTGAAGATTTTGAGTATTTATAGTTGAAAATAGGGTAGTGTAAAAAATTTTATTCTTTTTATATATCCAACAGAAACATTTAGAAGGGGGCCCTACAAATTGCACATGAACCAAGAGGCGAGTTGCTTACCTTTATTGAGGGCTTTTGGTGTGAGGGCTCACGCCCACTATCACTAGTCTAATATTTAATCAATCATTTCAGTAAGAATGAATCCCTCATTCTAGAGTGTATATTGAAAACGTCCGGAGTGTATTTTAGCCTGGGCTAAGATTAAGTCTTGGAGGTTGAAACAAAATAATAGATGGACAAGATGGGTATTTTGTCGGAATGGTCAAAAGTAAGATTTTGAGCATTTATAGTTCAAAAATAGGGTAGTGTAAGAAATTTTATTCTTTTTATATATCCAACAGAAACATTTAGAAGGGGGCCCCACAAATTGCACGTGAACCAAGAGGCGAGTTGCTTACCTTTATCGAGCCTTTTTCTCCCTCTCGTGCGTGACCATGCTAAGAGCAAGTAGTGGCGTGGCGCATGACATAGGGCTTTTGGTGTGAGGGCTCACGCCCACTATCACTAGTCTAATATTTAATCAATCATTTCAGTAACAATGAATCCATCAATCTAGAGTGTATATTGAAAACGTCCGGAGTGTACTTTAGCCTAGGCTAAGATTAAATCTTGGAGGTTGAAACAAAATAATAGATGAGATGGGTATTTTGTCGGAATGGTCAAAAGTTGTGCGACCACAAGTCTACATGCATATGCTTTTTTTTTTTTTTTTTTTTTTTTTTTTTTTTTTTTTTTTTGTTAAATGTATTTCATTTTCACACTTAGTATTTTCTCTACTCTAGTAGGAATTAAGAATATATATATATATATATATATATATATATATATATATATATAGAGAGAGAGAGAGAGAGAGAGAGAGAGAGAGAGTGAGGATCACATGCGGATTTTGGATTTTAGTGCGGACGGACGGACAGATCTGGACCGTCCATCTAGATCTAATCTAGATCTAATCACACACACGCGCTATTATGGCGGTACCAATTGACCATGCAAATGATTTTTTTTTTTTAATTTTTTTTCCTTTTGAGGGCTCCTTACTATTGTTGTCTTCTTTCATTTTTTTATTTTTTCAGATTTTTCTAAGCATTTTTTTTTTTTTTTTTTTTTTTTTTTTTTTTGTGATTTTGAGTCCTACCACGATATTCATAATATTATGAGTTCTACTGTGATATTAACGATATTTACTTAAAGAGTTACTTTGATATTTGTAAAAAAACTTAATATCGCTGTTTTTTTTATTACGATATTAAGAAAAGTTACGGTCATATTAAGAAAATTAACTTTGACATAAAGAAATTATGATAATTATGGTGATATTAACGATATTATGATACGGTGATATTTATAAAACGGTGATATTATAAACCAACCGTGATACTAAGCTTTTTTTACATGTAAAAATAAACCATGATATTAAAAACACAAGATAGTTACACTGATATTAACAATTTTATTAAGAAAAAGTTTTTATGATATTAAAAAAGTTATTGTGATATTAAAATTTTAATTAAAAGAAAAGGCTTATGTGATATCAGATCTTGACTTATGTAAAAAAATTCAAAATTAGACGCTAATATCACAATACCTTTAATGATGAAAACGACTCTTTTTTTGAAATTTTTTTCAGCGATTTTTAATAACTTGTTATCCTCTTTCTTTTTTTTAATTTTTTCATATTTTTTTGAATTTTTGAAGAAAAAAAAAGCTAATATGATATTAAGTATTAACTACTTTTAAAAAAGACGGGATATTTACGATATCGTCACTCCGCTTTTTTGACTAAAGATAAGGTGGTTGACTAGATGGATAGCTCTTATTTTATTCCGCACCATCTCTACTTAGATGTCAATCCTCATCCGATCCTCTCCCTATATATATATATATATATATATATATATATATATATATATATATATATATATATATATATATATATATATATATTTGGTTGTGTTTTGTTTGGTTTAACATTTAATGTAATAATTTGAGTACCCCTTCAACCAAACGCCCTTGGCTATAAAAATGACACTATTCTAGCTCAACAACCTCATTACATTTTCAACCAAGGTGTCGTAGACTCGTAGTTGCTCCAATGGAGATTCCTAAAGTTGAAATTCGATCAAAAAAGCTGATAAAACCATCCATTCCAACTCCACCCACCCTTCACCACCACAAGATGGGCTTCAAAGATGAAGTGGTTGCCGCCATAAATCACTACAAAAAAAAGTGAGATTGTTCACGCTTATTTGTACACAGTTTGCAAATGGTGAACTTTTATTTTGTTTTGTACACACATAAACCTGTGTATAAAATATTTATGGTTGTCACGCTAAAATGCGTGTATATTAAAAAGAAGTTGACAATTTTGTGCGTGTACAATATATTGCTTAATAAAAACCACAAACATATAAAAGAACACCTACAAAAGCGTGTACAAATGTGAATATAAAAGTTATAAAAAGATCAACTCCTTTTTTCCTATCTGGCAAAAACTTTTTTATAAAAAAAACTCACTTTTCTCCTACCTCTCCTACCTGGCAAAAACTATACAAAAAATCCCCAAATCAATATCCACTCGTTTCCCAATTGAGAGTACAATAAATCCCCAAATCGTTACTAAATCATCTCTAACTAAATCGATCAAATTCATAAACCCTAATTTTTACTATCAGCTTTACCATCTCAAAATCAGTTGCAGAGCTTAATGATCGGTGGTGTTTAATCTGTGGTGTTAAACGGTGGTGTTTAATCGGTGGTGTTATACGGTGGTGTTTAATTGGTGGTGTTTAATCTGTGGTGTTAAACGGTGGTGTTTAATCGGTGGTGTTATACGGTGGTGTTTAATTGGTGGTGTTAATCGGTGGTGTTAATCTGTGTGTTTAATCGGAAGCTAGGGTTTGAATTGTCCAGCAGAGCTTGTTAATCGGAAGCTAGGTATAAACAATTTATACGCGTTTATTTAAGTATAATATCTGAATAATGTCTTGCTTGTTTCGCATGAGTTGTCGCTTTCTGGTATTGTTTTTTATGTGTTTTTGATAATGCTAGGTAGCTGCATTGTTAATGTATGGCCTTAAGATTAGTTTGCGCGTTAGTTTAGTTTTAATTCACTGATGATTGGAAATAGCTGAGTTGGTATGATATCGAGCTATTGCGTTGTTTAGCAAGCAATAGGAGGTTCTGATAGTTCTTAAGCTCGTGATCTCGTGTGTTGTTCGTTTGACGGTAAGCTGAGAGATTGGAAAGTCTGACTGGTTTTTTGTGTCTAGGATGTTTTATGTGATGTAAATTGATTATTGTGGCCTCTATAGAAAAATTCATACTGTTACGGACTGAGTGATTGTTTGGCCTGCACATGTTTAGAAAAGAGCCACCATTGATCTCTATTGTGACTTTTTTAGAAAAAAGGAAGGGGGTTTTATATCTAAAAAAGAGTTGAAAATTTGGAAAACGTGATTAGATGATATTTTCTAGAAAAAGCGAAAAATGCAAGGGATTTTTGAATGCGAGTTATAATAATGTGTGTGTGTTGCTAATTCTTATTTTGAGTTTTGAATAGTATAGTATTTAGCTAGTACTGAGTGTTTGAACAATTTTTTCAAAAAAAATATCATGTGTGACCGTTGGAAAATTACATGTCATTAACAACAATTAGGACTTAATAAATATAGTATATGAATGAATTGAAACTTGTAGCTATAGCCTTTTTTCTCTTTACACATAACATTTTGGGAATTTATTAAAACCAATAAGTTTTCAATTCTGATTTTAGGCATTGTATCAAAGTTTTTCAAACTGCGTTTCCGGATCTCTATAATGTTGCTTCTACTTCTGCTGATACTCGTACATGTGACAAACAGGTGAGTATGTGGTTTCTTGTTTATTTTGCTGTTAAGATAAAAATTCAGTCCCTTGTTTAAAAGATTATATGTTTTTTCAGCCCTCTTCTAGCGTATCGCCCGTCTTGGATCACTATTCACCCGTAATGGACCATTACTCACCCGCCATGGATCACTACCCGGGTATGTATTATATTTAATTAACTATTTACAGAAACTTCAGAAAGTTATTGGAACATAATTGCATTTTTGATCAGATTCTGTTGTAGTTGTTTGACGTATGTCACTCATTAGTTTTTGAGCATGTTATTACGTTATTCAATATCTAGTTATCATGTTTGAACTGTATAAACTGCAAAAAAAAACCGAACGAGATTGATTGGGTGTAGTAAAGTGTGACACTGTGTTTGAACTGTGTAAACTGCAAAAAAAACCGAACGAGATTGATTGGGTGTAGGAAAAAATTTGTGTTTGGGATAAAGTGTTCAGTTGCTTATCTGCTGGTCCTTTAAATGCTGATACGAAGATTTTTAGTGGTTGGATAGAAATTGCTTGTTCTAAGAGTAAGTAAGCACATAAACTTGACCTGCTTAAGCAATACCAAACAGCCTAGGAATGAACTTTTCTTAGGATAGGCTTGTTTAAAACTCTGCGCAAATCAGGAAACTGAAACAGGACCAGCACTGGTTAATGGTTATGTGCGTCCAGTTCTTGGCTTTTTTTTTGCCTGATTAAGTTCAAAACCGGATTTTTGTTAATGATTTTTTTTTTCTTTTATTCGAAAGAGATGAAATTTTTACGCAAGTAGCTAAACTTGAATTGCTAGCCAGTAGTTAAACTTAATTGCTTGTATGGATTAGCAGATATAGGTTGTTGCTTTAGTGTGATTGACGTAGATGCTTGTCTTTTAGACTGATGAGTCATGAGTGAGATCATTGTTGATGCTGATATACTCAGTTTAAGTAGAAACCATAAAAGGTTTATGACGATCAGATATTGATATATTGATATAAGGACATCCATATGCTGTTGCTTTAATGGGGTATCGGCATTGCATATTTCTAAGGGTAATTATAGATTTATAGGCGCGGTGAAGTTGGGTTTTCTTTATGTTACATTGCATCTATGACACTAAGTCAGCTATAGGATTGTTGATGCTTATTTGTTCCATCTTGCAGAATTTACTTGGTCTTTAGGAGGAAATCTTGACTATAAATCACCATAGCATGATCATCAGATGCAGTTCTGAAAACAGAGTGTTTGCTTCACTTGTTCATGCTCTTAACATAGTCCTGGTTTATTGATTTAGAAACTGCCCTGCACCCATCTAGAACCTGTTAACACTTCTTCAAACCAAATTAAGTTATAAATTTCTTTTATTCATGCTGTTATTATGCTAAAACTTTGTAAAGCTTTATAAATATATGATGCATTAAACTGGTTAATGCACTTTGAAATGTATATATAGTACAATATATATGTTTGAAATGTTGGCGTTCTTGACCCGTCCAAGATAAAATATGACCTAATAAACGTGGCTTTTCTGCTATCTGTAGATTAGAGACAAAAGATTGGAGCTTGTTGCTTAGGAGCTTGTTGAAGACAAGAGTTGGATTTCATCATTCTCATCCTAAACTGTGTAATCAGAATGATTTTATTTTGTAGATTCAATTGCAATTTGAAAAAAATTGTGTAATCAGATTCAATTGCAGATTTCTAGTTGTAATCAGATTTCTATTTGCAGATTCAATATTGTGTAATCAGATTTCTATTTGCAGATTTCTAGTTGTAATCAGATTTGTAATTTGCAGATTCAATTGCAGATTTCTAGTTGTATGTATAATTTGCAGATTTCTAGTTGTGATTTTGTAGTTGAGAAAATCTGCAGATTTCTAGTTGTATGTATAATTTGCAGATTTCTATTTGCAGATTTCAATTGATTTGTACTTTTAGCATTTGTACACGCTTTTTAGTGTGTAGAGTGATGGTCTATTTTTATATACTTTTAGCGTTTCTACACGCTTTTTGGTGTGTATTTTATCATTTCTACACGCTTTTTAGTGTGTAGAATGATGGTATGTTGTTCACAAATACAAGCGTGTACTTTATAACAATTTCTACACGCTTACTATCGTTTACTTTTATATGATTGTCCACACTAAAACATGTGAATTAATTTGTGACGCCCATATACTACACGGAATAGTGTGCGTGTACTTAAATTTTTTACACACTTTCATATGTGAAAATCTAACAATATAATAGTGTATAATGAGGTCCTTTATTGTAGTGAATGTTCGTCTAATTCTCTTCTACTCCACCGTCGGTGATGGTCCAGACTCCACTAGCAACTTCCTTACCCACCTTGAAAACTCGTTAGCTCAATGTTTGTCACGACTCTACCCTTTGGCTGGCAGATATAACCACCACATTCGCACTATTGAATGCAATGATGAAGGGGCTGAATTCATACAAGCTCGAGTTCTAAGCAATGTAAAGCTTCAAGATATACTTGATCCGAAACTAAACCCTGAAATACTAAACAATTTGCTTCCATGTGGAGTATGTGATGCTGGTGCAATCAGTGACCCGTTGCTTGCGGTACAAGTAACGATGTTTGATTGTGGTGGTTTGGCATTAGGTGTGTCGGTTTCACACAAGGTTGCTGATGCAGGAACATTGTGTATCTTTCTTAATGATTGGGCTGCACTGAGTCGAGAGGAAATTACTCTAGACTCAATTTGTCCCTCTTTTAATTCATCGGTTTTTCTTCCTCCTAGAGGATTCATGGATTACGATCCACCCTTGCCTCGAACCTTCAAGAGCAAATTTGAAAATAAATATAAAACCAAACGGTTTTCATTTAGTGAAGAGGCGATATCACTTATTAGAGCAAAAAATAATGGTGGTCGAAGATACTCCAGGGTTCAGTTGGTTTCCGCTATGATATGGAAGGCACTTATTGATGTGGATCAAGAAAAACATGGTCATGCACGAGCATCGGTGCTTCATCAACCGGTAAACTTACGAGGAAAAACAGCACCACCTATACCAAACGACGCCTGTGGGAATTTAGGGGGATTTATCATCACCCAATGCTCGATAGCTCAAAAATCAATGGGTTTTACATGCTTATTGGATTTGTTACACGATTCAATCAAGAAAACAGTTGACAATCTTGGAAAATTAAGTTCCAAGAGCGAAGAATTCCAGACTTTTGTTTTCAATTCATTTGTAACGAGTGAAACTTATGACGAGCTGGTGAGTGTGTTCCCGTTCACCAGTTGGTGCAAGTTTCCATTCTATGAAGTGGATTTCGGGTTGGGGAGGCCGGTGTGGGTGGCAAGCTCCGCAGGGCCGGCCAGTATGGTTACTCTAATGGATGGTCAAGGTGGTTTTGGGGTAGATGCATATGTGAATTTGGAAGTAGAAGACATGCAACGTTTTGAACGTTTGTTAGACATGAGTTTATGGTCGAGTGAATAGCACACTGAGGAGGAGGTCTGAAGTTGTTTTACGAAAGAGAGCTTCTGGATATGTTTGAAGTTGTAATACTCATCTTTACGAAACTATAATTTAACAAGCTCTATAAGATATATGTTTAATGTTCAAATCAATGTTTAAAACCCGATTTTTAATTGATTCAGTCGAGTCGTCGGTTTACTGGGTCACCATTTCAATCGTTGGGTCGAGCCGGTTTTATACATATGTATATTTCTCATAACAACTTTGATATAGTACCAGGTATTTGTCTAATATAAATCTTACATTCGATTAATTGAGCTAAAAATAAAAAATGACACTATTGGGTTTTAGTATTTTATTTTTATATCTACAATAATAAAAAAAGTGCAAAAACAATCAATTAAATAGTTCTAGTAACAACAGATCTATAGTCTTAATTTATAAAAATGAGATGACTCAATGATATTTTTATGATGGGGACAAGATTGAAACGTGAAACCAATCTTCTCTATAGCGTAGAGGGGTTCGCATCCGTAGAGCTCTCGAATAGAATTTTGGTTAAGGCTTAACGTCTCTACACTGTAGAGACAAACACCTCTTTACACTGTAGATGCGTCGATTCCAGAATCTTCTAATATTATCTAATTCGTTTTTTACTTTAATTAGGCTACTCTCTCTACAAGTTTTACTTCCCTATAAATATAGCCATTATTAACATTGTATGGGATATCTTGGATCAGTAATATAATTGTGTTTTAGAGTTTTATCTTTTGTTTGGGTTTTATTCCCTTGAGGTGTGTCTCATGTATCAACCCTTGGTTTAGGGTTTAAAAAAGTGCAAAAACAATCAATTAAATAGTTCTAGTAACAACAGATCTATAGTCTTAATTTATAAAAATGAGATGACTCAATGATATTTTTATGATGGGGACAAGATTGAAACGTGAAACCAATCTTCTCTATAGCGTAGAGGGGTTCGCATCCGTAGAGCTCTCGAATAGAATTTTGGTTAAGGCTTAACGTCTCTACACTGTAGAGACAAACACCTCTTTACACTGTAGATGCGTCGATTCCAGAATCTTCTAATATTATCTAATTCGTTTTTTACTTTAATTAGGCTACTCTCTCTACAAGTTTTACTTCCCTATAAATATAGCCATTATTAACATTGTATGGGATATCTTGGATCAGTAATATAATTGTGTTTTAGAGTTTTATCTTTTGTTTGGGTTTTATTCCCTTGAGGTGTGTCTCATGTATCAACCCTTGGTTTAGGGTTTATCAAGATTCGCTTCTGCGTCCTGTGTCAGTTTGCATCAGAGCTTGTTAGTCTCTTGGTGGGGATTGGTATAGAAGGTTCGGTGTCAATTAATGTCTAGAGCTTGTTAGTATCATAGATGGTGAATGGTGTAGAAGATCCAAAAACCCATACTGTTGGTCGGGTACAGCCGACCGAAGACATCGATCGTGCGATCAACGATCTCACATCCAAATTCGTAAGTATGTCAATTATGCTTGAAGAGATCTGATCCACGATCGAGGGTGGCGGTGGTAATCACTCAAATCGGGGGTGGTGGTGGTTATCACTGAAATCTTGAGGGTAACCGTTTTGATAATCCTAGATTCCTTTGTACAAAGAAGGTTTCTTTGAAAATTATGAGCATGACCAATCTCCAAACAAGTATAGAGACAAAAGGAATTTGGGTCTTCAGATGAGGAAGGAGATGGAGACTATGGGTTTTTGACTGGAGGTCCAAGAGGAGGAAATCGTAGTCCTAGGGTTTTGAAGAGGAGGAAAAAGGATCGACATGGTTATGGAGATCAACAAAGATACCGTGTTAAGACCGAGATTCCTTATTTTATATAGAATCTTGATCTTGAATCTCTGTTGGATTGGTTGTATAAAGTTGATAAGTTCTTTGACATCATGGATGTTTTCTAAGAAGAGCAAGTCAAGATTGTAGTTTATAAGTTACTTGGAGAAGCTGAAGCTTGGAGACAAAACGAGCAAGACATTCCCTTTAGGTTTTAATGTTCATTGAAGAGTATATACTCCTGCTTTGTTAACTGGTGAACTATTTTTGCATGAACTTTTTAGTTAAGGCATGAGACTATTTTTGTAATCATAAGTAAACCATTAATATTTTACTATTTATACGGATCTTTTTTTCTGTTAAATATAAGTTGCTAATAGTATGTGTCATGAAAGAATTGCATTATTTCAGAGCAATTTTGCCAAAATAATTTTATTGAAAAAAAATTAGGCCAATCAGAGATCTTGATTTTGACACGTATGCGAAATAAGACATTTCTATTGGACAATAGAAAGTCAAAATTAAATCAATTTGGTAAATATTAAAAAAAAAAATTGTGTAATAAAATAGTTATAATACTTGTGCACAGACATAGTTTTAAAATTTCGTTTTGATTATGTATTATTATCGATTAAGAAATGAACTACATAACATGTATCAAATGGTTTTACTTGGTGGACTAAAAATAAAAAATCATATGTATAATACTTTTGGATTAAAAAATATATTTTGTTATTCAAGCAAAATCACATGCAGATTAGTATCTGAAAATGATATTTCACTCTTGTGTTCGAAACATCTAAGAGATATCACACATTGAACTCTTGTGTTCAAAACATCTAAGACATATCAAACATTGAGCTCTTGTGTTCAAAATATCTAAGACATATCAAACATTGAACTCTTGTATTCAAACATTTATGACATATCAAACATTGAACTTTTGTGTAAGTTTTAAGAACTACATTTAGTATTTACCTATACTTGTAACAATGCTTTTTCAAGATCTTCAATTATTTCCACAAACTCTATGAACTCACCAACATTCGTGTTAACACTTTTAACATGTTTATCTTAGGTCCATAATGAACAAGGCTGGCACGGAGGGTCATGGATACTCAAGAAGGTTATAAATTTTATTATCATTCGAAAACCTCATGTAATTTAATTTGTAAACCTTGAAACTACTAGGACCTCATTTTGTAAAATCTGATATTTATATAATTTGAATGATAAATCTTTTAAAATGATTCAATTAGAGTTTGTTTTCTATTGTTATAACTATTGTGCCATGAAGTAACTACCAGTTTAAATTTCGCTGCGTATCATGAAGTTAGGGATGTTACAGATTGGTATCAGAGCTATAGTTATAGAGAAACGGGTCTAATCGAGACCTAAACTATAACCACCTTTACAAACAAAACATTTTATAACTTTTCGCTCTATGTGCCTTCCATCCTCCAAACGATTATGTGACTTCTAGGTAGTTTATGCTACACAAACATATTAGTATATTGATATATACACACTCGATATACTTTCAATCATTTTATCTAAACGATGGACTAAACATATCTGCGTATGCATATTCTAAGGCATTATGGCACAATCATATTTTCCTAATCATGTATCTACTCGTGCATTTTAGGATTACGAAACTTCCTCAAAGACATTGTAACTGATTACAATGGTCTTTCCTATTTCCTAGACATTGTAATTTATACAATGGTCTCAATTATTTTTCAGACACTGTAAGTCCTACAGCGGTCTCTATTATATCCTCAAATACTGTAAGTCCTACAGTGGTCTTGATGCAGGTTTTACTGGCCATATCTTAAATTTGTAATATGTCTCGATTACCTAAGGTCTACCTAAATGCACTAACGGACAGTGTATCAGGTCGTGTGTAGATTAGTAACTGGTACAACCGAGGTCGTCCCAAGAGCTATGTGTGATGGATCCTAATTTAAGTCTAAGTGTCACATTTTAAGATGGTTTTAATTTGAAATGATTAATTAAACTAAAAAGCAGAAATGAAATAAAAACTAAAAGTAAACGAAGTTGTGAGCAGTGGGAGAAAGAGTACTAGCCTAGTTAGCCATCCTATATTGTTTATGATCATGTTCTCTATTAAACTATTCTAACTCTTAAAGTGGGGCGGACATAAATCACTAGGTTCCTTTGGTCGATTTCCCTAGCCTATCTCCCTAGAATCCTGTCAGGAACCAAAGGCACTACCCTCTGTAAGTAAGACGCCGTAAAGTAGACTAGTTTGAGTCATTAAGTGCCACTACATGCTAGATTTATCTTTGTATCGCTCGGTCTCTCGGATCTTAGACCATACTTTAATTACTTAAGTTTATCCAACCCAGAAGGTGGTCCTTTGATCGATTTGCACATAAGGCAAATGGCTAGTTGTCATCCCAACCATTTCCCTCGCAACCTAACTACACTAGGGTCCTTTGGTCGATTCGCCTAGCGTACGAAGTACAACCGGTTCTTCTAAACTACCACAACTAAAGGATCTACAATAAACTAAGCATGCACACACTAGAAACATTATGAAAAGTACGAAAACATAATCAAAACAATATATAAATCAAAACTAGGCTAGCACCAAAGGTGCTTATCCAAACATAAAGTAAATTAAACCAACAATGATGAATAAAACATGAATTGAATTAGACATAATGTTTGATACAAATTACTTGATGTAGAGCTAATAATGATGATGATTGCAGGTGAATTCTCCCTTGAAAGATGGCTTGGAACTGCTGGAAATTGTCCTGAAATGGTGCCCTAGTCGACCCCTAGGAGAGGGGTGAGAAGAGATACTAAAAAGTGGTGAATTAGGGCTGTATTTATAGGCCCCGTCAACGTTACAACGTAACCTAAGTTTATGGTTACGGCGTAACTGAAGCTATGGCGGAGCTGATGTTATGGCTATGGCGTAACTGAAGCTATGGCGTAGCTGATGTTATGGTTCTAGCGTAACTTAGGCTATGGCATAACTGAAGTTATGGCTATGGCATAGCTTCATCAGCTTTTAACTCCATTTACCTTAGTAACTTAGGCCCTTGTGTTCCTTCATTATTTTGATGAAAATCAACACATAAATGTGTTATCAAATATAATTTGAGCTCCAAACTTCAAATGTAGTACTATTACGACGTAATCTTCATGCTGGTTACGTCGTAATTTCTTTAATTTCTCATTCTAAATACTTATTACGTCGTAACCTCATACATTGGTTACGGCGTAACCTTCATAGTCATGAAATCTTCAAAGTCCTATAGAATATTACGGCGTAACCTATTGTGATAGTTACGCCGTAATCTTTGATTTGCGTTGACTTGGTCTTCGTGTTTGAATTAATAACTACGGCGTAAGTGGAGAATGTAACTACGCCATAACTTCTGCATACTTAATGGTATGTGTGAAAACACATACATTTTCTTTATAAAAAACGGACTCAAAAGACAAAAAACATAATGAAAATGCCATATATATACAGTGTATCTTTATTTTCAGAACCCTGTTAAATGCGGGAACTGCAAGAACTCCAATTTTGCATTAGAAAAAATGCATGTTCATATAAAACATGTATGTTTTCTTACATACACCTTAATACACATACCTGCATAACATACATGTTCAAATAAAACCCTGTTAAGTGCAACATATCAATGCAAAATGGTTTTATATGAACATGCATGTTTTCTAATGCAAAATTGGAGTTCTCATAGTTCCCGCACTTAACATGGTTCTTAAAATAAAGCCCCATATATATATATATATATATATATATATATATATATATATATA
The DNA here is from genome assembly GCA_030686995.1 of Artemisia argyi. Classification (NCBI taxonomy): domain Eukaryota; kingdom Viridiplantae; phylum Streptophyta; class Magnoliopsida; order Asterales; family Asteraceae; genus Artemisia; species Artemisia argyi. The sequence continues at coordinate 67,550,297 of CM060685.1, read as the reverse complement.
TATATATATATATATATATACTAGCTTTCAAAGCCCACCCGATGGGCGGGCATGACTTATAATTATCGTTGGCATATTTAGGGTGGTCAAGACATGTTGAAAGAAAGGGTTATATTTTCAGAAGAAAAATAAAATGAATGAATACACATAAAAGAAACACTATTAATGATTCCAAGTTCAATAACAAACATCAAATAAATATTACCAAGATTCGATACAACAGTTACACAATGAGTCCAGAATCTCGATCTTGAATCTTCAAACATACCTCTATCTTGTGTTTAAAGGCTATCTCCAATTCCTATTATCTAATAATCTTTCAGTGCCGCATTGCAATTTGAGGATCAAACAATATGTCGGCTATGTGTATAGTTGACCAGATGTTTATCTATCTATGAAATAACTATATTACCGTAATACATATGCTCACATTTCAAGGGATATTCAATGAAAATGACCATGTGCTTGTACATGAATCGTTCTCTTAAAAGAGAAGTACAGAAAATGGGTCAAAATTAATTTAATCCTTTTCTACTACCGAAAATACAACTTATCTAATTCTTTCACAATACTAAAAAAGAAAGTCAATAAGTGATCAGGTGCAATATCCCTATTTACATTGTACAATTAAGATGACACGAGCCAAGTCACATAAAAACTTAGCCAAAAACTTTCTACTTGACATATCACCACCAAGCTCGAAATAAAAACTTGCGCTTCCCTGGCTAAAAGTAACTAAATGGAACAAAATGCTCTTGAAATATTTGCACTCTTTTATATAATATACTTCATCCATCCCAAACTAAATTTCCACATAGACATTGTATATAAGGGTTCACTTCCAAAATACAACCTAACAAAAAATATTTCAAAAACAACAAGTGTGCATTTCGCAAGCGACCATATAATTTGAGATGGAGGTAGTATAAGTTTTCAACACCAAACTCATAAATCATATCCTAAACTTCACTAATATAGCCGCAACAACCGACACAGCCATAAGTCATAACGAATATTGCGTTGCTTAAAAAATATCTTTTTCATATAGGGACAAAATGGTCAAATGTTAGAAGTACAAAAGAACTACCTTGGCGATATCTTCAGGAAATTTCTCGGATGTGAATTGAAAAAAGTAATCAACTTATGCTGATCATCTAACTTCGGATTCGACTTGAATGACCTTTCAAAATTTAGAGCAGTTCCCGGATACATAAAATTCTGATGAATCAACTCCTCAACCCCCCTTAGCTCAGTTGACCACCCATACAAATTGCTCCTTACCTTTCCTTGGCGACGGCCAATGGAACAGATTCAGCCTGCAATGGAATTGGTAAACACCAAAGTCACAGATCAACCTAGTTAATGCATATTCATCATGATTTAGTTATTTAAAAAATACATACTATAAGTTAACAAACTAACTTACCCATATGCGGTATTTGCACCATAAATATGGCTCGAATTTGCTAACTAAAACTGATCAGGAATTAAATTTCTATAGCTACCTTGAGGCTGGAAGCTTTATCTGCATACATGTCTTCGGTTAAGCCATCATGAGATTAGGCTATGATTCAAATGGACTAAAACGGTTAGATCGTGTGGAACCACGACTCCTGTTTGAGGACCAGCAACAAACGGGTCGCTTGTTTCAAAAGAATTTAGTGATGGTGCCCAATATATGGGCTGCGGGGCAGATGTGTAACCTTTAGGTAACGTGTCAAAATGGACAAAAATATTTTGAAGGTTTTCATCATCAAACAAAATACACTTTTGCAACTTACGAACCATTTAACCTATTACTTGGTTTCACCCCTTAGAGATAAAACAGAACACGAATGGACCCATTTACGTATATCTAATAGCTATAAATTAATATGGAATTTTAAATTTGACGCCCAATTAATCTCTGCATCCAAATCTTCATCTGGATCATCTCTCTTCCTCCTTGCCCTCCCTAACCTCACATCCGTTTTCAAAACCGACTCCTTTAGAATATAATACCTCGCCATTATCATAATCTCGAAGAACAATGACCACATATTTGAAAAGAGGGATGAGTGTTAAAGTCCATAAAATGAATGGGAGTACACAAAAATTTCTTCATTTGTTTCTGAGTGATGAATATCTTTTGCAAATGTGCTTTTGTAAACATAAAGAGGCGAAATGCTGAGGTCACCATAGACTACACCAAGACTCTGATAAGCCAGCAGCAAAGTTTTGCTCCAAAAATCCTCTAATGCATTGAACAAACGGTTGTAGGTCCATGCTCAACTGTTTCACCTGCACATTGCATGTTTCGGCACCTGCATAGCAGTTTTTGAGAGTGGTTGTAATAAAAGGAACTCGCAGTTGGTTGGCATTCCTGTATTTTTCATTGTGTTTAATCCGAAAACAGCCCATGTTCAACTTGCTTCACCTGCACAATGCATGTTTGACCCATAATTCTACACAGCTCAATTTTCAACCCATTAGAGCTACCAACTTAACTTCTAAAAAATCATAGGTATTGCAAAGTCAGTTTTGAATCTATTATGTTGTGCTAATCGTAATGTGCAATTAGAGTATTGGTCAAATGGATCATATGATTTCATTGTTCCTTTATTTTTGATATATATATATATATATATAAAAAAAAAAAAAAAAAAAAAAAAAAAAAAAAAAAAAAACCAATAAGATTAACAGAACACATTTAAAAAATTGACATTTGCTAAGAGCCTAAGATCAACAACGCATTTATGTTTATAAAATATTTAAAATTCATACAGAAAAGTGTTTCAGTGTTTGCAATTCATCCCAAATGAGCCAACGTTTTGAGATTAGCTTACTTTCCAGGTGTATGGGCTTATTCATGATTGAAAAAGATCATGAGCCAACGTTTGTACTTATCAAGTCGAGCTTATAAGCTTATAGTCCAAAAAAAAGAGTTTATGAGATTTTCAATTTTAAGTAAGCTCATAAGAGAAAAAAATATTCAATTCCGAAGATATTTATACGTTTTGTGAAATATTCTGGTAGAGACCCATGTCCATCCCGTTGTATGCTATCGGAGTGTACATCCACTTATGATCAAAACTCAGGAATTGCAAGAATGCACGAAGATTATTAGACACTGGTAAGTGGTAACATGTTTTAATCTTTAAGTTAAAAAATTGGCTTTTTTCTTTTTCATTTTAATGACACCATATGATATATAATATAATCTTAGTCTCTACTAATCTTACCTTGATTTAAAGCTGCAAGAACTTCACATAATGAACTGCTTCTTCAAGCATTGTGCTGATGTCAACTTTTGTACCATTTGACACAAGGGATGGAAGAGTTTTAAGTCTTCATTAATTCTTTCTCCGCGTTTATGTAAAAGTGAAACCGAAACCCATATTAGCTTATTAACTCAAATACTAAACACACACATCAGTTTGTTGAAATATATAAAGTGACTAATGCACCCTAACTTATAAAAGCTTACCCTGGTACATCCCTTCTTCCATCGCTATTAATTTGATGACTTTCTTTGCCGCCATCATCTTCAATTATCATCTTATGATTCTTATTTGGTGGCGCGTTTTTGTTCTTTTCTATTAAAAGGACGTTGAGTTACACTTTGTAAGATTTTCATCATAAGTTGATGATAAAGTTTATGGAAAAGGTTTAGAAAAATTTTTATGAATAAAGAGAATGGATTTGTAGCGTGTGATTTTATTAAAAATTTATGACAGAAGAAGACCGATACATAAGCATCCTTTCATTAGAAAGCCTGTATTTAGCATCCTTTTCAAAAGCTTTATAACTCTACATAAAGCAATGAATCAAAGCCCATCCTATAACTTCCTCCGTGCCTTTAAACCATAAATTAAAGTAGACATTAGTCGAAAGCTATACAGAGTCAAGGGAAGTACGGTAATGTATATATAGAGAAAAGATAACTGCAAGAATTCATGAAGATTATTAGACACTGGTAACATGTTTTAACCTTTAAGTAAGTTAAAAAATAGGCTTTTTTTACTTTTTCTTTTTAATGACACAATATGATATATAATATAATCTTAGTCTCTACTAATCTTACCTTGATTTGAAGCTGCAAGAACTTTTATGGTCTATTCCTATTGTCTCAGGCAATTTGGCTAAATAAAAAATCTGCCACTTTTATGGTCTAATCAGATTTATAAAAGGTCGTTCCCAAAAATAAAAATTAAACAAAAGTTTCTCTTTTAATAAGAATTTAAATTTATATTAGAGCATGAGTTGTGCCTGCACCTCAGCCATTTTCAGAGTGATTGCAAATTTTATGCTCCCATCATCAGTATCCCTATAAACATGGCGTTGCACAATCAATTTAAAACATTTTGTTAGCCCAGCATCGGAAGCCATAAAATTAGACACAGTGGTTGACCAGGCACTCTATGGCTTGTTCTCACCCGTGCTTGGGTTTTGACATCCAGACTGGGCTTTGACATCGGCCATTTATGTGCAGCAAATAGGAGAATATCAGTGGATGTAGCTATTTATAGTGTTATAGTGAGATATTGTAACAATATAACTTTTCAAGTCATAGATAAACCTAACAAATATTTATGTGAACATATTTTACCTATTGATTATTTGATAGTTTTGCTAACCAAAGAGACTCATATTGATAGAAAATTACCAGCACTTTTAAGTAGGAAATGTCTCAATTAAGCTTTTCTCCACCGGAAGAAACTAAATGTAATTCTAGAGTAAGAAGTTGCACGTAACGGGTTGCCTTTTCTGCAACAAACATGTAAAGCCTCGTGTATTTATCAGATGAGCGAGTCTTGTCGGTCCTTTCATTTCCACTCCAGTCTCTCTTGCCACTGTTAATAACAAAAGAAAAAAATTGCAAATTATAAAGGCCGAGGGGAATCCACCAATTGCCATGAATGTTAAAAATGAAACCACAAATATCAACATGAAACTTCTAGCCTGCAAGTTTATATCCATATATGCATATATTAAGATCGATGTTAAATGAATTTTACATCTATCCTACATTTTTAGTTTTAACATCCTGAATATAGTGTATAACCTCAATTGAGCTGTAACTTGAGCCAACATGATAGAATATTTTTCCAAGACCAAGAGATAATGCTAAAAAGATGGCGAGACGCAGCCGGTAGTATCCAAGATCACGATGCATGTAGAAGTGACAATTTCGACCCAATTAATTATGAACGGGGCGATTTGGGAAAGGTTCCATCTATAACTGGTCAACGTGTAATTTCAATACCATGAAACGGATTACCTTGAATTCAGGACAATCTCGTTTGTGCTGAAGCTCCAAACCAAAAGCCTAAAGTAATACATACCAATATTAGCAATCAAAAGATAAAAATCACTGAGTGTATATAAAATATCCAACGCGAAGCATTAGTTGACAAAGTGGCTCGGGCGTCGCACCTCTTTCTATAAGTTCAAACTTATAAACATTAGAATCTTCACTAATGCTATAATTGACGTCGCACCATTGACTGGACCAGGTTCCCGGGTCACAACGCAAACACATAATTAGTCAAGATCAAATCTTTAAAACAAAATTGCAACAGCGATACCGACGTGTATCAACCTTAGCATCATAGTTGAACACTGCATTGCAATTACAGCCCCTTAATGATAATTAAGAATACAAAAATATAGCTATGATTTTGAAAGATATAATATGTACCAGTTCACCTCTTTGTTTCTTGTATGATATCCAAAAGTTGCGCGTTCACACCTGTTTAAAGATTGGGAAATAAAGGTTTATGTATGATCTTTGATAAAAAAAAAAAAAAAAAAAAAAAAAAAAAAAAAAAAAAAAAGAAGAAACTTACTTGACCTGACCCTACTGATTCAAGACCAGCATAACAATCAGGGTTAATGATAGTAGTTTGAATATTGAGCTCAATAAGGATTGCATCTGGAAAGTCATGTTGAGATGCTTGTTCTGTCTATATAGGGTGTTTGGCAGATGGCCTTGTACCATGAGTAAAAGACTTTTGGATTCTATTATTTCTAAGCTGGTTGGTACTAAGGTGGTGGTCCAATTAAGTTTTAAAAGTATAGATTTGAGAGGTTACATACACATGAGCTTACATAGCAACAACCCCGGCTTCAGAACATTTTTCCAAAACATACCCATAAGGCCATAATAGAGTTTGCAAAACAGGTGGGTATGCTTAATTTGATAGCAATTCATAATGAGTATTTTTTTATAAAAGTAAAAATGGCCGGTTGGATAGCTTCTTTTCAAAGGTAAATCTCTGTAACGCTTCACAAAACTCGTATACATTTGAAAACTTCTGACCAACCCCATAAATGGCTGATTTCTAAACAGATACTATAGTCAGCCCTACAAACTCATCATTTTCTTGATCACTCATGTCAGCTTTAGTAGGTTGTGGGCGGTGTGCTCTTTTTCTACCTGATTTTGCCTCCCTAGAATCATCTTCTTTAGTAGTTGATCCGCCACTTTTTCTCTGTGATTTTTTACTTTCCGAATTTTCTTCATTAGTTTTCTGCCCTTTTCCTGGAGATTTTTGCATCACAGAATCAGAGACTTTTGTGGGCTAGCATTAGCACCAACTTTCCAAGTTGGTGTCCATTTTTGTTTTTTGACTGCATCAGCTGGGCTAGCATTGACATCCATTTCATTCTGACTATTGGCCTTTTTCCATTTTGAAGATCGGTTATAAATAGCTAATGCTTCATATTCTGACAACTCCAGACTTTTCGTTCTGATTTGATGCCTATATATACATCTTAGCTATAGCTTTTATTGTTAGTTTTTTATACTTGAGTTGTTTTGAACTGGTGTATATAAGTTATAATCCAAATATGACGTTATCGGCTGTAGATGATAAGTTTCGAGTGTTAGGCTATACTTAATCTGGTTATGACTATTTTACTTAGGAGTAGATGCAACATAATTGATTAGTATTATCTTATCATTTAGGATCACTTTATGAAGGGTTGTTTGGGATTGCCTGTTTAACTACTCATTCAGGGTTACAACATAGCAGATAAGTGGGTATATTGAACAATCATAAATACTTTTTAGTCTTTTATAAATGGAATTTGCGAATATCAGAAATGCATCCAAACACAGTCTCTTGAAATCTGTTATGCTACTGCAATGCCAAACACCCTCTAATTCAGCAAAAATCAGATATAAATAGCAAACTTGGCATTTTAAGGTTAGATTGTGAACATTATGGCCATGCCAAATTCAGCTATCTTACCCACTTCTATTATAGTCTTTCAAAGATAACTTCAAATATTTTTACAAAAAAATCAGCGATGTACACTTATAGTTCATTAGATACGATAACAAATTTAGGTCCAAATTCAGCGTAGAACAGAATCATAATAAAAAATTCAGCGTAAAAGTATACATTTGGTGCAGTTCTTTGTTAGTACAGAACATAAACATTTAAATCGTTCATTTTTTTTAGTCATCAGAATAATAGTTAAAATTTAACTCTAAATGTAGCTAATTAAAGAGAAATTTTACATTTATTAAGAAAAAGCTATATTACTCACCTTGAGTCTCAGTGTCGATCGATCTTGCACCCTCAGTTTCCGTAGCACGGGTCAACAAAGGACCGTAAGAACATCGTTGTTCCAGATCGCTATGAACAATCTCTGGCCGTCATTTCGTTCATCTTGGACTATAAGCAAAACATACGCATGCATTTAATGGTTTTTGAAAACCAAAACGACGGTTAAGCATAAGGGTAACATATAAAAGAATATTTTCAAATCAATACGATGCATTAGGAAAGAACTGTTACTCACCTTGAGTCTGAACTTCGATCGATCTCGCACGTTTGGTTTCCGCACCACGGGTCACCAAAGGACCATAACAATGTCTTTGTTCCAAATCACTAAGTACAATCTGTGGCCCCTTTTTTTGTTCCTCTCAGACTGTAAGCAGTACATATGCCTGCGTCCAATGATTTTTGAAAACGAAAAGGACAGGTAAGTATAAGAATAAATTCTGAAACCATGTTATCAAGCAAAAACAGTTTTTCATATACCTAAATAATGCGTCAAACAGTGATAGAAAGCGGGTGTTGTGTTTAACAAATACGATGTCACTCAGCCTCTGGTATTCCCCATAATTCTTAGTTTCATGCATCTGTTGGAAAGGGATCTTGTTTCGCACACAACGAATCAAACTGCAAGTTTGACAGAGAATATGAATGGCATATAACTACTGCTATCTTCCATACTTCCTTTAGTGCCCTTGCCTTTAAAGTTACAGCTCCACGTAAACCTATAAAACGTAAGTTTTTAACGCAAAAGCCACATTAGAAACTTACCATTCAGGTGCTTAAATTTACATGTGGCCTTTAAATAAAAAACTCACATTAGAAACTTACCATTCAGGTGCTTAAATTTACATGTGGCCTTTAAATAAAAAACTAACAATATTTTTTTTTTAAACTCACCAGTGGCAGCAGTAGCACAATTAGTATATCACGTTGGGATATAACATCATCAGAATTGATAGCAGGTGATAATTCTAATCCTGAACTTTGAATCACTTACACTTTTTTATAGCAAATCGAAATCGGTGGGTTTGCTTCCTAAAATAGCCAGCCAGAAACTATTGCATAAACCAAAACAACATACCTATAACCTCTTGATTATTTCCGGTTGAGGTTCTTGCTTGAGCAGAGGCCGTACACGTAACAGTTATAAGGATCCTACTCACTCTTATCTTCAACCACCATCACTGTTAAAAAAAGAGGCAATTAGCTATAACATCAGCTAACCGAGTAGCAAATGTTTCAAGAGTGGTTGCGTTTAAAGCAGCTTGAAACCAAATTCATCATCATGATGACATCAGTGGCTATAAATTTCCATCATTTTATTCTTATAAATACGTAAAGTGCCCTGGAAAATATGGATAAAGATGTGATAGTAGACCGTTACTTACTTTAATGAGCATAATCATGAACAAATATATATGTTCTGCATATAAATGACGTAACACAAACGCGACGGAGCTTGAATATACCTTGGCCTACCGATCGTGAAGTTTCCTCCATAAAGTGTACACGTTCAGTAGCAACAGGATATAAACAACATACATTCATCTAAATAATGAATCAATAGAAATCCATTAACTGTGATATAAATAAACATAAAACTACACGCATGAAAACAAAACAAAACTTACATATACAATTTGTTTATCGCGGCCGACTACATGTCATACGGAGCTGATTCATTCACAAGTGCAAATGGAGTAACATAACCTAAACGAACCTGAAATAAATTACACAAAAAATAACAGATAATGAGTGATAACTTACAAACGCAAATGACGCAATATAACCTAGCTAGGAGCCTCAATAGAGATATTATAGCCAGGTATGATTTATAAAAGAAAAAAGTCGAAAAACGCATATAGAAACCTAAAGTCTTTCTGCAAATGCTTCTTCAAGAGCAATTCTCAACCCTCCTTTTCCAAGGCCAAGTCTTTGTTGTAAAACTGCCCAATCTAATCATGGCTTTATCATCACTGAAGGTACCTCCCGTAGCCATTAGGTTACCATTTGGCCACAAGTTTCGGGAAGAGCACCATGCATCACCTTGTAACTGCATAATTTTATTTATATTAGTCCCCCATATTCCAACCAAGATCAGTTCCAAGAAAACATGAAATCTCTTATAATAAGAATATAAATGTTTTAGCCATTTCAAAGAAAATCTTCATATTTTTAGTTATTTTGTTCCTATGAATTTACAAACAAATACTATGGCTCTCCTATTAGTAATACCTGAATGTGATAAGCTTATACAAACACTCTCTAATTTTACCATTTCACATTCCTGTAACATACCATAAATTTAGAAGGCATCTGAGATTGTTTAATCCAAACTATTTATCCGAGCAAGTTGGAAGTGAAATAAACAAATTAACATACTTAGTAATCCATTACAAACACCTCGCAAATATCATAATTAATCTGAAAACTAATTATGCTTTTAAAATACGAAACATCTTTTATAAAAACTTATCTATATTGAAAGTGTTTCAATCTTTCATTTGTTTCTCTTGTTCTCGATAATTAACATTATCATAAGACCTTGACATAATTCTAAATAAATAATAAGGCATACCTACGGCAAAAACTTTCCACCATATACAGTCGTTTGCAAGTTCCTCGACACCCATCTGTCCTTGCGGGCCCGCCTCATACAAACCACAAAGGAGCTTCAAAGAAAATAAAAAGAAGAAAGCTTTGTACCTGGTTTCATCACAACTAAATTACACCAAAAAAAGGTCTTGGGCTGTCAAAACCTTAACAGCAACATCCTACAATAAAACAATTAATTCTTTACACAAATTTTAACTTTGTATTAGTATATGAAAAACACAAATAATATTTACCTGAAGATAATTTATCTTCTATTTATCTTTGGTGAAGGTGCAAATTTATAATTCCAGTACATCCAACTCAGTAAACTTTTTTGAATACTAATGATATCAAATATTTCTCACCTGTGTTAAAAAGATGGCATGAAGCACTCATCCGTTCCACATAGCATGATATGCTATCCCATATGAACATGTAAAATTTTATAAAAAGCGTAAAACATCATAAGTGTGAACACACATAAACCAAGAGAATTAGAAGTAGAAAAGACTCGTTTGTTATAAATTAGGGTTTTGAGAAAAACTATATTGTGGTTAAAACTCTAAATACGTATTAGATATTCTAAATTTAAATTGTCTAAACTGCTTGTTATCCTATATAGAGTTTTGGCTACAGAAACTAACAAAAAAATAAGGTGGTTCAGTGGTTAAGATACTACACAATATACGTAAGGTCTTGAGTTCGAATCCATTCACTTGAATTTTTGTAAAAAAAATTACAGCCGAATTATTGCTTATTAAAAATTAAATTCGGAATTTTAAAAATACTACTGCCATGGCACAATTAATTTGTGATGACATGGAAAATGCAAATAAAATAGCAAATAAAATAAATTTAAAAAATTGCTTACATGGCGACATGGCTGATGACATAGCTCATAATGAATTACTGGGCAATGAGGTGGCATTGAGGTGGCATTAATGACGTCATACGCCTCCTGTTATATATAATGTAGATATATATATATATATATATATATATATATATATATATATATATATATATATATAGAGAGAGAGAGAGAGAGAGAGAGAGAGAGAGAGAGAGTTGAGATCAAATGAGAACTTTCTTAAAGTTGTAAAAATAAGAACCAACCAAAATCTCACAAATAACACTCAACTTAAAAAAAATAAAAACATAATTAATTACAACTAAAATTGTTAAAGATTTGATGGGTTTTTTTATGAAAATTGACATAAACTAAGTGATACACTTTGATTCAACGTGTAACGTGTATCAAGGTTTAATATTGTGTATAAAGTTTTTAGTGGTTGTTGTGTATTAGGTGTATTAATTTATGTACAAAAAACTAGTTTTTTGAGATTTTAATATATATGTATCAAAAATTTAATTGTGTATCAATAATCCGTTTCTCATGTATTAGTTGGTTATTAGTCGATTTAATGTTAACTTGTATTAATATATAATATTTTGGTGCATCTTTGCTAAAATGGTTATGTATCAATGTTTTGATAGTATTTTAAAATGGTTTTCATTTTTACAACTTTAAGAAAGTTCTCACATTAACATTCATATATATATATATATATATATATATATATATATATATATATATATATATATATATATATATATTCTTGTTTTTGTGTTTGTGTATGTGCAGGTACCGAATATTAGAAAAAGGATAAAAAGAAAGTTAAAACGGACAAAACCAATCAGAGGATTTAGAAAGAGCATGAAATTACAGGATCAATGATAATTTAATTTAAAGCATCAAGACTAGGGGTGTTCACGGTTCGGTTAATTAACCGAATAAACCGAAAACCGAACCGAACATATAACCGAACCGAACTTGTTAAAACCGAACCGAACCGAATTAAAAATTCGGTTTTCGGTTTGGATATGGGTTTAGCTATCTGAACCGAAAACCGAATTTATATAAATATATATATTTTTTATATATTTATATTATTTTAAATATAAAAAATATCCTTTAAAATTTTATAATAATATAAAAAAACACATTTTTATGCTTGAAATATTTTTTTTACCAAAAATATATATAATTAAAGTAAAAAAATATATATAAATAGTGTAATTTAAATAAAAAATTCGGTTTTCGGTTTTGACCCATAACCGAACCGAACTTCGGTTCGGTTCTCGGTTCGGTTCGGTTATAGATATTTTCGGTTCGGTTCGATTTTCGGTTATAACCCAAAAAATTTTTTTAACCGAACAACCCGAACCGAATAAACCGATAACCGAACCGATGAACACCCCTAATCAAGACAAAAGAAGAGAAATTTAAAGATTTAAATGAAGCCCAAGCAAAAAATGATGCGTGGCCCAATTTAATTAAATGGAAGACCATCTTTTGCAAACTAACCTAAAGAAAGAAATAAATATTTGGTCCAATTTAGGCTGTCATCCATTCACGCTCCAAAAGCAACTTTCAATGCAAGATTAATGAAGCATGTGCATTTGTCTCCTCTTAGCAACTTACAAAACACAAAGAAGAATATATATATATATATATATATATATATATATATATAGAGAGAGAGAGAGAGAGATTGAGGATCACGTGCGGATATTTTGTTTTAGTGCGGACGTGCGGATAGATCTAGGCCGTCCAATCCAGATCTGATCTTGACTTTTTGTAAAAAAGTCAAGATCTACACAACTATCACGGTACCAAATCACCATTCAAACGATTTTTTAAATTTTTTTCCTTTTGAGCGATCCTTAATATTCTTCTCTTCTTTCATTTTTTTATTTTTTCAGATTTTTCTGAAAACTTTTTATTTTTTTGATTATGAGTGCTACCGTGATATTAACCATATTATGAGTTCTACCGTGATATTAACAATATTATGAGCCGTGATATTAAAAACCCATGATAGCTACGGTGATATTGTAAAACCAACGTGATATTAAACTTTTTTACATGTAAAAATGAACCGTGATATTAGTGAAAAGCTTAATATAATTGTTTTTTTATTACGATATTAAAAAAACTTATGGTGATATTAAAAAAACTGAAAAAGAATGTATGAGTATTAGAGTGATATTAAGAAAGCATGATAGTTACGGCGATATTAACAATTTTTATTAAGAAAAAGTTTTTACGATATTAAAAAAGTTATTGTGATACTCCGTATTAAATTTTTTATTAAAAAAAAAAGTTTCAGAATCTGATTTTGACTTTTTTACAAAAGTCAAAATCATACGCTAATATCACAATACCTTTAACGATGAAAACGATTTTTTTTTTTGAAATTTTTTTCAGCGATTCTTAATTATTTGTTGTCCTCTTTATTTTTTTAATTTTTTTCAGATTTTTTTGAATTATTTTCAGAAAAAAGCTAATACGATAGTAACGATTTTGAAAAAAGACGCGATATTTACGATATTGCCACTCCGCCTTTTTCAGATGGTTGACTAGATGGAGGGCTGAGATTCGTCCGTACCATCCGCACTAAAAGACAAAAACGTACCTGATCCTCACCCTATATATATATATATATATATATATATATATATATATATATATATATATATATATATATATATATATATATATATATATATATATATGGGTTAGCTTAGCTACAATTTTTGTAGCCAATTGGCTATAATCATTCATAAAAAATACACTAACATTGAATCAGGGACCCACAGAAAAAAACCCACATTTATAGCACAAAATTATAGCCAATTAGCTACAATTAATTGTAGCTAATATTTTCCCATATATATATATATATATATATATATATATGGGAAAATATATATATATATATATATATATATATATATATATATATATATATATATATATATATATATATATATATATATAGCTAATATTTTCCCATATATATATATATATATATATATATATATATATATACACTAACGGGATTTTATAGCGATAAGATGTTGTAGTGATAAAAAATTTATGGTTATAAAGGAAAAATAACCTTGTTCGACACGGTTGATTCACTGGTTGAACCGGTTCTGGTCGAAAAAACGGGTCAATTTAAACCGGTTTTTATATTTTCAAAACCCGATTAGACCCGCCGGGTTTGAGATGACCCGGATCAACCCGGGTTTCGGGATATATATATATATATATATATATATATATATATATATATATATATATATATATATATATATATATATATATATATATATATATATATATATACTTCTTTTTGTATCACTCCAAAGATATAAATTTAATTTTGTGGAAGACCGGGTTGATCCGGTGGTCGAACCTATTGAACCTGTAACCCGGTGACTCGACCTGGTCGATTAGAGAACCGGTTTTCAAAACATTGGTTGAACACTAACACTATTTAAAGTGAATGAAAATCAGATGGGTTATGAACGAAAATAATAATAAAATTTTATAGTTTCGATAAATGGTTTGTTTAAACACTAACACTATTTAATGTGAATGTAAATAAGATAGGTTATAAACGAAAATAATAATAAAAATTTATAGTTTCCACAAATAAATTACTTAATTAATGATTTCAAATTGAAGAATTCAAAAACTCGTGGTAGTTTTAAAACTTCTATAAATGGAATCCTAAATGACTTTATTGATGACTTGTTGCAATTAATGAAATTAAAAATTAGTTAAACAATTGCTTTCTACAATTACGATCAAAATTGACAAAACATAAACATGGGACTTATTCACAATGTATTTATAAATAATTTCCAAAACTACATTACAAATTCCTTCTACTTTTACTTAACATTAGTTGAAAATGAAAATGATATAACGCTTTGGAAAGTATTTAATATAAAAAATATTGTGTTTATAGAAACAATAAGTGTCAGCCATGTATTTCATTCGAAAATTGCATATCTCACAAAGTCAACTCTTGTTTCATATTTATTAATAATTAAACCGTGTGTTTCATATTAATTATTATTGATTTGTTTGTTTAATTAGTCTTTTATTTAACTAGTTTTTCAAGGTTTCAGGGGTAGAATAGGCAAAATATATTTTTAACATTTCACTTTTCACTTCAGCTAGTGTATATATATATATATATATATATATATATATATATATATATATATATATATATATATATATATCTTAGCTACACCAGATGTCATTTTAAAATCTTAAACTTGTTAACCTTCCTAATCCATCACCTCCAATATCTATTATTTGATATTATTAAAAAAATTTATATGTGTCTTCTTGAGTCTAGTTTCGGTCATGTAAATGGCTACTAACATCTTACATTTGCAACAATAACTAAACGAGTTTGGTACCCGCGCGTTGCTGCTGAATTCTTTTGTTGCCGTTAGCTACTTAACATGAAGTTAGTTACCTAGGACTGATTTTGCAATTGATGTATAACATGAAGGACCATTTATGTAAATTATTTGAGGACTAAATTTGCAATGAACCACTGAGATGAAAGACAAAGTGCGTACAATTTTTTTTTTAAATGTTAAAGATAACGGTCGTTAGTTAACAGCCGTTAAATAATTAACGACCGTTAATACTAAAAAAAAAATACTGTAGCAAGCACTGTAGCAAGCACAGTGCTTGCTACAGTAAACTCTTACCCTTTAGGATATTATATAATTAGTGCAAATGACAATGATAGATGTTAGTTATGGGATATCATGGATTAGAAATGATTTATGATGTTAATCGGGCATAAAATGTGATGTTTTATACATCAAATTGGCATATTGGTGTAGCTAAGCTATCCCCATATATATATATATATATATATATATATATATATATATATATATATATTATTAATATAAATTTCATAAATATTTTTTTATTTTAAAAATTCCGGAATTTAAAATACCTTCGCTGTTAAGTTGACAGAAATTTATAAATATATTTTTTTATTTTATTAATATAAATTTCATAAATATTCTATTTATAAGTTTATAAAAAAATTATAAAAAAAAGTTTATAAAAAATTTATTAAAAGTTTACAAAATACTTTTTTAAAAAATTTATAAAACATTTATAAAAATAAGTTTATAAAAAAAGTTTATAATAAAAGTTTATGAAAAATTTATAAAAAAGTTTATAAAAAATTTATAAAAAAATTTTATTAAAAAAAGTTTATAAAAAATTTATAAAAAAAGTTTATAAAACAATTATAAAGAAAGTTTGTAAAAAACATTTATTAAGAATTTATAAAAAAAGTTTTTAAAAAAATTTCATAAATATTCTATTTAAAAGTTTAGGGTAAACTGCAAAAAATGTCCCTAAACTTTCGCTATTTTGCTAAAAGTGTCCTCATACAAGATTTTTTGCAAAAAATGTCCCTGAGCAGGTTTCCTTAGGCAAAAAGTGTCCTTGAGGATGACGTTTGTTTGCAAAAACGGTTTTTTGGCTTAACGCTCGTTAGGGAGCCCTTTACGTGCCTTGTGAAATAACTACTTTACCCTCCTTTTCTTCAATAATTTCACTTCCTTCTTTCCAGCAAAACTAAAACTCTTTTATACCTCCCAGTAATTCAAACACACACGCTTTTCACCATCTTCTCCAACTCATTCAAAATCACCTATTTGTCATTCTCCATACACCCTCTTGAGCAAGCACCACCGATTCACCATCTTCTCCACACACCAGCACCATATGTGTTTATTCATATGTGTTTATTACTCTATATATTAATTGTGGGAAATATAACGGAGGCCAAACAGAGAATATAGTATACCCAGATACTTTTTAATACTTTTCTAAAATCACTTCATCATACCTACCACACTCTTTCACCAATCACTACTCATTCCACTATAACTATTATTCATTTCTTTATATTATTATATCTTAAACAAGTGTTGAATATATGATTAATAGTGACATGGGTATTTGTAGGTATTGAATTCCTGTTCTTCTTCATTACGAAGAAGATATAATGGTGCAAGGCTTGTGGGTTTTCTTCCTCGTGCTATTTCCTCACAAGATCAAGGTACTACATTAGTATTACACAATTTACTATACTGTATGTGTTTTCTAACATGGGTTTTGTGGGAAACTAGAAGGGGGGTTAAATAGTTTACCGACTTGTTTTCTTTAGTTATAAAAATTTCTCTTTGAAAAACTTAGATTTAATTGTAGATGAAATCAATTGACACCAATATGAACACAACACTATACTAACACAAATATGCAATAAGTAAGTAAAGAGAAGAGATGGAAAGATCAAACCAAGACAACGAGATTTATAGTGGTTCTGTCGCGAAACTCTTCTTCGCCCTACTCCACTCCCCGAGTATCCAAATCGAGAGTTCTAGCAGTATATCAACAAGATTCCCTTCAGGCGGAGAAAACCATACAACGTCGCTTACGTTATTTTCTGACACTAAGCTAGATGTCGAGTACTAATCTTAGCTAGTACCAATCTACCATGATCCACACGATCCTAACTTATCACATGATCAACACGATCCTCACACAATCTACACGATCAACACAATCCTCACACAATCTACACGATCAACATGATCCTCGCACAATCTACAAGATCCTCACAAGATCCACGCAATCCTCACAATCTACTCTTGATCCACTTAATCAATACTATTTCACTCAACACTCAAGAGATCCCCAAGATCTCAACAAGATCACAATGATCAATACAATGACTAAGAAACACTAATACACTTGATGAATATCAAGATACAATCAAGTAAACAACTTGTAATGCAAGTGCACTACTCTATGACACCAACACCTTGTATTTTCTTGATACTTTATGTTCTTCTCTTAATTAATAGAGGTATGTAGATGATTCTTGGTTGGATGGAAGAATCACTCTTAAAAAAAACTAACTACTGATCTAAGAAGTGTAGAAAGAAAAGGAGAATGGAAACCAGAAAGTTATGTGTGTGAAAGGATAGCCAAAATCTTGAAAATGAAGTGGTATTTATAGAATCTTAAAATCTGACAGTTTTAAGGGGGACGACACCACTAAATGTCACACGGTACCACTAAATTTAGTGGTACCGTGCCAGACAAGATGCTCCATATTTTGTCTTTAGTGGTGAAATTTTATTTGGGGGAGTTTAGAGCTGGTTTAGGTAAAAAATAGTTGTTGGGGAATTTTAAAATGAATTTACCTAATAAATCATTTCTCTATATTTCAAAAATAATTTGTAAAATGTATTTTTAAAAAGAAATTTTTGTCAAGCTAAAAATGTGAAGTTCAAGACACAAATTCACTTCTTTGATTATTTGTCAATTTGTAAATTTGTTTGTTCATACCTAGAGTGATTTTCGTAGAAATCGGGTATTTCGACTAAAAGCTTGTTTACGTTAATTTTAACGTAAGATGTTTTCACATTTTGTTGTCATCAAAACATAGAGAGATCAAAAGATGTGAATAACATTTTTAGAGATTATTCCCTTTTTGATGATGACAAAACATAAACTCATTTTATGTGAAAAACTAGTTTCGACAAGTTTTTTGTGTGAGTTTATATCCTACTTCTCCCCCTTTTTGTCGAAGCAAAAAGACTACTAAGGCTCCCCTTGATGTATACTCCCCCTCATTTGGAGCATACCAAGGAATCGAGCAATGGTTGATGCTACAGAACAAGGTTATATGACACAAATAAAATATCTAACATGTAGAATTTAAGACAAATATCCAACCAAAAACACAAAGGAAAATAATCCAACCACAAGTAAAAGATAAAACGAGCCCATGCATTCATTAATAGAAGATCATAGATGAAGTATGATTACAATAGCTAGACTAGTAGATAATTACAAGAAACATGTGACATTCTCAAGTGGCATTGAGGTCCTATGATTTGCTTCTTGATACTCAAAAGGGTTCCTAAGGTTTTGATGATGACTAAACTTAAAAGCTTGGTTGCTTGGGCTATTGGTTGGAGGAGGGGGTTACCAAAAGATATTGACATAGATAGCTAGCGCTATGTATATCAATCTGATGAGGTTGACTAGATTAACCCATGAATCATAATGAGCATGGTGATGATGATTATAGATGTGATGAGTATGGTGATGATGAATTTGGTAATTTGTTGTCCAAGTGTGGGAATGAGGATTGATTCGGGAAGAGGGTGTGATGATTTCTTCATCATTGTTATGTGGTGGATTGTTGATGATCCTAGATCTCTTTGAGTTGTGAGTTGGTGGAGTTTGAATGGAAACCATGGTGAGAGAGTAAAAATGAGTTGAGTATGATGGTGAATTGCATGAAATGCTTGCAATTATGGTGCCTGATATATATGTGGGCAAAAGAGGTGTGGTTCAAATTAAAGTTGATGGGAATGTCCTAGGAAGGCCTAAAAGAATCTTAAGGTGCATGTAGGTTTGCAATTACTTGTAGATGTTTGAGGGTATTGGTGTAGATGTCTATAGTGAGTAGGAAAAATTCGTCATTCTGAGGTACGGTATCACTAAATACCATACGGTACCACTAAATTTAGTGGTGCCGTGACCTGCTGGTGGTGAATTTTCCAATGCTGCATGTTTTAGGCTACCTAAATAGGTAATTCTTGGGGAACTATTTGCAACAAATCCCATTACCTCAATCCAATCAAGAATAATCACATAGTTTTCATAACAATGTTCATAGCTAGCAACTAACACAAACATGTGACAATCTATATTTAGGCCACTATTAAGCATGCATGTAATCATCTAGGAAATGTAACTTATAATAATTATGATAAAAAAATTCATCTAGAAGAATGCATGCAAGTAAATGACAATAACTAGTCAAGATAAATACTTGATAAAAACTAAGTTTGGGTGGTAAAACGATAGGACACATCCAAAATTTTGTAGATGCCAAGATCATTCAAAGTTAGTGTTAGATGAAAGTTAGTTTACTAGTAATAATAAAGATACTTAAATAATGTCTTAATTCTAGCTTCTTCAACTTGTAATTGATTCCTTTGATTTCCATCTTGATTGACTTGAATCCCCGCATTGCATGCACTTACTCATCGTCGCTTGACGACACTTCATGTTAGGTGATGGAATTTTCATCATGACGGATGTGAGGTGATGAGCATTTCCAGTAAAGAGAGATGTATGTGTTTTGGGTCAAAGGAGCCATGGCGGTTTCGACATGTAAGTATTGATTATTTTGGAGTAGAGGGAATGTGTTCATGACATAATGGTACAAACGAGTCCACAACATGCCATAGGGAATCGCCTTATCTAGGCGAGCCTTAACATTCACAATCCTTTTTGCTACAAAGTAAGCAAGATTGTATGGTTGCTCGGTGACGAGACAATACAACATGTGAGCACATCACGCCGGAAGATACTCACGGTTGTGTGGAAGACAGAAAACATTTTCACGAAGCACTTTTACCCATATTCGGAGATGTGGATGAACTTTATCAACACAAATCTTGAGTGGGTCTAGGTCATAGAAGTGGGACTCATGGAATTCTACATGACCATTATCGAGAAGAGTACCATGGAATTTTTGTGGGAGATGAATGTGTTCAATGATTTCATTTGGTGTAGGAATGAAGGTGTGATAAGGACCATACTCTTCTCGATGACTTGTGAGTGATTTAAGAGACATACCCTCGGTATAGGAGCATTGCCCATGATTAGGAAGACCAAGAATTTGAGCAAATTGATCTAGAGTGAGAGTAAACATTTGGTTTTGAATTATGAATTGAAGAGACAAAGTTTGATTCTCATTGTATATGAGTTTAACTTGTCGATAGAACTCAAGAACGAAGCGAAGACAAATATACTCATTGATATGAAATAGGCAGTCAAATTCAATTTCTCAAAACATGGAGGTGATGTAATCATGATCAAGAAATGAGGATTCAACAATGCGACCCTCATGAAAGAACCTAGACTCAAGGCTATGAAAGCTTTTGATGTGGGAAGAAGGAGTGTTTGGTTCTAGTGATGGTTTGGGAATGTATTCATCAGTTAGCTCATGATCATAGTCAAACATGTGGTACATCTTGTTACCTATTAGGAAAATAAAGGTTAAAGAAATGAACTAGTTGTTTAGAAAATATGTTTCTAGTGTGTGAGCCTATATGGAAACAATGTGGAGGTGTAGTAATTTTGATTCTAATGTAACACTAATGAAGTTACCCAAACGCTCCTAGCTTTTCTTTTGCACAATCAAATATGTCAAATAATACATATTAGTTATGTATTTCGACCCATATTTGTGAGATCATGTATGCATGTAAAAACGTTTTTAGTTTGTATCAACAATGCAAGAAAAGTTATTTCATGAACCTAGTCGTGTGAACTTTTTCGAAAAATAATGGAATTGGGGTGTTTGGTAAATGCGTCAACTTGGCGCCAAAACAATTTTAAAGTTGAAAAGCTTGAGTGCTAATCACCTCTAGTCCTTTTTCAAGTATCCTAGACATGATTTCACTAAAGACACATAATCTAATTCGAATTTTGATAACAAAATTCAGACCTAGAGTGAATGATATAAGTGGGTTAATCAATTTTGAAAAGCCCCAATTCGATTTTATGATGATGAACAATCCCTAGAATCAAAATAAAAGAAATTAGGTTCAATTGACTTACAATTAGTGTTGAGTATGATGTAATGAATGAAAATCCTTAATTGCAATGCCTCGATCTTGATTAATAAATGTGTGATAGAGTTGTGGGTGGAGGGTTCGGTTATGACATAGTTTTGGAGAGGAGAGGTTTGTTTGAATGTGAATAGTAAAGGAAATGAAAGAAGAAAATGGGCTGTCTCAGATACACGATACCACGGTACCACCAATTTTAGTGGTGCCGTGCACTGATAACATAGTTTCTGTCCAGTTTTGGTTTTTGACGAAAAAGTCTTACTTATTTAGCAAGACCTTTTGACTCAAGAAGAGAATTTATACCTAATAAATTCTCGTGACAAGTGAAACTAGACTAAACTATGAATGATGATTCAAGAGGTTTATGAGGAAACGAGTAAATAGCCATTGGAAAGATATACGGAATGACTTCAATATTTCCAGTGAAATAATTAGACAGTCATGAGTGATTCTCGGGAATGCACAACGAGAATGTACTAGATGAGTTGACTTTTAATATTTCCAGTGAAATATCTGAATAGTCATGAGAGGCTTTTGGGAATGAAACGAAAGGATTTGAACGAAGAAAATGAATTGAGATGCAATGACCTACATATTTCCAATGAAATATATAAATAGTCATGAGTGGGTTAGGAATGGAATGTCAACGAAGTTATTCAATGAGTATTCCATTTTGAAAGAGATGTTTCCTCATTGAACATCATAGTGACAGAGATGATGACGTATCATGAAGTGTTTGATACACGAGCTAAGCATGGAGTTTATTGTCAAGTCAATCTATTCTTGTTGTAACGCGTCATGGGAATGTCGTCATAGAAGTATCATCGAGAGATTAGAGCTTGTCTCATCTATAGTGCTTAATTTCATGCCTTTCCAGCGCCTGAGTAATCGACTTTGGTTGTGGAGATAGTAAAAGTTGTTTGTTTCTTGATGAACCAAGAAGTTTAGAAACAACCTATGAAGGTACACACATAACTTGTACATTATCAATCCACATAATCTCCCACACTATCAGAGTTAGTGTAGACAGTAATCTTTACAATTAACTCCTTGGGATCACGCACTTCCTAAATGTATAATGCCTTGAATACATCGGTTGACGTATTCAATCGTTTTCAATATAAGAAGTTTTGAGATCTTCTTATAAACGAACCTAAAGGCGGACATTAATCATGATTTTGGGCCTACTTGCCAAGTGATAGAGTAACCTATCATGTCCTAGTAGCTAAGTATTATCCGCATTCTCACTATCAACGTCTCCAGTGAGCTTACAACTCCAACGGATAATATTTGTTAGTAAATATTATTTTTGGTAAGCTTTACTTGGATATATATATATATATATATATATATATATATATATATATATATATATATATATATATATATATATATATATATGGGGCCATTCATGTGAGAAATCTAATTTTTGTGAGAACGCGAGAAGAGATCCTAGCCCTCCATCTAATCCCCTCTTTTTCTAGATCTAATGGCTAAGATTAATTTACAATTTGTACTAACCATATATTAAGACAAGGGTATTTTTGGAATTAAAATCCCACACCTGATATAAAAAAAAAAAAAAACACACACACACACATTCCTCACACTTGGAGGTGAAAGACAAGATATTCTCTCCTAATCCAACTACCTTAATAACCACCGCCACAACCACCGCCTTAAGCACCACCATTACCACCTTTATAACAACCGCCATTACCCCAGCCATAACCACCTCATTACCACAGCCATACCAACCACCATTACCACAGCCATAACCACCGCCATTAGCACCGTTCAACCATCACCATATCCACCGTTCAAACCATCGCCATAACAACCATTCAAACCACCGTCGTTCAACATCAATTAATAGCTTAAGCAACATAAATGAAGCTGAGATAAGTGAAGAAGACAATCTTTTCAAATCAAATTACACATAAATTTTAAGTAACTGTTATTTCACTAGTACAAAACTGGGATTTCGTCACACATGCTGTTTTTCGAATGGTCACACAGTAACTTTTTTATGTGACTAAATGTACCAGAATAAAATAAATAGTCACACTTGATCCTATTTGTGTCACCATTTCGGAATTACATCTGAGGCTACAACCTCACATTTGAATATTTTCGTGACTAGAGGTATCTAGTAAAACTTGTTTTGATTATTTAGTCATTTATAATTTGGGACGTGTGACGGATACAAATAAGTTTGAAACATTCGTCACGCTATATGTAGACATATGTGACAAATATATGTCACACAATTAAACAGTGTGACCAAAATCAATATATGGTCACATGAAGTAATTGTGTATGTCACTAAATCATATACTAAAGTTTGTCACACATTATTTAAATGTGACTGCTAGTTTTCGTTGAAAATTTAGCCACATATGAATAAAATGTGTGACAACTGAAAAGTAAGTTTGAAGCATTAGTCACGATATGCATTTAAAAGTGACAAATATATGTCACACAATAAAACAATGAAACCAAATGTTATATATGGTCACACTTTTGCTTTTATAGTTCAAATGTTTTATAATATTTCTCAAATTTTGATATCCCCACACATATTTTTACTACTCCCGCCCACTTTTTTCACCAAAATCAAATTTACATTTTCATTATCCCTCCAATAGTTATCTAGGTCACATAACCCATACTTATCTCATCCTCTTTCTCTCTTCTCTGCCGCCAACCATAAACCATCTTTGGTTTTCCTTTGCTAGTCACCTCTCACAACAGACCCTCGCGATTAGCCAGTTCCACTCCCGATTTCAGTTCCACATTTCCATGAATCAGGTACTTTAATGTGTTTTATGTTCAATTTAATCATCAATTCGTGGTTTTCACGAGTCTTCGTGTTTGGTTGACTTTTGAAATTAGGGTTCATGAGACTTGAATCTATATATCTGTTGCAATTTTATATCAAGCGAGAAAAACCGACTTCATATATGATACTTGTAAAGATAATGAGAATCGTTATTTTCTTTTGTAATAGGAAACGTGCGGCATTTTGTGCTGGATAACTTTTTTAACTGCAATACATCTTGTCTTACAGTTTGGTGGAATTGATGGTCCCAGTGTTCTCGAAAGCCGCCTGGGGATGTACCTGGTATCTCATTCAGGTACATAAATGGTTTTGAAAATCTTTATTAGGTCTATCTTTAAATATAGTTGACAAATGCAACAACTGACTATCTGTTAGAATCATTGTTAGAATCGTATAGCTCATAACCACAATCATATGATTCATTTGATTCAAGAAACAAACAATGGGAATCTTAGAAATTTCAAGATGGATTGGTCTGGCGGGTTGGGTTAAAGGTTAAACTACTCATTTTAGTGCAGGATGAAACTGGCTAATAGACAAACAATGTTTGCATGTTAACCATTATCCTATTCAATTTCAGCGTTTTGACATGAGATATAGGTTAAAAGGAGCATTGACTACCGGAAGTGAGTCAAATGCCTAAAATAGTTTGCAGTGATTGTTAGAATACAACAATTTTTTGGACTCAAGATTGACAGTAAATAAATAATTTTAGCTTGAATACTTTGCAGGCCGATTCACACCATTCCAAGAGCTTGTTAGCAATTGTAGCTGGAGTAAAACAAAAGGATCTGGTTGATAAAATTAAAAAAAAGGTGATGAGAATCTATAAAATGAAATCTTGGTCGTTTTTATGTACACACAGATATCCCTGTTAATATTCACTCAACCTTGCTATGATATTTCAGTTTATACAAAGTGGTTTCATTGTGATGGTCTTTCACTATGATGGTATTGTTGATCAATGGAATGATCTAGGATGGGCTAATGATGTGATTCATGTTTCTGCCGTCGACCAAACAAAATGGTAGCCTTTTCATACTATTGTTAAACATGAGTTACGTGCTCACTTTTTTTTAAAAAAAAAGTACAAACATTGAACTGATTGTTTGAAGTGTTTTAGGTTGTTTGGGATGAGGATCTTGAAGTTGATCATTTTGATCCAGGACGGTAAGTTAGAATGATGAATGATGAACTCTTCAGAAATCCTCTTACTTCACTTCTTTACATTACGTGCTACATTAAATAATAAATGCACTATTTTACTAAGCTCATAGCTTTATAAAAGTTATTTACTACTGGTCACATATCCAACAGGAACCCCTCATCCATCAAAATAGAGAAATATCATGATTCATGAAAAGTAGATTTCATTAATTTTTAGCAGTGACTAATCAAATAATGAAGTAATGATTAGGCAATGGCAATCTTATAATTCTTGTGTAGGTATTTAACTATTGTTAAGGAGGAAGGACTTGATATATCACAACCATCACTTGATCGTGGCAAATCAGGGATTCATCATCATATAACTCCACATAGAAAGAACTCGAGGTTCACAGGTTTGTATCATATTCTTAGTCTTAAGTTACTTTGTTTGCTTGACACATTTGTTATGTATCTCGATTTGAAACAACATGGTCTTGTTTTTTATGTGCTCTTCAATTCTGGTACTTTTTATGCAATATTCTGCCAACTAGAGTTTGATTATGGAATATGGCAACTTGGGTGAGATGTTTCTCACTCTTTCTATTAGCTGGAGTGATTCTTGATTTGTGGCCGTACCAGAATTCGTGCAAATTTGCTAATTATTACTCATACAAAGTGCTACTTATAATGATTCAGAATGATGGCAACTAGTTCAGATGATTTGAACCGAGTGCATAACCGTTGATTTATGTCTTAGTACTGCGAATAACACTAAAAACATGTACCACATGACTTGTATATGCTTATATATTTTTAAATTCTAATGGACATGTTATTGACCTTGGTTATCTTATAAACAGGAGGTATTATAAACTAAAAGGTGGTAAAAGAAGTTGCAACAACAGCACAAGTCCTCCTTGCATTGGTTAAAGAACAAGAATATGTGATATACGATATTGTTTTTGCAAGGTGTATGTTGATAGTGTTATATTCTGATAGTTAAACACTAAATGGAAAAAGAAGAATATATTGACCATAAAATACATCTTGTCTTGCAGTTGGGTGGAATTGATGGTCCCAGAGTTCTCAAAAGCCGCCCGGCGATGTGACTGGTATCTCATTCAGGTACATAAATGGTTTTGAAATTCTTTATCACGTCTATCTTTAAATATAGTTGACAAATGCAACAACTGGCTATCTGTTAGAATCATTGTTAGAATCGTATAGCTCATAACCACAATCGTATGATTCATTTGATTCAAGAAACAAACAATGGGAATCTTAGACGTGACAAGATGGATTGGTATGCCGGGTTGGGTTAAAGGTCAAACTGCTCATTTAGTGAAGGATGAAACTGGCTAATAGACAAACAGTGTTTGATTTAGAAAATATATTGATGAAAGATTATCTTATTTAGAAAGAAAACTTAAAATTCTCTAATAGTGATGATGTTTTTGGTTTAGTATCTGCATCAACATTTGTCTTTACAACGTAGTTAATAAATCAATATTTTGTAACTTTTTGTGATAAGTGAGGATGGTAGCTTTTTGTTGTAGCCATTTTAACTGTACTGCAAACATCAATTGAATCCGGATAACATATGCTCATTTCTATTTGTTTTCGTACTTCTCGATAGGAATTTTAGTCTGTTACAATGGCAGGTATACAATCTCGTATGGTCAAAGAATGTGAATGAACTCGTGAGCACCCATGGATATTCTCAAAACAAGATTATTGTCTGGAGATTAAGACTGCTTGAAGTTAATACTGCTATTGTATTAGTTACAACTGCTAGTTATAAGTTAGTACTGTTGAGTTATATACATTGCAGTTTTATTGTATTTGAATTTGTTTTGGTATATATTTGAATTTGTTTTGATATATATTGATTTTTTAAATATGACCAAAAGATGCATACAGTCATACTTATTAATACGTTTGGTCATTGTTTGCTTAATTCGTTGTGTGACTAGACATTACAAAAGGCCACACACAAAAAATTCATGTAGCAATTGGATGATCAATAGTCACACAAAAAATATATTTCTTCACTTTAAACAACATGTGGTCACACTTATTAATATTTTTGGCCACTTTATGCTTAACTTTATGTGACTAAATACCCAAAATAAAGATGCTTTGTGTGACTAAATATTACAAAAGGCCACACAAACAAAAATTAATGTGGCCATTGGATGAACAATAGTCACACAAAATACACATTTCTTCACTTTAAATAACATATGGTCACACTTATTAACATTTTTGGCCACTTTTTTTTAAAAAAATTGTATGTGACTAACTCAAAAAACACAATACCTGTTGTGTGACTAAATCATCACAAAGGTCACATTTATTATATATTAATGTGGCCATAGGACGGGAAATAGTCACACATAATACACATTTACTTGAATAAATCATCTCAAATGTCACATATATTATATATTTATGTGGCCAAATGACGAACAATAGTTACTCTTAAAAAACATTCGTGTGACTATAAAGTGTTTACGGTCACTCATAATAACTAATCTAACAAAACTGGTGCCTAATTTGTCACACATATTCGGGGTTTTGGTCACTCTTTTTCGATGGAAAGGGCCACGAACTCAACAATGTGACCATATGCCACCTACGGTGGCGGGACCTTTTGTCACACATGACGAAAAAAACGTGCGTGACTATATGCATATCGTCACACATTTTTGATGTAACCAATAGCACTTTTTGTACCAGTGTTTATTTTTTTATTTTTCTGATAAAATTTAATTGTTGAATTGTGAATTGATATGCATTTGAAGTTATTATCATTGTTTTAATTGTAAATATGTCAGATATGAATGAATAGATTATGAATTAGGTCTTGATTGTTATAAGAGACTTAATTAGTTTCAGTAAAGTAGAATATAGTGGTGATTAAGTTTATTAAGAGTATCTTCGTACGTGAAAAGTTTAGTAAGAGCATCTTCGCGAGTGAAAATATAGGAGACATTTTTCTTCGCACGTGAAAATTTTAGTAATAGTATCTTCGCGCGTGAAAAGTTTAAGTAAGAGCATCTTCGCTCATGAAAATATAGGTTTCTTCGCGTGTGAAAAGTTTAGTAATAGTATCTTCGCACGTGAAAACATAGGAGATAATGAACTTTTATGGAGAAGCTGGTTTTGATGGCTGAAGAACGCTAAGTAGATAATGAACTTTTATGGAGAAGCTGGTTTTGATGGCTCTTATATTGAAAGGAAAGAGAGTGCGATGGTTTGGCATTATAAGAATGCATGGGAATTTGGGCAGGAACAGGCTAAGGACATGTCAGAACATCTTGAAAAAGTGCTTGAAAATGTATCGGTTGTTGTCAAACATGGTCAAGATGTTGTTGAAGTTAAACCAAAGGGTCTTGTGGGGTGGTCTTTGGAGCTATGGGTTTACGTGTCAGGTTAACGAAAGTGGCTAGGGTGGGGTTTCACACATCTATGGAAAAAAGAAAGCCACGAGGTTGGAGCCATGGAAATTTTGCTCATTATCAATGGTATGTTTGGGCAAAACATTTGTAACGGTATGGTGCAACATTTTCTACAAAAGTTACAGTCAGGCTTCAGTACTTTACGATAAACATATCTGTAATAATGGAGTAAAGTTATTTTTTGCTTGGTTTTTCCTAATAGTCAAATATCTAAGAAAAGTATTGTGATTACAGTATACTTAAACTTGCAAAATAATGAGATTGTTTGAATCATGGGAGTAGTGAGCGAACGAAGGAACTGACATAGGTGCTTGTCATTAGGTAATGCTATTAATGAAAATAAATAAGTGAACCTTGACACGATTACCATGTGTAATGTGCATTTGTTTCAAAATAAAGCATAAAAGGCATAGTAATATACCTTATATCATACTGTAATTGATTAATATGTAGGGACGTGGTACTGTGGCTACTGGTCGTGCTGAACAACAGACGTAGCAGGTTATTTCATTGTGTTTTATAGAACTTATTTATGTGTTGTATTGTTACTTTTAAATTCCTTCTTCCTCAAACTACTAAACGAAAGGTATACAATTCTTCCTAAAACTTTGCTAGATTTTAGTTTTGGTTCTATGGTCTTTCACATTAGTTTAGGACAGATTTTGACATATTACTAGTGTTAGAGTTTGACAATCAAAGTACACATATGTGGAAGCTAGGATCAAGTATAACACATAAGATTAACTAAAACATAAATAAGAACGTACCGTGGTGATTCTAGCCCGAACAAGAATCAAATAAGCAAATCTTGAATTAATTGATGTACCCTAATTAGGGTTTATGAATCAATGATCAATCCCTTACCGTTTTATTAATCGATTCCTTGATAACAACTATAGTGAGTTGTTACCTCATTCTTGTACACACAAACTAATACCGAATCAAATTAATTGCAAGATTAAACACAAGAGTTGTTTTGGAAAAACCAAAATCGAAAACCCTAATGGACAGGGGTGTTCGATCGGCTAGGAGAAAAGAGAAGGAAAAACCAAAGCTTTAGGGTATTTTGTGTGCACAAAAGGTGTGAATGAATGACCCTAAGGTTTGCTTATATACTAGAGTAAACTTGGGGAGCAAGGCAAGGCATGGGTCGACCCCCTTAGGCCTTGATCAACCGGCCATACACCCCAAGAGGGTATTCCGGATCCTTCTTGCTACCAATTTACAAACTAGTCCTTTTCCTTCTTATTTAACGATAGTTAGTCCATACATTTAATAACTAATGATCATTAGTCCTTAAACTTGTGTTATTAATAAATATATCTAACAATTAATATTTATTAATCTTTGACTCTCGTTTGTATTGTGTGCAATCTCAAGGTCTCGGGTTCGATACTAGTCATTTACATATTAATATTTATACGTAACTTTTAACAGCTCCCACTCATATATCTATTAATAGTAAAGTGACATTGGTTGGCGTCTTGCAACACTCCAATGCCCCCAGCACGACCCGAGCTAGGTTTCCTGGAAAACCTTTAATGATTCATCATTATAATTCTCCTTTTGTTTCTAATACTACATTTAATAAAGATGTGAGATTCTTTATTAATATTCTGTTTCTCGTCTCTTTATGATTGAACAAAATTACCAAAACATTTGAACGTATTCCAGATAGACTTTGGGCGTAACTCATCAAAGCAAGGAGTGGCTACTAGATAGACAATTAGTTCCGAGACTAAGAGATTGGGCTATTGGCCGGTATCAGTTGAAGTCAACAAAGAAGGAAAGCCTTCCCCCAATCCAACATTTTCAGGTGAAAAGAAGATAGATGACTGAGAGTCACGGGATTTTGAAAGCGCCGCATCTAGCTCAGCAGCTTCTTCAAAAGAGATGATGGATACAGAGCGGTTACCACTTGTAGGCTCATTCACCAACTAGGCCATGAGTTTGCTTTAACGAGTGCAAGAGCAAAAGCGGAGTGGCCAAGCAAACATTTTGTCAACCCTACGAGGGGCCCAGCAGTATTAAACTTCTGAATAAATCAGAAGGAACAAATTCTCTCTTGACTACAAGAATAACCCATGAACTTTGCAACACTTCTGAAAACAACCCTTATGACTCCCTATTATGGTGAGCAGTAGATTGCTTCACAAAAATGCACTACATCCATGACACTTATCTGGTATCTCAAGTCTGAGGATAACTTTGAATATGATTCTCACATTAAATATTAAATCATATTGTTGGGATAAGTCCAATACTCAATTCATTGAATATCATGTGAAATTGGTATGACTACATATCAATATACTTTCAAGTATATCCTAAACCAATACTCAAAAATTGTCTTAGTTTAATGATATTCCCATATCATTAATCGACAACGGACAATTTAGAGTAATAATTTATTCATGGATTTAAACATGCAAATATATGATATATTATTAAGACAATGAATAAATAAACATAACCAATATTTTATTTTATTAAAATAATAATTGTACATTACATCCTTTATCCAAATACTAATGACAAATGGGCCTGAAACTTTCAGCTAATTTAAGTCCTATTCCTTCAGCATGCTTGTAAAGCTTGGTGCCAGGTAGAGGCTTTGTTAACTGATCTGCTAAGTTTTCATCTGTGTGAACTTTGAGCATTTCGATTTCACCTATTTTGACTTGTTCTCGAACATAGTGATGCTTAATCGGGAAATGTCTGGTGCCTTTCATGATTCCAGGCTCATTGGCAAATGTAATTGCAGCTGAATTGTCGCAATACATTTTTATAGGTCGTCGAATAGAAAGGCATAACCCCAAGCCCTGAAACAAACTTCCTAATCCAAACAACTTCCATTGCAGCTTCTGAAGCAGCTATATACTCACTTTCTGTAGCAGACATCGCTAGTACACTCTGCTTTCTGCTCCTCCAATCCACAGCTCCTCCATTAATGACAAAGACATAACCCGTCTGAGACTTCGTATCATCCTTATCACCTTTCCAAGAAGCATCGCAGTAACCTGTAACATCAAGTTCTGCAGATGGAGTACCCCCGTAAACTAAGAACATCTCTTTAGTAGCCCTAAGGTACTTAAGAATATTCTTAACAGCAGTCCAATGTTTTTCACCTGGATTCTACTGATATCGACTGGTTAAATTCTGAGCAAATGCCACATCAGGCCTTGTGCTTTTCACCGCATACATAATAGATCCCACAGCCGAAGCATAAGGGACTCTCTTCATGCGTTGCACCTCTGCAGGTGTTGAAGCACAAACTTTCTCACTCAAGCCATGTTGTTCTTGCATTGGCAAATATCCCATCTTGGAATTTTGCATATTGAATCTCTTCAATATTTTATCAATGTAAGCACTTTAGCTTAATCCAATTAATCGCTGAGATCTATCTCTATATATCTTGATTCCCAGAATAAATGCAGCTTCCCCTAAATATTTCATAGAAAAGCAACTTCCAAGATATGCCTTAACCTTTTGCAAACTTGGAATGTCATTTCCCATGATCAATATGTCATCAACATATAATATAAGGAAAATTACATTACTCCCACCAGCTTTGTGATATACACATGGCTCATCAAGATTTTGAGTGAATACATACTTTTTAATCTCCCTATCAAATCTCTTATTCCATTGTCGTGATGCTTGCTTCAATCCATAAATGGATCTTTTAAGCTTGCATACACGATTTGGAAATTCTGGATTCACAAACCCCTTAGGCTGCGCCATATAGATGTCTTCATCTAGGCGACCATTTAAGAAGGCGGTTTTGACATCCATTTGCCAAATCTCATAGTCATAGTAAGCGGCTATGGCTATAAGAATCCTAATAGCCCTAATGTCAGCTACAGGAGAAAAGGTCTCCTCATAGTCAACACCAAAAGTTTGAGTATAGCCTTTAGCTACCAAACGGGTCTTATAGGTGTGTACAAAACCATCCATATCAGCCTTTTTCTTGTAGAGCCATTTACTTCCAACTAACTTGGCACCCAGAGGTAGGTCTACTTCTTCCCAGACTTCATTGTCTTTCATGGATTGCATTTCCCTATTCATAGCAACCTGCCATTTTTCCTTTTCAGGACTATTCATGGCAGCTTTATAACTTGTAGGTTCATCAAGATCCCCTATCAAGTTTTCCTCACACTTTACATTAAGACATAGACGTGTAGGAGCTTTCACAGGTCAAGTTGACCTACGAATGGGAACCACTTCAACTTCAGGTAGAGGACTTAAACTTTCAGGTTCCACAGGAAGTTGGCTAGTGTTTTCAGAAGGTGCTACATCTTCTTGATCGTCTTCTAGATCATATAATCTCCCACTGAATTCTTGAGATATGATCTCCTTTTCCAAGAAGTCTCCATACCTTGCAACAAAAACTTTGTTTCTAGGTGGGTAATAAAAGTAGTAACCCATAGTTTCCTTAGGGTATCCTACGAAGATTCACTTCACAGATCTTTGTTGGAGTTTGTCTGCTGAGTCACGTTTAACATACGCCTCACAACCCCAGACCTTAAGATAAGACAAGTTAAGAGCTTTTCTAGTCCATAACTCATATGGTGTCTTATCCACCTTCTTTGTTGGAACCATATTAAGAATGCGAACCGCAGATTCCAAGGCATAATCCCAAAACGAATAAGGAAGAGTTGTTAGATTAAACATAGATCGTATCATGTCTTGTAATGTACGATTCCTTCTTTCAGATACACCATTTTGTTGTAGAGTATATGGAGAAGTAAGGTGCTGGATAATTCCCTCTTTAGCTAAGTAATCTATGAACTCCTGACTCAGGTATTCACCACCTCTATCGGATCGAAGAGCTTTAATCTTCTTTCCAAGTTGCAACTCTACTTCTGCTTTAAACACTTTGAATGTTTCAAACACCTCATGTTTATGTTTAAGTAAATAAACATAACCATAACGGCTGTAATCATCCGTAAATGTTAAGAAGTAACTAGCACCTCTCCTTGACACATGTCTAAGTGGTCCACACACATCTGTGTGTATAAGACCAAGTAGATCATTAGCCCTTTCAATCCTATTTTTAAAGGGTTTCTTAGTCATCTTCCCAGCAATGCAAGATTCACACTTATCAAATGATTCATCATTGATCTTATCTAAAAGCCCATCATGTTGCAGCTTTTTCATGCGAGCCTTGCCAATGTGAGCAAGTCGACAATGCCAAAGATAAGACGAATCCAGACCTTTCTTGATTCTCTTATTACTGATGCTATCATTGAATTATTTTTAACAAAAGCATTATCATTATCATTCATATCAATTTCAAACACACTATTCACAGCAATAGCATTAAAATAAAAAACACCATTTAAAGAAACTGAAATTCCATTGCTTGTAACAGTATGATCAAAACCAAAGTTCAAAAAACATGAAAATGAAATTACACCTCTGACAATTGACGGTGCATAATGACAATTATTTAAAGATAGTACTAAGCCTGACGGCAATACTAAATTAAAAACTCCTATAGCTTCAACTGCTGCATGTGCTCCATTACCCACGTGCAGGAATTGTTGTCCATAGGCCAGCTTTCTCTCAACTCTAAACCCCTGCAAGGTATTGCAAATATGAATGCCACATCCCGTATCATATACCCATGAATTCAATTTAGGAGTAAGAGTGAATAATTCAATCATAAAGAACGCACCTGATGAACTGGGGTTACCAGCTTCATTCCCCTGCTTCTTGAGTCGCAAGTCATGAATGTAGAGAGGACAATTGCGATTCCAATGACCCTTTTCATGACAATGGTGACAAGCCTGATCCTTCTTGTTTGGCGGATTCACCTTGTTCTGCTTAGGCTGATGCTGCTTCATCTTGGGCATCTTTGGTTGAGGTTGATAGGCCATGACCTGTTTGCCTTTATCACTTTTCCCCTTGCCTTTGTTCACATGCTATTTCTTCTGGATTCTCCCCCCATGAATTGCCAACACTTGCGGGGTAGGAGCCTTGACCTTGGCTGGTAGACTTTTCTCATAATCAACAAGCAGTGCGAGTAATTCTGAGACTGTCTTCCTCGAGCAGTGCATATTGAAATTCTGCACAAAACCAGCAAAGTCCTTGTTAAGGGACCTGTTGATCAAGTGCACTTTCACATTTTCGGGGTAACTAAATCCAATTCTGTGAAACTGATCAAAAGATTCTTTCATCTCAGTCACATAATCTTCAACTGGTTTACCATCACCATGCTTGCAGTTGTGTAGCTTGTCAAGTTCATCATACAATTCAACTGCGGGAGATTTCTCATAAGACTGCTTAAGTACTTCAAGCATATCTTTAGGGAAAAAGTACTCAAACTTCTTTTGTAATTGAGCACTCATGCTAGTGAACATTAAACAAGCAACCTCATTAAACTTAGCATGCTCCACCCTCCAAGCTACCCTAACATCTTTTGGTTCAGAAATTGCAGGCTCAGCTGGGCATTCATTGGTCAAGTAATTGAGCTTACCGGCCGCCCTCAAGACAATTCTGAGCAAACGATGCCAATCATTGAAATTCTTTCCAGTCAATTTTTCTCTTTCAAGATGACTCTTGAAAGCAGAAATCACAGTTGGGTTATCGGGTTGAGCCATATCTACAGATAAAAGTTCAAACATTAGTATTTTCGATAATAACTATCTTCAAGAAAATAAAATACCCATAGGCTATATTCATATAACCACCAAAATTTTCTTGAAAATCTAAGATCCAACTTTACATAGATTCCACTACATTAGTTGATTAGTGGTGAAAGTATAAAAGATGGTAATCTGTTGAACAATAATTGGCAAACAAGATTTTCAATTCCTAGATCATTATGGGATTTACATCAAATTGATTCATCAATTTGTCTTATAAGCATGTTTCATCCCATCTCATGCCTTAAGTTCTAGGTCTCACGCATAACTTAATTAAGTCGTCTACCTTAGAAACTGTAAAATTACTATCTATGATCTCACGCATTAACATAATTTTACCTTGTTATAATAATTTAGCCTAGGTCTCACGTTTACTAAATTAAAATTCCAAGTGTTCCTTATAGATAGATGGCATGCAACTTAAATTTTAAGGGTATTCAATTTTGATATGTCAATCAAAATATGTATAAAGATGCATGCAATCATCTTTATATCATAAGTTTTCAAAACCTTTTTATTACCAATTCGTGAAATTAATACACAAAGTTTTACTTGAGGTTTAAAAACCCTAAGAGGACTTTCTACAAGCATGATTTTAAAAGAAATTTGTTTAAGACGTATTCAAGATTGTGATAACCAAGGCAGACTCTAAGGCTCTTTTCTAAGCCTTCATATCACGATTATGAATTTTGTCTTAA
Source organism: Artemisia argyi (assembly GCA_030686995.1). Lineage (NCBI taxonomy): Eukaryota > Viridiplantae > Streptophyta > Magnoliopsida > Asterales > Asteraceae > Artemisia > Artemisia argyi. The sequence continues at coordinate 67,513,784 of CM060685.1, read as the reverse complement.
AAGAGTTACTTTTAAAATCATGTTGTACAAAACATCAATCAAGCAAAAGTTTATGGATTCAATATCAAAACATGTAATAAAGCATGAATCTTGCTAGTCTCGCCTTGGAGCGAATTACCGTGCGAAGCGAATCATTGTTGGCACATAAGACTCCGCAAGATTCAATCTTTATCACTAAGGGTTTCACCATTATTAGTCCGTATTATTTTCTTTATGAAAAATCACCCTTTTATTGCTTACATCATGTCAAACAATTAACAATAAAACAATTAAGTAATCAAAGAAAACAAACAACTAATAATAACAAAAGTGAAACAATTAGCCACATGCAATTCTTATTAGAAAAGATCCTAATAAATCACTTCTAGGTATAAATATGCATGTAATCAACTAAGGCCTTCTCCTCTTAATGGAAGAGAGCCACATGCATTGACGAATCAATTGCGTAGGCCAAAGCTAATATACACACCACATAGCATATAAATTGATTTTAATATATATATTGGAGTCTTCCCCAATTTTAGATCTATCTAAAACATGTGACAGATAAATAAAAAAAACAACAAGATCCATGACTAACATGCATGTTTCGTCACGGATAAAACCTAACAATTAGCACATAGGTCACAAGATGCGTTCACATAATCGGTTAAAGACCTAGGGTTTCTAGTGATTACAAATTAATCAAATAAACCACAAACCCTAATTAGGGTTTTAAGTGGAAAATCGACCCCCCCCCCATAAATAAGGGTTAGGGTTTCAAATTTTTAAAAAAATTTAAAAAGAAAAACCCTAGATCAAAACATGTATCTAAAACAATTAAAGATCCGATTTTTATTACGTTTTAGTAATCAATTACATGTTATACATGGCTCGTGATGCCACTGTTAGAGTTTGACAATCAAAGTACACATATGCGAAAGCTAGGATTAAGTATAACACATAAGATTAACTAAAACATAAATAAGAACGTATCGTGGTGATTCTAGCCCGAACAAGAATCAAATAAGCAAATCTTGAATTAATTGATGAACCCTAATTAGGGTTTATGAATCAATGATCAATCCCTTACCGTTTTATTGATCGATTCCTTGATAACAACTATAGTGAGTTGTTACCTCGTTCTTGTACACACAAACTAATACCGAATCAAATTAATTGCAAGATTAAACACAAGAGTTGTTTTGGAAAAACCAAAATCGAAAACCCTAATGGATAGGGGTGTTCGATCGGCTAGGAGAAAAGAGAAGGTAAAACCAAATCTTTAGGGTATTGTGTGTGCACAAAAGGTGTGAATGAATGACCCTAAGGTTTGCTTATATACTAGAGTAAACTTGGGGAGCAAGGCAAGGCATGGGTCGACCCCCTTGGGCCTTGATCGACCGGCCATACACCCCAAGAGGGTGTTCCGGATCCTTCTTGCTACCAATTTACAATCTAGTCCTTTTCCTTCTTATTTAACGATAGTTAGTCCATACATTTAATAACTAACGATCATTAGTCCTTAAACTTGTGTTATTAATAAATATATCTAGCAATTAATATTTATTAATCTTTGACTCTCGTTTGTATTGTGTGCAATCCCGAGGTCTCGGGTTCGATACTAGTCATTTACATATTAATATTTATACGTAACTTTTAACCGCTCCAACTCGTATATCTATTAATAGTAAAATGACATTGGTTGGCGTCTTGCAACACTCCAATGCCCCCAACACGACCCGAGCTAGGTTTCCTGGAAAACCTTTAATGATTCATCATTATAATTATCCTTTTGTTTCTAATACTACATTTAATAAAGATGTGAGATTCTTTAACAATTGCAAAATTAATACTTAATTAATATTCATGTCTATGTCCCGCGCATATACGGTAGAAGCCAATCCATCATGCCTCGTAAGTGAAAGAGCACCCTTATTTCATCCTCCTATGCATGTTCCTGTTCCTACAGGTACTGTTACTGCTCCTCAACAGAGTATTGGTCGTGACACCTTAACGGGTCTTGTTTTCAATTGGTCATGGACCAGGCCCATAAGATCACTGACTGAATTTTCAAGAGCTCTCGGATCTTTGCTCTTTAGTGGCTCAACTTCGCCCAACCCTTCTGCCTGATACTTGGGAATATTTGGAAGATGACATGCGGGCTTTCTCAGTTAAAGGCATGAGATCATACATTAATCACAAGGCATACAACCCTCATCTATATCCGTACACGATGGGATAAGATTCTTCCATTGAAGATCAACATTTTTACTTGGAGAACTTCCCACAAAAGACTTCCCACGAGATTAAACCTAGACTCGAGAGGAATGATCTTCACTCCATTCGTTGCCCAATTTGTGATGAGGCGATTGAGTCAGAAGAACATCTATTCGTGGAATGTGATGTTGCTAAAGATACATGGAAAGGTGTCAATGATTGGTGGCAAATTAATAGCATCTCAATCGCTACTCTTCAGGTAGCGATCACTCTTGCTGATGCAGCACCTGTCCCTAGCAGCCTAAAGAACTTTAGTGGTGCAAACCACTCTTTGGTACTTATGGAGATTCCACAACGACATGGTTTTTGCCACAAAACGGCCTAACAAACAGCTTATCTTAAGTAATATCAAGCTCTCCTCGCACAACTGGATCATGTTTAGGCAAAAGAAAACCAAACCAAATTGGATTGAATGGATTTGTAACCCTTGTATTGCTCTTTCTGAACCCATGTAATTCTTATTAGCTTCTTGCTAGTTCTATTAAATTACCTTTGCCGTTTAAAAAAAAAAAAGAAAACATTTTTTTTTTATTTTTTTTTTTACGGTTTAAAAAATATTGCGGTAAAACATGTAACCGAATCACAATTCGTCTCCAACACAAAAGTCAAACCAATTCAAAAACCCGAAGAACAATATCAACCATAAAACACAAACAACAACAACAATCATTAATTAATTATTAACAAAAGCACCAAAATCATTAACCCTAAATTCTCAAAATCCAAATTCCAAACACAGTTCATCAATCAGAATCAAATTCCACTCAAACCCCTTAATTTTCCTTTATTCAGAATTTTATAAATTTTAAGGATCATTAGGGAAACTGAGTGAGATATGACGATTGTTTATGCATTATTAGCAAGAGGGTCTGTGATATTGGCTGAATTTAGTGACGCAAATACGAATGGTGGTGTAATTGCGAGACAAATTGTTGAGAAAATAAAGGCGGATAATAATGATGTGAATGTTTCGTATTCGCAAAATAAATATGTTTTTCATGTTAAACGGGTTGATGGGTTGACGTGTTTGTGCATGGCTGATGATCTTGATGGAAGTAAGTTGAATATTTGGTATATTATGGGATTACGTTTTTAAAACAGATTATGCATTTGCAAAGCTGAGTGTTTTTAATACGTCAAAAATTTAAAAGGCAGTTCTCAACTTCTTGCTTTCTTCAAAACTGTATTTTTTTTTTTTTTTTTTTTTCGAATCGTAATTCCAGTTTGCCAAACACTGTCTGCTAATTATCTCTATTTTGCAAACACAATTTTAATGCTCTGGTTTTTTAAGAGATATAAAAGACTAGACCGTTTTTATAAAATAAGCCGAGTATAGAGCCTGAGCTAGTAGCTTTTAAAAAGTAGGAGCTCGAGCATTATACAAAAACGAGCTCAACAACAAGGGGTGACGGAGCTTTTTAAATTTGCAAATCATGTTATTAGAGGAATTTACTATTGATACTTGATTAGTTTAATTTTTATATGTTGATTGGAATCGAATAAATATGTTTGAAATGAGTTTGGTTATTGAAACTAGTTTTATATAAATATTCAGGCTTCAGCGTGAGCTTAGCCCAAAGTTTTCTAGCTAGAGCTTACTTTGACCTGTTTGCAGCCCTACCGAGTACCCTAATAATCTCATCTTAGCAAGGGAACTTTGGAGATTCTGTTTTAAATTCTCTTGATAGCTATTATAATATCAGAATCTTGTGAGTTACACAAAGTCGAAAGTCAAAGTTCTGTTTTCGGTTATTTGTTCAGGATACGGAAAATAGAGATTTGAATATGTATTTTACTTGATTATTTACACAATATGGACAATGTTGATGATATTATATATTTGCAGGAAGGGTTCCTTTTGCGTTTCTTGAAGGCATTCATCAGAGATTCGTGAAGACTTATGGCCGAGCAATAATATCAGCCCAAGCTTATGGCATGAACGATGAATTTTCAAGGGTTCTTAGCCAACAAATGGAGTATTACTCCAATGATCCCAATGCCGATAGGATAAACCGTTTAAAAGGTGAAATGAGCCAGGTCAGCAAATCCACCTTTTATAAGATTAAAATTCAACTTGTTTAGCAATATGCACGATGTTAATTGGTTATAAACTTAATGAACAGGTGCGGACTGTCATGTTAGAGAACATTGATAAAGTACTAGAAAGAGGTGATCGCTTGGAGATACTTGTTGATAAAACTGCAACTATGCAGAACAATATTTTGCATTTCAAGAAGCAATCTCGTCGATATAGGAATGCAGTTTGGCGGCGAAATGTTAAGCTCATGTAATATTCTAATTAATTCTTTCACTTTACGAATTTCAAATTCTAAATCTATCAACCTCTGCTTGATTTTTTTTTTTTTTTTGCTAATTGGAAACATATGCTAACTTAATTATTGATTCCAAATGCAGGTTTGCTCTGATATTTCTTCTCTTGGTGCTAGTGTATGTTCTGGTCGCATTTGCTTGCCACGGGCTTACACTTCCTACCTGTCTAAGGTAACCACTTGACTGATTTTGGAAGGGGAAAAAGTTGAATAAAAGATCAGTTTCAGTTCCATCTACACGGATTTCATTATTTAAATCCACCCAATTTACTCGAGAATCTGTTTCTATTTTCTTTTGGCACGTGAGTTGAAACTGCTCGGTTTCTCACCCTCTGAGAAATTTCTTGCATATTTGTGTCATTATTTTTTACAGAAATTCTATTAAGTTGTTGAGGTGGGTTGATAACTTTGTCTCCGATAATTGAACATATATGTGAAAAAATACTTGTATGATATTACTATAAAACTGGTTTTCCTATGTTTTGGACTTGATTAATGTTGGACGTGTTTGGCATTTGAGTTACTAGAAGTGTAGCAAGAACTAGAAGTGTGCAAACTGTAGCAAGAACTGTGGGTTCCTTTGGTCAAGGTGCTTTTGAATGCCACCCATACCTATCTAAGTATCTATATATGAGACCTGTGGACCTGACATCATTGTGATTGTGGTTTGGATCCTACGACAGAAGGGGTTTAGGTGTCAGACCAGCAAAAAAGGCCTTGCCTCAAAACTCAATAGGCCCCATCAGACCCAAAAGGCCCTGTACTATGTCCAAGACCTAAAAAAGCATGCGATATATACTTGGCTTTTAGGGTATATGATACATTATACATTTGGCCTTTGACCTCTAAATGTCAAATTAGCACATTTTATCCTTAAAATTGGCTTGAAGTGTTACGAATATAGGCACATTTGGCTCACTAGCCTCACACAATACAAAACATAATTAATGAATTCATGACTTTAAAACCCAGAATCAGTGTTGTCGATTTGCTTTTTGGATTATACTTAGTTTGAACCTTTAAAGTCAAAAGTACCTTTTTATGAACCATCCATAAATTACTTGCCTCTTTTCACAAACTATCCGCATCTTACTTAACAACAATCGAATAAATCATTGGTTCGTTTGGGCGTACAATCCATCTGCATCTTTTACAAGTTTCATCTTCTATGATGTTATAACAGATGTATTATGTATTTATATTTATCGTACGTGGTTCGTTTATCCTTTTTAAAATGGAATCAATTCTGCAACATTTAACAACTGTTGATGCTAACCATAGGTAAAATGGACTTATAGATCGCACATATATTGCTAATGTAACACCTTTGTTGCTTACTACCGAAATTTATGAGACGTGATGAAGATACTTTGAAAATAAAAAATGAGCGGTGGAACTTGATTTGCTTGATGAGTAGGCAGAAATAGTATAAAAAATGGTTTAAGGTGAGGCAAGAAAATTCTAAGGGCACCATGGTCAAATATTATTTGGATTTGATCATTTGACATTTTGCAACTAACATTTTCTGTTTAGCATTTTAGGCTTTTATTAAATTTGTGCATCGAAATTCAAAATTTTAAATTTATTACTGCTATAGTGATACGCCCCAGGCTTTATGTCATGTTATGTTTATTTAGGATATGTCTTTGTGTCATATCAGAAAAGTGTAATTGTTTAGATATGTCATTATGTTTGGCTTGTTTTACAAGCTAGGGTTATTCGGTTATATATATACCGAATCATTATTATGAATGAAGAAAATCAATCAAGTTTTCAGTCAATAATATTCTAGTTCTCCAATCTTCTTCTTAAGAAGCCCGCGCCCGCGTGAAGTGGTGCCCTATCCCGATACAACCCCTAACCGGGTCGTATCAATTGGTGCTTTCATTGAGAGCTCTCGTTGAGAGGGTTTTTTATTAGGGTTCCAGTTAAAAAAAAGTTACTGTTCATCGGCACTATTCATTAACACTGTTCACCGGTACTGTTCATCGACAATGTTCACTGGTACTGTTCATCGACAATGTTCACTGGTACTGTTCATCAGAAAAAATTCAGTTCTTCGAGTTACTATTCATGGCATCGGGTAGCAATGATCGGGACGCACTATCTAAAGCTTTTGCAAATGGATACGGTGACTAAATACGAGAATGATTTTAAGATTCTTATAATTGAAGTAGCGGTGATCTCAGAATCTTTACTTACATCGTTTTATATATCCGAACTTAAACTGGATCTACAATGTTTACTCTTACAGTCGAGTCTCAAAACTCTAGACGAAGCTTTTTCATTGACCCGTGCGGCGGAAACACGCTTCGCGAACCTAGATATTTGAGAATTTTTGAGGTCCAACCTTTAACTGTGGGAGAAGACTTCTTCAAAACTCATATCACCGAGGGCCGTTTTGAGACAATTGCAAAGGAAGAGAAAGAGCATATCGTTGAAAAGAAAATAGATGTCATTCTACTATTAGAGGATGAATTTTCTTCACATAAGGTTGAAGGGTCATTGAATGCTGATGAGTATATTTGAGTTGAAGAGGTTGTGGGTGGTGGCGAAGCGCTTAAGATTGACGAGGATGAGTTGAATAGAGTGATATCGACACTTAAGGATGGAGGTGGTGAATTTTATAGTTGTTTGGATGAAATAAATTTGAATTTAAGCGAGGAATTCGCGGACTCTCAATCCGCATATTCTTCGTATCACCTTGAGGGCAAGGTGATTTTTGAAGGAGTGGGGAGTGTTACGGAATGGGTAGCGAAAAGTGGAAGAATTGTGTTGTGTTATGTCCAAGGTAGTGGAAGGCGGAAGAGGAAAAAGGTGTTGGTTGCGGTTGCGGAAGGCAGGAGAACTACGGGAGTGGAAGATAGGATTAGGATATGGGATCCCGGAATCAAGAAAATTTTTTCAAGACCACACCTTGAGGATAAGGTGATTTTGAAGGGGTGGGGAATGATACGCCCCGGGCTTTATGTCATGTTATGTTTATTTAGGATATGTCTTTGTGTCATATTAGGAAAGTGTCATTGTTTAGATATGTCTTTATGTTTGTCTTGTTTTACAAGCTAGGGTTATTCGGTTATATATACCGAATCATTATTATGAATGAAGAAAATCAATCAAGTTTCAGTCAATAATATTATAGTTCTCCAATCTTCTTCTTAAGTAGCCTGCTCCCACTTGAAGTGGTGCCCTATCCCGATACAACCCCTGACCGGGTCGTATCACATAGCTAGTTACAACAAGAAAACCACAAAAAGTGAAAAAACAATTGATGCAAGACTAGTTGATATGATGAAAAAAAAATGGTAAGTAAAGTTTATATAGGATCAATAGGCATTTACAGATTTTATGATAGTGTGATGAAATAAACAAAGCTATATATGATAAAAAAAACCCGTTAAAGAAAACTGAATGTGTGACATTTTCAAATATTAAGTTACCAGCTTGCGTATATATAGATACTCCTTAGATATAGGAGAAGAAGAATTACAAGAAACCAAGCAATTTGAACAAGAACTAGGAGTGAAAATCGACTTTTTACTATACATTAGGGAATATGTTATATTTTCAGACTTAGTACTAAGAGGTGTTTGTCTAAGCTTATTTAATGCTTATGAATTTACTAAAAATTTAAATAAGCTCATAATATAAGATCATTCTTGTAGGCTTATTAACTTGTCATGACTCATGATCTACTAGAGCTTGTATAAGCCTATAAAGTTCATAATTAAGCATAGGTCAATAAGCTTGAAAACCCAAAAAATTAAGTTTATAAGCTAATCAAATTTTCAGTAAATTTATAAACCCATCAAAGTACAAAAATATTAGAGCATGGATTTGCTTATACACGTAGTAAGTTTATTTAATCACGTTTTATTTTAGTTTGAGGAAGTTTGTACACGTAGTAAGTTTATTTAATCACGTTTTATTTGAGATATATACCAAGTTTACTTATATATCTTAGAAACCATAGATAGACTTTTCTTCAAACATATCTCTACCATCAACTTTAATTTTTCATTCTTATTTAAACCATTTTTTTCTCTCCATTTAACAACACATGCCCATATTTATATTAGCTAGCAAACCCCCTTTTTCTCTCCTCTCTCTCTAGTTTCTGTTCGAAAAATATGCACTTGTTGATTCTTCATCATCGTCTTCAAAATCATCTTCAAGAGAGAGAGAATTAAATTTAATATTCATTTTCAAATAATACATTCACCTATTGCCACTGTTACATTAATTTCCATAGGTGCATTCTCTTTCTATTCCCTTATATAACTTCATGTCATCGTTGGTAGAATTTATGCATGCCCGCATGCATGCAATCTTTTTTGGTAGTTTAGTGTTTTTATTTGCATGTTGCTATTTAACCATAATTTCATGGGTGTTTAATTATATAATTGTAATATAAAAATCTTGTTAAAGATGTATCTAAGCATTGTATGATATCTTCTATTATTATTATTATATATTGCATAAAGGAAAATTAGATTCTTGAGCTGTATATGTGGTTTTCCAGATTGATTTTAGTAACAGATAGGCAGGATTTAATGTTTTGGAAGCAATACATGCATGATCATAAACCCTAGCTAGATATTTTAGAAATGTAGAAGGTCAAAGAGTAAACATATTGGTTCAAATTACACAATATATTAGCGAGTAAATACTTATTTCACTTTTTATCATAGGAACCTTAAACTACTTTGTTATCAGTGTGACAATATGGAAGTACGTTACGTACTGTAATTGCCTGATTGGTAACAAGATCCCATTCCTTTAGCATCTTGATAGTTATTTCAGCGAACTACCTGCAATCATGTTGATTGAAACTATTACTGATAATTTTACAGTGTATGTTGTTATTATTGGTAAAACAAGCATCTTGTTTCTTGCAAAATATAATGATTTTGTTAGTTGTGTTGATTGTACTAATATGAGTAAAAGACCAAATACATGAAACAATGTGTAGAAATGGTGAAATACACACGGGTATGAATCCAACCAACCTCCTTTTATTCAATATTCAAATGTTAGATTACAAAACCAAACCATACAAGATCAGATTGATCACCAACATTGGTCGATCAGATTAAGAACAAGACAAGACAAGATTGAACTCCAACTTGAGTCAATCAATAGAAGGTAAGCACAATCCTGAACCCTCAGGGTGTTACCAATAATACACCAAGCTGATACTATGATCAGTCATGTGAACAACTGAAGAGATGTATCCTCAGAGAATATTAGACTTCCATAATAAACCTGGTGCTAACGATCCAGACTTTATACTAAGGAGATGGAATATAGCCGTTGGCAATCTCTGCCAAGCACACATATCAAAAAAGGAATCCTCCCTTTAAGGCAACAAGTGATGGGAGATGTATTAGAGTGCATCCAGGAGAATGTTCAAGTATGGACCCAAATATAGGAAGTGGTAGCTTTAGTCCTTGCACTTCAATAAATGATATACCTCATCCCTTTATATTTTTAACACTCCCCCTCAAGTTGAATGGTGGGATTTCCAAAATTCAACTTGAACTGAATTTTTCTTCGTGCGGGCATAAAAGATGAACCCGACTTTTTAACTTGCGGGCTTAAAGGATCAATGAGCCCGATTTCCAAAGCTAAGATCATTGGACCTCCCAGCATACTTCTGAATCCATGAGAGACCCAACTCCAATGCAAGAGATGATGGGTCAAAAAACTTCATCAAGTGTGCAACAGGTATAGATCCAAGTAATGGGATAATGACAACACCAGCCCCTGCACATTCACAAACAACAAAGAGAGAAACAAAGTTAAAGTGTTAGTGTTGGGATAGTTTCTGTTATGACAGAAGCAACCCTTGGAAGTTTGGAGAGAACTTTTAACACCCTCCCCCAAACTTACACACCAAACATCACCAACATATCCGGCTGATCAGTCATGCCAGTAGGAACAACAGCCAACTCTTTTAAGAGGGAGACTGTGATAATGTACTGGGATGATAAGGCCAACAATACACACGACTGAATCTTCAAAGATCAGTTCAACAATGATACAACACGACTGAAACCAGTCGAATGGATCTTCCAGAAACAGAAGACCAACCACCTTTAATAAAGAAAGTGGTGATAGATAGCAGCCCACTCAAGAGGCACAAAAAATGATCTCCAATTTGAGTCATTCAAATTAATACAATCCAATTTCAGCTGGATGTTTAACAACAGTAACACAATCCTGAATAATCAGGGTGTTAACAATCATTCACCAAGCAAAGCTGATCAGAATGATCAGACTTGGGAGAACTATCAAGGACACAAGGCCAACTCTTTTAGAGTTAGGCATTGATTATCTTGTAGGTGAAAAGACTACCAACATCACACAAAGGTGGTGGCAACAAAGATCATTTTAACAATGATCAGTCCATCAATGGACAAACAAGACACAACCCAACTCTTACAACAGTTGGGTTGGTTTAAACAAGATGGAGGAATCCTTCATGATTAACATCTGAGAATCCAAGTTCTCTTTCAACCATTCAATCAGCAACGCTCAACACAACGGTTGCCACTTTCAACAATCCAGCCTCAGATAAAACAAAGGACTGAAAAACATCACCGGGTATAAACCACCTGATAGAATCAGTAACTGATTCAAGATCAGGTTCTTCAAGAGAGAACCCAACAACATTCCAAATGAACTTCTTTAGAAGTCACTTGGTAATTCAATCTTAACCAAGGTCATGCCAAGACGACCCAACAAACAACGTAGGCAAGGGGTCATCAATCCCCAAGACCCACAAGATCAGCAGTAGAAACCTGCTATGATAAGGAACACAACAACAGCCAACACTTACATATTGAGATAACAACCATCAAGAGAGAGAACATTGTAAAAAATTACAATGTCAAAGAAAAATGACAATCAATGTCAAGAAATAAGAGAAACCAAAAATTTCAATCCGAAAATAAGAGTCAAACAACCAGGAGTTTTAAACTTTTATAAGAAGAAAAGACAGAGTTAGGTTCAATAATAAATGCAGCCTTTCAACCACAAAAGGTTTTTCTGGAAAAAGAGAAAATTCCTGGTTTATATTTTGAAAGACAAGGAATATTAAGACCCAAGAAAATAACAGATTTAGAGACACACGATCCAGCCCATTTTGAAAACAGCTTGTTATGCTGGGAAACCTCTTAAGGCTTGGACAAACAATTTTGCAATAGTTTTCCATTGTTTCAACAATCCTGAAAAAGAATTTATTTCTTTCAAAGTGTAGGGCAATGTCCAGGTAGAAAAACATAATCGTAATTTAAAAAATTCTTTTATAATCAGAGGACACAACTTAGAAATGGCAAGCTGCTCTCAAGCAGGTTGTAAAACGAAATGCTTTAATCGGATCTCAATCAGGTAAGCCAGAAACAAGATGTATTAGTATCCAAGGGACAAACCCATAGTGCAACATTGATCTTAATCAGCAGCAACCAAGAACATCTTTAATTATTAACGAACATATCCAGGTAACAGCACTGATCTCAATCAGTCAACAACAATCACAGCTGCAATCTGATCTCAATCAGATCAACAGCAAAGGACAAAGTACCACCTGATCTCAAGCAGGTGTACAACCAACATCACAATCTGAATAAAATCAGACATGATCACAACCAGAAACACACTTGATCCACCCAGATATAACAAGATCAATATCCACAACAAAGCCACACAAGGCCTTATCAGAAACAGAGGGGCAGTCATAAAAGATTAAGAATGCCCATAATATATAGAGAGGCTGCCATAAAGGCAAGAATGACAGCAAGATCAGACCAAAAGAACATCGCAAATGTTAAGAAGCAATATTAAAATAACCGTTTGAATAACGGCCAAGAACAACAATAAAAAACCAACAACAAACATCAAAGATAGCACTCATAAATAGCATAGAAAACAGCAAGCCAAAAACACCATAGAACATGCTGAAAAATCAGCAACCAAGCACCCTTGGTGCTGCTGTAAATACAGCAGCTATACACCCCTCCTGGGGCTGATTTACAGCAGTTAAACACCTCACATGGGGCTGCAAAAAAGCAAACAGTAAATACCCCTCCTGCTGCTGGAGAAACAGCAGCAATATACCCCATTTAGGGCTGAAAAAATAGCCAATAAACACGCCATATAGTGCAGGAAACAAGCATACAAACACACCTATCTGAGCAACAAAAACGGCAATGTGACACCCTATATGGGTGGGCAGTGACAGCAGCAAACAACCAAACCAAGTGCACCCTATGAGGGTTTACCGAGCACAAATGGAAAACAATAATGATCACATAACATGACGTCAACCAAACGATCATATAATCAACAACCAAGAAAGCCAAAAAAAAACATGACAAATAAGCCAAAACTAAAGCTCGATTTAAACACAATATATGCACTTATAAATACCCTGGTGGAGTGGCAATTAGCCGAACCCAACGCAAAAACCAAAAAAAAAAAAAAAACCAATCATACACAAGGCACTCAAAGAGATAACCATAAAATCAACAACATGACAGCAGAATCGGATCAAAGGATCTACACCCGAAATCACTAAGAAATGTCACATAATAAAAAACTGTGTTAACAAGATAACACAAAACACATAGTAATCGGGCAAAAAACACAGAATCAGATAAACAAGCAGATATAAATAATTAAACAGATAAACTGATGAAGATCAGGCAGACAAAGAACAATAATAAGAGAATAATCAGATAAAGATTGAAACAGACAGCCGACTAAAAATAGTCAAAAAAAACTAGAAGAATAACAATAAACACCTTCAATCTCAAATAGCAAGTAATCACACAAAGAAGTCCTGATTCTACCAAAATCAGGTAGGAAAGAGAACAATACAGTGGTTTAGCAGCAGCGGAAGACGAAGGACAGAAAATCCACCAGAATAATTCTCTCCCCCTCAGCAGAGATAAGAAGACCAGTATCAACAGAATCAACACCAGAACCCAACCGGAGCAACCAAATTGAACCATCAACGCGACGACAGTGATCAATAAAATAATACCAACTCTTCCCTTTTATTGATGATAATTGAAGAACATATTACAAGGAAATAATAGAGTTGGGCGATCCAACCACACTGAGTAGAAAGTATACTCAGAGATGATAAACTTGGATCCAACAATCGTTCCAAACAACATGGAAGATCCAAATCCAGCAATACATAGCTGCCCAATATCTCCTTTACCAAAACCGTACGTTGAGTAAAGGAAGTACACATACTGCCCCAGCAACAATAACGACCAGCAACATGAACAGCTGGTAACAACAATGACCAGCAACAACACGAACTAAGAAACAGTCGGCTAATCGATGGTTTCAACTAGACCCGATTCAAACCAGACCAATCAGATTCACCAACCAGAAATAATCCAATCGGAACAGCCAAATTGAGCCCATTTTATTTTCACCGGAGCAAAATTACCACCTCAGAAAAGCCAGAAACACTTTACCAACGATAGCTGTTAATGAACACAGCCTCACTAACCAATTAAACCTCCAATTGGAAAAACCCCCAATTCAGGAAAAAATTAGGGTTCTTCGATCAAAACCTACTTCACCAATTTGATACAACATGGCTCTGATACCATGTAGAAATGGTGAAATACACACGGGTATGAATCCAACCAACCTCCTTTTATTCAATATTCAAATGTTAGATTACAAAACCAAACCATACAAGATCAGATTGATCACCAACATTGGTCGATCAGATTAAGAACAAGACAAGACAAGATTGAACTCCAACTTGAGTCAATCAATAGAAGGTAAGCACAATCCTGAACCCTCAGGGTGTTACCAATAATACACCAAGCTGATACTATGATCAGTCATGTGAACAACTGAAGAGATGTATCCTCAGAGAATATTAGACTTCCATAATAAACCTGGTGCTAACGATCCAGACTTTATACTAAGGAGATGGAATATAGCCGTTGGCAATCTCTGCCAAGCACACATATCAAAAAAGGAATCCTCCCTTTAAGGCAGCAAGTGATGGGAGATGTATTAGAGTGCATCCAGGAGAATGTTCCAGTATGGACCCAAATATAGGAAGTGGTAGCTTTAGTCCTTGCACTTCAATAAATGATATACCTCATCCCTTTATATTTTTAACACAATGTCATAAGAAAACTGCAATCCTAATGTTTTGCTTGTTGTAGCTTGCAGCATGACAAAAGCATATTCGCCCTACTTTGATCCTGAATTTGATTCTCTTTTAGAAAGGATACATGGTCCACCGTAAGTAATTCATTATTTACTACTGCTAATTAAGAGATTGTTTTTTTTGAATTATTATCGCTAATAATCGTTCAACTTGTTTTCATCAGTTGCAGAGTGACATTTGACAATGAAAGCGTAGAAGACTATACCATCGTGAAGGTAAACGTATATATTTTTCAAATTAAATTTACAATTAGGACTCATAAAATGTAAAATGTCCGCAATGAGGCAACTCAAAGGTCTTAATCTTCATCACCAAGATACGGACACGTACATAGCTGATTCACTCATTTAACCTACAAAATAGAGAAAATACTGGAAGGTTTGATATATTTTGAGTAATTTGCAGATAGATTGCGTAAAGAAGCAAGATCAACTTTTGGAAGTGGTGCAAGTTTTAACAGAAGTCAACCTAACTATCACGAAAGGCTATATATCTTCTGATGCTGGATGGTTCATGGATGGTATTTTGCTAATTTTGACTTCTATGGTCAAACATAAATTTTAACAAGTGAATTAAACAATTGCCATTGGTGAATTTACCTGTCAAACTCTTAACAACATAATTAAGTTAATATATTTTGTTGTAAGCTAGCTAGCAGATTGTTTCATATTTAGCAGTAGTTCAGAGTATATTGAGATAAAAAATGATAAACTTGATTTATATAAGTCAACGGGTGAATTAATCATATGCTTACAACGTTGAATGTTTATGTCAAATCCAAATCATACTTTTTCTCAACATACATTATCACAATGGTGATTAGAGATTCTGAACTCCAAAACACATTATACATTTGTATGTTTCGATATAATCAGGACTTTTTGCTATATAAGAAATAAATTCATATCAGTTTGGAGTTAATATGACATTGTATAGTCAAAATTCAAAATCTAGCAGCATATATATGTTTATATGTTAAATTTAATTTACAATTATTATGCCTTGTAAAACTTGCAGTATTCCATGTTAAAGATGAGAATGGCAAGAAAGTCTCGGACCAAAGAGTCATCAGTTACATCCAGCAGGTAATAGTCATGTATTTTTAATCAGTCATGACAGTTCAATTGAAATAACTTTATTTAATTTATAACATGTATTTTGGTTATACACAGGCTATCGGTTCGAATCGTATGTCTAAATCAAAGATCACAACTCAAACAAGTAAAGTATATGACACTACTTTCCACGGAGAGCAAACAGCTATTGAAATGACTGCCACAGACCGACCAGGCCTTTTTTCTGAGATATCAGCAGCCTTAGCTGATCTCCATTGCAACATTGTCGAAGCCCATGCATGGAGCCATAATGCCCGTTTGGCTTGTGTAGCCTATATCTCTGATCAATTATCTGATTCGTGTATTGATGACCATCGACTTGCCACCATTGAGCACCACCTTAATTCCATCTTACACGCCTCCAACGCATCAGAAAATACTACTCATGATGTTAAGTCTAGAGGTCTTACTGGTATTGGTGGTAGTGAAGGGACTATGACCACTGTGGAGAGGCGGTTGCATCAACTATTACTATCTGTTCATGACTTTGATGTGCCACCTAAGCAGCCACTATATCCTCCAGGCGAGAAAGAGGCTGAAAAGGCAAGTGTTTTAATAGAAAATTGTGCTGAGAGGGGGTATTCAATCGTTACTGTTCAATGCAAAGATCGAAGAAGGCTTATGTTTGATACGGTTTGCACGCTTGCTGATATGCAATATGTGATCTCTCATGCTTCTGTCGATTCTCGTGGAGGTTGTGCCTTTCAGGTACTCACTTAAGATAATATACAGAAATCTTAATCTTAAGGGAGTAGAGGTAATCTTTATGTTTTTTTAACAGGAGTATTTTGTAAGAAAGATGGATGGAGGTGCCTTGAGAACTGAGAGTGAGAAGCATCATGCTACAAAATGCCTAGAGGCCGCAGTGGAGCGTCGTGTGTGTGAGGTATATATGTGTTTCTCTTAAAATTACTCCTTTCGCCCCAAAATAATTGACCGTTAAACAAAAACACGCGGCTTAAGAAAAGTATACATATATTAAATCTGTTACAACTTTTGTTTAGCAGAATGGCACTTTTACCTTCTGAACAATTGTTAATGTTTTTATTTATTTATTTATTTATTTTTTTTATTTATTTTTATTTATTTATTTAATTTTTTTTTTGTGGTTTGCAATAGTAATATAATTAAGGGTAAAAATGGAAAAGTAATCAGCCATATCTATTTTCTTTTTAACTGTAATCAGTGACCGTCGTACCTATCAGTTTTTAGACTGGACAATATATGGGGCATACTAAAATAATACAGTAGTGATTTTGGAACGAAGGGAGTAAAATGTTTTGAGATCATATTAAAGATATGTAACATATGTTAATTTATGTAGGGAATCCGGCTAGAACTATGTGCAAATAACAGGGTAGGGCTGCTTTCAGACATAACAAGGGTTCTTCGAGAGAAGGGGCTAGTAGTACTGAGAGCAGATGTTGCAACGAAAATGAACAAATGTGTGGATATTACGTTCTACGTGAGGGACATTGTTGGCAACAACGTGGACACGGAGTTGGTGAAATCCATGACGAGAGGGATGGGTATAATAGATCTAGAAGTGAAGAATGAGAAAGTTGTGAAGCCAAATACAACACCTGCTGTGAAACCCAGGTTCTCAATTGGAGATATCTTCAAGTCTCAGATGGAGAGGCTTTCACATAGTCTCGTGACTTACATGTAAATAAGTTGGTTCGCCAGGGTTTCATTAATTAGGGTCTTATTCTTTATATATTTTCCACAGAATTTAGCATCATTCGTACATAAATAAATAAGGTCTTATATATTCTTAGTTTGTACATACTCGTCCAATTCCCCTCTTTAACTGTGTCCATGTATTTGCATCTGCAAACAGTGGTTGTTCAAAAGAGGCGGAATGTTGGCTGTTGTGACTTTATTCTGGTTGTCGCCAATATTATGTGTTTAGTGACCTGAAAGCTGTAACATTGCTACTTTGCAACCTATTCGTGTGAGTCCTTGAGTGTTGTTCTCTGATCAATAATGCACATTCAATAGTGTTGCAACTCTTAGTTGTGGACATTTGTGACGGACTCTTTTGGTCGTCGCAGTGCTGACTGAACGGACACACCACCGAATTAGTGTTGCTAATCTTCTTCATTACTGATTAAACGTCCTAATAAGCGACAGTTTTGTGAAATTTCTCACTAAACTGCTAATAGGTTTCTCAAAAGAGCTGTACCCTCTTGGTGTTGTGACTGATATGCGGATTATATTGTGACTGATATACAGATACTTCGTTGGTCACATGGATATCAGTATGCTTGGTCCAGTGACTTGTTTTATGAAACTTTTGACTATTTATTAAATGTCCAAAGCATTGTTAATAACAGATTCTTATGACTACACGAATAAAAAGGTAATTGTAACTTAATACATAACCAATATGAAGGTATTTTAATTACGTTACGGGTAGAGTAGAATATACAAATAATAGGGAGAGTAATGCAGCTTGATATCATGTGATGCATACCAGATTTATAGTGATACCTTCCATTATTTTCAAATAGATTTACTCACACTTTCAAGAAAATTTTCTCTGACAAGCTGCAGTTGATCAATGATAGTGTTGATGCCCATTCGGTGTCTAGGCAATTCCATAGAGCAAGCAGTCCCAATTCGATAGACTGAAGTCAGGCACTCTTCAATTGGCCGCTCGTATATTTCACTCTCATATGTATCTTTAGACGTAATTTCCTCTTGCTTTGCTTCAAAGAGGACAGGATCAGTTATTCCCATAACTTGATGTGGTATAGCCATCTTTACAAAATCATGTATATTCAGACTGCTACTAAACATGTCATCAGTATGTTGGAAATATAAGATCAAACAGATCTTATTATTACTAGTTTATTAGACAGTAAATATTATTATCATGTATCTATTATATTTGCAGACATATTTGTGACCAATAAGGTTGCATAGATTTTAAGTTTAGGATTGCTGACTTGTCATTAGTTAGTTGGTCGAATTATGGTTAAAAACAGTTATGTGACAGTTACTATGAAGGGTTGTGTCTGATGGGTTATTTCTGAACCATCACACCCATTCAATAAGTCACACCTGTTCATTAACTATAAAAGCTTGTAAATGACAGTTATTTAAAATTTAATGCAACAGTAATTCGTGTATCTTTATTCCCTCCAAGTTTCTATTGTTGTTTTATCTTTACACACACTACTGCACTTTTCTTTTATACACCAAATCACTAAACTGTTTCAAACCATGACTTTACAAAACTCTCACATTGAGAACAGATGGTATAGGCCTAAAACTAATGGTCATAACCAAAACAATATGTGGTATCAGAGCTAAAAGCCTGGGAGATCTCAAAGGGAGTCTTTACACAGACAAGTCAAGAGGGAAACTGAGTCAAAATTTGGAAACTGCATCAGGCAGATTTCAAGTGGGTGTAAGGAGATGTTAAGAAAGAAACTTGAAGAATTCCATGTGTATAACAACCAGTTATCACAGAAGCGAGAAACTTTGGAGAGGCATAAAAGATATGTCTGCTTTGAGTGCAGACTTAGGGGACACATAGCAAGAAACTGTCCAAATAAGGATAAGTTGAAAGGAATTGCAGGCATTGGAAACCTCACAAACACACCAAACACTGAAATTACATACCCTGAAACAATCCATTTATCCACTGATTTCATGGTGGAGGGAACCGATGAAGAAGGATGGAACCAGATTTGGTATGTAAGCAAGGATATCAATAATCATGTTTGCACAAACATGAATCTCTTTGCAAAATTGAAAGAGAAATTCAGTGTAGAGCAGTTGAGGGATTTGAAGAAGTTGTTGATTTTTCATGGGATAGGAGAAGTCAACATACGAATTGGATCAGAGGTCTTTATTATTCCTGGTGTACACTTTACACCAGAAGTGACCCTGAATGTATTGTCTGCAAAAAAGTTGGAATCACAAGGGCTTGAATTGGCTTTCAAAGGGAACAGATGCAGATTGGTTCCCATGTTCAAGGACCCTTCATCATCTTGCTTTGACAAGAGTAAGATGAATGAGAAACACAACAGATACATGGAAGATTATTTTAAGTTGCTTGATGAGAGTTCTCAAGAGAAGAAAGAGGAGACACTGAAGATTGATGTCTTATGCAAAAAATGCCAAGAATTGGGACACCACGATTACATGTGCCCAGACAAAGCAACAATGGAGTCTACCCCACAAGAAGATGATTTCATACACATCAAAGGTGTATACTACCCTACACGGATTTCATCATTTAGTGATTATGTTTCATTCTTAGATTTAGTTAAAGAATGTTGGTCCCATCCGGATCTTCTTTTGTTACGAATCAAACCATGTCTATTGAACAAACACACAATACACAACCTCACGCTTTTTGTATATAATGAATCTGTTGTTGAACCTTATAAACGATGTTTTATTGATTGAAAAGTAAATTAGAGTTTGAGACGAAAATAAGAAATAGAGAAATGGCATTTGAGAAACAAATGCAGATAGAGTTAGAGAACCTCAAGAAGTTGAGAGATTGCACAAGCAAAGAGATGAAAGAGTTAAGAGAACAGTTTGAGAAAGAAGACCATGGAGTTACTTTAGATAAGAAACTCCTAGAAGAAGAAAGAGTTGACAAGGGCGAATGCAAGAAGCATCAAGAGACGCCATCAAGAGTTCCAAAGGAAAGCCAGATTGAGAAAGACATTAAAACAAGCAACATGAAAGTCAAACACGAAAGTCAAAAGAGTCGTTTATGTATATGTATAAAGTGTAGGGTCCTAGAATGACAAAGACAAAGTTAGAAACCGTTTATTCGGTTATAGTAGTTAGAAAGGTTATGTTGTTTAGTGAAACGTTGTGTTGTTTAGTTGTGTCGGTTCATGGGTTATATATATCCATAAAACCCAACCCTGTAAAAACTAATGATTGATTATAAATAAAACCTTAGTATACTTTATATTCGATTGTTTATAGAATTAGACTACAGTGGCATCAGAGCCAAAAGGTTCAGGGAACCATAGACAGAAAAGAAAGACAACGATTCAGGGAATCGTTTTAGAGAAGTCGAGAAGAAAACCAACGATTCAGGGAATCGTTCCAGAAGAGGGAAAAGAAGAAATTGATTCAGGGAATCAATTAAGAAGAGAAAGATAGAGAAGAGTTTTGATTCAGAGGAATCAACCAAGAGAGAAACAAGATTCGATTAAAGAAAGGATCGAATCATAGAATTAGAAAAAGAGAAGAGAAATAAACGTACCCGGTTGTGTGAAACCACTGCCGTGTGCTTGCCAGAAAAGAGTAACCAAGTAACTGTCATTATCAGAGAAGAAAAGTGAACACCGATTATAGTGGTACCCTAATTACGTGTAGAAGAAAGAAGGAAGGAAGCAGAAGCAAGTTTTATTTGGGAACAGAAAAGGGACGAGTGCAGTGTTTTAGCCCTAATTTGCATAGAGGAAGGAGCGTATTTTGGAAGGAGCAGTTGTGTTGGGTTTTTGTGTTTGGGCCTAAGAACGTGGGCCTGCCAGTATTACATCAAAAGGCAACACAAGATATACAGGTTTTATTTTAATACCTGTAATATTAAGTTTATTTTTTCCTATTAGTAGAATAGATTTCTCCCATTACAATTCGCCTTAGGAATACGTTAGAATTGTTTGAGAATTATTGTGGAATAGACAGAAAAATTTAAGTTTGACTATTGTCTAGAAGAAATTGATAAGAAAAGTTTAGAATTGCATATTATTGTAGTTAGACAGAAAATTTAAGTTCGACTATTATTAGAATTATATTGGTCTTAGAGGAAAATCAAATCGAAAGATATGTCGGGAGATAAAAACGAAAACAGAGTTATTTTCACCACATCGTTACCATCATATCAATGCCCCGTTTTAAACAATACGAATTATACATTATGGGCATTAAGAATGAAAAGGATATTATTGGCAAATGGAGTATGGGATTTAGTAGAAGGAGTAAGTACATCAAAAGAGATTGATGTAAAAAAGGATAGTTCGGCGTCAGCATACCTATTTCAAGGGTTATCAGAGGATTTGCAAATGCAAGTTGCGGGATGTGAAACAGCGAAAGAAATTTGGGATTCACTAAAGGCTAGATTTATTGGGACAGAAGATGTACAACAAGCGCACTCGCAACAACTCAAATCAGAATTTGAGAGACTTGTGATGAAAGAAGATGAATCAATAGATACATTTACCGGGAAGTTGATGAGTATTATTACAAAGGTTGGTACATGTGAATTGGCGTTTGATGAACAAACAAAAGTACGAAAATTACTTAATGCAGTGCCAGATAAGTTTGTACAAGTAGTAGCAGCAATAGAAATGGTTGTAGATTTTAAGACTGTAAAATTAGAGGAGATTATTGGAAAACTTAAGACTTATGAAGAAAGGCTTAAGTTTAGAAAAGGAAGTGAGGAAGATAATAGTGAGAAATTGTTGTTCACACGTCAAGGGAATAATAGAAATTATGAACGCAACTATGGAAATGATAGACGAGGAGGTGGTAATCAAACACGAGGAAGAGACCAAGGAAGATTCACAAGAGATAGCAGGAATAGTTATGATAGAAACAAGAGAAACCATGGAGATCAAAACTACCATAGGAGAGACTTTAGAGAAATAGAGTGCTATAATTGTCATGAGTTTGGACACTTTGCTGCAAATTGTCCAAAACCAAACCGTAGAGAAGAAAAAGCAAACCTTGTGTTCGAAGATGATGAACCAGCACTATTGATGGTTACTAGTAAAGATGAAAAGGAGATAAAGGAAGAACCGAAAAGGAAAGGAATTGTCATTGAGAATGATGAAATTCAAAAGGAAAAGTTAGAAGATATGCGGTCAGAGATAGAAATTGATTTGAAGAGTAAATTAGAGTTTTGGAAGTTTGAAATGCTTCAAGAGTTAGAGATTGAAAAACAAGAGTTTGAGACGAAAATAAGAAATAGAGAAATGGCATTTGAGAAACAAATGTAGATAGAGTTAGAGAACCTCAAGAAGTTGAGAGATTGCACAAGCAAAGAGATGAAAGAGTTAAGAGAACAGTTTGAGAAAGAAGACCATGGAGTTACTTTAGATAAGAAACTCCTAGAAGAAGAAAGAGTTGACAAGGGCGAATGCAAGAAGCATCAAGAGACGCCATCAAGAGTTCCAAAGGAAAGCCAGATTGAGAAAAACATTAAAACAAGTAACATGAAAGTCAAACACGAAAGTCAAAAGAGTCGTTTATGTATATGTATAAAGTGTAGGGTCCTAGAATGACAAAGACAAAGTTAGAAACCGTTTATTCGGTTATAGTAGTTAGAAACGTTATGTTGTTTAGTGAAACGTTGTGTTGTTTAGTTGTGTCGGTTCATGGGTTATATATATCCATAAAACCCAACCCTGTAAAAACTAATGATTGATTATAAATAAAACCTTAGTATACTTTATATTCGATTGTTCATAGAATTAGACTACAAAGAAGACATGCTAATAAGTCAAGAATGGGACAAGTTTAGAGAAGGATTTGATAAGGCTTTCATTTGGTTTTATACTGTCTATTTGAAGAAAGATTTACCAGGGCCATTACCACCATATGTAAATGGCATTAAGATTCATCTTATGGATCTTTACAAACTTGTGGAAACATTAGGGGGATACCTAAGCATACTGTTTCAAAATGAATTTGGTTATATAGCAGAAATACTTGGCCTGACCAAGAGTCATGGTGAGGAGATTAAGGCTTGCTACAATCTTTATTTGAATGTTTTTACGTGTTACTATCACACTGCAAGGGTTTCACATGATGAGACAGAAGGACATGTCTCACAAGGCAAGGGATATTGCCAAGAAGATCAGAAGGATCAAAGGAGTGAACCCACTGATTTGAACATTCATGGGAAAAAGAAGATGGAGCACTTTGGCATCCAATTGGAAGGTCTCGACAACAAGTATCATGATAACCAATGGAAGTCTCAAATGCATTATGAGACTGGAAGCACAAGTCAGAAAATAAAGAAGGAAAATGACAGCAACACTGATGATTTTACAATCATCATGTGATCATACCAAGGAAGGCTGAAGGAAGAACTAAGATCTTTTGATCTTAGAGGGGAGACTGTTGGAATTATAAGATCAAACAGATCTTATTATTACTAGTTTATTAGACAGTAAATATTATTATCATGTATCTATTATATTTGCAGACATATTTGTGACCAATAAGGTTGCATAGATTTTAAGTTTAGGATTGCTGACTTGTCATTAGTTAGTTGGTCGAATTATGGTTAAAAACAGTTATGTGACAGTTACTATGAAGGGTTGTGTCTGATGGGTTATTTCTGAACCATCACACCCATTCAATAAGTCACACCTGTTCATTAACTATAAAAGCTTGTAAATGACAGTTATTTAAAATTTAATGCAACAGTAATTCGTGTATCTTTATTCCCTCCAAGTTTCTATTGTTGTTTTATCTTTACACACACTACTGCACTTTTCTTTTATACACCAAATCACTAAACTGTTTCAAACCATGACTTTACAAAACTCTCACATTGAGAACAGATGGTATAGGCCTAAAACTAATGGTCATAACCAAAACAATACAGTAGGAAGTTTGCCTGTAAACAACTCCAATATGAGAATTCTGAAGCTGTAGATGTCTCCATACGTTGACATCTTGCTGCCCATTCCATATTCTGCATAGTTCACACATGAAAAGCATGATATATAGATTTGACATATACGAAAAAAAGTTATAATATATAAGATAGATTACCAGGAGCAGCATATCCAACTGTTCCTTTTACTCCAATGGAAATGGTATCGCTTATAGAAGAAGCATGTGTTGTTTGTTGAAGAAATTTTGACAACCCAAAATCACCAAGATGAGCTACCAAGTCAGCATCCAACAAGATGTTACTAGGTTTGACATCGCAATGAACCATCGTTGATCCACACTGGCAATGAATATAATCAAGGGCACTAGCCACATCTATCACAATGTTCAACCTTTGTATAAAGTTTAGATGCCTTGATGACTCCTCGCTCTCTAATCCAACAGTCATATTTGGATGCAACCAGTCCTCTAAACTCCCATTGATCATGTAAGAATAAACAAGAGCTTTGAAATCATTCCCTTGAAAATCAAGAGTGGAACAAGAAGTTATAACTTTCACAAGATTTCTATGTCTGATATTTCTCAAAGCTTCACATTCTGCGATAAAACTCTTATCCGCGCCATGAACCGCAAGTTTTAGTACCTTCACAGCAACAGCCGCCGGTCCATTTTTGTGGTACATGACTGCCTTATACACAGAACTGAACTTTCCTGAACCAATCAAGTTTTCTGAAGAGAATCCGTTAGTTGCATCGTGTAAGATTCTATAAGAAACTTGTTGGAAATTTTCATTATCCAAATTAGTCCCTGCCGAAACCTTTTTACCATATCTGGGTTTACAAACCAGAAAAAAGATCACAAGTAGAATTATAATTACAGAAACCACAAGTAGTATTGGTATCACGATTATCAAGGAAATAGGAATTCTGCTTTTCCTTGATTTTTGAAGTGAACACTTGGGCAACTGAAATTCTGAAATACCACCACAAAGTTTGGTATTTCCATATACAGAAACTTTGCTCAAATTTGTAAAAGCTCCCTGTTCTGGTAATTTCCCCTCAAACCCATTTAAAGATAAGTTTAAGTTTCTGAAGAACACAAAGTCTCCCAAGTACTCTGGGATAATACTGGTTAAATTGTTTCTAGAAAGATCTAGAATTTCTAGTCCTCTTAGAGAGCTAAACGATGCAGGAATACTTCCTTGAATGTTGTTTCCCGCAATGGATAAGACAACCAAACTCGTGCAACTTCCAAAACTTGATGGAATTACTCCAGAAATCATGTTATTTGAAACATTAAACGAAAGCAAATTCTTTAACGTGCCTACTTCCAAAGGAAGAGAACCCACAAAATGGTTGTCAGAAAGATCGAGGGATATTGTCAAGGACGATAGACCGAATATCTCTTTGGGTATGTTACCACTGAGATTATTTTTAGAAATATCTAGCAGTTGCAAGCCTCTGCAGTTCGATAAACTAGCTGGTATGGTTCCTTCTAGACGGTTATTTTTTAAAAAGAGTGTACTCAATAGAGTGAGATTCCCCAATGAAGACGGTATAGGGCCTGATAACAAATTTCCTCTGAAAGACATTGCACCGACATTTCTTAGATTCCCAATTGAATCCGGAATCGTACCACTGAATTGGTTGGAGAACATAAACAATCTTTCAATGTTGACTAACTGCCCAATCTCAGAGGGGATATTTCCAGAAATCATATTTCCTCCTACTGTGAGCTCGGTAAGTTGAGTAAAATTGAACAATGATTTTGGCAAGACTCCTCCAAGATTATTGGCACCGAAACCCAAAATACTCAATTTGGAGCAATTAGCCAGAGATGATACAAAGTCTAAGTCATCCGACTTCCCATTCCCAAGCTGATTCACATTAACTGCAAATCGTGTCAATCTTTCTAGCTGGTCAAAACCAGGCACACTTCCAGTGAATGCATTTTCATTAAGTGCTAACACTTCAAGGTTAGACGCATTGGATAATGAAACCGGAATAGGTCCAGTAAGTTTATTTATTGGAAGGTTTAAAAATTTGAGTCCTGGAAATCTTATTGCAATGTCTGTTGGTAGAGTCCCGCCAATTTGGTTGTTAGGCAGATCAATGTCCGTCAAGGATGAAACATTGAAAAACGAAGGAGGCAAGATGCCCGAAAGGTTATTAGATGCAAACCCAAAAAACCACAGATTCGACAAGTGGCCTAAAGTATCTGGAATGCTTCCCTGGAAATTATTTCCTAACCCGGAAATAAATTGAAGAGAAGTAAAGTTTCCAATAAACTTGGGTATCTCTCCAGTTATATTATTGGAGTGGAGGTTTATAAATACAAGTTTATTCAATGCTTCAAACTCATTGGGGACAACACCTATGAAAGCGTTTCCACTCAGATCAAATTCTAAAAGATTTAGACACTGAGATATATTTGAAGTAATTTCACCTGATAAAGAATTATTCGAAAGTCCTAGCCTCCTTAATCGGGATAACTTTCCAACTTCATGTGGGACACTGCCCGTGAAACTATTGTTGTGAAGGAGAAGCTTTCTAAGAAACGATAGATTACCAACTGCAGGGGATACTGAACCAGAAAATCCACCAGACCATAAATTAAGAGTGACTACTCTTTTGTGCCTTAGACCACATATGACACCAGTCTAGTTACAGTAATGGGTCGAGTCATTCCATGTAGGCATGATTTGATATGGGTCGGATATTATATGTGCCTTGAGTGAGAGCAAGGCCAAGTGATCTGTCACATCTCTGTCATCGGCAGAAGAAACCGAAGGAATAATCCAAAAGGAAAACATACAAAAAAAGACGGCATATTTTGCATGTAGGGAACGTTGTTTGTTCATTGATGCAGTCCTAGTAAAGAATCGAATCTCGGTTTTTGTATTAGACAGTGAAGCAAGAACACTGATTATATCGAAAGAGTTGGTTGGACTTGAGAACAAAAAAAGGAAACTTTCTAGTAAAGGAACAATTAAAACAGGTTTACTAGATCTGTTAGTAATCTTTAATAATATAAAGACTAATCATAGTGTGAATAATTAAACTAAGCTTTCAATCCGTCATTATATAATTCAACAAGTTTTGTCTCTTTATCTTGTTTTACACTCAGTTTCCTTGCCATATGTCTTCATGTTGCATTATATTCTACATACTTTCAAGTTGACAAGGAACTTTATGTCATGAAAATAATATATTAATAGATAAATGAAGACTTCAGGCGTTATGAAAATAACATTTATCCAGCTGATTGCAAAGTTTCAGTTGGACAAAGAAGGCTTCCTTATAAATGCAAAATCATTCTGGTTGAAAGTATGCAAGCAAGTGCAATCATATTTCCATCATTTGTTGAAAACTTAATGCAAAGCAAGTGCTTTTTGAGAGATTTTGCAAATAATAATAATAATAATAATAATAATACATTTAATAAAAACTTAGTGGGAGCACCTTGTTTCTAGACTCTCATCCAACTTTATGTAAAATTATTATGTTTTAATAATAAAATCACATTTAATAATAATAATAATAATAATAATAATAATAATAATAATAATAATAATAATAATAATAATGTGCCAAAGGGCCTTTGGCCCGTAGGTGAGTAGCCCGTCAAGCAAGACGTTGTGGGTTCAACTCTTGTCTAAAAAAAAGCTAGTTATGTAGATTTTCAGATAATTTGTCTTTTAAACAAAATCAAACACGACAGATTTAATATATCAGTCACTCAATGAAACAATGAGTGATTTGCTCAGCATATTAATCACCCATATATAAACAATTGATTGATAAATTTAGGTTTAATCCCTTCATTATTTTCATTAACAACCGAACATTATATAATACATTATGTCATGTACAACAAATAACCTTTAATGGGCCAAGCTAACATAATAACTAAAACTACTATTAGGCTAAGTGCAATGCTCGGTTAATACTCCCTCGCAGTGTAAGTGGGAGGCCTTCGAACGTTCAACTGGCGCAAAAATCCAAAAACAAAGCAGCTGGAAGTCCCTTAGTAAAGATATCAGCATACTAAAAACGAGAAGGAACATGAAGCACACGAACCTGGCCCGAAGCAACATAATCACGAACGATATGAATGTCTATCTTGTTGGAGTATGCTCGTGTCATAATAAATAATTATATGGCTAGACATATGTGAGCCTATGGGGTCACACACTTATACACAGAGACACCATTATATATATTGTATTTATCGTATTTACACTATATATACGACTACGTAACTCGGGATCAATAACGGGCTACTAATAACTAAGCTAGTACTTAGTTTATTGGATTAGACCAACAATGGGCAAGCCCGTTTAGGGCCCCCATGGCAAGCCTAGGTGAGAAAGGAACAAGGGAAATAGTTCAAGGGGTTAAGTGTAACATGTGATCTTATAACCTCCTCTTGATTTGGTCATTATGAAGATTAAATGAGAAAACTCATTACCAACTTTCTCTTCCCCTTCCTCTAACCAAAAGCCACGAATTAAACACACCAAAATTAGGGTTTGTGGTTTTTGATCCCATCTAACCTTATTCTAGTGTAGTTCAAGGCTAGATCGATTGTTACGAGGTCAAGACTAGCATCGGGTGGTGATCAATGATGTGTAGTGTGGATCAAGCATAGAGGTGATCTCCTTTGATCACTTGGGTTTCATTGGTGAATTCATGTGCTTTGGTTATAGTCTCCATTCGATTCAACCGATCACGCTACAAAGGAATAATTGTTATTATTATTGATTGATTGATCATAAGGCAATATGGATCCGTTGTTGGTGATGTTGTTCCGCTGCGTTTATTTGATTCTTATATATTTTATATTCATACATCACTTATAGTGGTATCACGAGCCATCATATGTGCCATATGATTATCGGGTATGCATAAAAATGACTAAAACGGGTGTTTTTTTGATGATTTTTGAAGTCATGGTTAAAACAGCTCTAGGGCTCCAATTTTTTTCTCATAGAACGACCCTTTAGGGGTCTTATGATCTGCAATTTTTGGTCCAATGGCCATTTGTTATGCATACGCTAATTGGTTACTTATCGGGTACATGAAAAATGGCCTAAAACGCGTGTTTTTTTATCAGTTTTTGAAACGGTTTTAATTCAGCCCCTAAGGCCATATTTTCTGTGGTTAAATGGTATTTGGAAGGTCCTAATATCAGTGGGGTTTGACCCTTAAGTCATAGGAAACACGTACCTAACGGGGTTTTAATTCTTGTCAATTATTTCTTCGTTTTTCGTTGGCTAACAATTTATTTCTTGTTATTTATTTTGTTTCCATGGCAAATACATGCATGTTTATCCATGGAGGTAGCCAACACCATGCTTTATTCATAATATTATGGTATTATTATGTTTGTATGCAAAGCCGATGAAAACCTAGACCACTTGTGCATTGAATGGTTGTGATTGTTGTTTAATTTCGTGTTTTGAGGTTTTGCCATTGTTTCGGCATTTATGTAATGATATTCTTTTTGGTTGTAGCCATTGTTTGGGCACTTTTACAGTAGTTAGAAAGTAGATTAGTTGTACTTTACTTTCAATATCATGTAATTGTGGCTTGGTGGTGAAAGGCGAAAGAGTTAAAGACATTTTTGCTGAAAAATGACTGCTGGAACACCAGTTGGTAAAACGGAGTTTCCCAGCGATTGGTAAGGTACTTTTGGCTGAAATTTTTTTTGCAGGTACTCAATACATGGGCCTACAAGTTTCTAGTTTTGAGCCAAGCCCGGGGAAGCCTCCTTCATGGACTTTTGGGCCCCCGAACACAGAAATTCTGGAAGGACAACAACTACTTTTCATGTGCATTATGAGCTTCCAACTTGCTCTTGATTGTATTGGAGCAAGTGGGAGTCCTCCGTGTGGTTGTCCCTAGTTGACTCTTGGTTCTCGTGATGGCTCACGAGACCAAGCATAGGTTTTTTCATCGGTTGAGGCTTTGCATATTGTGGTTGTGTGTTTGTTTTTGCCTTTTATATATCTTGTTATCATATGTAAAATTGCAAATAGTTTTCTATAAACTCAAAATGAAACACAAACCCTTTTCAAAACTAAGTCTTTTGATTTAGTTTTACATAGTTTTTGAAACTTGAAATCATTGTTTTTTAAATAACATCTAAACTTGTTATGTATGTTATTCCAATTTATGCATTGTCCAAACTTTATTATCCACGTAGGATGTATATTAGTCATGAAAATGGACAACTTGACACACATAAATTAAAACAATGATTAGACTTAAGTTAAGAAATGTTTTTAACTTGTGCTACGAAGGATGAATGCATGCTCCTTTCGTACACCTTTTGATTCACATCAAAACTTTTACCCGTCAAAATTTAAGTCATGCCGTCCAATTTTGAGAACACTTGCAATTACTTTTTGCCTATGCGTGGGACCTAGGTTGAATTGTAACCCAATGTGACTATTCTCTATGCGTGGGACCTAGATATATTCTCGCACGTTCTCAAATTGGATGACTTAATCGTGTTAAGCGATGAGACCTTGACCCGAGGTAAAGATGGGACTAAACATTGCCTACATGACACTAGTTGTTTGACATTAGATGCCATGAGTCCCATAAGGATCTAAGAGTTGCACTTGTAATGCAATTGGTGATCGTCGCCTACCAATTGAATCTACTATTGCTAGCAGATCAAGTGATGTGATAGTAGAAGCACAATGTGGATCTTAGCCTTTTACGTAAATTAATTGTTTTAAATTGTAAACATGGGTAATTAATTCATAAAAGGATACTTATCGAAAATACTAAATATGAACTTTGAGAATTCAATTAATGAATTAATGCAACACAAAACCTAAACAAAAGTTTGTTCTTTTCTTGTTAAAAGGATCAAACTAAGTCTTCCTTTCCTTGTAAGAAAGAGACTTGTTCCTATCCTTTTCCTTTATAAGGAAAATCCATAATAGGAATATTTGAATTGTCCTAATTCTAATCAAACTCAAAGCACACATACTCTAGAAATCGTGATGTCTTGTAAAGTCAAAACGGTTAAGTATGGTTGCACATCTTATTCCATCAAGTTTGTTTTATAACCCTAGTTCTGGTTTTAAGACCTTGAAGAAATATAAGATATTTGGATAACTAGAGAACACGCTTTCTATAGCTACCAAACTAAAATGAGTTTAAGTAATTAGTAAAAGGAAATATCAATAAACCACAAAGTGGTAAAGGCAATTACTAGCATGATTACCTAGCAATGTGTCTTAACCCAATAAACATGGAGGAACTGCATGCCTATTTTCAAGCTTAATATGATGGCTAGTCCATCATCTATATGTTAGAACTTGATGTACTTCCTTGAATACCTAAGTACATGTCTACTAGTCATAGTGACTCACATTAGCAATAATGTGTAGATATTCAAAGAAAGCAGGAAAGTATCCAATCATCACTCACTCTCCGCTGGTGATGTAACACTTTTAATGTTGTCTAATCCAGTGGGAACTACGTGATTGTATTACTGGTGACGAAACACATGTAATGTTCTCTAATCAGTGGGAGTTGTCAACTCTATTAACTTACAAGTTGCCCATCTTATTTCTAGATTGTCTTGAAATAATACATTACTTTCCACATATGAAGCATCATAGTTTTTATGAGAACCATTGCATGAATTTATTAGATAACTTGTCGCGTTCCTGATGTTGCTTCCTGAAATGTTATCAATAAAATTGTTATGCATGATTCATTATAAAACCGATAAAGTTCTACACATCTATATAATGTGATTTTGACTAAAATCATATGTTAGTCAAAATCATATGTTATCTGTGACATTGTCATATTTGCTTGCATGATGTTGTGCCATGCACAAGTGGGAGAAATATTAATTGTGTACAAGGTACAACATATAACAATATGACTAATGGTTTTTCTTGACTACAAGGTAAGAAAAATAAGGTTCTACTAGGACTTATTGATTCGAGTCAATTATAGTATAATTATATTCCAAAGAAATACTAGTGAAAGTATTTCTCGGGTCGTTCTCCCAACGAAGGCTCGAATGGAAAATTCGAATTATCGGTTTGGGAATCGTGTAGTGTAAGTGAATAGTGAAAGAGTGATAGAGTGAAAATAGCAATCAAGAAATTCAAATATTCACAAACAATGACAAAGCATGCAAAGATTACAAGCTAACTATGCACCGAAATGAAAAACGTAAAAACGGAAATGCAACCGTAAAAATTAAAACGTAACGTATAAGGAAAAATTACCCTACGAACTTGGAAATATTTTCTAAAAATTAAAAACTAATAAAAAGAATTTTAAGAAAAAGAAAAATATTTTTTTGAGTTTTTATTTATTTTCTATAAATTAAAAATGATTTTTTTATTTATTAAAAAGTGAAATGTAAAATTAAATTGGAAAAATACAAAATAATAAAAAGCTAAATTGCAAATTTTAAAAGCTAAGGGACTGAAACTGTAATTATTCAAAACTAATTTTGAAAAGATAAAAAACTAAAAAGAAAACAGAAAAGTTGAGGGGCTACTAATGCAATTTATGAAACTTTATTAAAACTAAAACATTTTATTGAAAAGTAACATGCAAAAA
Organism: Artemisia argyi; assembly: GCA_030686995.1. Taxonomy (NCBI): domain Eukaryota; kingdom Viridiplantae; phylum Streptophyta; class Magnoliopsida; order Asterales; family Asteraceae; genus Artemisia; species Artemisia argyi. The sequence continues at coordinate 67,480,657 of CM060685.1, read as the reverse complement.
TTAACAAAACAAAAACTATAGGGACTGAATGTGACAATAACAGAAAATTTATATAAGCAGCTACAGTAACGAATGTTTAAGCAGTCCCAAACACCAACTTGAAGACAAGAAATAAGCTCCCAAATAAGCTTGAATCTAAAAACTTAAAGGAGAAAAAATGGAGATCACCAACCAGACTACACAAATAATGCAAAAGCCCTAATTCTAACAAACGATTACTACCCTAGTTATGATCAAGAAAAAGAACAAAAAAACTGATGAACAACATAGCTCAGTAAAGGACCAAGTTTAAGCAGATCAATCGACATGAAATTAAGCAGATAAGTGAAATATAAAAAGGGAAAATGATTAACTACCCAACTGAGATTATAAAAACACAAAAATCCCTATCACAATTCAATGATTACTAGCTTAAATTGATGCAAGAAAAAGTCCTGAAAACCAGATGTATAAACAAAGTCTGCATGTTTGTTGACTTATGAATTGCATGAGAACTTTGACCATTGCCAATTTGAACACTCAAAATCTAATAAATGGTGTTTGATTAACTTGTTTGATCACTGATTACACACTCTCAATCAATATTAGCTTCTAACAGTTGAATCAATGAGCTCATTAATCACATATACTAACAGTTAAGAACTTATTAAGCTAATTCTGACTTTTTCAATATAAGCTACTGATTTATTGCTATATTACTTTTAATTAATCCCTAAGTGATCTAAACTAGCAGAAATAATCAAAACTATCCAACTAGAAATCAGTTAAGCTTTAGTTTACCAACAATATTTCAACACAAACACTACACCACCACTGATCCACAAACAAATGAGCAACTAACAAATATCAGATCCAACAGTTATGCAGAATGAAAGATCCAAAATGATGACAGTTTAGCAACTAGAAACACAGATCAGAAATTCATTAATCCCACAGATAACTTGAACCAAATACTATAACAGATGCTCAATTACACTGATATGAGACAAACAAAATTACACAAATCAAAACTAAATCAAAGGAACAGTTACTTCTATATAAATCTCAACTAAACTCACACTAATGCAGATCTGAATATCACTAATCTATCAATGAAACAGAACTAGTACTTCATATAAGGAATCAGGACTTACAACAATATCCTCTCAGCTCAAAATAGAGAGGTTCCAAAGTCGCCTATCTCTAAGATAGGCTGATTTCAATTACTGTCTGTATCAGCTTATCCAAAACACCTAAGCAACTTTGATTCCTTGACTGAATTAACTTGACTCAAATTAATTCCACTAATAAGCTAACAAGCTTAAATGGAATGTTCAAAAGATAAAATAAGCTCACTGTAAGCTTTAATACTAATATGTAAACTTATTTTTTTTATTTTTTTATTTTTATGATTTTTTATTTTCTGATTTTCTATTTTCTTTATCTTTCTAAAAAGGAGATTAGCAATAAACTTGAATGTAATTGAAATAAACTATTTTAACTACTAAATTTAGAAACAAATAACACCAATATTAAGAGAGTACTTAGGCAGATTTAAACTAAGCATAAAAAGAAATAAGAAGCTGAGTATAATGAAAAAGAACTTTTATTAATAATAAAGAGTGAAATTACATTATCTAATCTAAATTACAATTCAAAAGAAAATTAAACAGCATAACGATACCTAAAAAAAACTACTCACTAATAAGCTTCTAAACACCTCTTTATATAGGCAAGGTGAGGAGTGAGCTAACGGATTGCCAGGTTGGCAATCCGTGTGCTGTGCTTTCTGAGATCAACTCTGAGCCTTAGATCAAATGCCAATCATTACCAAACCAATTTCCACCCTTGGATTAGATCCTGTGACGCGTCTCCACCACTAATAGCCTGCCACGTACACCATTTGTGTGCTTGTTTGCTCTGACACACATCTGACATCATCCTGATCATCTAGAAGCAAGTTGATTAGACCCTTCTACCCTTAATTGTGGTGAAAAAGGATGGGGGGTAACGTTGAATAGTGTTAGGGTTCATGGAACCTGGGTAAGTGGGGTAATTGGGGGAAATAATGAGCGGGGTATGCTTTGTTGAGTTTTTTATTACTTTTGGGTGTTGACCGGTTGGTAACGGGTTTGACCTGGGTAGTATTTTGGACCGGGTAAGATTTAGGATTTGGGCTTTGTGTTTTTATTAAAAGTGGATTGGGCTTTGGTTTTTTTGGTGTTATTGGATCAAGGTAGTTGGACTAGGCTTGTGATTATTTGGCAGATTTGGTAATATAATTATCAAGGACCAAAAATGCAACATTATGAAACTATAGGGATCAAAACTGCCTTTATTCCATATCATAATCCAAGGGCTTAGATTGACATTCTTTGATATATGAAGGACCTATTATTGACTTTTGGATCCCAATCTTTGACTAATTGACCATCTTCCACTCTCATGCTCGTTTTTCCGGTTTTCGTGTGCTTTTTCGTCATTTTGTAAAATATCTGTACCTGCATATCACAAACACAAAAACACATGTTTTCTTGGCATTTGTTAGCGCAAAAAGTCGTTTTGGGTTGGTCTTTGGCCATAAAATGGTGAGTGAATAAGCACTCACCAAAATCCCCTCGACTAAGGTATTGCCGTGTCCTCACGCAATGTGATCAATTCACGCTCTTGAGATAAATAATTTTAAAACTCTTTTTACTAACTTTGAAAAGTAGCAAGGAGGTTCGAAAGAAGTAATTAAATCATTTATTCCCGAAAACGCTCCGTTTTCCAAAAAATTTTCCTTTATTCCTTTATTTTACTTACACTTTCTATTTTTGGACTTTTCCATACTTCAAACTTATGATGGTTTGTTGAACTTTCATTATCTTGCAATAATTATTAGGGTCAACGAGTAGAAACACTTCTTTTTAAGAAGCGACCATACGGTTAAAATTCGTCATCCTTGATTTTTCACGAGTCCCCAAACTAAGCGTACAAACGAGATCACAGCTTATCTACAAATTAGATGCTAACACTACTCATAACAGTTACTTGTGGAAACTCCTTACTCCCATTTCCTAGGTTTTGTATCTCAATATTTTATTTTGTTGAGAAATGAATTGCTTTATATTTTCTCGTTTCGATAATTTTTAAGTCCGATAGTGATACCTAAGTTAAAACGATAAGTAGTTATTCATTTTCTCTTAAGAACCACTGCAATAGAAATTCGGTCCATTTCAAGGAATGATGGGTACATACAATATCAAGAATATAAGTTGCGGAGTACGATCACGTGCACCTCATTTGACTGATTACTAATCACGTATCACATGCACCTCACGCGCCAACAACTTATTGATACATACATAGCTCTTATTCAACAATACTTCAACTATCACTTTTTTCATTTTTCACTTTTTTTTTTTATTTTTATACTTTTGATACTTTTTTTCTTTCTTGATTTTTTTTTTCTCATAATATCAATGGAAGCTTAACGGGTAGCTCCAAAACCACATAGATAATCAACTTTTGACTTTTGATTTTTTCACTTTTTTGCTCTTATTTTTAATGTTCCTTGATATGTACCCAACTTCTAAAGCAAAAATTCTCTTAAGAAAACAAATAACTAAATATTATTCAAATCGAAATACCACTAATTAACCTAGAACATCTATTTTATATGGGTGACGTATCTGATGGGAGTAAAAAGCCACAAGTACCTCTTATGAGCTCTAAAGAGAACCAATACTCCACGTTTAGCATCTAACTTCTAAATAAACTCTATCATTTCTCGCTCTTCGCAATTTAAGATTCCAAATAATGAAACCCGCGAATACTTAGCCGATAATCAGCCACGCATATATAAAGTCAGTTACGGAAACTTGCAAATTCTAGAAGAAGAATTCGCGTTTTCTAGCTCCTGATGTAAAAGACTAGCGAAAGCTTTTAACCTGCGCATGTATAAAGTCAAGTACGAGAACTTGCAGATTCTTAAGAAAGAATTCGCATTTTATAGCTCCTTGTGTACAAAACTAGCACAAGCTTATGTGATTATCATTGGTTAAGGGAACAAGCTAGGGCTCAACACGCCCGGTCAAGTCAAAATATTTATTCCTACTCTCGCCAGCAAGAAAGTCAACAAGGTGTCAAAACACTTATTATATTTTTGTACAACTTTTCAACTTTTTCTCATTTTTTTTGTACTTTTTTATAACTTTTTCATCAAAATTTTTGAAATTTTCACTTTTTTCAATTTTTTTTATTTTTTTTGTGGAAAAACGGAGTTGCGAGAGTGCACGACTTTTGAAACATGCAAGGTCAAAATCGAATCGAAGATTCACCCTCCCCCCGACTAGAACGAAACATTGTCCTCAATGTTTTACGGGTTAAGGTAATCCTAACAAAATTCTAGGCCGTTTATTAATTATGCCAAAGAAAACGTTAGTCGATAAGATTTAACGGATATAGGATTTCCAAGTATCACCGATGAATGAGACTCCAAGTGAAGAGATAACGAGCACGAGAGTCATCATAAATCACGGACAATCCTAACAAACATCACAAACAACCACGGAACACAAGAGTAGAAGAAGCACCCCCTCCTCACGTTAGGTGTTAGAAAATAGAAAATAAGAAGATGAAATTGGATAAGCATGGGTTGCCACCCACGAAGCGCTTGTTTTTGTTCACCGAGTCACATGAGCTTGACTCGATCCCCGAATTAATTCATCCTTGGGGAAAAACCGTGGAAATATAATCTCATTCGGGCTTTCATTCAAAATATTTTGAAAAACTTATGATTTGGTTGAAAGTTCCATCCCGAAGAGATGACCGTTGGTATTTTACTTTTGAAAACTTTGAAAAACGATACCAGGATCAAAAACAACATCCTCACTTCCCACTGAGTGACGGATAAGAGAAACCACACCAAACGTTATGAATGGTAAGAAAGTCATGATAACAATCTCGAAAAACTCATCTTCATGAAAAGAAAATTTCATAATTATGAAATTATGAATTTTATCATGTAAGTTCCTTTTAAAATCCTTTCCGGGTGGGAGGGATGGGATAAACTTTTCTTTAAAACTCTCATTTTTAAACACACAACCCGGATCATGATCAACATCAAGATCAAATCTGAAACTTTCAAATTCCGATTTAGAAAATTTTTCCATCTCAAATTCAGATTTATCAAAACGAAATGATTCATACTCCGGAAGAGAGATAAAAGCATGAGAAGTGGGATTGCCACGACTCGTCTCTTCCGAGTGATTGAAATGAAAAGCTTCAAACGTCGGATCAGAAAAATCAAAAAGATAAGTGGGATTGCCACTTATTTCCTCAGTCGTGTCAAAGGAGAAACTCTCAAAGTCTGGTAAAAATTCCTCGAGCTCGGGCTCCAGAGGATCGTCAATAGTAAGCTCAATCTTCGTCTTAACTTTATCCGGAGGGATTAACGGTTCATCGTTCAATAAATTGTTAAGAAAAATAATATCCCCCTCCGAATCAAAGTAAAGTTCGTCAGTCTCAGAAATCGGAATCGTTTCAATTGCAAGGAATTCATCGACCTCTTCCCAAAGAGAATCATACTCCTTAGTCGGAGGAAATGATGGGGAAGAGTCGGAGACGAAAGTTTTCACAAAATCATCAAAGGAATAATCACAAACATCGATGCTTTTGACGGAGTACTTCTTCAATTTCGAAGCATCGGCTTTAAAAATCATAATATCATCATCGTGTCGTAAAGTTAGAGTATCCTCATAATGGTCTACTAGGGCTTTAGCGGTTCGTAAAAACGGTCGCCCTAGTATTAGAGGAACTCTCGGATCAGCTTCAAAATTGACAACAACGAAATCTGCCGGAAAAGTACACGATTTCACACGAACAAAAACGTCCTCAGCAATTCCAACTGGATGAGTGATCGATCGATTAGCAAGCTCCAAAGTCATTCTCGTCGGTTTAAGAGTCCCCATTCCAAGTTGTTCGTAGATCGATAATGGCATGAGGTTAATACTCGCACCTGAATCGGCCAGGGCATTACAAACTTCTTGATCTTTCAAAGAACAAGGAATGAGAAACTTTCCCGAGTCACCAAGCTTTTCGGGAAGCTTCTTGAGAAGAATCGCGGAACATTGAGCATTTATCGGCGTTTCGGCTAATTCAAGCAATTTCTCTTTATTACTTATGAGGTTTTTGAACGTTGAAGCAAATTTCGGCATGTACACGAGAGCATCCATAAAACTTATATCAAAGTGCAACTTTTGAAAAATATCCAGAAATTTTTCCATTTGTATTTTAGACTTTGCACGGAGCTCTTCATCATTAAATCGTGACAGATATGGCAATTTAGACTTGTATTTAACATTATTTTCAAAAACAACTTTTTCTTTATCTTTCGACTTTTGGACAACCGGAGGTTGGACGTTTTCAGCTCCTCCATTATTACTAGGAGGAATCGGGTCCTTTGTCGCCTCGGTCTCACAGTCTACTACCTTGGGTGGATACGAAGAAGAAGAAGAGGTAGTAGAAGCTGTGGGTCCCTCATATGTAGCACCACTGCGAGTTATGATCGCCTTTACTTCGCCCCTCGGGTTTGCGATGGTGTTGCTTGGCAAAGATGTAATACCCGAACCCGAGGGTCGATCATTTAAACGTTTATTAATATCACTGATTTGATTAGCAAACAACCGTGTCGACTCTTCATATTTTGCCATAAAAGATTGTTGGTTTTGAATCAATTGCTTAATCAAATCTTCCGTGGGCGACGGATTTGGAATAACAGCTTGATTTTGATTATTGTTGAAATTCTGCCCACGGTTTTGGTAATTACCATTATTCTGATTTCCATGATTAGCGTTCTGAAAATTCCCAGGGTTTTGATGGTTTTGAAAATTGTTCCCTTGAGGCGGGCCTTGATTGTAATTACCTTGAAAACCCCGATTTTGATTAAACCCTTGATTATGATTTTGAAAACCGTTATTAGCTCGACCCTGATTTTGATTTCCTTGATTATTACGATTCTGCACATTATGATTCTGATTGACTTGATTGACTTGGTTTTGTTGTTCGAAACCGAGTGGTCCAAGAAAATTAGGAGAACGGTAGCTGAGGAGATTACGGTCTCCTTGAGGTTGTGGGTAACCGGTGTTACCCGCGTTTGCAGCATACGCGTTTTGAGAAAAGGCACCGGTGGCCGGACATTCATAATACACATGTGGACCACCACAAGTCTCACAACCGTGACTAACCACATTGACTTGATGGTTTGGTTTTTCAATAGACATTGAATCAACTTTCTTTGTTAAAGCCACAATCATATTTACCAATTCATCATTATTTTTACCATTATTAGAAACTTAAGGTTTATTCCTTGACATTCTCACACGAGCTTTATTCTCAATTATCATGAAAGCATCATTTGTGTTCCTAGCCAACAAGTTACCACCCGCAGCAGAGTTAAGTGAATCTTGATCAGCATGACATAACCCATTATAAAACGTATCAATCTGCTGAAGGTCGGTAAACCCGTGGTTCAGACATTTCTCCTTCAAATCTTTGAATCGGTCCCAAGCTTCACTAAACGTTTCATCAAAAGCTTGTTGGAACCGAAAGATTTGAGAACGTAGGTTAGAAGTTTTAGAGGGAGGATAGAAGTAATTCACAAACTTGGAAGCAAGGTCATTCCAAGTGTGAATTGAGTTAGGCGGTTCCTTTTCCAGCCAAGTCCGGGCTGCTCCTTTTAAGGAGAAAGGAAACAACTTCAATTTCACCACATCGTGAGGAACTTGGTTCATTCTAATCGTCTCAGCGATGTCGGTGAAATTTCTAATGTGAGCATAAGGGTCTTCGTTATCAAACCCGTGAAAGGATATACTCGTGATCAAATTGAGTAATCCGTGATTGATTTCACAGTTGGCATTGATGTCCGGAATCACAATAGCTCTCCTCACACCGTTAAATGGTGATTGGAGTTGTTCTTCCATCGGACGCGGATCAAATGCCGGTTGTTGTCCCATCGGCGGGATAACATTGTGCTGCGGACCACCCATCGGCGGGGGTCCGTTGTGTTCGTTTTGGTTCATCTCCTCCTCGTCAAGGAAATGAACCCGACTCGTTTGTCGTAAAACCCGCTCGGGGTTAGAGAACGGAGACGTAAGACTCTCAAACGAAGATCGGGTGTGCATACACCACGAACAAAATTAAAAATAAAATGAAAAAGAAAAGAGAAAAGAAAATCTTTTTGTTTTTTATACTTTTTTCACAAAAACTTATTATTTCTTTTGTTTTTCTTTTCTTAAAACGTAACGTTAATCGAAAACCGTTTCTTTCAAAACCACGCGCGACGGAACGGGAGAGAAGAATGGATCTCTCTTCAGCTAGCAATTTAATGTCTTAGCTTCCGTATTTCCCGCTTATTCGGTTGTAGTAATTGAAATAGTCCGATAAACAACTAAATTACGTTTTCGTTATATTGCGAGACTTATTTGGTTTACAACGCCCTTTCTTTCGATCGAGTCGAGGCTGTAACTTTTATTATTTTTTTTTTGGTATTTTTGAAAACACTTTAGTAAAAGTGTTTTTGATTTTTCAATTTTTATAGAAATATATATACAAAGTAGAAGAAGGCTTATCAAAACACGATTTTCCAAAACAATTATTAAAAAATTCACTTTAAGCCTTCCCCGGCAACGGCGCCAAAAATTGATTCGAGTCAATTATAGTATAATTATATTCCAAAGAAATACTAGTGAAAGTATTTCTCGGGTCGTTCTCCCAACGAAGGCTCGAATGGAAAATTCGAATTATCGGTTTGGGAATCGTGTAGTGTAAGTGAATAGTGAAAGAGTGATAGAGTGAAAATAGCAATCAAGAAATTCAAATATTCACAAACAATGATAAAGCATGCAAAGATTACAAGCTAACTATGCACCGAAATGAAAAACGTAAAAACGGAAATGCAACCGTAAAAATTAAAACGTAACGTATAAGGAAAAATGACCCTACGAACTTGGAAATATTTTCTAAAAATTAAAAACTAATAACAAGAATTTTAAGAAAAAGAAAAATATTTTTTTGAGTTTTTATTTATTTTCTATAAATTAAAAATGATTTTTTATTTATTAAAAAGTGAAATGTAAAATTAAATTGGAAAAATACAAAATAATAAAAAGCTAAATTGCAAATTTTAAAAGCTAAGGGACTGAAACTGTAATTATTCAAAACTAATTTTGAAAAGATAAAAAACTAAAAAGAAAACAGAAAAGTTGAGGGGCTACTAATGCAATTTATGAAACTTTATTAAAACTAAAACGTTTTATTGAAAAGTAACATGCAAAAATTAACAAAACAGAAACTATAGGGACTGAATGTGACAATAACAGAAAATTTATATAAGCAGCTACAGTAACGAATGTTTAAGCAGTCCCAAACACCAACTTGAAGACAAGAAATAAGCTCCCAAATAAGCTTGAATCTAAAAACTTAAAGGAGAAAAAATGGAGATCACCAACCAGACTACACAAATAATGCAAAAGCCCTAATTCTAACAAACGATTACTACCCTAGTTATGATCAAGAAAAAGAACAAAAAAACTGATGAACAACATAGCTCAGTAAAGGACCAAGTTTAAGCAGATCAATCGACATGAAATTAAGCAGATAAGTGAAATATAAAAAGGGAAAATGATTAACTACCCAACTGAGATTATAAAAACACAAAAATCCCTATCACAATTCAATGATTACTAGCTTAAATTGATGCAAGAAAAAGTCCTGAAAACCAGATGTATAAACAAAGTCTGCATGTTTGTTGACTTATGAATTGCATGAGAACTTTGACCATTGCCAATTTGAACACTCAAAATCTAATAAATGGTGTTTGATTAACTTGTTTGATCACTGATTACACACTCTCAATCAATATTAGCTTCTAACAGTTGAATCAATGAGCTCATTAATCACATATACTAACAGTTAAGAACTTATTAAGCTAATTCTGACTTTTTCAATATAAGCTACTGATTTATTGCTATATTACTTTTAATTAATCCCTAAGTGATCTAAACTAGCAGAAATAATCAAAACTATCCAACTAGAAATCAGTTAAGCTTTAGTTTACCAACAATATTTCAACACAAACACTACACCACCACTGATCCACAAACAAATGAGCAACTAACAAATATCAGATCCAACAGTTATGCAGAATGAAAGATCCAAAATGATGACAGTTTAGCAACTAGAAACACAGATCAGAAATTCATTAATCCCACAGATAACTTGAACCAAATACTATAACAGATGCTCAATTACACTGATATGAGACAAACAAAATTACACAAATCAAAACTAAATCAAAGGAACAGTTACTTCTATATAAATCTCAACTAAACTCACACTAATGCAGATCTGAATATCACTAATCTATCAATGAAACAAATCTAGTACTTCATATAAGGAATCAGGACTTACAACAATATCCTCTCAGCTCAAAATAGAGAGGTTCCAAAGTCGCCTATCTCTAAGATAGGCTGATTTCAATTACTGTCTGTATCAGCTTATCCAAAACACCTCAGCAACTTTGATTCCTTGACTGAATTAACTTGACTCAAATTAATTCCACTAATAAGCTAACAAGCTTAAATGGAATGTTCAAAAGATAAAATAAGCTCACTGTAAGCTTTAATACTAATATGTAAACTTATTTTTTTTATTTTTTTATTTTTATGATTTTTTATTTTCTGATTTTCTATTTTCTTTATCTTTCTGAAAAGGAGATTAGCAATAAACTTGAATGTAATTGAAATATACTATTTTAACTACTAAATTTAGAAACAAATAACACCAATATTAAGAGAGTACTTAGGCAGATTTAAACTAAGCATAAAAAGAAATAAGAAGCTGAGTATAATGAAAAAGAACTTTTATTAATAATAAAGAGTGAAATTACATTATCTAATCTAAATTACAATTCAAAAGAAAATTAAACAGCATAACGATACCTAAAAAAAACTACTCACTAATAAGCTTCTAAACACCTCTTTATATAGGCAAGGTGAGGAGTGAGCTAACGGATTGCCAGGTTGGCAATCCGTGTGCTGTGCTTTCTGAGATCAACTCTGAGCCTTAGATCAAATGCCAATCATTACCAAACCAATTTCCACCCTTGGATTAGATCCTGTGACGCGTCTCCACCACTAATAGCCTGCCACGTACACCATTTGTGTGCTTGTTTGCTCTGACATCATCCTGATCATCTAGAAGCAAGTTGATTAGACCCTTCTACCCTTAATTGTGGTGAAAAAGGATGGGGGGTAACGTTGAATAGTGTTAGGGTTCATGGAACCTGGGTAAGTGGGGTAATTGGGGGAAATAATGAGCGGGGTATGCTTTGTTGAGTTTTTTATTACTTTTGGGTGTTGACCGGTTGGTAACGGGTTTGACCTGGGTAGTATTTTGGACCGGGTAAGATTTAGGATTTGGGCTTTGTGTTTTTATTAAAAGTGGATTGGGCTTTGGTTTTTTTGGTGTTATTGGATCAAGGTAGTTGGACTAGGCTTGTGATTATTTGGCAGATTTGGTAATATAATTATCAAGGACCAAAAATGCAACATTATGAAACTATAGGGATCAAAACTGCCTTTATTCCATATCATAATCCAAGGGCTTAGATTGACATTCTTTGATATATGAAGGACCTATTATTGACTTTTGGATCCCAATCTTTGACTAATTGACCATCTTCCACTCTCATGCTCGTTTTTCCGGTTTTCGTGTGCTTTTTCGTCATTTTGTAAAATATCCGTACCTGCATATCACAAACACAAAAACACATGTTTTCTTGGCATTTGTTAGCTCAAAAAGTCGTTTTGGGTTGGTCTTTGGCCATAAAATGGTGAGTGAATAAGCACTCACCACTTATACACATAAAATGTATGTTGCCCTAAATTAAAAAAAAATGTCAAGATAACATGAAAAGCTACTTCAACATATTTGCTGAATTGTTTAGTAAATATGATTATGTCTTCTTGTAAATTCATAATCATGAAGTATGTAATTAACTTGAAATTACTATTGAGGCCAATTATCGACACTCATAATTACTTTAGTTGAATATGTTTAGGTCTCTTGTAAAGACATAAACATCAATTCCGTTAATTGTTGAAAGACTTATAACGTAAAGTAAAGACGTTAATTTATTATGTCTTCTTGTTAAAGACATGTACACTTACGACGTATAATAAAATATTTAATGTTTATGTTTTCTAGTTAAAACATACACATGAAGTCATTGACTTGGTCAAAGACTTTAAATATAAAGTATGCAGTAGGCTAAAAATACTAATATAAAGTATGCAGTAGGCTAAAAATACTATTGATGCCATCTGGTATGACTTGGTTGGCAGATATGTAAGCCAAAGAGTATAAGTTCATCTAATGAGTTGTGTGATAGTCTCACAACATCTATCCACGTGGAATACCACAACTTTATGGTATGTCCATCATGGATATCATTTGATCTTTGATGACTTAAACTCTTTTACCTCAAAAGCAATCAAGGTTAGAAAATTGGATGTGCCATGCGTACACCCAATATGGTTCCAACCCAGAAGGAATTTAGGACACCATTGTATTATGGAATGAGATGAATCCCATTATGTCTTGATTGAAGTTCTGAATTTGTTAAATACCTGAGAGTAAGTAATTAACAAACTAGAATCAAGAACTAACGATGTATTTTGGATGTCCCACTTGAAAACAATTTATTGTTATCAAGATGCTGAGTACTTGGAGATTAGTCTCCACTTACAAAAGCAAGTGGGAGCACCTTTAGATCTTGAAGATATTCAAGAGCTAAATACACAACCTTCTGAGTACACTTGCTAATGTCATACTAAGGTTGAACATGCATATGCTAAACCATAGATTGATATCTCTCATTCATAAATCCGCAAGGATACCCCTAACACCTGAATGATATATTTTTTATGTCAATGTTAAGGGACATAAGTTGGAGGATCATAGTGAACCTGCTAACTAAAGAGATGCATTATCAGATCTTGAATCTGATGAATAGCTCAAAACTATGAATGATAAGATGCAGTCCTTGAAAGATAATCACTCATGGAGCTTGATTGATCTCTTACCAAATCAGTTAGACTGTGAGGTTTAAAATGAGTTTCTTGAACTAGAAGACTCATAAGGACAAACTTGTACACATATTTAATGCATGCATAGTAGAAGGAGTTTACTCATACTCAAGAAATTGATTATGATTAAATCTTCATACCTAAAAACATTAAATGTATAAAGATGATTAATTGTCATACCTGTTTTCATGTAAATGAAATATGACAATGGGATTTCAAAACACCTTTTTATTACTTTTGCGAGGACGATGAGTAATCAAAAGGGTTTATGAATCTGTATAATCTTTATTATGTATACAAGACATAAGAATCCAGGTGTGGATTGGATCATGCATCTAGGAGCACAGATCTTAATTTAATCATTAATTTGATTTTGATTAAATAAGATTACTCCTGAGAACTCAGAGTGCAAGTAGGATAAATGAATTTATTTTCTTAAATCTCATATGTTGTTAACATATAAAAAACAATATTCCATCTAAGCTACAATTTAATCCTTAGCCTGGAATGAAGTTTCACTTAAGGAATTTAGGAAATATAACATAAAACCTTGTTGCATGTGTTTATTAGGATAAACATAAGCGGTTAATAATCTAAACACAATATGACATGTCATTGAGGGGAGTCTCAATGATCAATCTTATATGATGAGATTGAATGCATGAATGGAAACCTTAAGTTTAACTAAGGGATTCATTATGTAAGTCGTATATATCATTTGCATGAATGCAAGATGAGTTGATAACAACAAATATCTAAGTGAAAGTCATTAGATAAATTGTTAAACGAACAACCTAATGGACCTGCAAAGGACCAAATATTTGTTCAAACGTTTACGGATATTTGAGGAGCTCTGTTATGTTTTCATTCATTAATGCTTATATAACTGAGATGATGCTCAACCCTAGTCGTAGTAGGATGACATCATGAATGATGACACCTCTAACTAGATGTGCTCGATTGAGAGCATTGATGCATTATACATTAAAAGAATAAGAATACTTTACAGTTTGGAAAACTGTTATTATGACTGTCTAAAGTAGGTGTTTTGCTAGCTTCAAACACACTATGGAATGTATTGTTGCAATACTCGTATTGTACTTGACTGCACACATACAAAAGGACAATCATCATTCAAAACATTTTTGAATTTTGAAACAAGTATTCTCAAAGTTTACTCAGATGACTACTTGTTGTCTTGTACAACAAAATTGATCATGGTGGAAACATCGGATTCCAATCTGTATGTAGTCTTGTGCATATCTGTTTTTAGGATTTGGATAATGGAACTGTAAGCAGTCGTATTATATAATGAATTGATATACCGGGTATTATCCTCTTCATTTATACTACTGTGTTCTATATTTGCATGTTTAATCCATGAATAATTTATTTATTCTAAAATTGTCCATTGCCAGTTGACAATACGGGAGTATCATCGAACTAAGGCAAATGTGAGCGTGTTGGTGATTTATTTGCCAAACTCATATGTTGTTCATTGTGATGAACATTTGACTGACCCAACCTTCGAGAATTCACTGCATGGATCGGCGTCAATAGTGAATCTCGCAAATGGTTATGTCTCTTATCCTTAGACTTGAGATGCAAGTAGGTCTTGCATGTGTGGAATTTTATTCTTTGATATGGTTAAACGCTGTCCTGAATAAGATAGTTATAAAAACGATTTTCAGGAGTGATTTGAAACACATGAATGACACGTGCAGTCAAAATAGGATTTGTTCCTCCACTTTTCATGGAGTTAATACTATTGGGCCCCTCGATGAATTGAACGGATGTTTGTATGGTCGTACCCAAATGAGATTAAGATGAATCTTAATTCACTTGGTAATCTTGTTCAAATATATAGATCGAGAAACATAATAGTTGAACAAATAGAATGACTTTATCCATGTCTAGTGTTCAACATAGTATCTGTAACAAAAGGATGGATGACATATAAACCATTTAAATGAGACGTTTAAGAAACTTCCCTCACATAATTCTAGGGGCATTGGCGTGTTGCTAGACGCTAACCTTTGCTTGTATAATTACTTGATTATTATGACGTCGCAAGTGGGAGCTGTTGGAGTATGCTCGTGTCATAATAAATAATTATATGGCTAAACATATGTGAGCCTATGGGGTCACACACTTATACACAGAGACACCATTATATATATTGTATTTATCGTATTTACACTATATATACGACTACGTAACTCGGGATCAATAACGGGCTACTAATAACTAAGCTAGTACTTAGTTTATTGGATTAGACCAACAATGGGCAAGCCCGTTTAGGGCCCCCATGGCAAGCCTAGGTGAGAAAGGAACAAGGGAAATAGTTCAGGGGGTTAAGTGTAACATGTGATCTTATAACCTCCTCTTGATTTGGTCATTATGAAGATTAAATGAGAAAACTAATTACCAACTTTCTCTCCCCCTTCCTCTAACCAAAAGCCACGAATTAAACACACCAAAATTAGGGTTTGTGGTTTTTGATCCCATCTAACCTTATTCTAGTGTAGTTCAAGGCTAGATCGATTGTTACGAGGTCAAGACTAGCATCGGGTGGTGATCGATGATGTGTAGTGTGGATCAAGCATAGAGGTGATCTCCTTTGATCACTTGGGTTTCATTGGTGAATTCATGTGCTTTGGTTATAGTCTCCATTCGATTCAACCGATCACGCTACAAAGGAATAATTGTTATTATTATTGATTGATTGATCATATGGCAATATGGATTCGTTGTTGGTGATGTTGTTCCGCTGCGTTTATTTGATTCTTATATATTTTATATTCATACATCACCTATATATCTCAATATGTTTTGTACGTTGATGTTGAATGGGATTAGTAGATAAATACATCGCGCTAACATTATCACAGTAAACAATAGTAGCTGTAGACAAAGGGACATGTAACTCACACAACAAATTGCGAATCCAAGCAGTTTCCGCCACCACATTAGCAACACCACGATATTCGGCCTCAGTACTCGACCGAGACAAAATAACAGATTGTCACCAAGAAAAACACAATAACCTAAAGTCGACCTACGAGTAACCGGACAACCTGCACAATCTGCATCTGTGTAAGCAATAAGCAGAGCAGTAGAAGAAACATGCAGCTGAAGACCATGATCAAGATTACCACGAATATAGCATAATATACGCTTCAAAGCCTGAAAATGTGTATCACGAGGCTCATGCATATACAGATAAACATATTAAACCGCATATGAAATATCGACTTGTAAAGGTAAGATACTGAAGGGCACCAGCTAAGCTTCGATATAAGGTGGGATCATCAAAGGGCGTACCATCAGGTCCAAGCTTGGACTCTGAATCAACAGGAGTGCGGTACAAATTACATTTCTTCATGTAAGCTCTCTCAAGAATTTCTTCAGCAAACTTGGACCGCGATAAAAACATACCAGATGATGTGCGGGTAGCAGAAACACCAAGAAAATAATTAAGAGAGCCAAGATCTGTCATTGCAAACTCACCATAAAGAGCAGTGATAACACGCTATAAAACTGCAATAGAAAAACAGTCAATATAATATCATCCACATACAGTAACAAGAAGGCCGTGTCAGATCCACGATGAAACACAAAAAGCGGCGCATCAATTTTGATAAGCTGAAAACCAATGCGAGTAACAAATCCTGCAAACCGCTAAAACCATGCTATAGGTGCTTGCTTAAGCCCATACAATGAACGCTGCAAATGACAAACATAATCTGGATGACCAGAATCTACAAACCCAGGTGGTTGATGCATATAAACTGTCTTAGATAAGTGACCGTGAAGAAAAACATTCTTCACGTCAAGCTGTAAAAATGCAGTAGAAGAAGCAGTCAATATAATATCATCCATATATAGTAACAAGTAGGTCGTGTCAGATCCACAATGAAACACAAAAAGTAACGCATCAGTTTTGCTATGCTAAAAACCAATAAGAGTAACAAATCCTACAAACTGCTGAAACCAAGTTCTAGGGGCTTGCTTAAGCCCATACAATGAACGCTGCAAATGAAAAACATAATCTGGATGAGTAGAATCTACAAACCCATGTGACTGATGCATATAAACTGTCTCACGAGATACTGCAGACTCAATACAGTGCAAATAGTAGCTGGTTTAACCACGATGATAAAAGTCTCATCACAATCAATCCCCTGTTGCTGATTGCGACAATTTGCAACAAGTCGCGCCTTATACCTGCTTAACAAACTATCTGCATGAAATTTATGCTTGAAAAGCCACATAAAATGAACAATATTCATATTAGCTAGACGGGGCACAAGTACCCACATACCGTTAGTAATTAAAACATTGTATTCATCTAATATAACTTGTTTTCACTAAGGATCACAAAGAGCATGAACATGAGACTGAGGAAGCGGAGAAAGACAATTCATATGCTAAAGAGGTTTAGATATACCGGCTTTAGCACGTGTGACCATGGGATGAGTGTTAACAGTTTGAGTGGGTATATTGGGCTGTTGCGTAGGCTGTTGCATTTGGGTTGTAGTAGTGTTATTTGGCTCGATTGGGGGGGGGGGGGGGGGCTGGATAGGAGTCGTGGTATTATGCTGCATATGTGGGTTGATGTTTATAGGAGTGGTGGGCTGTATGGAAATGGTTGTATTGGGCTGAGGTGTGTGATGGTTATAGGGTTTGGGTGCGGCGTGGTTTATTGGGCTTGGAGGAATTGTATTCGTTAGGCCAGTAGGTAAAGGAGTAGGCGAGTTGGTGGTGGGCTGTTCATGGGCTACGGTTAGGATTGGTGAAACATGGTAGTGGTATTGTAGACAAAAAGTCATAAGTTGGAGATGTGTACTCGTGTAGTTTGGCGAAAGGAAAAGTGTCCTCATCAAACCTAACATGCCATGATAGGATGATTTTGTTTGAGGATAAATCAAGACACCTATATCCATGATGGTTAGCCGGGTAACCAAGAGACACACAAGGAGTGGATCGTGGTTGACGTTTATGATCAACATGAATATAGGGATAACAAAGGCACCCGAATACATGTAGATTGTCGTAGGAGGGTAATTTGTTATAAAGTTTAGTATAAGGTACTTCGTTTTGAATGGCAATTGAGGGAATAATGTTTAAAATATAGGCAGCCATATTAAGTGCTTCGACCCAATAGGAGGGGGCATATGAGCTTGAAAAAGTAAGGTGCACGTGAGGTTATTAATGGTACGCAACATACCTTCAGATTTGCCGTTTTGTTGTGAGGTTTTCGGGCAAGAAAAGCGAAATTGAATGCTATTTTTGCGAAAAAGGTCATGGAAGCGGTCGTTGTCATATTCACCCCCATGATCACATTGTAAAGCCTTTATATCTACACCAAAATGTTGATTAACATAAGCGCGAAAAGCAACAAAATTATCATACAAGTCAGATTTTTTATGCAAGGATAAACCAGACAAAATGCGAGAAATGGTAAAAAAAAAATAGCATAATATTTAATACCGCTTTCACTCGGAATGGGGGATGTCCGCAAATCCGAGTGGATAATATCAAAAATAGAAAAAACATGCGACTCTAAACTAGAAAACAGAAGCTTTATTTGTTTACCTTATTAACAAGCATGACATAAAGCGGATGACTTTGACTTATTACAAGAAATTAAATTACTAGACTCCAAACGACAAAGCACATCTTCCCCAGGATGCCCGAGACGTCTGTGCCATGTAGTATGACTAAATGAAAGCAAAGCAAAAGGAGGATGTGTGGATGAGTGGTGTGTAACCGGGTAAAGATCACGCGTGCTATTACAACGGAGCAAAAGGCGGCCTATCTGGTAATTTTTCACAGAAAAACCATATGCATCAAATTCAACATACACATCATTATCACGCATAAACTTACGAACACAAATTAAATTTTTAATTATGTGGGGTGTGACAAAAATATGATTAAGGTGTAGTGGTTTTTGAGAAGTGTACAATAAGTTATGTTCAGTATGCGTAACACGTATTGAACAGATTAAGATGAAAATTTTATTCAGACTTTTCAACTATAGATTTAGACTCAGATGTGCGAATCAAATCATCTATATAATATAAGTACCGTAGAATATTGTCAAATGTCATTGTGGTTTATTAATTATTAAAAAATAAAATAAAAACAAAACTAAAAATCTGTGTAATGATCACGATAGGGTAATGTGGTAAGCTTATGATTGCTCGATAGATCATACTCAGCTACTTTGATTTAATGCCCAATTTATGGAAATTTATTATATGGGGAACCTGAAACAACTCAAAATTAATGTCTAGCTCAGTAGCTCATCTATAGATCCTCATAAAATACTTTCAAAAGTTTATCTGAAACGATACCTATGCTACTTATAAAGCTATCGGTCAAAATGTCAATAGTGGGTATGGAAGGGTCAAGAGTGCATTTAGCCTTGGCCCATATGTAGCTTTTAGATATGTATATACTCACAATTATATACGTAGTATACAATACTGTGAAACAACTATGGATTCTCCAAGTCACTTCTTCAAGTTCATCTCACCGGGCTTTAATTGCAACCTTGTAAGCTTTTTTCCATGCTCGGCTCATACATTTTTTTTTCAAGCCAACAGTGCAGCCAATATGAAACTTTAAGTATATGTCCCAACATTTTTAACATATTACTAGTATTATATTTGATCAATGTCAGAATCTAGACAAAAATTACACTTCGATACGTAATTAGGAAATCTTGTTTATTTTGTAAATTAAGTTACAATGTCTTACAATATGTAAAAACTAGAGGTGACAATTTTTGACACGACATGATAAGTGGCACAAACCCGACACAAAGTCAAATAAGTTTGGGTCAAAAACAGGTCACCCGTCTAACCTGTTTGATAAATGGTCGGATTTAGATAAAACGCATTTTGTTATGTACTTAATAATACGATTAATCATGATTATAACTCATATCATTGAAATTGTTGTGTAGATATTTGTATGTTACGTATACAATTTTTGGATAAAACTTGTTTAATTGACTAACAATCAACCTTTTCACCGCTTGACCTATTAACTTAAATATGTTAAACGTTTCAAATTTGTTTAATCTTAGATGTTTATCTAACCCGTTACTACTAAAGAAACGAGTGACTGCCGACCAAGAAAACAAATGCATCACTTAGTTTGAATGATTCAAGTTACATGAGGTATATTATTTAGCAATTAGTTAAGCAATATATGTTTTTACAGTCAATTCCAAAATCTTTTTGGACAAACTTGGACGAAGGGATATGCCGAAAGAAATACTTAGAAGAGATCGTCGTGAATGGCCAGTGGACATTAGTGACAAAGGCCTTTTTGGAGACGGTTGGAAGAAGTTTCTGATAGATAATGAAGTGCAAGAGTTTGACTTTATTGTGTTCAAACATCAAGAAAAATTGGTGTTTGACATTTTGGTGTTTGACCAATCTACATGTGAAAGACAGTATCCAAATTTACTAGACGAAATGGAAAATGAGCCTCTTACAAAACCTGATCCAGTCGACACTCATGGTAACTAAGCTACACATCTTTTATTGTTATATATGCTTCATACATTGTGCATTTGATACGAACAGTGCCGTCACGTGAATTTTAGAGGCCCCGTGCCATTTTGACAATATAGGCCTCTTGAACAACATGAAAAAAATTCAAATATTTGTAAAATAATTATATAGTAAAAGGTAACTATGCAACGACAACAACGATAGTCAGGGACGGAGCCAAGACTAAATATGACCGGGTGCACACAAAAATTTGAACAATAATATTAGAAACACATTCGATGGACCGGGTGCATTTAAGATGACTTTAGGAAAAATTGGTGTTTTTTTCAAAAATTAACACTGTATCGAAAAATTTCATGGGATGCACGGGCACCCGCGAGAACCCCTTGGCTCTGTCCCTGACGATAGTGGATCATGCCGAAGCGCAGTACGACGATTGAATGAATAAGATAAATATCCCAAAGCTTATAATGTTGTTTAACATGTCTAGTTGTTACATTAAATATTATCTGAAGACATCTAAACTTTTCTATAGATAAAGAATATTCATTTATGAACCAATTGGGCTAATTGTAACAATTTTCTTGAATTTGGGCCGAGAGTGTATATTTTGTAGACCAACTTGTACGTATTTAAGAATAAAACAAGAAGATTAGGATAAAAATGTGAAAAACTGATAAGATCGTTTAGCTCGAGGTTGTTTAGACCTCATCTAGGGATTGCACAATAATAATGAATGAACACGATACGCAGCGGAATAAACAAATATATCATTATTATTGCTAACAAGGTTTCTCGTCATCATCTCTACTCTAACATACACCAAAGCCCCAATGCTACGTGATCAAGTGTAGCACGGTTACATCCTAACAGCTATCTTAGATAGTTGAGGCTTAACACTAATCTACCCTAGGTGTTTCCCATAAAACACCTGTATACACAAGTCTAGGCGTTTCCAGCCCTAGACACACACTCACACGTTTTCCTGGTTTCACATTGTGGAAGACTTATTGAAACCTATTCCCTGTATCTCTTTATATAATAGAGATACTAGGGTTACAAGGAATAAACTAATAAAATAAAAGATATGCTGTAATCTTTTTCTTTCTTTGCAAGTTTCTTCCTTTGTCTTCATAAGTCCTTCATCTTTCATATTTGTCAATATTAACTCAAAGTATAATTCCTAACAAAAACTATAAACCTAAGGGTGCAAAATGAATACTACCTATAGATATCATCTTCCTCGGCCATACAAATCTATAACTCTGTTTTTTGTTGTTTTCTTGAAATCATCTGAAGCTAATTTCTGTTATAATTTTTATAACATTGCTTAAATCTAAGAATACAGCCTGTTAATACAAATATCGCCTAAAAACGTTATTTATATTTTACGATCTTTGCTAAGTTTTGTTAATGACAAAGTATGAACTTTAGCTAAGAGTAAATCATCACTTTAAGTGTTTAAGTCTTGTTTAACTAAGGTTCACATTTCCTTTTAAACTAAACATTGTTTTTATTTCTTAAATTAGAAAGTGTCTTGTCATATCATATTTATTTCTTTAAATAGAATTGTCACATCACACTTATGGCAAGTTTTATCAATATGCATTTATGTGTTTGACTAACTTTGTAGTGACTTGCAAGTTTGGTGTTTGACTAGTGTAATGTGATGTGACATTGTTTGGTTGCTAGGATTTATGAGACAAGACCTTGTTTGGTTTGAAGAGTTATTGCATAAACCTACTGCAGACCCGGCGGTACCCTGGGGTACACGGGCGGAACCCATCTGAGGGTTCCGCCTGATCCGCCAAGCATGCAGTATGGTGTGCTATAAATACCAAGCCATAACTTGATTTTTGGCTAACCCTTTAGGACTTATTCTCACATATTCTCTCAACTAACTCAGTAACCCTTGACTTGTGTGATTCTCTTATGTAGCAAGGAACTCCACAAGATCATTCAAGAAGTTGCAAGCTTCAACTCTAAAGTTGCAAGTCTTGGTAGCTTGATCATGTATAAGCTTTGGTAGTTTATACTTCATGTGTGTCATGTATGTAGAAGTTATAGGTTAGTATTTTAGGCCTCAAAATACGTAGTGTGTTGGGAGTTGTTGTACCCTAGTAAAAGAACTAACGGGAGTGGTTGTACCCTTGGTAAAGAACTCGACATCTAGCTTTGTGTCGGTAAAAGTGTAAGCGACGAATGGGAGTGGTTGTACCCTTATAAAAGAACTCGACATCTAGCTTTGTGTCGGTAAAAGTATAAGCGACGTGTAAGGTTTTCTCCGCCGGTGAAAAGAGCTTGTTGATTAGTGTTTATAACTCTCGAGTTGGAAACTCGGGGCGTGGATGTAGGGCAAGGAAAAAGAGTCCTTGTAGCCGAACCACGATAAACTATCGTGTTGTGGTTTGATTGTTTCTTTCTCTACCTTTGCTTATTATATGTTGTTGTTTAGTTAGAATTGTTGATCATATATAAAGCTTTTCAAAGAACCAAAACAAGTAATGTTGTTCTTACATCTTTAAACATAAGTAAAGCTTTTCAAAGAACTAAACAAGCAAAGTTAGGATCATTACAAGTAAAGCTTTTCAAAGTATGAAACAAGTTAAGTTGGAATTGTTATTCACATGTAAAGTCTATTCAAAGAATCAAACATATTAAGTTGTGCTTATATCTTTAACCAAACGTCAAGTTCTCAAAGGTTATTTAAGCTAAATAAGAATCGAAAAAGCGGTAAACTATTCAACCCCCCTTCTAGTTTTCCACACAGCCTTATCAATTTTACTCTCAACAAATCAACCCTTTAGTTATAACATCTTCGGAGGCCCCAAAAATTTGGGGGCCCTGTACGGTTGCGCACTCCGCACAGCCTCAAATCCGGCAATGGATATGAACTTGTACACACATAACTTGTTAATTATGAAATTTTAATAGGGATTTGCTAACAATATAACAACCCAATGAGTATTGTTTAAGCATTTCATGTTTATATAATTAGCAATTATTGATCCCCAAACATTTCATACTTAACATCACTTATCACGTTTAAAATGATTAGATTTTAGAAGTGTATAAGTATGGAATATATTAGTTCATTAAATGTGTTTTTATATATATGAAATGCTTAAATAACACATGCGTTGCTGTTAGTAAATCCTATTTTAATATATGGATTTCATTTGACATGTCATTTAAACTATTATGTAAAGCAAGCTTACAACAGGCTAGTTTTACATGTGCTTTCCATTTGTACATGTTAACATTTACAGTTGTAAATTTTATATGTTGTATATGTCTTGTTAACAAACTCACGGCTCATTCACTATAAATTTATATTGTTTGTATAGTTTCTAGCGTAGATATATATAGTTTGTTATCTGAAAATTAAAAAATGTCGTTACCATTGTAGATATACTTAATCTAACGGCAGAGCAAAACAAACCTCTATCCAAAAGGAAAATGGCTACTTTGAAGAAATTAAAGAAACGCGAAACTCTTCAAAAAGGAAAAGGAAATAAATTTGGCGTAGGAATACAATTAACTGAAATTATAGTAGAAGACAACCCAGTTGTAGATGAAAACCTAGATGATGAAAATAAAGTCAATGACCAAGTTGATGAAGACAACTCTGTTGTTCAAGAACAGGTGTTTGAGGAAGAACAATCTACTGAATATTTAGTTGAAGACAACCCAGTTGTTAATGATAATCATAGTGGCCTATGTCCCAAAATAAAGTTCCCTAAAGGGTTTATTAAAAAGTGCAAAGGTCTTATGGAGCCTAAGAGAACGACGGATTCTATAGAAGATTTAAATAATAATCCAGTTCTAAAGAGGAAAGGAACTGAATTTACCATTTTTGAGAAAGAAATGAATAATGATGCTTTTGCTCAATCTCGTACCAAAAAATACAAGGTGGACAAAAAGTTGTGTAAAGAAACTAGGAATGATGCGATGAATGAGAAAGGAAAAGAATCAGAAGTGGTATCTCATAAGATAGAAAAGCGAAAGGGGAAACGAAGTATTCATCGAACAATTCATACAAGGTCGTCGCCAAAGGCGTTGTATAGGACAATTACTTGTTTGAAACCTGATCAAAAGAGGTGTTTGATAGAAATGGGTTTTGGAGGTTTAATTGGTATGTTTGTTGATGAAATTCCAGCTATGTTAGGGTATTATGTTGTAGACAAATTTGATCCTGAAAAGATGGAATTAATGCTGCATGACGGGTCTATTGAAGTTACTGCTAAAGCTGTCCATGACATGCTTGGTGTTCCTAATGGAGGAAAGTCAATAATGTCTTTGGAACCAAGAGCTTCTGATGATCCATTTATCAAAGACTGGAAAGCACAGTTTCAAACGAGCAAGATCCGACCAAATGATATCTTGGATGTTATTGTTAGTTCTAACGATGCTGGGAGGATGTTTAAAATGAATTTTTTGATGTTGTTTGCTAACACAATGGCGGCTTGTGAAAGTAATGGTGTTTGTTCCATGATTGTTCTAAAGCAAATATCTGACGATGTTCGTGTTGAGACGCTAGATTGGTGTGATTTTATACTTAAATGTTTGAAATCCAGTAAGGGCGGATGGAAAAGGGAAAAAAGTGGGTGCTCTTACGTAGGTCCATTGAGTTTTCTAAGTGTAAGTTCTTTTTCTTACATGTATAAGTATGCTTATTTTCAGATGTTAACAGACATATTCACATTTGATTGAGTTTAACACTAAACCAGTCTGATGTTATTAATCTTGTTTTTCGAACAATCTTATTTTCTGTGCTTTTTAAAATGTAGTTGTTGTACCTTGATTCAACAAGATGTGACGCTTTCCTGGTTATTCGTCAAAGGCCAGCTATAAAATGCTGGAATTTAGTTCTTATGAGGTGTCGAGAAAAGTTGGAGGTTAACGGGGGAGGATTTGGTAAGTTGCCCAAGCGAGAAAACAAATCTGAAACATAGTTACAAGAAGAGGTCGGTTTTACTTTCATTTAGACATCGAGTGTTTTATGATTCCTGAAGTGTTATGCTTTTTATATTTAACTTTAGATCGAATATCGGTTATTGTGAATAAAAACTATTTGTGTTCTAATTCATATAATTTAATTTCAGGTATTTCATGCTAAAGATTGAAGCGAACTACAATATAATTTATGATGAATTGGCGAGTCTTT
Source organism: Artemisia argyi (assembly GCA_030686995.1). Classification (NCBI taxonomy): domain Eukaryota; kingdom Viridiplantae; phylum Streptophyta; class Magnoliopsida; order Asterales; family Asteraceae; genus Artemisia; species Artemisia argyi. The sequence continues at coordinate 67,454,849 of CM060685.1, read as the reverse complement.
ATTTAAATTTAAAAGAAGCCAGTTCAATCTTTCCTCTTAGTGACAAGTTGAAGCAGTCTCGTGAAAAATTTGCACAAGTATTTGGTAACAAAGATTTGCTGAATGATAACACTATCAACAATTCACATGACGATGCTGTTAGTGATGTTTGAATTGCTGAAGAACACATGGCTTTTTTGTGGTTTTTGAAAATGTTTTAGTATGTCAACGACGATGTTTGTTTCTATTGATGTGTTTTGTGAAGACATTTTTATCAAGATTATTTACTGAACAAGGGTGTTCATTTTAGATTTCGAAATTGAAAAGTGGGTATTGTGTGTTTGGTTATGGAAATGAATGATTTGTGGTTTAATTGGGTTTTGATTAGGTTGTGGAGAGTTAATTTTGGTTTATGGTTTGATGGAATTATGGATTAAGAGGGGAAGAAAGAGGGAAAAAAAAAAAGGAAAAGAGAGATATAAACGTTTATATGACGTCACATGTGGGCTCATAAGTGTAGCCGGTAATATTACCTAACATTGACGGTTTAACAAAATTTTGTTATCTAACGTAGTATTTTCGAGAGTAAATTATCTAACATAAGTATTATGGATCATTATTATATGGATGTCCATATCTTATAAGATATTGACTAGAGGTATTTGAGTTATACTGTATTAGGAGATTATTTATATTCTAGAATGTTATCTTAACTAATTATAAAGGGTGTATGGTCAATTAGTCAATGGGTGAAAACTGAACTTTCAATAATACCGAAATTGCCCTTCACCTACTCCATATAAAAATAAAAGCAACAATAAAACACACACAAAAATACACGCACCACACTTTTCTTTTTTCTTTCTTCTCTTTCTTCTCTAACCTAAAACAAACCTATCTCTCACTATACAAACAACAGCCGCCACCGCCATCGTCACCTCATCTGCCGAAATTGCCACCATCTTTCGAGGGGTTAGGTGGTTTCAGGTAGTTAGGGTTGCGTTTTTGGTGGTTTCGGTTGTCCATAGCCAGTTAGCCACCATCAACGAAACAGCCAACACCGAGCTTCCCACCACCGAGACCCGACAGCACTGAAACCTCTACTTCTTTGAAGGGTTTTTCAAATTTTGGGTATCTTTTTATTTTTACTTTTTATAGATCTATGTATTCTTCAAGTTTAAAGGTTCTTTTCTATATAGACATATATATATTTCTTACTTTTTTGAGTTTTTTTTGTACAGATCTATTTTATTTTTTATAAATTTGAGTTGCCATAACATTTTTAATTTTTTTTTGTAGATTCGTTGTTGTCACCGCCGCCGTCGCCTGAATCTACAGTCTTCGTTTCGTCTCAAGAAACTGCTTCAGTTTATTTTTGAATTTTGTTTTAATTTCTTGGTGAATTTTTTTCCAAAAGAGCACAGTTATGGTACTAAAAATGACACTTTTTACTAATCTATTAAATTGGTGTTCGGTTGGTGGTTTTGTGATAGTTGTTTCTGGTTGTGGTTAACGATGGTAGGTTACTGATATTGCTCAATCAAATGTGTTTTAAGCTTTTTTTTTTTTGTCTTTTTTTGTTCAAAAAATTTAGATCTATGAAAAACCCAAGTATGTTTCGATCTGTGTTTTGGACCACATTTTAATGTCTTTTTTTATGACTATTTGACTAACCTTTGAATATTTTGGTCCTACTTTTTTGTTCGTATTCAAAAGAAATATTTATGTGTTCTTATGGGTATTAGATCTGTTGGTTGGGTTTGAAAATGATGTAAATAAAAGTATGGTGTCAAAGATAGTAAATCTACTACGCAACCTTTGTAAGTGTAAACATTCTAAGATTCAAATGAGCATATTTGGTTTGTGCAATTTAATTGAGGTGTTTGTCACGTTTGTGCTATGGTTTTTGAGATTGGGTAATTACGGTTTGTATTGTAATTTTAAGAATCTACAAGGCCTAAGACCTTTTTTTTCATGACCGTTCGTAATATATAAAAATCTATCGCATGACCTTTCAAGTTCGGCGAGAATCTGTTGCTCGCTGCATGTTAGCCGATGGTGACATCGAAATCTGGTAGTGTGTTTAGAAATGACGCTATTTGGGGCTGTTGTGTTTTATTATGATGGATACGGCTATGATGATTTGATGAGTCGTAACTTGGCGGGGCAATAAACAGAGTTGTATTTGAGAATACAACTGGTTTTTGCAGCTAAAGTCAAAATCTGAGCCAAATTTCTGAAAGTTTGAGAATACAACTGGTTTTTGCAGCTAAAGTCAAAATCTGAGCCAAATTTCTGAAAGTTGAAAATTTAACCTTTTTGAAAATTTAAAAAATTGCATTTTGAAATTTTTGAATCGTTTGAATAATCAGTTTTGAATTTTAAAATTTTGAAAAATTAAACTTTTTGAAAATATCAATTTTTGGTATTTCAATTTAAAAAGTTGAAAATCTCGAAATCTTAAAAAGTTATTTTTTGAAAGTTGAAAATCTTGAATTCTTAAAAGTTGAAATTTTGAACTTTTTGAAAGTCGAAACTTTAATTTTCTGAACTTAGAGTGCTAGGTGTTGTAACAAATTTTGATAAAGACGTATAGATAAATTTGATAAAGGAGTATACTTAACCCATTTACATTGATGACAAAACTTATCGCACCCATTTACATTGATGAAAAAACTTATTGCAACACATAAATAAATCTCGAAAGTTGAAAATCTATAAATCTTAAAAAGTTGAAATTTTATACTTTTTGAAAGTCAGAACTTATCGCAACTCATAAATAAATTTCTTAAAGATACTTAAGTTCTTCCCAAAACACCAAGCCAAACACAATCAAAGCGTTTCAACAAATACGTCAAATAAGATAAAGCAACGGTTCCTAGCGGCAGATAATTAACGATTTGTGATATTGTGGTACTAGAAAATAGAAATATTATAGTAGAAAGCGACATCTGCTCAAAATATTTGTGATATCGGGTGATGCCATACCATGCATTTGTGGTACTAGAAAATAGAAATATTATAGTTGTTGATGTAACTCGAAAAAATTGTATCCGGTCAAACAAAGTATATAAAAAATGCATGAATGAACAAATATAGATAAGGTGCTTGGAGCCCAACAATATAGAAAATAGTGATAACTGATAACACATGGATGAGTACATTAAAGAATGAAAGCGACATCTTAGACTTACATGGACCAACCTTGAACTTGGTGTAGTTAAATACAGTAATAGTCAATAAATTTAAATAAAGTGAACACTTAAAAATTCAAAAAATTGTATTTGAAGATGCAAGAAAAGATAGCATAAGAATATGGTACTCGAAATACAATATGAAGACTACCTGAAATATATTCCTTCCGTCTTAAATTATAAGTCTATTTTCTTAGTTTTTGATGTCCCAAAATATTTGTCCATTTTTCTTTTCAACCAATCACAAGACACTTTAGTGGAAATTTATTAATTAGTGGAAATTTATTAAACTTTGTGCAAATGAAAAATGAACTTATAATTTGAGACGGAGGGAGTAGCATGCAATGATCAAAATATAGTTTGAAATTTGAAGTTCTTTCCTAAGCATTGATATCATATTACTTAAAATTATGGAATATAATTTACATTTTGCTTCATTTTAAATATATAAGTATTTTCATATTTTGTGCCGCCTTATGCCACGTCATAAAAATGCAAAAGCTTCACGTTAGCCGTTAAGGTGTGAGGCTTGATCATTCCATAACGCCACACCTTGCGCAATTTATAATCTTAGCTAAAACTCTGTATTGAAGTTATGAGAGTTGTTGATGAATGGTATTATAACCTTTTGGTGGCTAAATGTTTATTAAATACAACGCTCGAATCTATTGCTCCATATTATTATAGTTTTAATGGACTATTGTAAATTAAAACGACGCTATTAGAAAAACAATGCAACCAGGCCATCTAAAAACATTGCAACTTAAAACAATATTATCAAAAAATGACTCTCTTATGCTACAAAAGCATTTGTTGACAAAATTAGTTGCTAGAAAAATTTGTTCGAAAATAGATACCGCTGCCATCATGCGCGGCTACTGGGCTAAATACCATTGTCGCTTGGCACAGTTACTCGGCTAGATACAGCTGCCGCTAGGCGCGGGTACTCAGCTAGCTTTGCGATGACTATTAATAAAGCTCAAGGCCAAACAATTCCAAATGTGGGTGTCTATTTGCCCGACTCTGTTTTCTCGCATGGCCAGCTTTATGTGGCATTGTCTAGAGGGATATCCTGTAGAACAACAAAGGTATTGGTTAAACCAGTTAAAGAGTTCCGTCAAGCAGGAATCTACACCTCAAATGTCGTTTATCAAAAAGTTTTACGCGAAGAGTAACGTGTGTTGTTAGTTTTTATCTCATAACTAATGTAATGTTTTACTTTCAGTTTCATTAAATGTTTTTATATGTTGTTTGATAGATGTTAAGAATTTTTTTTAGACTTTAGTTATCGTGTAGTACAACCGTTTGCAATTACATTATGATATGTTCACGTTCTATTTTGAACGCTACACAAAACACTCACCACAATATCACAAATCGTTAATTATCTGCCGCTAGGAACCGTTGCTATGCACGGGTATTCGTCTAGTATTATAAATATACTTCTTTATGAGATGAATAAAACTGAATTCTCTATTCTCTATCTCCTTGTTCTTTGTAATCTTGTTTCATTATTTATTATTCACAACACGTTATCAGCACGTTCTACAATTCTCGACTTCGAAAAGATTTACGTTGCGCACGCTCGGTCTATGAGAGATATAAGCACAAATGGATTCCAAAGCTATCATTGAGGTAACAATTTATAAGCATAAAAAGTTGTCTCGTATATACGTCTCACACTAATATAAATTATATATTGTTTAATTATCAATACAATAATAGTTTATAGGGTAAATGCCACAAAATAACAACTTACTTTTTAAATTTTACCGAGATGAAACGCTTACTTTTTTATCAACATTTAAGCCAACGAAACTTTCAAATATTGTTCTGAGGTGAAACACTTACTTTTTTATCAACATTTAAGCCAACGAAACTTTCAAATGTTGTTCTGAGATGAAACACTTTTTTCAAGGGTATTTTTGTTGACCTCAGAACAATATTTAAAAGTTTCGTTGACTTAAATGTTGATAAAAAAATAAGTGTTTCACCTCAGAACAATATTTGAAAGTTTCGTTGGCTTAAATGTTGATAAAAAAGTAAATGTTTCATCTCGGTAAAATTTAGAAAATAAGTTGTTATTTTATGGCCTTTACCCTAGTTTATACACATGTACCATAAGATTCATATTTAGTTGCTCTATTCATGTTGTACTACGGTGACACAGTTTTGTTCTTGTTTCATGCATGGTTGTCAGGATCCCGATCCTGATCTTAGGATATTACAATTTTACGATACTGCAAAGCAAAAACGATCCGGATCTTACATAGGATCTTTGAAAGCTTAAGATCTTATAGGATCTCGATCTTAACCATAGGATCTTAAGATCTAATCTGATCCGATCCTATTTTTCTCGGATAACAAACTAAAAAACTGCAAATTTCGGGATTATTTTTTTGTAGAATTTAAAAACAACATGTTAATTTTATTAAATATTTCATAATCATAATTTATGACAACTATTCGATGGAACATTCATATAATTTTGTGTTTATGATATATAATAATTTGTAAATTTGTATAATATTACAACCCTATTAAGAAAATAACATTATAGTAGGATCTTAAGATCCTGATCCGATATTACGATCATGATCATACAAAGATAAAAACGATCCTAGGTAGGATCCCGATCTTGAAAACATTTTTTCATGAACCGACATGCAAAATTTTGTTATTTGTTCTCTTTGGTTAATTAGTCCCTTCTTATCGAAGAAAAAAAATTATATTTAATTTGTGACATGTTTTTCAAAGTTAATAGATTAAATATCAACATCTATATATATACATAGCTTAAATTAGTATCTTATGGCTAGGACTAATAAGTCAAACAATGGATTTCGATTAAACCAAAGATGTTTCTTTTTATACTTTTGGTTATTAGTGCAGAGGTACGTTTTATAAATATGCGTAGGTACGTTTTTTTTTTCTTTTGATTTTGAGTATATGTTTTATGGATGATCATAGTTGCATTTTAATTGTTTTTGTCACTTGTGACACGTGACTGATATTATAACTTATAAACTTCTCGTATAAATGAAACTAGCAGGTTAACCCGCGCGTTGCTGCGGGAAACCTTTTTATTCTAGAGTGAAACAGTAACACCAATCAATTTGTGATTACACTTGAAAAGCAATACAAAGTTGTGAACAACTTAAACAATGTCAAATTGTATTATATAAGCATTTACAAAGTATTATCATGTAGCAATGTTCCTTTGATCTATAAGAAGTTGTGTTTGCAAAATTTGACTATTTAGTCAACTATAACAATTATAGTTTAAGATCAAATCTAAACCCACTGGACCGTAGTGAAAGCCATCATAACCATCTTGAATCATATGATTAACACTCAAATACACAACCTGATCGAGCCACTTTTGACTCTTACTCTTTAATCCCAAACACATTATCGTGTGACCATTGTCACACGTTTCTTAAATTCACAGCAATAGATGGTATTGCGGGTGTGTGTGTGGAAAACGATTTCAGCCGTTCCTCGTACCAAAACAATGCACCCCAAACCTGGTGACAATTTCCTAGATACGTATATTCTGACAGCTGTACATGTATGTAAGAATAGAAGATAGATAAGTGAAAAAGGATAGTGCAAACAACGGGGAATAAATGTCACTGAAAATAAGTAATCAAGTTACCTCGAGTTGGCAAAGGGGACAGCCTACAATTTTCACACAAAGTATTGCATTCATTGGTGTGCACATTGAAGTGGCTGCAATAACAGCAACAATCTTAAGAATGGCAGATGGGAATCTAAAATTTCAGCAAATGTGATTTAAAATACATAATGAAATTATCTCGATGGCATGAACCTGGAGGCCTGCAATTTTCAAGTAATATGGACTTACTTGTTTGTGGTTACATAAGCACACCTAATATGACAACATTTAGAAAATCATTGATGTTATAGGCGCATAATGGTAACCGAAACCTGAGTTTAACTTACCTGCTTTTAATGATTTGGAAAAAATGTGACCCACGGGTTGTGACATCTGTGATGAATCAGAAGCTTCAGCCTTAAATGCAGCAACCTATAACAATAAAATGATATTCATTTTGCGGCAAAATTGCATACACAACACCCTAGTTCAAACAGCCATACCTTACTATATGTTGTGGCTCTTCTTTAACACACAATTTCAACCATATAATATGTTGGGAGCTCTCTTTATATCTGCAATAGCAACCTGAGAAGATGAATATGTGAGTTATCGGCCTCATCACCTGCATAAAAATTTCGATAGTGTGAAAATCTCAACTAAAAAATGTAAGGATAAAGGGAATTTAAGCTGTTACAGTAAGCGTATCTAACAGAACTTAATGCTTTTAACCCGTTACAACACAGTTTTAACTGTTAATAAGCTAATAATCACCTATTCACCCAAACACTTCGTCCACTCATCAAGCTTATCTAACATTATTAATAAATCCAATCCAAACGCTGTACAACGCATTGCGAGTTAAAGTTGAAAATGGTTTGCAATATTTGCCTAAACTATACTAAAATAACGAAATAAGCAGTTTTTTATCGATGGGGTTCTCTAATGGCTTATTTGGATGATATGACGCAAAATATTTAAAACAATCAACGCTCTATAATGCATTAGTATTCTAGAGGCTATTCTAAACACCCCGTAGTCGTATTTGCGTTTCTATTTTCTCCTATATATATGTGTTTGCTATTATTTCATTTATGTTTTCAGTTTGTAGGTTTGGTTGTGTCTTGTTGGCTGATCCACCTGTAGAAGCGAAAAGTTGTGTAAGTTTAATGTTAAATTTATTTTTTCTTATAACTGTCAACAATATGTGTTTCAATAATAGTGTATAAGACTCACCTTGTATACACTGTTTTTCAATCTGTGGTTGAACCAAACGGGGTTGTTTTGGATAACTACAAATGGAATTTGCAATGTCTCCAACTGGTATAACATTTTGTGAATAAACCGTAGAGACTTTCGTTCTTTTGTATTTCCTATCGGACATTCTACTCTGATCACACCCATGTATTTTTTCAGTTTGCACTTTTGGGTGTGCCTTTTGGGATGATGCACCTGCAGAAGAGAAAATTGTATAAGCCAAACGTTAACTTTATTGTTTGCCATTACTGTAAACGATATGTGTTTCAATAATGTTGTATAAGACTCACCTTGTATACCTTCGTTTTCAATCCCTGAATAGACCAAACATGGTTGATTTTGATAACCACAAATGGAGTTTGCATGGGCTGCACTTGGTATTACATTTTGTGAACTTTCACATGGAGATGCATTGTTGAAATTGTACCAATTGTTATAGTTTTGTTGATTATCACTGTTTCCATTTGACACTGTACAAAAGTTATATTGTTAAAATTCAATTTTGTAAATTATAAATGAAATAAATAAATAAAATTAGAACCACACATTACCTTTCATTCTCTTCAGGTCAATGATGTTGTTTTGTTGACTTATAATACCTTTCCTTTTGTAGGTATTAATATTGGCACTAAAAAGCTCATCTGTGAACCTATTATTGGTTGGTATCCCGCCTTCATTACTATCCGGATAGGCATTTTCAGCAGCAGTAAATGGCAGATAGCTTTTAAAGCGAAAGAAGGTATCAATGAAGGTATGTGTTTCAATATGTTGTTCATCATTTTCAAAACAACAATTAGTAAAACAAACTATGTGACCCTATTTACCTATAGATATTACAGTTGTAGCCTTTACCTTTGTTGTTAGTTGCTGTATTGTGACCATGGTCGGACGTCGCATATCTGGACATACTCTGTGATGGTTGGCTCTGGTCTTTTCTTTGTTGCAATATACATCGTGTAAATTGGCAGTTGTAACTAATAAAGTGAATAACATGTATAGATAAATTATCAATTTTTTAACGTTCTGTAAGCAAGTAATTACAGAACAAATGCACTCCAAAATCACATTTATGAACGCATCTTCACATAAGAAATAAATAAGTTTAATTAAAAAGTAGAGACAATAATATCAAATCAGTAAAGTGGAAAACCAAGATTTATGTAATATTTAACCATCGGTATTGATAACTTGTAATAATTAACTACCAAGTTTCGTGATGTATAACATGAGCTAACCCACATAAGAGAAAGTCAAAGATATATGTTAAATGTATATGCAAAACTAAAGGGTCATGGATGGTTTACCTGAAAACAGCTCTCGAGCTTTTGAAATAGCAAAATTTACTGCAAGCAATACGACTCTAGTCGTTCTTTGAATGTCGTCTTCTTTAAGGATGACCTTTCAACTGAGTTGCGTATCGGAGACCAAGAATATGCGTCTCCTAATAGCTTGTCTAAATGGATGCTTTGTGTCTTCTGACTCGGAGGCCAAGAATATAAGCTTGTCTCTTAGTAGCTTGTCTAAATGGATGCTTTGTTTCTTTCTATTAACATGCACAAAATACAATTTACTTTAAAATAAAACAACGTCGTATGCTAATATGATTACACTGAAAAAACAATGGTGTCGGGTGTTGCAAATTCAGGGGTGTTTGAATTTACTCATCAGCTTGTCAAATACACAGAACTTTTAAAATAAGCAGTTCCTAAATGGCTTAAAGAAGCTAATAAGCAATGATCTGTTTTGCTTCGCCCAAACTACCAAAAGTGCTTATTAGCAGATCTACTCTTGAACAACGGCATTCTACTAAGGCAAAGACTATGTGGTACACATGTTATTGGCACTATTTACACATATGACATGGCACGATATTAACGTCATGGCATACCAACAATAAGGGGGAGTTTGGATCAGCTTATTTGGCATACTTATGGGCTTGTTTAACAGTTATAAAGTCAATAACCTCACTATCAAGAGCTAAGGAGCTCATCACGTTAAGTTTAATGATCAGCTGAGCTCTCTCAAAGAATGAGTTTATCTTCATAAACAATAAGCACATAGGCAGGTTAATCAAGCTAATCCGAACACCGTAGCCGAGTAAAATTGGGTATACACATAAAATTCATAACATTTTTATCTGCTATTTTTTCGTGACCATAAAATTGATAACATTTTTTAGTTTCTGCTTATCTGCTATTTTTTTCCAGGTTAAGCAAAAAACAGAGCTTACTTTTAGTTTCTGCTTATCATTTTGAATGCGACAAAGGCCAATTTCTTAAAGGGTCTGTTTCTAGTTAAATCTTCTTCTCATAAACGTGGCGATTTTAACTGAAAACGGGGATGAACAGGGAAACTAACGACATGTTTGAAACAATCAAAGATTGGCAGATCATCCGCTAACCTACTGTTGCTAGTTGATATGCGTGTTCTCATTAACAAAGGACCAATGAGGAGGCAGTCTAACCCAAACCGGACACCTTTAAAAAATGACCTTTGGCCCGTTTAAAAATGTGAAGGAAAGCGAGATTTATGCTAAACACCTACCGGAACTTTTAAAGTTAATATCAGCATCATTCATGTGTCTTAAAAGCTGATGTAAAACACATCAAGCAGATTACCAAATTTCGCCGTAGGTTAGGCATAAACACAAAATATAAGCAGCCAAACTTTGTAGTTATATCAAAAATCCATTTTTTTCCAGCTTTTTTTCCATTACTATCACTTATGCAAAATAAGACACATATGCAAAATCAAAACCGTCGTAGCTCCTAACCTCAAACAAATTCACATATGCAAAATCAAAACTCTACAAATCAAAAAGTTTCAATCTTTTATATAAAAGCTGTAAAGGATATAAATTTAAAGTCAAATAATTAGAAAATAATTAAAACTTAAAAAAAAAAAGCATATGATGAGACTTACTATTGGTGGCCGGAGTGAAGAGAACGCGCAAGGTTCGCCGGAAAACCCAAAGACACGCCGATGACTTCCTTTTTAACCCCACCATCCACTCACCTCATTACTCCCTTATCATTTTTTATAGGGTTAATCGAATCATATATTAATTTTCATATAAAATATATAAAAAAAAAATATATATGTTGTTTTAACCAAAGTGTGTGTCTGTGTGTGTGTGTTTTTGAGTTCTTTGGTGGAAGAAGATTCAGGAACAAATGGAGGGATGTGGGATTTATTAGAGAGGCGAGAAGCTTCTCATACCAGTGATCTATAAACGACTCATTCATGGGGTTAAGGTTAGGATTAATCTGGAAAACAACCAATAAGATGGTGGATTTTAGGATGAACAGTACATGATTTCGTTTTTCGATGTTTGACAGCCAATAAGAGGATGTGTTTGCAATTTAATCAAGAAATGAGCCAATCAAAAATGGACACGCGGCCCTTGGATCACGATTTTCGAGACCCCAATATTTTGGGTTTTAGTATATATAGTAATTTGATATTTATTCTAAGTGATTATATCTTCCTATGTGGGCATGTTTCTTTTGCGAATCTAGCTTAATCGGTTTAAATTTGTGTAGAGAGTTTTGACATATGTATACTATGCTGAGTAATTATCTCCAACTTATTATGATTTGTTCAATATTTGATATATGCTTCCATATGACATGGTTTTAATTATTATTATGTCAATCTGTATGTAGAATTAACCTAAGCGACAACTGTACTTGTGTTATGTGTTTTGTTTTAACAATGAAAGCAAGGGAATTTATATTTTATGTCACTATGTTAGTGGTGTTCAATTCCTAGCTATCATATAGTAGTGGACATTAATCAAACTAGCGTTAATTAAACATTTTTTTTTAAGTTACAAAATTTGGTTTGGAATTACAAAGATTTATTTATTTATCTGATGTAAACCTAATGAGCTACATAATTAAACCATATAATCAGGCATAGATTACATGTATGAATTGAGATGTGTAATTGCAAATGTTATATACTTAATCTTATGGCTTGATTTGTTTATCTTGCGCTTCGTACGTTAATCCACAGATTTAATACCCCTAACATGAAAATACAAACTTAAGGTTTAGGTTACAATATTTGATTCGGATATGCATTGTAGTTGTGCTTCTTTAAATTATCTTGGTTTTGAATTTGATGAAAAACATCACACTATCTAACTTTTTTTCATGCAATTTGTTTAGCATACATACAGTATATAGTTGCAATATAATAAAAAGTTGGTGTCTCATTGCATGTGGTTGGAAAAAGAATTAAGCTTGTAATCTAATTTTATTAATATGATATGATAGTAGTATCTTTTCCAAAAAAATAAAAATAAAAATAAGGAGTAAATAAAAGTGATAGCATGAAAAACATAAACTTGTCATGAAAAGTGTACATTATAGATATGAATAGAGAATTACTTTTGCGTCAATGTTAAAATTTAGTGACCATCAATCATGAAAAGGAAAAGATATACAACCAAAACTATTGTGAATTGCAAAATTTTTGTGAAGGTTGTCTAATATTATTGGACGTTAATTCTTAAATATATAAGAATAAAATGTATTAGTTGACTTTAATTATGTAATCAATTTGTCAAATATACATGCATTATTTATTATGTGGTTTTATTTGCCTACGAGACCTCTTATTGAATGGTTAGTTGTAAATGTGTGTTTAGAAAATTGTGCAACTTGACTTGTACAAAGCAAGTGTTTCTTGTTTAATAATGATATAGGCTAAACCATTTGAAGCATATGTGGTCATATAGTAAAAGTTTATGAGCCAAGATTATTTTATTGAGTGACATGATCGGTTGGACTATCTCGGGTCAATGATGATGCAAAATGTATAGAAAAACCATAAGTTTCTTCAAAGATAAATTTGATTATTCTCAATGGAATGGAAGGTAATTGTTCATATACCACCACCATATAAGTAAGGACTTTGTCCTATAAGTTATAAATTTTTGGAAAAAATATAAAGGGAATGTATTCAGGCCTATACATCCGCCATGTTGATCATTTTGAGTTTTAAAATCGATGCATCGTCAAAATGATCATAAAGACGCAACTTAAAGTTAGCGTGATTAATGGCTCAGCTTATAAAATACGAGCATGGTTTTCCATATTTTATCTTTGGAAATGGTGGTAAATAATTCTATATGTTGGGCGATTATTGGAATAAGTATTGAACTTCATGTAGCCCAAGTTCATACGCGAATTGCTTTTGTTGAAACGTTTATAAAACGTTTTCAGTTGATTGCAAAGCCAATAATATTATGAGAACAAAAGTCTTAGTTTATGGGGCATGTTATAAAATATGAATTCGCATCTTGCCAGCAATTATAATGAATCCTCCCTATTAGAATGGTTTCGGTCACAAACCATATGTTTCCCATATAAGAATTTTGTAAATGTGCGGTATATGTTTCTTGTAAATCCACCACAACGTACAATATTGGGATGTTGAAATGGATAATTCATTCAGGGGAGAGAATAAGCAGCAAGGAATATGGAATGATTTAATATATGAATGTTGATCCTCACACTAATGAATATGAACTTAAAGTTCAAGGGACAAATAACATTCCAGATCTAGTAAATGCCAGACATGTTTAGTGATCTAAAGAAAGTAACTATATCACATATATGCTGCTAGTGCTCCAATTAAAATGTATGTCCCAAAAGTACAACCAACGAATGGTAGTAAGTCTATGGCATGGCTGCAGCGTGAATAGACAAATAGATTCCAAATAAAAGTCCTCGAATGATTAGATAAATGGAGTAAGAAAATGAATATGGTCAAATCGAGGTAATAAGACCCCATAATAGTCAACAGATACTAGACATGAAGGTTATTGAAAAACCCCGGGTACATGAAAAACTATGAGATCTCAATAAACGGTATAATGTCTAGTAATTTGTGGAATCGAAAAGAAATGAATCGACGTCGATAATACTATTATATATGATTTTGTAAATAAATAAGATAGCGCTATAATCATGGTGAGGATCATGGAAGAATGCCTGCAGGAAGTGCAGATGTATCAATGAATGGCTAAAAGATGTAAAGACGCAAAGAAGAAATGAAAGAGTAAAGTCTCTTGTGAAGAGACATTGTTAATGGGACTTGAAGTCCGTATATATAAATGTGTAAAATTATTGGATATGCATTGATATGAGAAAGTGAAATTAAAGTATTGAAATTTTGGTATATAAGGCATAACTAATGGCACGCAATACTTTCGTAAAGACATGTAAAAGATCATAAGGAGGTATGTTTTCATGTGGTGGATCCAATAATGTATATAATATTTATAAGTCTGGCAATATAATAAGTAATCGATATGCGTCTAAAAGTTAATGAATAGAGCTCATGTGTTTTTGAGATTTCATTATAGCATATAAAATGCATAGAGCATGCTAGTGATATTTAGAGCATATAAGAAAAGTTCTCGAGAAACTAATTGATTGTATTGAATTAATCATGTGTTTGGCAAATATGTTATAATCGTCTTAGTGTAGAGTATTGTGCCAAATAAATAATTTTGTTAGCCTATAAAACTTTATAAAGAGATCTAGATGTGAATATGTTTTAAGTTTCATATAATTTGATTTTATGATTGTAAAGACGATTGAATGCATAGAAGTTGAATTTGAAACAAAAAGACGGAGCATGTCTTAGCTTATGAATTAAACATCTTAAAGATGTAATCATTATGCATCATTAAAGCTAAAGAAAGATACTACATGTCTTTATATGGATAAATGACGCTCATGTTTATGAGGTCGCATGATGAAGAAAGACCCCTTAATTTATAAAGATGATGATCACAATATCGATTTAAAGTGTCGTACAAAATGTGTGAAACATTTATGATTTTCACCGATGCTAATACATGATAGAATATATTATTGTATTAATTGTGTTTGCAATGAATAACTTGTGAAGTATGATGATGTACTTGAATGAGATGTATGACGTATGTTAATCCTTAAAATAGATATGCGAACAACATGTAAAGAATATGCATTTCACTGACTCAATGAGCTTAACTCTGTATATGTTGATCATGTGATGTGTAAATATATCATCAAATATTACTGAATAAGGATTTGTATTGTAGAAAAATGTATCACTTGTCACATACTGTATTAAATAGGCTAGTGTGCCAATGTGGTAAGTCTATGATAGCTCGATTAATCATACCCACTTATATATAGTACTTTCTTTTAAGGCCTCTATTTATGGCAATTAATGTATGATAAAGAGGAACTTAAAACAACCCAAAATATTTATCATATCCTATATGTCCTCATACGTTACTTCAAACTTTCAAAGGGCAGTCGGGCAGAATAGCATTTAAATACCGTTCAAGTTGTATCCATTAAAGTATCTCCAATACTATAAACTTTTACAAGTTTATAACACCATCACGTTAAATTTTTATAAACTTCAACATTTATAAACCGACCCAATTACTCTTATAAACTCACCCAAGTTTATAATTTGATTACCCAATTTTATAATTTGATTGTTTGATTCATATAAAGAACCCACACATACTCTCTTTTTTATGTTTATACATGTGAACCATTTTTAAACTTTCTCTAGAAATCTCTTTAAACTAGTGTGTGCAACCACATCATCTCCACATCACTATAAACTTTCTCTATAAACCCCATTGGAGGTGCTCTTAGCAATTGACGTATCTAATTTTATTCCTCCAAAGGCATTAGGCTCTTTTATGTTCAAAATAGGACGTTTCAAAATTTTAGCTTAAAATTTGAAATACTTAGTCACATTTGTTGTCTACATTAACTCATTTATGCACTTATATAACGATAATCAAGTCAAAATTTAGGCTCAAATAAGTTCGCATGGCTATACGTGTAGCAAGTTAACTGCTAAAAATTAAAATCTTAAATATTAATTGCATTGTCTTAGTTTTGAATATGAATTCTAGATAAAAGTAAAATCACACGTGATTGTACATATTAAGATGTTGGGTTAATTTAAAGCTCAATAAGTTTCGATTATTATTTGAACATAAAATACCTTAGCACTATGTTCTCAAAATTTTTAGAGATGAAGAGAAAAGGGATTGAGAGTAAAGAAAAGAATATGAAAGTAAAGAAAATAAGTTTACGTACTTCTTTGTGTTCTCCGCCACAAAGAAAATGAAAAGAGAAGTATAAAAATATTTAACTACTTTACCTTTAGCCTTTCGGTGTGTCCTATAATAAAGAGGAATGCTATATCTACGTAAATAATTCACAAAAAGAATTCATACGTTGATGTGGTAGGAGCTGATTTGTCTAATCATAGAGAAGAGAGATAAGGTATACCAAAAAAACCAATCAACCAATGCCACATCAGCGTGTAAATTCTTTTTGAGGATTATTTATGTGGATGTAGCATTCTCCTATAACAAATACTCATCAATATACTAAAGAGCATAAGGTGTGTACACTCTAAGTTATTTCTTAACTCAGCGTCACGTCAGCGTCATATCAGCTTTAACATTTTCACTTTAACTCTACAAAAAATACACTTTATCATAACTCACCTTAACTCAAGTTTAAATAAGGATAAGCATTTTGACCCGAATCACGGAACCAAACCGGAACTGTACCGGTACCGTTTCTGATATACGGTATGGTACCGGGACTACGAAATAAAGTGAAAAAAAAATCGGGGCCACTAATTCGGTATGGGACCGGTACCAAATCGGGAAATTCCCGAATAAAAACGGGAAAAACCCGATTTCCCGGTACCGGTACCGGTATCCGAATCCCGTCCGGTACGGTACCGGTACCCCCTTTCAGGCTCGGGAAAAAAACGGTACCACCAATTCGGTACGGGTTAGGTACCATTCTGGTACCGTGCTCATCCCTAAGTTTAAATCAAATATTTTCAAATTCAACTCCTAAACTAAAACAAATAATTCATTCATTAAAAATCATAACATTCATTCTTAAAATATATTACAATACGGACTTTAAAATATATATATATATATATATATATATATATATATATATATATATATATATATATATATATATATATATATATATATTATGAAAAAAAAATCGAAATTAAAAAAACACAAAACAACACAATTATTCAATGTTGACGCTTTTCCAACCCGTATTTGTTGATGATTCGGTCCTTTTCCATATTGACAAAACGCGCATAGTTTGGATCCTTGCCGGTAGTGTCGAGCAACAAAAATTCAAACTTTTTCAACCTCATTAGTGTTTCTTCTTTTTCGGCGGTCGCCCGATATGCCCTGACCGCTTCTTCACGTTTTGCCCGATACTCTTGTTGCATCACCTCCCCGAATTGGACCGACGAAAAAGATCCTCTGGTACTCGTACCCCCGGTGCTTGTCGGTGTCTCAGATTTTTGTTTCTTCGAAGCCCGCTTTTTTCCCATGGGTCGTGGTTCTTCATCATGACCAAACAAAGCCTCGTTTGTTTGGCTTGGGACATCGCCAGTTAAATCAACCGGATCCGGCGCGTCCCATTTGCGATGTTTACGCAAAACATCCCAAGCCTCCTCGTTGTTAAACGGCGTGGCTTTGTATTCGTCACGATACGTTTGTTTCGCCCTTTTGAGGACATCCATCTGACTTTCCCCACTTTTCATGTCGTGTTCGGACAGTTTAAAAATAGCGTTGAACTTTACGCAATCACGGTTCAACATTTTCCATTTGCTTTGTAGCATATCCTTGTTGCGGGTTTGAAATTTTTTCTATTGAACTCACATTGTACCTGTTGCCAAAACATATCACGAGGTTGATAACGCCCAACAAGCGGATCCTCGGAAGCGGCCACGTAAGACTCGGCAAACAATTTTTTCTCACTTGGAGTCCAACATGTATGTACGTTATGTTCTTCATCGTCCTTGATTGGTTCGGGTTCTTTGGATTTTTTGGACTTTCATTTACCCACCACGTTTGAATTTCTTTGGTGGAGAGGTAGGTGTTTCGGGAACTTCATTTGTTTCTATTTGTGAATGTTGTGTGAATTGTAGATTTTGAAACTCGGAGTTTAGGGTGTTATGTTGGCTTTGTTGCTAATAGTTGTATGCTTGATGTTGTTCAAATAGTTCTTGACTCAACATGCCGAGTGGGTTAGAGTAAGGGATGTTTTGTGACGACGAACCCGCATTCGGGTTTGAAGATGAACCCGCGTATGGGTTATCCCACCCACTGAGGAGGTTCGTGAAAGAATCATTGTTGTTGTTGTTGTTGGCTCCCGACATTTTTTTGGCTAATAGAAGTATATTATAGAGAATATTGAGTAGTGGAAGTGTGAAAAAAAATGGTGTGGTAAATGGGTATTTATAGTGGTTGAAAAATGGTTTTGTAATTTTTTTTATAGTAGCCGTTTTTAAAGTTTGTAGTTGTTAGAGGACTAAAAGTGATTTTTTTTTTATTTTTTTTTAAATAACGGCTAGTACATCCGTTGGAGTGGGTGAAGTGATTTTTTTTATTATTATTACAAACGACACTTAACGCTGCGTTAATTGAATAAATCAACGCGTTAACGCTAGAATAACGCCGGACCATGGTATCTTAACGCACCCAAGTGATGGTTTGGCGCACCAAAATTGTTACCACACCGCATGCTCTAAAGGGGTAATTATGTCTTTTTGGTATTTTTACCTCACTTTCATCCTACTTTTAAGATTAAACATTTTATAGGTAAATCACCTAAATCATCCCCCCCCCCCCTTTACTTTCACTTTCTCTCCATAAAAAATCTAAATAACACAAGCTTTTTTGGTTTCTTTCCTTTTTCTTCACTTTCATTCCTTTATTTACACTTGAGAAAACATTGATTAGTGTAAATAAAGTCCCTGATGAAAGAACATTTATGAAGTCATCTACAGAGCTCTTTCGAGATTAAAGAAAGTCTCATCACTTCCTGAGGCAGAATTCAGCAAGTGCAGCCTTTGAATCTGAAAGAAGATGTTGGAATAAGTGAGTGATGACAATAACTCACTGAGTCCTCTTGATCTCCTCAATATATCAAGACATTTTGAAGTTATATAGTTAAGAAAAATATATAATTCTCTTAAAGAAATAGGCGGTAACTTTCTTGCAAAAATAAGTGAAAACACGTATCAAAGAAAGTCAAACAAGTACAAGAGTTGATAGAAATGGGAAAATACTTGTCAACATTGTTCCCTAAAGTGGCCTTGGACACAATCCAAGAATAGAATAATTTAATGCAGTAAGGTATCAATATACTTTTCTGGTTAGATGCCTGAACCTAGCTTTTACCCCACGAGTATCCACCTCGAGTTTTCATATAAAAGAGAATGTTATAAATGATTAATTTTTACCTCGTATAATTAATATGATACACATTTACAAGAGCATTTACTCCTCCAAGAACAAAGTTCCTTAACTCATTCAATGTGTTAACATAGTTATTACTTAAACACATACTTTGATTAGTATTTAAGATAGTGCGGAGATCCCTATACTTTGTCATTAAAGTTTGATTGTTATTCCGCAAGAAATCATTGTAAATTCTTTTAGAAACCCCTGGTGTGCTAAAAAGACAAACAATATGCAACACCTTTTCCATGTGTTCATGAGCATCGTCATCCTTGTTTTCAGAAAAGTTATTGTCTCTCAGCTCCCGCATAAATTGGATCTTGATCTGAAAGTGCACATTATTGCCAATCTCGCGTTTCACAACACCCGGTCTTTGATTTCCGTTAGTCAAAGCAAGGTATTTCTCAATTGTGAGCGTATTAATGTCAACGCTTCCCATTTCTTATCCTGAAAATTAATATAAAACTAATAAGCTAAAGTAATAAAAATAACTAAAGAATAACAAACTAAACTAGTAATAATTTAAAATCTAAAAAAATAAAAACTCAAAATTATTAAAAGCTAGTTAGCTCTCCCGCAGTGGTGCCAGAAACTTGATGCTTTTTTTAGACTAGGTTTTAATATTTATAATTTTTCGTATACCTAAGAATTAATAGGCAGAGAACACAATCGTGTGTAGTGTATTATTCGGTAAAGCCGAGGTCATCCGAAGAGCTAATGGGCGGTTTCTAACTTGATTTCTTATTGTCACGATTTTAAGAGTAGTTTGTTTTGTTTAATTAACTAATTGCAACAAATAAATAACAGAAATTGAATGAGTTGGATTACTCAAGGGAGAAAGATGTGCTAACCTAGTTACTATATTATTAACGCAATGACCTTCCTAAGTGCTATGTCTACGTTTCATTTTACGTGGTGGTTCTAATATCATTAGGCCAAACTGGTTGTCCTACCTAACCTATAATTCCTATGATCTCAACCCAGTGGTCACAAAAGTTATGTATCTTAGTTCATAGTCATTAAACCCCTAACTATCTTAAAAGACCTATCCAATGCCAATAGTCTCGACATTCAAACCCTCGTTGGTCCATGTAAGGTTTACCCATGCTTCTTAAGTACCTAATCTAGTGTAGGCGGTAATTGGTCAATCCCTACACTCGGGTGATGGTCACACCCATAGTAGCCTATTAGACTAGTGTTCAAATGGACATCTTAAGCTAGCTAATAAACTCTACCCTAGCCTCAATACTACCAGCGGGGATCAAATGATAGGCTAAGAATATATCCACATAAACAATAAATAGACAAAGGAACAAGAATCAAAACATTAATAATTTCATAACTAGGCTAACACATAAAGTGTTTAGCCTCTCATGTTGTAAAGTACACAAACAAGAATGAATAAAACATTGGTCAAATTAAACATGATGTTTGATACAAATTACTTGATATAGAACTAATAATGATAATGATTGTAAGTGAGATCTCCCTTGGTAAGTGGTTTGGAAATGTTGGAAACTGCCTTGGAGTGGAACCCTAATCATTCTTGATGTGTTGTGTGAAGTGGAGATATCAAATCAGATGAATTAGGGCTTGTTTATATAGGCTCGACACAACTACAGCGTAACCACAAGTAAGGGGTTACGCCGTAGTCTCCTTCATGCACGTTACTCTTCCAGTTGTTGAATAGTTACGGCGTAACCATATTGCACTAGTTACGTCGTATTTGTCTCGTTAACTTTTGACTCTTTAGTTGTGTCGTAACATCGGCGATGTGTTTACGGCGCAATTTTTGTGTCAGCACTATTCCAAGTCTTTAATGGATATTTACAGCGTATGTTGCTCGGCTGCATTACGCCGTAATATACATGAAGACTACGACGTAAGTTGATAGATCTAACTACGCTGTAGGTTTACTCTGTTCCAGCAAGTTGCGTGTATTACATCGTGTTTCCTTCGCAAATCCTCATCTTTTTGCTCCCATGCTCAAAATGAAACATAAGGCATTTAAAAGTATATATTCTCTTAGAACATAAAAATATGAGCATTTACTAGGGGAAATTGATACTAAAATCTCCAGATTATTTGATTTTATCATTGATGAACAACCTCCCCAAACTTTGGACATACCAAACCACCACGTCGGACCAATTCAAGTAGATGACCCTCCTTACCTAGAGAAGAGTCAATAAACACCCGAAAAGAGACTCACCAGTCACTTCGAGAGACAATCGCAAGTAGGTAAAAGTCATTATAAACCCCGAATACCCAAATCAACCCTCATAGTCGGAGAACCTACCACCTCAGGTTCAAAACCAAATAGTACAGATACTAGAAAATAATCTAGATGTATTTTCCTGGAAACCATCCGACATGACTGGTGTCCCCAGAGAATTAGCGAAACATAGCCCAGGTCTAAACCAATATGCACCAGAAATTAGGCAGAAAGGACACAGTCTTTCTCTAGAACGATCTCAGGCTATGGATTCTCATATTACAGACCTAATCCAGTGATGCGTGGAATTGCACCCTCGCAAAAGGTTTTACCTCTCAAGGGATCCTGAGAAGCTTGTAATCCCCACTAGGCAGTGTACCTGACCGTTGTAGTATAGTATAGTGACAATTACCGGGGGATTGATCGTTCAACTCAAAGAATAGTGTTCGCTAGGGTTAAAACTCACTAAAACTAGGTCTAGAGATGAGGGATGATTCTTTTTGTATTTTTATATTTTAAATGAAAACAAATAAAATCTCGGTTTTGGAAGCAGTGGGCGAAATTAGTTGCTAGTCAACTAACCCAGATAGCTAAAGATGTAATCAAAATAAAATAAACTAACTTAAACTAAATTATGGAAAAAACAATAATGAGAGAAAATGTGTTTACTTAGATTTCACTACTCCCTAGCTATCTTTTACAGGTTGATTAGTTTGTTACAATTGCATGGATGACGGGTTATATTCCGTAATACCATTCGTAGGGCCATGTACGATCTTCCCTAACTCTATAAGCTTCTACCTCTTCCTATGTCGAGCCGACTACTAGCTCCTAACATGGCCTCATTAGTAGTTACCTACGCATTAAATACAACCAATATATCATAGTACACCTCCGATCATGTTTCTTAAGACGTTCAAGCAAGTTACCAATTGGAAGTCTGCCCGTTTTCTTAAGCCTAACATCGAATTCATTCATCCACAACTATTATAAACAAACAACCAACCCATAATTAATATCTAAGTTTCATTACATCTAAGCA
The DNA here is from genome assembly GCA_030686995.1 of Artemisia argyi. NCBI lineage: Eukaryota > Viridiplantae > Streptophyta > Magnoliopsida > Asterales > Asteraceae > Artemisia > Artemisia argyi. The sequence continues at coordinate 67,432,211 of CM060685.1, read as the reverse complement.
AACACAAAGAAAACCTAGCCTAGCATGTTAAAGAGAAGACAAGCGTAAGATATAATCAAATAACACATAGACATATTGAATGATTTGATGAAAGACTTATCTTCAATTAAGCATGGATGAAACAAGGGTTTGAAACCCTCAGAATATCTGTAAAATTCATGTAGGGTTTACTCCCTTCAAAGTTGCACACAATGAATGAAAACTAGAAAACTATATATAGATTTTGTATCCTGACGGCGTCAATAGTTAGGTCTGACGCCGTCAACTCGCCGCCAAAATAATACTTGGATTGCCTAGATCCACTTCTGACACCGTCACTATTTTTGGACTCTGGGCCGTCTCTCTTTGCATTTACACGTGACAGCCTTGGCATTTTATAACGTGACGCCGTCACAAACTCTTTAGACAACCTTTTGGCGCGTCACGTGTAATTGATTTATCCACCTCTTTGTCAAGTCATGACGCCATCACTAGCATCCTGTGACGCCGTCATGTGCAATTTCCAGCATGATTTTGAAACTTTGTCGTTTTCTTCACTTTTTCGCTTAAAAAACGTTCAAAATGCTTCCTTTTGTAAATTTCCTCTCAAAAGTACCTAAAATGACAAAAGGAACGATTTAGGGCAATATTTGATCAAATAATCTCGACTTTGGCCTTAAATGACCCCCCAAAAGTGGTACACTTTTCGCTTTATCAAATACCCTTACACTTGAGATTTGCTTGACCTCAAACAAATGCGCTTTTATTCTAATCAAAATACAAGTTAGGGTCATCTAACACTAATATAAAAGTAATTGCAACAAATAATTGTTCCACTTCAACCAAAAGCAAGCACAAAAATTATACACTAGCACCTCACAAATAGTGTTTAGATACTCACATCTCTTGGGTGTAATAAAGTATCTATCACAATATGGAAATGGAAAAAATCTCTCACTACCTGTCATAGCAAATAGATTACCATAGGCTTAGGAAAGGATCAAACCTCCACCACTTGGCGTAAGCACCTAGGATAAACTATCAAAGAGATCTTTTAAAAGGTTATAACGTGAGGTGTAGGGATATGGTAAACACGGTTTTATTGGAGAAAGGCAATATTTACTGGTGGCGAGTTAATCGTCTTGGTCAATTACATGTACAATGTGGCGTTGCTAAGCCATGACTCGACTCAACTTAAGCTAATCAAAAACTAATAAGAAACATAAAATAAACATAAAAGGTAACGGGATGGTAGTCCGTATGTTTTTTTTTTCTTTTTTCTTTTTCTTGATTTTTTCGATTTTTTTTTTTTTTTTTTTTTTTTTTTTTTTTTGCATACACTCTTACCCTACCATCAAAAATAATACATCATAGGGGATTTGCATTCCCCTTACACTTGAACTTTTACATACTTTACAATCAACTATTCTAATAACTCGAATTAAGGTAATCAAAACACTTGGAGTACTTTTTAAGATTAATGCACATACGGGGGTAATATATGATGTTCTTCCCCATTACTGCATAACAATAGTACTTTACCCATGAGTCCCAATCGTCCCAAAACAATATGTACAAGATATGACTCGACTTAGCAACCATGTAATCAATTAGCCAATTAACTAAGGGTTTAAACATGTAACAATAATGCACTAAAGATGAGTGCATACACGGAAGGCTAAGGCGATATGGGTGTACATTTGGGGTGGATTGTAAACAAATTCTTCCTTTAAGTAAAATGCTTAAAGTTAGAAACGAAAAGATAGGCTCGGAGGGTTGTACTAGGGGTATCGTGTACTAAAAATGAGTACAACGCAAAGGTATGGGAAAATTAATTGACTTTATTAGTAAAGTAATTATGACTTCATTGGTCAAGTAATCATGATACTAGTTTAATACAAGGGTGATCCTAATGCCTCTTATCATGTAGTAAATCCTGCTACACGAATGTAGTCTCACTAGCGGTCTCGGGATGCATCACTAACGCAAGTTCTAGAATTTAAGTACTATCGGTACACTCATAAGCACAAATAATGAATGATTTTCCTAACAAATCTAAAGGCGAACCTCACATATTTGGGTGGAAATTTTTTTTGAGTGGTACGGTTTTGTGCTAGTCATACAACTCCTATCCATGAGACGCTCATTAAGGCTAAAGCTTCACTCCTAAATGTTGTAAAAAATTTTAAATTTGGCGCTAAAATTGCACTAACAAGTATTTCTCTTAGTTTTATTACACACCTACTATTAAACAAACAAACTCAAGCGTAATTGTATTCTCTAAGGTATCATCATTTACCCTCCCCTTACACTTAGGCTGAACATTGTCCCCAATGTTCAATAAAAAGGATGTAAAAGTAATGAAGATAAAAGAATAAAAACAAATACTCCCCTGATTCGTTCGGTGTGGATAAATGGATAACATGGTTAAATCCTCTTCCAAGAAAATGAACGTTGAAAGCTTCCCTACAGAAATATAAATTATCTTCTTATCCAATATAACCTGTTAAACCTGAGAAAACAATCAAGGCAAACCTCACGTAAAATCGGCGGCAATCTAGAGAAAAGTACACTTTGGTAGAAAAGTGAGAAAAAAAGGTTATAGGGTTTAATTTGAAACATCTCAAACTTCAGGGGTATGTCTGCAAACATGCCCCCCCCGAAAAAAAAAATTTTTTCCCGCCAAAAAAAATTCTTTTTTGGAGCCAAAAAAATTTTTTTTTTTTTTGGGCCAAAAAATTTCCCGCCAAAAATTTATAACCCAGATGCACCTTTTTTTTTAGTGCATCTAGGTTATAAAAATTGGTGCATCTCAGTTATAACTGAGATGCACCAATTTTTATAACTGAGATGCACTAAAAATAAAAGGTGCATCTAGGTTATAAAAATTGGTGCATCTCAGTTATAACTGAGATGCACCAATTTTTATAACCTAGATGCACTAAAAAAAAAGGTGCATCTGGGTTATAAATTTTTGGCGGGAAATTTTTGGCCCAAAAAAAAAATTTTTTTTTTGCCCCAAAAAAAAATTTTTTTTGGCGGGAAAAAAAATTTTTTTTTTCCGGCAGGGGGGGGGGGGTGGGGGTGGGGGGGGGGGGGGCGGGTGCAAATTTACAAAAACTCCTTAAAGAATGAAGGAAAATACAATTAGGTCCCTGTAGTTTGGTGTGAAAAAAAGGAGGGGTTGATTTGTACACTTTTCTCACTTTTCTACCAAAGTGGACTTTTTTCATGAACCCACCTCTATATATATATATATATATATATAAGGATATAATGCTTGTGGAATGAATGTTTGCAGATTTTCTGGAGTTTATAAAACTAAAGAATTAACAAAAACTTTAAGACTCCATTAGAAAAACAAAACTTGCAAAATTTTTACACCTGACGCCGTCAGGTTATGATCCATACGTCGTCAGAGTGTTCTGACAGAAATCTTATGTTAAGTTTCTGGAAAATTTCTGGAAAAACTTACGCCTTAATTCCTGGAATTCCTGCAAAATATCATTATGACTCGATACAAGCATTTGACTCAAACAAATACTAATATACATGTTCATTTAATATTGTTGTGGTTCATGTCCAATTCCCGTTCTTAAAAAGAAATTTCGGTTTCCCTTACACTTATCCTTTGCGAAATACCTTTTTATGAAGTTAAGACAAACAACAAAGTAAAGCATTTTCACAATTTAGTTTGAAACATGATCCACAAACAATAAAAATAAGGCATGCATATGGAAACAAATAAAATCAAACAAACAAACAATCAAACTAATAAAAACAAATAAAACATGGGTTGCCTCCCCAGAAGCGCTTTTCTTTATTTAAGAGTCTTGTAGCTAGACTTAAGATCATGGGCTATTACGTGACCTCGTCTCGCAATATGATGTAACCCTTATCAACAGAATCCACGTCATTCGGGTGGTAATATCTCAATCGTTCGATATTCATAGTTATTTCCCCACCCCTTTCGCTGTTCAAGAGTGCTACTCCTTTGTGACCTAAGTTTTTTATCGTGAATTGTCCATACCACCAAGAGTTTGATTTATCGGGAGGCTCCTTTATCCCTAAATGTCTTAGGAGTACTAAGTCTCCTTCAGTGAATGAGGTATGATTCTCTATCGGCTGATTGCGCTCGAATTCGACTTGAACTTTATCACTACATTTGCATCTCTCGAGCGTAGTTTCTTTGTAGCTTTTAATCCTTGTTTCCCATGCAAGGACTTTTTTATTGAACATGATTATGCGGTGTGCCGGCGTTATTTTTGAGCCTCCTTTCCATCTTGCTTTCTCGCACATATCTTGGGGTCATGGGGAAGTGAATCTTTATTTTTCCTAACTTAAGTTCAATTTCCCCTTTTTCATACTTGATAGCAGCTTTTGCTGTGGTAAGGAATGGTGCTCCAAGGATTATTGGCATACACCCATTTTCTTTATCATCGATAATCATGAAATCGACACGATACATGAAACCTGCTACATTGACTAGCACATCCTCTGCAATTCCTAAAGGATACACATAAGAGTGATTAGCGAAGGATAGCCTAACGCAGGTGGTGGCCGGCATTTCATTGGTGAGTTGGGTATAGATAGTTAAAGGCATCAGGTTCACCTCTGTTCCTTGATCAGCGAAAGTATCCAAATATTGCAATTTCCCAATGCTAGCTGGTATTTCAAAGTTCCCATAAGCCATATGCTTCGTAGCCACTTTTTGCTTAAGTAACTTTTCATATATTGGCCCCCCAGGCACGGTGTCATAATCATCCTCCCCTACTTCTTCTCCTTCAGAGTCCCTTTTGGAAGATCGGTTACGTTCGTCGCCCTCTTTCCTGTTGGTTATTTTTTTCTCATTTATATCATGCTTTAGAAAGTACCCTAATGATTGGGATTTTGGTGGTCCCTCAACGGTTTGTGCAATGGGGATTTCCTTTTCTTCATTGCCTATATAGAGTTAACAAACTTGGTAGTGGGGGGTGACGTCTTCCTTTCTTAACAACACCTTTTTCGGAGTCTTTATGTTTGAGTATTCCTCTAATAAGCTCATCATCTCCGTCATTTTCTCTTGCATCTCCTCATTTTGTCTATAGACTGCCTCCTCGAATTTTGCTAATCGCTCAGAATGAGTGGACATATATTCTCTCATTCGAGTTTCAAATTCCGGGCTGAGGTTTTTAGGAGGGGAATAGGGCCGAGCATATTTTTGAAAGGTTTCGACATTCTCTTGATGCGTGGGGATTGCACCAGGCTTTACCTCTCGAGGGATCTCGAGAAGCTTACAACCCCCACCAGGCAGTGTACCTGATCGTTGTAGTATAGTATAGTGACAAGTACCGGGGGATTGATCGTTCAGCTAGGAATAGTGTCGCTAGGATTAGAAAACCTAATTACTAGTTCTAAAGATGATGGATGATTATTTTTGTATTTTTTTTTATATTTTTTATAAAGCAAATAAAAATCTCGGGTTTGAAGGATTTGGGCGGAATTAGTTGCTAGTCAACTAACCCAATACTAAAGATGCAATCAAAATAAAATACAAGAAATGAAAATAAACTAAATTAAACTAAGGTTGTGAGCAATAAGTGGAGAAATTGTGTTTACTTAGATTTCACTACTCCCTAGATATCTTTTACACGTTAATTAATTGTTATAGTTGCGTGGATGACAGATTGTATTCCTTAATACCATTCATGGGGTGGCGCACTTAATTCCCCAATCCTATGAGTGCCTACTTCACTCCTATGTCGAGCCGGCTAAGAAACTCCTAACATGGGATCATTAGAATTTACTCATGCATTAAATACAACCAATAAAACCTAGTGCACATCGGTTCATGTTTCCTAAGACGTTCAAGCATGTTACCATTTGGAGATCTGCCAGTTTTCTTAAGCCTAACATCGAAATCATTCATCCAATACAACCATAAACAAGTAATCAATACATAATTAACATCTAGGTTTCATTAGATCTAAGCAAACACAAGATAGATCTAGCCTAGCATGGTGAAATTAAGACAAGAACAAGATATAGACAACCAATACATAGACATATTGATTGAATTAGAAGAACGCTTATCTCAATTACACATGAAAGGGTTCAAGGGCTGAAAACCCTTGAAAAACCTGTAAAATTCGTAATAGGTTCGGCCTTAGGGTTTCTCCAAAACTTCTCTTTTTTTTATGAATGAAAATTAGAAAACTATAAATAGGAAATTGAGGCTGACGGCGTCAAGACCAAATAGGTGACGCCGTCATCTCGCCGCCAAAATAATTCTCGGACTGCCTTGATCTTCATCTGACGCCGTCATGTGTTAGGGTCTTCCAGGCCGTCACGTGTTTTACTCTTGACGCTCTACTTGTGACGCCTTCACGTTTGCACTGGGCCGTCATGCAATTTACTCTTGAAGCCGTCAGGGTGGTGCTCTTGACGCCGTCACCTACTGTTCCCAGCAAGGAAAATTAAGACTTTGGCGTTTTCTTCACTTTTATGCTCCAAAAACGTCCGAATTGCTTCCTTTTCCAGATTTCACTCCCAAAGTACCTAAAATCACAAAAGGAACGATTTAGGGCAATATTTGATCAAATAAATTCAATTCCGGCTTAAATGACCCCTTAAAAGTGGTTCATTTTTCGCCTCATCATATACCCTTACACTTGAGATTTGCTTGTCCTCAAGCAAATGCGCTTTTATTCTACTCAAAATACAAGTTAAGGGTCATTTAAAACTAATATAAAAGTAATTACAACAAATAATCGTTCCACTAAAGACCAAAGACAAGCACGGAGGTCATACACTAGCACCTCACAAATAGTGTTTAGATACTCACATCTCTCGGGTGTAATAAAGTATAGATTACAATATAGAAACGGAAGATATCTCTCACTACCTGTCATAGCAAAATAGATTACCATAGGCTTGGGAAAGGATCAAACCTCCACCACATGGCGTAAGCACCTAGGATAAACTATCAAAGAGGTCTTTTTAAAGGGTTGTAACAATAGGTGTAGGGATATGAAATACACGGTTTTGTTGGATAAAGGAAGTTTTTACTGGTGACGAGTTAACAATCTTGGTTAATTACATGTACAATATGGCGTTGCTAAGCCAAGACTAGACTCGACTTAAGCTAATAAATCAAAAAGAACAAAAACATAAAATGAAAAGGGATGGTAGTCCGTATGTTTTTTCTTTTTTTTTTCTTTTTCTCTTTTTTTTTTCTTTTCTTTTTCTTGATATTTTTTCGATTTTTTTTTTTTTTTTTTTTTTTTTTTTTTTTTTTTTTTTTTTTTTGCATACACTCTTACCCTACCATCCAAAATAATACATCATAGGGGATGAACATTCCCCTTACACTTGAATTTTTACATACTTTACAATCAACTATTCTAATGACTCGAATTAAGAAAATCAAAACACTTGGAGCACTTTTAAGATTAACGTACATATGGGGGTAATAAATGATGTTCTTCCCCATTACTCCATAAATAAGTACTTTACCCAATCGTCCCAGTCGTCCCAAAACAATATGTACAAGGATATGACTCGACTTAGCAACCATGTAATCAATTAGATAATTAACTTAGGGTTTAACAAATAACAATAATGCACTAAAAATGAGCGCATACACGGAAGGCTAATGCGATTTGGTTGTACATTTAAGTGGGGTGTAACAAATTCTTCCTTTAAGTTAAATGGTTAAAGTTAGAAACGAAAATATAGGCTCGAAGGGGTGTACTAGGGGTTTCGTGTACTAAAAATGAGTACAACGCTAAGGGTGTGGGAAAAATTAGTTGACTTAACTAGCCAAGTATATGACTTAAATGGTCAAGTAATTATGATACGGGTTTAACACAAGGGTGATCCTAATGCCTCTTATCATGTAGTAAATCCTACTACACGAATGTAGTCTCACTAGCGGTCTCGGGATGCATCACTAACGCAAGTTCTAGAATCTAAATGCTACCGGTACACTCATAAGCACTAATAATAAATGTTTTTCCTATCAAATCTAAAGGCGAACCTCACATTTTTTGGTGGAAAATTTTTTTGAATATACGGTTATGTGCTAGTCATACAATCTCCTATCCATGAGACACTTGTTATGGCTAAAGTTCACTCCTAAATGTTGTAAAAAAATTTAAATTTGGCGCTAAAATTGCACTAACAAGTATTTCTCATAGTTTTATTACACATCTACCATCAAACAAACAAACTCAAGCGAAAGTGTATTTGTAAGGTATCATCATTTTACCCTCCCCTTACACTTAGGATGAACATTGTCCCCAATGTTCAAGTAAAGAATGTGAAAGTGAAAAAGTAAAAAGAATGAAATCAAAATACTCCCCTGATTCGCTCGGTATGGATAATAAGGTGGCCAGGTTAAATCTTCCTCCAAGAAAATGAACAATCAAAGCTTCCCTTCCAGAATGTAAATCATCTTCTTGTCATACATAACCTGTAAATCCTGAGAAAACAAACAAAGCAACCTCGCATAAAATCGGCGGCAATCTATATAAGTTACTAAATCCTAGAAAATAAAGTAAGATATAATGCTTGTGGAATGAAGTTTGCAGATGTCCTGGAGATTATAAAACTTAATAATTCACAAAGACTTTAAGACTCCGGTAAAAAAACAAAACCGGTAAAATTTCCAGATTTTTACACTTGACGCCGTCAAGAGTTAACTCGTGACGCCGTCAGAAGTGATCTGCAGAAATTCTTATGTTAAGTTTTCGGAAAATTTCTGGAAAAACTTGGTCCTACTTCCTGGAAAATCCTGCAAAACTTCATTATGACTCAATAAAAACATTTGACTCTAACAAATAGGAATATACATGTTCACTTAACATTGTGGAGAATCATGATCGGTTTGTTTCTTAAAAACATATTTGGGGTTTCCCCTTACACTTATCTTTTGCAAAAATACCTTTAGGTGGAGTTAAGACTAGGCCAAAACAACAAAGTAAAGTATTTCCACTTTTTAGTTTAGAAACATGATCTACCAACAATAAAAATAAAGCATGCATACGGAAGCAAATAACAAACAAACAAAATAAAATCACACAAAGCATGGGTTGCCTCCCAAGAAGCGCTTTTCTTTATTTACGAGTCTTGTAGCTAGACTCAAGGTCATTGGTTACTACGTGACCTCATCCCTTGAGATGATGTACCCCATGTAGTTGTGATCATTACTATTGTGGCGGTAATGCCTCAACCTGTCGATACTTGCAATCACCTCTCCACCTACTTTACTTCTCAGGTTAGCCATCCCATCTTGGTTCATGCTCTCAATTGTGAAAGGCCCATACCACCAAGGACTTGGTTTATCGGGTGGTATTGTCGTTTCCAAGTGTCTTAAGAGCTTCAAGTTCCCTTCTTCGAATGGGATATGACTTTCTGCTGGTCGATTATGTTCGAATTCGACATGAACCTTATTACTTTTGCTTCTTTCATATTTAGCCTCCTTGTAGCTTTTGATTCTTGCCTCCCATGCAAGAATTTTATTCTGAACGCGAATGGGTGTCGTGTTAATGTTGTTTTTGAGCTCTCTCCAACTCAAATTCTCATGTCCATTTCACGGAGTCATGGGGAAGCTAATCTTTCTTTTTCCAGATTTAAGCTCAATTTTCCTGCCTTCATACTTAATGACAGCTCTAGCGGTGGCGAGGAATGGTGCCCCGAGGATTATTGGCATGCATCTATCTCCCTTATCATCGATGATCATAAAATCAACGGGGTACATGAATCCTGCAACATTAACTAATACATCTTCTGCGATTCCTAGGGGGTATACGTACGAGTGTCCAGCAAGGGACAACCTAACACGAGTAGGGGTTGGCATTTTTTACGTTAGTTGGATGTAAATAGTTAGGGGCATAAGATTTACTTCCGATCCTTGGTCGGCGAAAGCACTGAGATATTTCAAATCCCCGATGCTAGTTGGTATCTCAAAGTTCCCACACGCTATCTGCTTAGTAGCTACTTTTTGTACCAGTAGCCTCTCGAATATTGACCCCCCAGGTAACGTATCATACTCATCTTTTCCCTTTTCCTTATTCTCAGAACCCTATTTGGAAGGTTGGTTACGCCCGTCACCCTTAATCCAATTTGTTATGGTGTTTTCGTTTATATCATGTTTCAGGTAGTGACTCAAGGGCTGGGATTTTGGTGGCTTATCTAAGGTCTGTTTAGTAGAGGCTTCTACCTTCTCGTCATCCTTGTGGACAATTGTGATGGAATTAACAAATTGGGTAGTGGGGGTGACGCTTTCTTTCCTTAGCAGCATTCTTTCGGGGGTTCTCTGGTTGGCATACTCCTCCAATAGACTCATCATCTCATTCATTTTCTCTTGCATCTCCTCTTTTTGCTTATAAACTGCTTCCTCAAATCTAGCAAGCCGATCTGAATGAGTTGCCATATATTCTCTCATCCTAGCTTCAAACTCCGAGCTAAGCTCCTCGGGAGGGGAATAAGGTGGGGCATAGTTTTGAAAAGTCTCGACATTTTCTCTAGAGGGTGACTCTGATAATGGTGTTGAAGTCGGTTTCGAGACAGAATTGACAGTAGCCCGTCTAAGACTTAAAGGTCTCCTTTGCCTTTCCTCAAAATAGTCAACTTTTGCCTCGAGTTTGCATAGGAGTTCATCGGGGATTTCGGTGGTCCCTCCAGATGTTGAGACTGCGTTGAAGGCCGCTTTTATCGTATGATTAAACTCACACATCTCTTGATTATCGGCGGCAAGCTCCTCAATAATTGCCCAGGACTCCTCGGCGTTCTTATCACGCAGTTTACCTCCCGCGGCCCTATCTATTGTACGTTTAGTGTGATAGTCAACATGGTCGTAGAAAATCTGAACTAATAACCAAAGGTTTATATCATGATGAGGGACCTTATGGAGGAGATCCTTAAAACGAGCCCATGCTTCGTAGAAAGTTTCACCCTGATGTTGTTCAAACATCAAAATGTCATTTCTAAGCATTGCAGTCTTCCCCGGTGGGAAGAATTGAGCAAGGAAACGAGTGGTGAGATCATCCCATGTGGTGATGGATCCCGCGGGTAAACGCTCAAGCCATTGACTAGCTTGATCCCGTAGAGAGAATTAGAATAGGCGTAATCGGGTTGTCTCTCTAGTTTCAACACCTAGGTCTATGGAATCTACGATTTTTAGGAAGTCCTTAAGATGTTGGTTTGGATCTTCGGAACGAAGTCCATGGAATGCACATCCGCTTTGCACCAACCGGATGGTGTCGGATCGCAAGGGAGTCACATTGGCTCCGGTGAGCTCAATGGTGTTTCGATAGCCTTGGTGGCTAGGTCGGGAATACTCTCCTAAGGTTCGGGGCCTAGGAGGTTCTAGTGGTGGGTTTTGTTGTGGTGGGAGGACGGGTTCAAAGATGTTCTCGTTGTCCATGATGTCGGGTGGTGAAGATTTACGAACAAAAACACAAAGAATTAAGATAGACTAAAGAAACCTAAAAATAAAAATAAAATCTTACTAGAAAGGAATCTAGCAAGTAGACCTAATAAAAAGATATTCCAACCTAGACAATAATTATTCCCCGGGCTGCGCCGCCAAAAACTTGATGCGTGGGGATTGCACCAGGCTTTACCTCTTGAGAGATCTCGAGAAGCTTACAACCCCCACCAGGCAGTGTACCTGATCGTTGTAGTATAGTATAGTAACAAGTACCGGGGGATTGATCGTTCAGCTAGGAATAGTGTCGCTAGGATTAGAAAACCTAATTACTAGTTCTAAAGATGATGGATGATTATTTTTGTATTTTTTTATATTTTTTAGAAAGCAAATAAGAATCTCGGGTTTGAAGGATTTGGGCGGAATTAGTTGCTAGTCAACTAACCCAATACTAAATATGCAATCAAAATAAAATACTAGAAATGAAAATAAACTAAATTAAACTAAGGTTGTGAGCAATAAGTGGAGAAATTGTGTTTACTTAGATTTCACTACTCCCTAGATATCTTTTACACGTTAATTACTTGTTATAGTTGCGTGGATGACGGATTGTATTCCTTAATACCATTCATGGGGTGGCGCACATAATTCCCCAATCCTATGAGTGCCTACTTCACTCCTATATCGAGCCGGCTAAGAAGCTCCTAACATGGGATCATTAGAATTTACTCATGCATTAAATACAACCAATAAAACCTAGTGCACATCGGTTCATGTTTCCTAAGACGTTCAAGCATGTTACCATTTGGAGATCTGCCAGTTTTCTTAAGCCTAACATCGAAATCATTCATCCAATACAACCATAAACAAGTAATCAACACATAATTAACATCTAGGTTTCATTAGATCTAAGCAAACACAAGATAGATCTAGCCTAGCATGGTGGAATTAAGACAAGAACAAGATATAGACAACCAACACATAGACATATTGATTGAATTAGAAGAACACTTATCTCAATTACACATGAAAGGGTTCAAGGGCTGAAAACCCTTGAAAAACCTGTAAAATTCGTAATAGGTTCGGCCTTAGGGTTTCTCCAAAACTTCTCTTTTTTTTATGAACGAAAATTAGAAAACTATATATAGGAAATTGAGGCTGACGGCGTCAAGACCAAATAGGTGACGCCGTCATCTCGCCGCCAAAATAATTCTCGGACTGCCTTGATCTTCATCTGACGCCGTCATGTGTTAGGGTCTTCCAGGGCGTCACGTGTTTTACTCTTGACGCTCTACTTGTGACGCCTTCACGTTTGCACTGGGCCGTCATGCAATTTACTCTTGACGCCGTCAGGGTGGTGCTCTTGACGCCGCCACCTACTGTTCCCAGCAAGGAAAATTAAGACTTTTGGCGTTTTCTTCACTTTTATGCTCCAAAAACGTCCGAATTGCTTCCTTTTCCAGATTTCACTCCCAAAGTACCTAAAATCACAAAAGGAACGATTTAGGGCAATATTTGATCAAATAAATTCAATTCCGGGCTTAAATGACCCCCTAAAAGTGGTTCATTTTTCGCCTCATCATCTCTCTAAGGGGTGATTCAGACAACGGTGTTGGGTTTACGTTTGAGATAGAGTTGATCGATGCATGTCTAGGACTTAAAGATTTTTTTCCATTTTTCCATGAGATAGTCAACTTTTTTCTCAAGTTCGCAGAGGTTTTCTTCGGAAAGTTGAGTGGTCCCTCCTGATAATGAGATTGCATTGACGGCAGAGTCTGCAACATAGGCAACCTCCCATAATTCATTATCATCGAATGCAAGTTCATCAATGATTTCCCATGACTCTTTGGCGTCCTTGTCACGCAATCTACCTCCAGCGGCTTGATCAATGGCACGTTTGGTATGGAAGTCGACATGGTCATAAAAAATTTGGATTTGGAGCCAAAGATCTATGCCATGATGAGGGACTTTTTGGAGTAAGTCCTTGAAACGAGTCCATGCTTCATAGAGAGTTTCACCTTGACATTGTTGGAACACCAAGATGTCATTTCTAAGCTTAGTAGTTCTCCCCGGTGGGAAAAATTGAACAAGGAAACGAGTGGTGAGATCATCTCAAGAGGTGATGGATCCCGCGGGTAAACACTCAAGCCATTGACTAGCTTGGTCATGTAGAGAGAATTGGAAGAGACGCAATCGGGTCGTCTCTCGAGTTCCAACATCAAGGTCTATTGAATCTACGATTTTTAGGAAATCCTTGAGATGTTGATTAGGATCTTCGGTACAAAGTCCATGGAATGCCCATTCGCTTTGCACCAACTGGATGGTGCCGGATCTCAAGGGAGACACATTTGCTCCTTGAGTGAGCTCAACGGTGTTTCAATAGCCTTGGTGGCTTGGACGGGAGTATTCTCCTAAAGTTCGGGATCTAGGAGGTTGGTTTGGTTGTTGTGGGTTTTGTGGATGGTTTTGTTGTGGTGGGTTGATGGGATCAAAGAGATTACCACCTTCCATGAAGGTGGATGGCAAAGGTTACGAACAAAGGAACGAAGAAAAAGATAGACTAAAGAAACCTACAAAAATAAAATAAAAATCTTACTAGAAAGGAATCTAGCAAGTAGACCTAATAAAGAAAAATTTTGACCTAGACAATAACTATTCCCCGGGCTGCGGCACCAAAAACCTGATGCGTGAAATTGCGCCCTCGCAAAAGGTTTTACCTCTCAAGGGATCTTGAGAAGCTTGCAATCCTCACCAGGCAGTGTACCTGACCGTTGTAGTATAGTATAGTGACAAGTACCGGGGGATTTATCGTTCAACTCAAAGAATAGTGTTCGCTAGGGCTAAAACTCACTAAAACCAGGTATAGAGATGAGGGATGATTCGTTTTGTAATTTTATATTTTAAATGAAAACAAGTAAAATCTCGATTTTGGAAGGAGTGGGCGGAATTAGTTGCTAGTCAACTAACCCAGATAACTAAAGATGCAATCAAAATAAAATAAACTAAACTTAAACTAAATTATGGCAAAAAAAATAATGAGAGAAAATGTGTTTACTTAGATTTCACTACTCCATAGCTATCTTTTACAGGTTGATTAGTTTGTTACAATTGCATGGATGATGGGTTATATTCCTTAGTACTATTCGTAGGGCCGTGTACGATCTTCCCTAACTCTATAAGCTTCTACCTCTTCCTATGTCGAGCCGACTACTAGCTCTTAACATGGCCTCATTAGTAGTTACCTACGCATTAAATACAACCAATATATCGCAGTACACCTCCGATCATGTTTCTTAATACGTTCAAGCAAGTTACCAATTGGAAGTCTGCCAGTTTTCTTAAGCCTAACATCGAATTCATTCACCCACAACAATTATAAACAAACAAACAACTCATAATCAATATCTAAGTTTCATTACATCTAAGCAAACACAAAGAAAACTTAGCCTAGCATGTTAAAGAGAAGACAAGCGTAAGATATAATCAAATAACACATAGACATATTGAATGATTTGATGAAAGACTTTTCTTCAATTAAGCATGGATGAAACAAGGGTTTGAAACCCTCAAAATATTTGTAAAATTCGTCTAGGGTTTACTCCCTTCAAAGTTGCACACAATGAATGAAAACTAGAAAACTATATATAGATTTTGTATCCCGACGGCGTCAAGAATTAGATCTGACGCTGTCAACTAGCCACTAAAATAATACTCGTATTGCCTAAATCCACTTCTGAGGCCGTCACTCTTTGTGGACTCTGGGCCGTCTCTCTCTGCATTTACACGTGACGGCCTTGGCATTTTTTAACGTGACGCCATCACGAACTCTTTAGAAAACCTTCTGGCCTGTCACGTGTAATTGATTTATCCACCTCTTTATCAAGTCATGACACCGTCACTAGCATCCTGTGACGCCGTCATGTGCAATTTTCAAAAACGTCCAAAATGCTTCCTTTTGTAAATTTCCTCTCAAAAGTACCTAAAATGACAAAAGGAACGATTTAGGGCAAAATTTGATCAAATAATCTCGACTTTGGCCTTAAATGACCCCTCAAAAGCGGTACACTTTTCGCTTCATCATCCAGGCAGGCATCCTGCAGCTAGTCAAATATCAAACTTGGGTCTCAAACCCAATTATGGTCAAGAAAGTCAATGGTACGTGGCGGATGTGTGTCAACTTTACTAGCCTAAACAAGGCATGTCCAAAAGACAACTACCTCTACCACTCATTGACTGAAAAGTAGATTTCCTAGCTGATTTCAAATACAAGTACTTTCTTGATGCATATAAAGGATATCACCAGATCCTGATGAAGGAATCTGACGAAGAAAAACAATGTTCTACATCAATCAAGGTCTTTTCTACTATACCAAGATGCCTTTTGGACTCAATAATGAAAACGCCACTTACCAAGAACTGGTAGACAGAGAACTCATATCTCAAATAGGCGTCAACCTTGAAGCATATGTTGACGACATGGTCATCAAAAGCAAAATAGAAGATGCCTTGCTATGCGACATCATTAGAACATTCCAAAATCTCAAACGCATAAAAGTGAAGCTAAACCCAGCCAAATGTACATTTGGGGTAGAAGAAGGTCATTTCTTGGGACATTTAATTGACGCTACGGGAATCAGGGAAAACCACTAAAAGATTCAGGTGTTACTAAACATGACTCTCAGTTCTCAGCCGGATAATATAGGGAGAGGGAGAGACAGGTAATCTATATCGGAGTATGAGAGTGTGTCAAATTCAACTGAGTGAACAACAATATTTATACTACCTGACCTTGACTCCACGACGCGAGTATTGTGGAAGTTGGATTGTCGTCTAGGCGCAGCGAGTAAGTCGTTGATGATGATCAGGCGCTGCCTTCGGATGTTATCTTGTCACGATGTCGTTGGTGGCCGTTGTGGACCACTCGCTTCTCCATTCGTACACTATCGTACAATAAATGTCAGCTAATACGTCCTGAGCTCCGAAGTAGTCTTAGCTCCCATGTCATTGCCTCCGGACCTTAGGTCATCTTCGTCACCACAGCTACTCCGTAGGACCGTTCTAGCATATGCTGTTACTTCTTTATGCTTTTCCCATCTTAGTGGTTTAAGTGTGATAATCTCCTCCTAACTATACGGAGGAGACAACCTCATCAGCCACCATCTAACATGATAACAATTCAAACAACATACATAAAATCCGTGAAAAAAGCACATTTGATACATGTGTAATTTACATTATCTGACGTAAGTAAAACAAACTACGGAGTAATAATCATGTGTGATGTAACAGATGTGTAAAATTTATATGCACATCAAAATTTTAGGACTTAAGATAGGTAATTTATCACATGTGATTTAAATGTGCAAATCAAATGTGATCTACGCATTTGACATGTAAACGTGATCACATGTGATTTACTTTTTTTCATCCCGTAAAAAAACCATTTGTCCATAGAAGATGAACATAGTTTAACTTGGGTGGTTCATTTACTAACAAAATTACTGCTAGAGTAAATGTGACAATGCCAATTAATTTGTAACCTATTTATTATACTATATAATTAGCACTCTTGAGAATTTATAATCACACTTTCATAGGATACAACACTCCGAAACAGGCATGTCAAATCCTCCTAATCACTTCTTCAAGTTCATCCCACCAGGATTCAAGTTTAACCTTGTAAGCATTTTCACTTTTACATTTTCTGTTACAATCTATATGATATAATATATCTAGACGCAAATCACAATGTAATGCTTATGAAAGGTTTTATATTTTCTGAATTAAGTTGCAATAATGCCTTACTGTGTGAAAACATTGACACATAGAAATTTGTTTTAGATTTTCATAGGTCTAACACTCTATGCGTCGATTTGCATATATTGTTTCTGTAGTCACTTCCAAAATCATTTTGGACGAGCTTGAACGAATGGACTTGCAAGAAAGTAGTACTCAAAAGAGGCCGTCACGAATGGCCAGTGGCCATTAACGACAAAGGGGTTTTTGGTGACGGTTGGAGGAAGCTTATGATAGATAATGGCGTTCAAGAGTTTGACTTTATTGTGTTCAAACATCAAGGAAATATGTTGTTTGACTTTATGGTGTTTGACCAATCTACATGTGAAAGACAGTATCCAAATTTACTTGACGAAATAGATGTAGAAGACCACACACATGGTAATATGTACATCTACAAGTGTTTTGTGATGATTTTACTTATACGTGTAGCGTACTAGCTCGATTTTAAATATCATTTTCTAGTCTCCCTGAGTTATAGTTATTGCTTAATGCTCTAGGATTATAAACTAGAAGCATTTTGAGTTAATCGTTAATTGGTTTATAGTATGTTGTTCAGAGAGGTCGAAAAAATCCAAAAAGCGCAAAAGGAAAGACTATTCGTATAGAAAAGAGGACAAGTCTCACCTTGGTGGCGATAGCTATTTCATGGCAATGATGACACCCGAGAATATCATATCGTCAAGAGTGGTGAGTCGAACTTCATTTTAGGTACAATCAAGCATGGCGTATATATGACTACAAGAAAAATGGGACTGTAAACGACTTATTTACCTATGAGTTAAAGATAAGAGTTAAATTCTCATAAATTTATAGTATGACTAAGTTTTTTTTATATTTCTAATGATATAGGGAGTACTTAAAGTATTGTAATATGTTTCCATGACAAATGAATCGTACCCGTTTTGCAGAATTTCCCAATAAAATTTGCAAGATCAAACGGATTCATTACTGAAGACACTCAAAATGAAATAGTTCATACAAAGGCGGTTATAGTAGATGAAGCACAAAGGACATGGCCAGCAACACTTCAAACTAATTGTAAAAAGGTTCGATTAGGCGGTTGGCACGAGCTCAAAATAAAATATCACTTGAAAGCCGGAGACTCGTGTATGTTTGAGCTTGTAAAACTTGGAGAAGTGTCCGTTTTCAATTTCTATAGTATGTACCTATCTCTTCCACTTGTTATGTAGCTAATTTGATCAAACGCGACAAATTGATACAAACCAAGTCCTAACTTTTACTTTTACACACGTGGACTCGATTATTCAGAACTAAAAAAGAAGCCCGTTAGAGACGACCATGTTCAAATACAGAAGGAGACTAGTTTGACGTCAAATGAGGAGACTAATATGACGTCTAACAATCATTCTTACTTTGTTTCTACTTTGAAGCCTTGTAACTTCAGAAGTCCATGTCTGGTAACTTTTAACACCCCTAAATGTTATGGTAAAATGAAATAACTTATGTATATTTAGTCTTTTTATAGATGTAGTTAAGGTTATATAATTTCTCCTTGTAGTATCTTCCGGTTGCGTTTTCTATACCAAATGGTTTAAAAATCGGGGAAATGATCCTTAGAAACGATAAAGGTAGATCATGGACAATTCAACTTAGGAGAATGGGCAAAAAATATTTTTATCTTGGATGCGGTCTAAAAGATTTTTGCAACGCAAATGGGTTAAAAGTAGGTGATGCATACAAGTTTGAGCTCATTGAGAACGAGAAGGACAAGCCTCCCGTAGTGAACTTTTCTTGTAAGTACTTTTTTGGGCCTTTGAATGTTAGATGAATAAAATTGTTCTTCATATAAGGCCAATAAAATCTACATATCTACATGTATATTATATGCACAAGTTAACATAATTCATCAAATAAAAATCATATATGTTGTAGTGAATGTGGACTGCACTATGGATGCCGAAAAGCCAATCAAAGGTTCGGATTCAAACTACACAGATCGTAAGCTTGCTCTTGTTTTCTACTATGTGCCTCGTAGATTCTACATTTTATGTTTGAAGTTACTTTAAGCACGTGTTTGCTTTTACATTTTATTTAAGGAGTTTCACTTTATCATACTATCCTATAAAGCATTTACGTATTTAAAAAAAAATACTTGAAATTAAGCATTGCAAGTTATTAAGCTAAAAATATAACTAATTAAAACACATTTTCTAACTTTAAATACAATTTTTAAATAGAAATACTTAAAATTCGGCATTACAAGTTTTTAAGATAAAAGTATAACTAATTAAAACACATTTACTAACATTAATAAATTGATCAATAAATACAATTAATGCAGTTATTAAAACATCCTTTACATAAGAAATACAAATTATCTACAACAAACTTAAACACAATTCCTACATTAAATGTCACTAATACAAATAATAAAGCACATTATACAAATATTCAAGCCCGAACGGGCAACGGGCCAAATGGGCTCGAGCCTGAATGGGCACGGGCCAAACGGGCTCGATCCCGAACGAGCACGGGCCAACGGGCTCGAGCCCGAAAGGTTTACAACTCTTAGCTATCATTTTTTTTCTTTTTGATGTTGTTAACATTTATTTTAAGGTACCCGTCGCTTCAACGCGCGGGTACCCTACTAGTTAAAGATTATAGTAGATGAAGCAACCGCAGTCCGCACATGGCTCAAAATTTTTAAAGGAGCCTCAAGTTCGGAATAAAGCCCAGTATACATATAACTGTTGGACCGTTGCTACATTTTGAGTTGTATAAGGCCCATTACACCTAGCATGATAAGTTGATAACCATTCTAGTACTTATAATTACGAAGAAGATTCAGAATATATCATATAATCGGACTATGTGGGATGAGTAATATTTTTTATTTGTTGATTCTGAATCTTCTTCGTAATTATAAGTACTAGAATGGTTATATGATTTGTTGATTAGAAACGAATTTCAATTTTTTTTTTTTTTTTTTTTTTTTTTTTTTTTTTTAATTTGTTTGCGATATTTCGGTTTGTTATATGATTTGATGATTAGAAACGACGAAGAAGCTCAAAAATCGAAAGAGGCAAGACTATGCATCCCAAAGCAAGCACGAATTTCAATTTCAACTTGGTAAAGATTGTTCTTTCGTGGCCGTAATGACACCTTATTATATTAGATCGTCAAGATTGGTAAGACAACTCCATTCTAGGTGAACGATTTTTGTACTTTATTTATATACGATATTTCTCATTCAAAAAAGTTATATATATGCGACTTTTACAAGTTTAGGAAACTTTTTATTACCTGAATTTAAGTCATGGCAAACTATTAGTATCAAATAATGTAACTAATGAATGTTACACACATTTTGCAGAATGTCCCACTCAAATTCGCAAGATCAAACGGCTTAATCACCAAAAGATCGCAAACACAAATAGTTAATAAGCAAATAGTAGTAATAGATGAAGCACAAAGGACATGGCCAGCAGCGCTTAAAATCACGAGCACTCAAGTTCGCATGACGTGTTGCCGCAAATTCAAAGTAAAAAATAACTTAGAAGTCGGGGACGCTTGTATGTTTGAGCTTGTAAAACTCGGAGAAGTACCCGTTTTCAATTTCTATAGTAAGCTTTGTGTATATAGTCGTTTAGGGGGTGACTGGGAGTTGCTTCTTTCCTGAAACTATTTTTATGCTCATCACATTTATAGGAAAGAAGCCCATTGGAATCAATAGTCAAGCAGAGGTGGAGATCGATTCGACAATAAAGAAAGAGACTAGTTCGACTCTCAAAAGAAAGACGGGCTTGGTAACTTCCATGACCCCTAAATCTTATGGTAAATAACTAAAATTATTCGTCTATATTCACGTTTTTAATTACAGTGTTTGTTTATTTTAAAGTATATGACACATACTAATTGCAGTGTACGAAGATTTAGCTCGTGGAAAAAAGAACTATCCATGCTTCATCGGGGAAGTAAAGTCCTACGTCGTGGAAAAGATGCTGGTAATTGATCAATACATTTAGTTATCATTATTATAAGTAAAGCGCTCAATTTGCTATGGAACTATTCATCGCAAACTATGAATTAATTTGCGATTAATGGGCTTTCTAACGATAAATATGGAAATTTTATATATTACATTTCTGGTGCATGTGTAGTATCTACCGAAGAAATTTGCAAGGAAGAATGGATTATTCAACAAGGAAGAAATGATTCTAAAAAACGTCAGAAATGAAGGATCGTGGACCGTCGAGTTAAAGAGCTCTAAAAACAACAAGTACATCGGACGAGGATGGAAAGAATTTTATGTCGCAAATGGCTTGAAGGATGGCGATCTTTTCAAATTTGAGCTCGTCGACAATGGTGAAAAGCCTACTGCAAACTTCCGCTTTCAGAGTATCTCTTGAAAGGCTCTATCTATCGATAGGTAAACTTATGCCAGTTTGTAACTTCTTTTGATAAAACGTTTGTATTAGAAGTACGTAGTAACTTTTGTGAAAAACCTTTCAGAACGTTTCTACTAAACTTACATTTGTATGGCATGCCAACCCATCGTGATAGTCAGATAGGAAAAGTAGTTGTCTCCATAAAAAGAGTTGGAACTTTGAAGTGCTTCAATCAATTTGAATCAGTCAAAATGGTCAATATTTGACTATACAATTGACAAAATTAAGAAAAAACAAAACAAAACAAAGGTTATGTATTTATGTCAGAATTCTATTTTAGCTTTTGTAGTAAGTTGGTAACCTACATCTTTCTTAACAAACACCAACTTTTATTCTTCAAAAAATGTTAAAGTCAAAATCAAAAACAAAAGTAATAGATACAAATCAATCTTCTTCTATTTTCATTAAGGTTAAGTATATAAGTTAGAAACGAATCTGTAAACGTTTCCATTTATTGGTAACGTGGTGGCTAATTTACTCCGTTGGCCATTATAATTGTAAAATATGTTCTGTTTTCAGTATTTTAGTAACTGATTATCAGCTAAACCAATAACTTTTGTTTATTTAGCATTTTAGTTATTTTTATACTTTTGTGTAACCCTAGTTTCCGTATTTAGGAATCCCGAATTCAGAATTAGGTCAAACCGAATGTTTTATCAGTTTAAACATTATGCTTGGTCACCATGATTCATGCCCGTAGATTTTCTTGATCCATCTAGTTAAGATCCATAAATCAACCCACCTAGGGTTTGGGTAAACCTAGGTTGCCTTTCTTGTTGCTTAAGCTGGTTTGTTTACCATATGATTTAATTTGGTAACTTCAGGTTTCTAAATACAGTTTAAGAATACTTTTAGTAAAGTTTGAAACTTTTCAAAAAAACCTAAAACCACAAATCATACATGGTAAAACAAACTGTTTACAAATAAGAATTATGGTTTCCCGGATTAAGGTTTTTCGATTTGCCTGTATTTGAGTTTCTTTCAGGTTTAAGCCAAATACACTTGTACCATCATAAAGGGTTTAGAAAACACTAAAGTTTAAAACTTTATGTAATCAGAAGCCCAAAACCCTAATTTGATCACCAGAACATAGTTCTTGTAATCATGACAACATTAATTAGGAATTTGTATGTTTTATCGTGTGAGAAAATTATGGTGTGAATCAAACCCTAGATCGACACCCTCAAGGATGAAATCCTTGTGTACTTTTATCATTGATAAAATAGTACAAAATCTTAATTAATTACAAGGGTGATTAAACCCTAGTTGTCATTTAGATCGCAAAAACCCTAAAACCCTAATTAGCAAGAATCGATCTAAACAACCTCATAACTAAATCAATAATTGATTTTTATGAATAAAAGAAATCAATAAGAACCCTAGTTTAGTTATATATGATTAGGGTGGCTCTGATACCACTGTAGGAGTTTGGTGGTCATGTGCATAGCGTATAAAACATGCACAACAGAAAATAAACAAGCAAACAATATGTAGATCAAACCCTAAGTCTAGATCTCTTAATCAGAGATATAACCTAAACCTAAACAAATATAAAGGGTGTTCATAAAAGACTTACCTTAAATCCTGCATGCAGTAATCTTCTTCACAAAGTTGTAGTCAGCTGAGCGCACGAAATTGCCTCCTTCTTCGTTCTTGATGCTTGATCAATTGACCCAAAGGGTTATTATGGTCGATCACCCCTTGGGTGGTGTCAGGTATCCATCGGTACTGCACAAGTTAAACTAGGGCTACAAACCTACGCAAGTTAGGCAAGAAGGAAACCCGGGGTAAAGGACTAGAAGTCGTTTGGTTGACATAGGGTTTATAAAACCCTAAGTTTTACTGAGAATGGAAGAGGGGTGAGGAAATCAGTTAGGGTGTTAATGAAGAGTATGTAATTGTGTCTAGGGTAATTAGCGGTTAACCCTTTTAATGAAAATATTGCCATATTTTCATTTCCAGTGAAATACTTTTGGATTTTGATTTCCACTTCATTTCGTGAACTCGTTCCTTATTGCATGTTCTGTTTATTGTGCATAGGTGTGACCTTTCATCATTTCTGTGAAAGTAGTTGTTTTGTTTGCATACAAATCCTTCAGCTTCAAACTTGTTTCTGCATGTGTCCTTATCATATAGATCTTTGAAATAGAGGCCTAGAGGGTCTTGAAGGAATAGTAGATCTTCATGTGAGGATGGATCAAATAATGGTAAGCTTTCGGGCTGGAGCAATTGCTGGTATTGTGATTGGGCATTTTTGGGTTGGTTTTTATTATTGCAGGGATGTTTATTATGTTTAGGAAGTTTACTAAAACTAGTAGTTCGAATCGATTAGTGGTACAAGATGCAGCCTCAACGAGTGTCCTAATCATATTATGGCATGTGAGAATATCGAGTCGGATGAAGGGTATTCAGGTCGAGTTTAGAATGGTGATGAGCTGGTGTTTTTCAATAAAGGTGGTTTTTTGATGGATGATATGTTGAGAGCTTTTGTTGAGGTGTTTGGGAAAGGAATGGGAGGTACAACTTATAAGTATTGTTTTGAAATTATTGTAGGAAACATGGAGAAAAAATCTCAATTAAGATGAGAGATTAGAGGTAAGATTACTTTTGAAGTTGCTACTGGGCTTGGATGCTTACAGAATGAGTTTTCCAATTTTTGTTTTTTATGTTGCTGCTCACCGAAATGCGTTACTCAAGTGGGAGTGGTGATGATTTTTGATATTTGAGTAAAAAAGTGGGGTTTGTGTAGATCTTGATGATGGGTGTTTGGATTCAATTTAAAGTTGTTTGTGTGCTTAGAAGAAGTCGGTGTATGTGAATGGTTGTGGTTTTCGGACATGATATTGATAATAATGATGATGATTTTTTTTTTTAGAATGAAGGTGATGATGATGATATGAATTTTTTGATGTTGTGGCTGGAAAAAAAATGAAAGTGGTGTTATTGAAGATAATGGGAAGATGAAGTGAAAAAAGAGAAAAATGACTAATATACTTGAAAAGAAGAATTTGGCCTCACGTAAAAGGCACGTGAGGGATCTAACTATCATCGACTGATGTCTGTTAGTCAAAAGGACCATCAGGGAAGCAAAATGGGGACGTTTGGTGCTTTTTATTTTATTTTATTTTATTTATTTATTTTTATTTTTTTTGAATTTGGGACTCAACGTACATATTTGGGACAACCTTAGAGATGAACGGTGTAATTTACTCAATAATCTATTAGATTGTACAAATGATCTTGTTAGATTATTGTGTGAATTTTTTTGTGAAAATAATTCTTTTTTAAGGAAAAGAAACATTTGAAACAGATGTATTTCTCTGAAGTTGTGAGTGCAAGAAAATATAAAAGTAAATGCTAAACTTTTCACATACATAAAAAATAGAAGTATTGTGAGAGCGTTTACCCAATTTGGACATCTGCAAGGAACGAGCTGTTGTTCATACTTAAACGGTCAAGTGTATAGTTTCGTTATAGAAAAAGTGATAATTTATTTGACATCCAATTAGGACGGTTAGGTTTAGACTTGTCTTCACTTATTTCAGCTATACTGATAACTTTTTTTTTATCTTAATAGTAAATTATGATTATCTTAATAGTAAATTATGATTTACTTACAAACCGTTATCATTGCTTATGACTTTTGGTTACGTAAATTGTTATACACTGTCATTTAAATTTGTTCAAACTTGCGAGTTTTGATATAAATGTGTGTCAAAACTAAATAGTGAATTGACATGTTATATCTAACCTCACAAGAATGTGATTCTACTTGAAGGAATTGCAAATCGTCTGTGATTATGTAACATGTATAGCCGGAACTTTAATTACTAATCAATAAATTCGGGTATTACAACCTTTTGAAGTATTAATTATAACTTTAAAGTTTATTATGAAAATGAACAATCTATTAATTGCGTTTATAGTCACCAACACTTTAGAAAATTGACAAGTCATTTTATTACATGTATTGGTTTCTATGCCTAGTTTTCATATGTTCTCTTCGACTTCAAATTGTATTCAGTTACTTGCTCTTTTGTCAAAGGCCACCATTTAGAAAATTGACAAGTCATTTTATTACATGTATTGGTTTCTATGCCTAGTTTTCATATGTTCTCTTCGACTTCAAATTGTATTCAGTTACTTGCTCTTTTGTCAAAGGCCACCATCTAACATGATAACAATTTAAAAAATATACCTAAAATTCGTGAAAAATCACATGTGATACACGTGTAATTTACATTATTTGACATAAAGCAAAAAACTTATAATCATGAGATGTGTAAAATTTATCGGCACATCAAAGTTTTAAGGCTTAAAATAGTATTTTATCACAAGTGATTATAATGTGCAAATCACACGCGATCTACTCTTTTGACATATAAACCTGAGGAAGTGGTGTTCCTCAACGGAATCTAACGAGTTATTAGGGCCGGATTTAGGGGTTGCACGGTGCATTTGATGACAATGTATTCTTAAATCAAAGTGAAATACAAAAGAAATAGAAATGAGTTTACGGTGATTTTAGAAAAAACAACATAAAATAGAGCTAGTTTTTTTTTGAAATGTAACTTTTTTCATAAATGGTTTAGAGTCGCACCTGCCAAATAGCAGGCCCTCATCCACCACATACCCAGACTATGTTGTCTGAACCGGGCTCACGCTGGCGCAGTGGGGATTAAACGGCTTTCGCCCGGAAACCGTACCGCCTCCACACGAGATTACTCGCTGGAGAAACGGCCGGATGAAAACCGGGGCCGGCTTGGATTCGAACCTACGCAGCTAATGGCTTACAGGTTCTCCTCTTCATTGCCTAATATCTCCGGAACATATGGTCCACAAGTGGACCACAAGTGAGGACTTCCCGGATGGTCACCCATCCGGTACTACTCCCACTTGTGGCTCGCTTAACAAGTTAAGCCCCATCCACTAGACCACAAGTCCTTTGATAAAAAAAAGATAAAAAAAAAATAGAGCTAGTTACGTACCTATATGGTTGAGGAAGATAATTAATATAGATAATATTAAATTTTCGCCCTTACGTTTATAGATTTTCACATTTTGTATCCCAACCTTTTAGTTTTGATCCTTAAGACCAAAATACGTACAAGTGGATTTACATAATCTACACTTTCAGCCCAAGCTTAAAAAAATTATTACAATGTGTCCATGGTTTCTTAAATGATTTTTTTAAACATGTGGTATGTGACTAAGTGATCCGATAATATTAATGTAACAGATACATACATGTTACACAACATTTTTCGGATACTTACTTTTTTGTATCGTCATACCTCTGCCATAATCAACTATTGGTGTTTCCGTTGTACGTTTACTTATTTCTATATAACTATCTTACGAATATTTGATTTTTCAAGAGGCCTATATTATTGTCAAAATGGCACAAGGCTTCCAAAATCCAGAGGACGACCCTGCAAGTTATACATAATAATGTTATGATCACTACATCAAAAAAGGCTAGCGTTGAAGCTTGTTGCTCATTTTACTTCCACCTATATGTAAATCCAAATTAAATATATCATTTATAAACGTGATCACATGTAATTTACTCTTTTTCATCCCGAAAAAAAAAAAAAAAAAAAAAAAAAAAAAAAAAAAAAAAAAACCATTAATGCATAGAAGATGAACAGATCGAGTTCAACGTGTGGTTCATTTACTGCTAGAGAGTAAATGTGACAATGCCTATTCGTAAAACTTATTATATATAATCACACTTTCATAGCACTCTTATAGCTTGTGATAATTTATAATCACACTTTCATAGCATACAACACTCTGAAACAGCCATGGCAGATCCTCCCGATCACTTCTTCAAGTTCATCTCACCAGGCTTCAAATTTAACCATGTAAGCATTTTCACTTTTACATTTTCTGTTACAAGCTATATGATATAATCTAGACGCAAGTTACTGTGTAAAAACATCGGCACGTAAAGTTTGTTTTAGATTTTCATAGGTCTAACACTCTATGCATCGATTTGCATATATTGTTTTTGTAGTCAATTCCAAAATCATTTTGGACGAACTTGAACGAATGTACTAGCAAGAAAGTAGTACTAAGAAGAGGCCGTCGCGAATGGCCGGTGGCCATTAACGACAAAGGGGTTTTTGGTGACGGTTGGAGGAAGCTTATGATAGATAATGGCGTTCAAGAGTTTGACTTTATTGTATTCAAACATCAAGGAAATATGTTGTTCGACTTTATGGTGTTTGACCAATCTACATGTGAAAGACAGTATCCAAATTTACTAGACGAAATAGATGTAGAAGACCACATACATGGTAAATTAATCTATACATGCTATATATTGTACATTTATTGTTAATATGTACATCTACAAGTGTTTTGTGGTGATTTTACTTATACGTGTAGCGCATTTAGCTTGATTTTAAATATCATTTTCTATTCTTCCTGAGTTATAGTTATTGCTTAATGCTCTAGGAATATAAACTAGAAGCATTTTGAGTTAATCATTAATTGGTTTATAGTATGTTGTTCAGAGAAGCCGAAGAAGTCCAAAAAGCGCAAAAGGTACGACTATTCGTGTAGAAAAGAGGAAAAGTCTCACCTTGGTGGCGATAGTTGTTTCAAGGCAATAATGACACCCTTCAATATCAAATCGTCAAGATTGGTGAGTTGAACTTCATTTTAGGTCCAATCAAGCATGGCGTATATATGATTACTAGAAAAATGGGACTGTGAACGTGTTATTTAACAAATGAGTTTGTATGGTATACAGGAGAACTATAATTATATGTTAACGAAGTAGTTAGTTTCTCATAAATTTATAGTATGACCAAGTTTTATTATATTTCTAATGATATACTCCTATGATATTGGGAGTACGTAAAGTATTGTAATACGTTTTCTAGACAAATGAATCATACCCGTTTTGCAGCAATTCCCAATAAAATTTGCAAGATCAAAAGGATTCATTACTGAAGACACTCAAAAGGAAATAGTTCATACAAAAGCAGTTATAGTAGATGAAGAACAACGGACATGGCCAGCAACACTTCAAACTAATTGTAAACAAGTTCGATTAGGCGGTTGGCGCGAGCTCAAAATAAAATATCACTTGAAAGCCGGAGACTCATGTATGTTTGAGCTTGTAAAACTTGGAGAAGTGTCCGTTTTCAATTTCTATAGTATGTACCTATCTCTTCGACTCTTTATGAAGCTAATTTGATCAAGCGCGACAAATTCAAGCAAACTAAGTCCTAACTTTTACCTTTACACGTGTGGACTCGATAATTCAGAACTAGGAAAGAAGCCCGTTAGAGACGACCATATTCAAGTACAGAAGGAGACTAGTTTGACGTCAAAGGAGGAGACTAATATGACGTCTAACAATCATTCATATTTTATTTCTACTTTAAAGCCTTGTACCTTCAGAAATTCATGTCTGGTAACTTTTAACACCCCTAAATGTTATGGTTAAATGAAATAACTTGCGTATAATTAGTCTTTTTAGAGATGTAGTTAAGGTTATGTAATTTTCTCATTGTAGTATCTTCCGGTTTCATTTTCTATACCAAATGGTTTAAAAACCGGAGAAATGATTCTTAGAAACGATAAAGGTAGATCATGGAAAATTCAACTCAGGAAAATTGGCGAAAAAAGTTTTTATCTTGGATGCGGTCTAAATGATTTTTGCAACGCAAATGGGTTAAAAGTAGGCGATGCATACAAGTTTGAGCTCATTGAGAACGAGAAGGACAAGCCTCCCGTTGTGAACTTTTCTTGTACGTATTTTTTTGGGTCTTATTATATGTTTAAAATTATTCTCATTATAAAGCCGATAAAATCTAAATGTATTATATATATGCACAAGTTAACATAATTCATCCAATAAAATCATATATGTTGTAGTGAATGTGGACTGCACTATGGATGCCGAAGAGCCAATCAAAGGTTCGGATTTAATTCATAAGCTCACTTCTTTTGACGCTTTGGATGTAGAAGAGCCTCTAACAGGTTCGGATTCAAACTACACAGATCGTAAGCTTGCTCTTTTGTTTTCTATTATGTGCCTCAAAGATTGTAAAATTTATGTTTAGGGTTACTTTTAAGTATGTGTTTGATTTACAGTTTATATAACAAGTTTCACTTAAAGTGATGTTATATTAAAGATTATTACAAGAAGGTAAACTAACAAAATTACATGTTGAAAACTATTGCAAGGGACTTTGTAACGGGTTCCACTAGCTTATGGGTATGAATATTTATCTCACTATTTTGTGTAGTGTGAAACACATGAACATTCTGTTGGCTGATTTGTTATCATCGGTGACACATTCCTAACTTTAAGTGACACTAATTTAACTTTATTGACACTTATTAATTTCGTGATACTTTTCTTACATTTAGCCTATACTGTATGTCACTTAATAATTACTAGTACTTTTTTAGTGTGACACTGTTATTGTATTAAGGATTTGATTACTGAAGAATTAAGATGTACTTCGGTTTGTTATATGATTTGTTGATTAGAAACGACGAAGAAGCTCAAAAAACAAAAGAGACAAGACTATGCATCCCAAAGCAAACAGGAATTTCAATTTCAACTTGGTAAAGATCGTTCTTTCATGGCCATAATGACACCTTATTACTAGTATATTAAATCGTCAAGATTGGTAAGATAACTTCATTCCAGGTGAACGATTTTTATACTTTATTTATATACGACTTTTCACAAATTTAGGAAACTTTTTATTAATTACCTGAATTTAACTCATAGCAAATTAGTAGTAACTAATGAAAGTTATACACATTTTGCAGCATGTCCCACTCAAATTCGCAAGATCAAACGGCTTAATCACCAAAAGATCACTTACACAGATAGTTAATAAGCAAATAGTTATAATAGATGAAGCACAAAGGACATGGCCCGCAACTCTTAAAATCATGAGTAATCAAATTCGCATAACGTGTTGGCGCAAACTCCAAGTAAAACATAAGTTAAAAGTCGGGGACGCTTGTATTTTTGAGCTTGTAAAACTCGGAGAAGTACCTGTTTTCAATTTCTATAGTAAGCTTTGTGTATATAGTCATTTACGGGGATGACTGGGAGTTGCTTGTTTTCCTGAAACTATTTTTATGCTAATCATATTTATAGGAAAGAGGCCCGTTGAGAACAATAGTCAAGCAGAGGTGGAGATCAATTCGACAATAAAGAAAGAGACTAGTTCGACTATTAAAAGAAAGACGGGCTTGGTAACTCCCATGACCCCTAAATCTTATGGTAATTCACTAAAACTATTCATCTATATTCACGTTTTTAATTACAGTGTTTGGTTATTTTAAAGTATATGACACATACTAATTGCAGTGTACGAAGATTTAGCTCGTGGAAAAAAGAACTATCCATACTTCATCGGTGAAGTAAA
The DNA here is from genome assembly GCA_030686995.1 of Artemisia argyi. Classification (NCBI taxonomy): domain Eukaryota; kingdom Viridiplantae; phylum Streptophyta; class Magnoliopsida; order Asterales; family Asteraceae; genus Artemisia; species Artemisia argyi. The sequence continues at coordinate 67,401,204 of CM060685.1, read as the reverse complement.
GTCCTACGTCATCGAAAAGATGCTGCTGGTAATTCGAAACATTTAGTTATCATTATCATAAGAAAAACGCTCAATTTGCTATGAAACTATTCATCGCAGACTATGAATTAAGTAGCAATATATATATCAATGGGCTTTCTGACGAGAAATATGAAAATTTTATATATTACATTTCTGGTGCATTTGTAGTATCTACCGACGAAATTTGCAAGGAAGAATGGATTATTTAACAAGGAAGAAATGATTCTCAAAAACGTCCAAAATGAAGGATCATGGACCGTCGAGTTAAAGAGCTCTAAAAACAACAGGTATTGTTACATCAGACGAGGATGGAAAGAATTTTATGTCGCGAATGGCTTGAAGGACGGTGATCTTTTCAAATTTGAGCTTGTCGACAATGGTGAAAAGCCTACTGTGCAAATTTCCGCTTTCTGAGTATCTCTTGAAAGGCTCTATAGATAGGTAAACTTATGCCGGTTTGTAACTTCTTTTGATAAAACGTTTGTATTAGAAGTACGTTTTGTGAAAAACCTTTCGGAACGTTTGTACTAAACTTACATTTGTATGGCATGCCAACCCATCGTGATAGTCAGATCGGAAAGGTAGTTGTCTCCTTAAAAAGAGTTGGAACTTTGAAGTGCTTCAATCAATTTGTATCAGTCAAAATGGTCAATATTTGACTTATACAATTGACAAAATTAAGAAAAAACAAAACAAAACAAAGGTTTTGAGCCTTTGTAGTAAGTTGGTAACCTACATCTTTCTTAACAAACATCAGCTTTTATTCTTCAAAAAATGCAAAAATTTAAAATCAAAATCAAAAACAAAAATAATAGATAGAAATCAATCTTCTTTTATTTTCATTAAGGTTAAGCATATAAGTAGAAACGAATTTGTAAACTTCCATTTATTGAGAACGTGATGGCTAATTTACTCCGTTGGCCATTATCTTAATTACTTATAATGTCTCAATTGTCAAAGTGAAAAGTGAAAAACTGAAATTTCAGTGAATGCCCATTTTGCCCTTGACTATGGATGGAATTCGTGAAGATAGGCTGGACATTAAAGAAACGCTTGTTATATATAGCAATGATAGGTTGAACATTAAAATGCAAATCGGGACATTAAAATACAAGTTTAAAGTGCCTCACACTACATATAAGCTCCGAAACTCAAATAGAAAACTCTCCCCATGGGACCAGGGTTTGAGGTTGTCATACCACTTTCACACACAAACCCTCTTTCTCTTCCTTCCTCTCTCTCTAGCACACACACTCCCAAAAACTCACTTCGACCGCCGTCACCGCCACCGCCATAGACACCACCACCACCATCACTCAGACCACCATTGAAACTCCCTCTCCACCGAGACCCACCATGGTCGAGCTCTTATCCACACTCACCACCATCGAAACTCCCCTCTCCACCGAGACCCACAACGGCCAAGACCAACAACCACCAAATCCCCGCCGCCGGATCTTTATCACAAACAGGTTTTTTGTTTTTAGTATTGATGGTTTTTCAAGATTTTTTTTCTATTTTTGTAGATCTCGCTGGAATTTGTGGAGTCGCCGTCGAAATCTAAGGTTTGTCTCTCTTTTTTTTCTTTTTTTTTCGTTTTGAATGTTTTTTGTATAGATGTATGTGTTTTTTTTAGATCCCACGAGAATCTGTTAAGCCGCCGCCGGAATTTGTATAGCGCCGCTGGGATGCCAGAAAAGTTGATGCCGCGTCCTATTAGAAATAGTTGTTGGTCCTATCAAATATCTTTTTGTTAAAACATCTTGCTTTAACAAGAGTTTTGTGGTATTGTGCTTGTATTACTTCTAATTTTAGTCTGTGTTTGGATGAGTTTTATGGTCTGCTGCAACATGTACTGATTCTTTGCTGCGATATATGATAGGCTGAGTATGTGTTTGGATTAGTTTTGTGGTCTGTTGCACTATATGCTTGGGATAATTATCTACTGCAACATATTTTGTTTAGTTTGGCATCTTTTTGTTTTCTTTTAGGTCAGTGGAGTTGCTTTTTCTTTTTATTTTCATTTGGGACATGTGGTCTATCAAGTGTATGTACCATAATAGTGGTATTTGGCTAGGTTAGTTTTGCTTTAGTCGAAGTTTGCTTGTATTTTTCTTTAAGTCCACTATGCTTAAACATCTTGTTAATTTAGTGGATGACTTTGCTTTTTTTTTTTTTGTTTAGTTTGTATTGGAATGAATTGCCTTTCAAAAAAAAGAAAAAAAAAAAGAAACAAGAAATGAGAATTATAAATAAAAGATAAATGCTATTGTATATTCTTATAATATTGTTATAATTGTGTTATTAAATGCATTTGTTATTAGTTCATTGTATATTTTCTGGTTAAATGTTTTCAACTTTTCATTATCAATATGGGAATGATGTTAAATAAAAAAAAAATTAAGCTCCAATAGTTTTGTTTTACGAGAAGTGTTTCATAATATTGATTTATATGCATTGATGGAGGTATACTTATGAAACAAATGCAAATTGTTTGAATTAAAAGCCACAACTAAAACGTATAAACAAAAGCATAATAACTAAAATGTATGAACAAAATTATGGAAGTGATATTATTTATAAGAACTCCTCATTGCACATCTTGGCTAATTTATGCAATTGTTATTAGCCATGTTACCTGCTGCAGTTGATGAGGCGAAAAATGAGCCGTTTTTAGGGGTTCATTTAAGCTCCGGATTTGAATTTATTTGATCAAATATTGCCCTAAATCGTTCCTTTTGTCATTTTAGGTACTTTTGGAGTGAATTCTGGAAAAGGAAGCATTTTGGACGTTTTTGGAGCATAAAAGTGAAGAAAACGGCAAAGTCTTAATTTTCCTTGCTGGGAACAGTACCTGACGGCGTCAAGAGGCTTCATGTGACGGCGTCAAGAGTAAACAAGAGATGAAAGTGGTGACAATCTAGAGAAATCGTGACGGCGTCAAGCTTGGCCGTCATGGTTCAAGATATGGTGACGGCCTACAACTAAATTACACATGACGGCGTCAAATCTGGATCTAGGCAATCCGATCTCATTATGGGCGGCGAGTTGACGGCGTCAGATATTCCTTCTTGACGCCGTCACCCTGTAAAATCTATATATAGTTTTGCAATTTTCATTCATTAGAGAACTTAAGAGGGGATAAGTTTGGAGAAACCCTAGCACGAATTTTATTGTTCTTTCAAGGGTTTTTACCCTTTGAAACCTTTCATGTTCAATTGAGATAAGTATCCTTTCAATTCATTCAATATGTCTATGTGTTGTTTGAATATATCTTACGCTTGTCTTGAATTTAACATGCTAGGCTAGATCTCTTGTGTGTTTGCTTAGATGTAGTGAAACCTAGATGTTGATTATGGGTTGATTGTTTGTTTATAGCTGTTACGGATGAATGATTTCGATGTTAGGCTTAAGAAAACTGGCAGACTTCCATAGGTAACATGCTTGAACGTCTTAAGAAACATGAACCAATGCGTACAAGGTTATTTTGGTTGTATTTAATGCATCAGCGAATTCTAATGATCCCATGTTAGGAGCTTCTTGCAGGCTCGACATAGGAGTGAAGTAGGAGCTTATAGAGTTGGGGAAGTACGTACGCCACCCCACGAATGGTATTAAGGAATATAACTTGTCATCCATGCAATTGTAACAAACTATCAACCTGTAAAAGATATCTAGGGAGTAATGAAACCTAAGTAAACACAATTCTCCCTATTATTGTTCACACCACTAGTTTAATTAGCTTTATTTTCATTTCTCTTATTTTATTTTGATTGCATCTTAGTTATTGGGTTAGTTGATTAGCAACTAATTCCGCCCACTCTTCCAAAAACCCGAGATTTTAATTGCTTTCATAAAATATAAAAATTACAAAAAGAATCACCCCTCACCTCATGATGAGTTCATAAAAACTCATCATTTATGTCAAGTCTGAACAACAAAAACATGTAAAAACACTCAGAAACACCACAAAATATTACAAATATCCTTAGAAGGTGTTTTTATATGTTTCAGATATAAAAGAACTGAAAACAGAGAAAAACGGGCAAAGTTTACCAAATTCTCAAAATCAGTCCCTGAACTTTCAAGAAATGTCAGAAATGGTCCCTGGATGATTTATTTTAAAGAAAAGTCAATAATAGTTCTCAGGAATCATGAAATAACAATTTTTACCCTTGAAAGTTCAAAATATCAAAATTGGCAAAACAGGTCCCTGCAATTTCAATATTGACAGAAAATACCCCTAGTGTTCAAAAAATGGAATTTTATCATCAAAAGGTCCTTGGTAATTTACAACTTGATAAATTTGACCCCTAAATGATAAATTCAAAGAAATTACAAAACAAGTCCCTGCACTTTGGAAATTGGCAAAAATAGTCCCCGGTTATTTTAAATTTGGAAAAATATTAAAAAGGTCCTTATAATATTTTTTATGGCAAGAAAGGTCCACTAGGCCAAAAATGACCTATGGTCACACATGCTCGATTTGGAACAGCCACACATTCAAATATATGTGTGGCTGAAGGTAGGAAAATTGACAGCATTTACGAATTAGTCACACATGAGCATTTCGAATGTGTGACCATAAGCCCTCTATTGCCACACAATCGACCCTTATGTGACTAAACGTAACTGGTGATTTTGTTCCAGATCATTTAGTCACATATGCAGTTGGAACGTGTGACAAATACAAGTAACCTTGATGCCATATATGGTCACACAAAACTTATAGTCACATTTGCTTCTAATAGTATGACCAAATGCCATATACGGTCACACAAAACATTTTGTCACACATTATTTAAGTGTAGCCAAAATCCAGTACATATAGTCACAGTAAACAGTTTGTCACATATTATTTAAGTGTAGCCAAAACATGATTTGTGTGACTAAATGTTGACAAAGGCCACACAAAAACCCAATTCATGTGGCAAGTGGATGATCAATAGTCACACAAAATACACATTCCTTCACTTTAAATAGCATATGGTCACACTTATCAACACTTTTGGTCACTTGATGGTTAGTTGTATGTGACTAAATTCACTCCCAAGAACATGCTTTGTGTGACTAAATGTTAGTAAAGGCCACACAAAAACCAAATTTATGTGGCAATTGGATGATCTATAGTCACACAAACCATACATTCCTTCACTTTCAACACCATATGGTCACACTTATTAACACTTTTGGTTACTTGATGGTTAGTTGTATGTGACTAAATTCACTCCCAAAAACATGCTTTGTGTGACTAAATGTTACCAAAGGCCACACAAAAACCAAATTCATGTGGCAAGTTGATGATCAATAGTCACACAAAATACACTTTCCTTCACTTTAAATAGCATATGGTCACACTTATTAACACTATTGGTCACTTGATGGTTAGTTGTATGTGACTAAATTCACTCCCAATAACATGCTTTGTGTGACTAAATGTTAGTAAAGGCCACACAAAAACCAAATTCATGTTGCAATTGGATGATCTATAGTCACACAAACCATACATTCCTTCACTTTCAACACCATATGGTCACACTTATTAACACTTTTGGTTACTTGATGGTTAGTTGTATGTGACTAAATTCACTCCCAAAAACATGCTTTGTGTGACTAAATGTTACCAAAGGCCACACAAAAACCAAATTCATGTGGCAAGTTGATGATCAATAGTCACACAAAATACACTTTCCTTCACTTTAAATAGCATATGGTCACACTTATTAACACTTTTGGTCACTTGATGGTTAGTTGTATGTGACTAAATTCACTCCCAATAACATGCTTTGTGTGACTAAATGTTAGTAAAGGCCACACAAAAACCAAATTCATGTTGCAATTGGATGATCTATAGTCACACAAACCATACATTCCTTCACTTTCAACACCATATGGTCACACTTATTAACACTTTTGGTCACTTGATGGTTAGTTGTATGTGACTAAATTCACTCCCAAAAACATGCTTTGTGTGACTAAATGTTACCAAAGGCCACACAAAAACCAAATTCATGTGGCAAGTGGATGATCTATTGTCACACAAACCATACATTCTTCACTTTAAACAGCATATGGTCACACTTATTAACACTTTTGGTCACTTGATGGTTAGTTGTATGTGACTAAATACACTCCCAAAAACATGCTTTGTGTGACTAAATGTTAGTAAAGGCCACACAAAAACCAAATTTATGTGGCAATTGGATGATCTATAGTCACACAGAATACACATTCATTAACTTTAAACATGATATGGTTACACTTATTAACACTTTTGGTCACTTTATGGCTAGTTATATGAGAGTAAATACACTCCCAAAAACCATGGTTTGTGTGACTAAATGTTACCAAAGGCCACAGAAAAACCTAATTCATGTGGCAATTGGATGATCAATAGTCATAAAAAATACACATTCCTTGACTTTAAACAACATATATGGTCACAGTTACTAACAATTTTGGTCACTTTATGGTTAGTTGTGTGTGAGTAAATACCCAAAAGAAACATGCTTTGTGTGAATAAATGTTACAAAACGGCACACAAATATCAATGTCATGTTGCAATTCGATGAACAATAGTCACACAAAATACGCATAAATAACAGCTCAAACATTTTTTTTTGCTTAATTAAGGTAAATTTATTAAGAAAGTGAGCCATAAAGGCAATGTTACATGAAACAACAACCAAACAAAACTATACAGCCATAACATAACACAATCACCTAAATACATTGGACAATTCCCCAAGCTCTTATTACATAACATGGTTCATTTGGATTTTCGTATAACAACACCTCCACAGTCGGTTCGATAGTAGTCAGTTCGTGATTCGTGACCCAAGTCACGTTGATCCACACGTGGCAATATGTTATCATTGTGCTGGTGAATGACGGTACTAAATTCCTCATCGACTTCATCATACTTATCTTTGTAATTCTTGGGAGGTGTCTTGAACACAATAGACAATTTTTTATCTACCTGGTCTTGCACATAAAAAACTTGTCGTGCTTGTGAGGCTAATATGAACGGATCAGCTTTGTGGCCTAAATTATTCAGGTCAACCAATGTATACCCAAGAATAGTATCGCGTTTCACACCACCTTTGCGATTAACCCAATCACATTTGAAAAGAGGAATTTGCCTGTAACGGTAATCTAGCTCCCATATCTCTTGCAAAACCCCATAATAAAACGCTTGCCTTGTGGTTGCAACTTCTTTAGATATGTGCATATCTAATGCCTCAACACTAACCCCACTGTTCTGGTAAACTTTGCCTTCATGAGGTTTTGTACGAAAGGTATACCCATTGATGATATATGCATCATATTTCACTACGCTGGCGCGTGGTCCATATGATATCCACCTTACAGTTTCTGATACACTTTCTTTGTCGATGTTCAACTGTCTCTCAACCTGAATTTCATTACAAGTTGGAAGGATTTAGTATGGCATCCTAATTGCATTCCCAAACACACATTCATTCTATGTCTGGCAGTGAAAACTAAACTATGTATATGGCATTGAAAAAAAAATCAATTATAAATAGCATAAGATTAATTACCTCTTTGCGTAACCACGTAGCAAAAGATTTAGTGTGTTCATTCTCCAGAAATGCCATTCGTTTACCCGGGTTTTGTGTTTTCAAAAACTGCTTGTGTCGCCTGAAACAATGTGTTTGATTATTATATTTGATAGATCATTTTAAGTAAGGAAATAGACATGTGTTATTAAAACTTACTCGATATACGGTACAATTTCATCTGTATTCTGTATTATATACAAATGTGCTTTCTGAAAGAGTTCCGCAGAAACTTCACTTGATTTGTCGGCCGACCATGGCTTTCCGTCCTCATTTTCATCAGTTTCATGTTTATCATGTGGGAGACCAATAGTTTCCATGGATTTATGATATTCGCTAAAAAACTCTATTGTTTCTTCCGCAATAGTCTCCTCAGCAATGCATCCTTCTGGTCTATTCCTGTTTCGCACATGTCCTTTAATAACCTTCATACATCTTTCGAATGAATACATCCACCGAAAGCATATGGGACCACATAATTTGACCTCCCTAGTAAGGTGCACAGTCAAGTGTATCATAATATCAAAAAAAGATGGAGGAAAGAACTTCTCGAGTAGGCAGAGTGTCACAACCAGTTCTGCTTGCATATTATCTAGTTGTTGCGATATTATTTCTTTGCTACATATCGATTTAAAGAAAAAGCAAAACCTGATAATAGCATATCGTGTGGGTGGGTGCATTATTGAATGTATTGCAATGGGCAGAAACTCTTGCATTAACATGTGATAGTCATGCGATTTTAGGCCAATGAGCTTCCTATCCTTTAGGCTGACCAAACTAGAGAAATTTGAACAATAGCCTTGAGGTACCCTGATGTTGTGCAGCGTATCACAAAAAATGTCTTTTTCAGCATTACTTAATGTGTAACCTGCTGGAGGTAGTGTTGTACCGTCTTGTTCTTGCCTAGCAAACAACTCTTGTTTTACCCCCAACTGAGCCAGATCCAATCGAGCATTCAGTCCATCTTTCGTCTTTCCTGGAACATTTAGCAAAGTTCCGACGAGGCTCTCAGCAACATTCTTTTCCACATGCATAAAATCAATACAATGTGGAACAGAATGATACCTCCAATACCTAAGTTTTCGGTACCAAATGTTGAATTTCTTCCAATACGCACCGTTTTGTTCGTTTGCTTGGGTTGAACAACCCTCTGCGTCTGTTGTGTTTTTTTTATGCTTTTTAATCTTCCCACCTCTGCCTCCCGTATGTTGTTGGTCTTCTGATGCATTATTGTTTGTTCGTTTTCCTTTTCCCCACTTATTTTCAATATGCTGTACCTCGTTGTATATTTGTTCCCCGGTCATTGGAGTTGGAGCCGGGAGCAAATCTGGATGTCCATTAAATGCCTTCCTTTGCCTTCTGAACGGATGGTCATATGGTAGATATCGTCTGTGTCCAACATAACTTTGCTTGGACGAGGCAGAAAGTCTAAGACATTTTGTATCTTTCCCGCAAACCACACAACCTTTGAATCCACTGATTGGGCATCCACATAGTGTACCAAGTGCAGGGTAATCATTTATTGTCCATAACACAACGGCACGTAGGTTAAAGTAATCTTTTGTGGATGCATCATATGTATGAACCCCTTCTTCGAATAAGGTGTGCAGATCATCTACCAATGGTTCTAAAAACACATCGATATCATTTCCCGGGTATCCCGATATTAATACCGAAAGATTGATAAATTTTCTTTTCATACACAACCATGGAGGAAGGTTGTATATGACAGTTAAAACTGGCCATACATTGTGATGCCTATTACCCGTGTGTACGTCAACCCCATCAGCCGATATTCCCAGCCGTATATTTCTTGGATCTTCAGCAATTTCGGGGAATTTTTCATCTATTGTACGCCATGCCTGTGAATCTGCGGGGTGACGTAAGACACCGTCGGTTATCCTCCGTGTGGCGTGCCATCTTAAATCTTCGGAAATTCTTTCTATCTTAAATAGTCGTTGCAGTCTTGGTATAATTGGAAAGTACCACATTACCTTTGCTGGAATGTTTTCGTACACTTTACGTGTCTTCTCATCCACCTTCCATCTTGATGTCCCACAAGTTCGACACTCAGTCAAATCCTTGTCATCTTTCCAGTAAAGAAGGCAGTTGTTGATACATACATGTATCTTTTTGTATCCTGAACCCATCAACTTCACAACTTTTTTGGCTTCATATGTTTTTTCCACCATTTCGTTACTAGCAGGTAGCATCTTTTTTAATAATCCTAGTAATTCAGTAAAGAACTTATCAGAACATCTGTACTTACCCTTTAAGTTGAGTAGTTTAACTATTGCGGACATCTTTGTGAAGTCGGGACATCCTTCGTAAAGAGGCTTCTCTGCATCTAATAATAGTTCTTGAAACTTGACAAGGTCATTCTCTGTTTCAAAATTATCTTTTGTAGCGTTAACCATATCTACCGTTGCTGGGCCATCTGTTGGAATATATGAAGCAAAATCCGTGTCGTCAACAAATTCTGTTGTAACGTCAACAGGTTTTGGAGAACTTTTTGATGGCTCATCCTTCTCTCCATGTTTGGTCCACTTTATGTAGGTTAGATCAATCCCATTACTGAATAAATGCCACTGCACTTCCTCCACTCTTCGGTTTATGTGGTTACAACAGTTTGAACAAGGACATGGCATTTTAAGATGAAGTTTATTAACTCGTGGGTCGATGTTCCCCTTCTTACGCAAGTTGTCTACTGCATAATTAATAAACGCCTCTACTCCATCAATATAAGATTTGGTGGTCCTTTTAGTTAGCATCCAAGTCTTGTCCATGTTTATAAATGAGCTCCCTGCAGGCAAGTTTAAAAAGACAGCCCAAGCTAATGATTATAAACGACAAAATGTAACTCCAATTGATGAGCATAAAAACTAAAAAGACAGTCCAAGTAAGGAACATATATAAAAGATGGAATGTGGTATTGAATTATGCTAATAATTCAATGAAGTCTAATGAAACAGTTCCTAAAGGGGTGTTTGGGTCAAGGAGGGATAACCAATTAAGAAGCTAAATTCTTGTTCCATGTTCATGTAGTAAAAGCCTCAGGGTTACTTATATTGTAAAACCAATTAACTATATACATTTACCAAGAAACTGACATAATTTACAAGAGGTTATCGTCTCAAAACACATGTTGAATTACCTAATATGGTTATAACTGTACGTATACAAAACAAACATAAGAATACTTACCAAAATTTACAGGAGAGTTGTGGTGGTGACGGGTGTGGTGGGTCTATGAAAGGAGAGTTGTGGTGGTGACGGGATTTGTGGTAATATGAGAGGTATTCTTGGCTGTGATAGGAGGAGTTTTCAAATTTTGGTGATTAGTTTAGAATGAGATTGATGAAAACTTTGGGGGAATACATTCAAATTTTTACAAAATTTACAAAAATTTCACGAAAATATTGGAGGGAATGTATCTTTAGCCACGTTTAACAACTAGTAGCAAAGGTAATAAACAAGTTTCTTAAACAAAAAAGTGCAAAAAAATATATGAAGTCAGGGGTGAACTAAGCTCGAACCAGTGACCTCAACAACACCTCAAACTTAACAACACACAACAACACCATCTCTGCCCTTGGAACTTTCTCGTTATACACTTCTTCTTTATTTCTTTTAACCTCTTTTTCCTTTTTAGCTTGTTACTACTTATTTAAATAAGCAAGCTTATTACAGCTTATTTAAGTAAGTTGTTTTCTCACTTTTATTTTTCCTTCAAACTTCAACACTTTAAGTAGTTATTTCACATTTTTCTTGTGTATTATTCATAAGTTTAATATTTTTAATCATTTTATTACTTTGAATTAGTTTTTAATTATTAAAAAATAAAATAAAAGTCAAAAAAATAAAATTATTTTTCATAAAATTATTTTTTGTCATTTAGGACATACGACAAGTTAATTTGCATTTCTCAGGGAATATCTCAGGGAGCGAGCATCTTGACCATTCGGTCGATCGGGTTTTTGAGCACATAATATTATACATACGTATACTATTCATTGAATCATGTCGTAACATGACACCCTAAACAACTATAACCCAATTCCCATATGATGTCAAATACCCATTAATGAATGTGACCAGTTATAACATACTACCAATGACCCACCATGTGAATTAGCCATCATCACCGGTCATACATGGGTTGCATATACTTGGTATGTGTGTGAAGGTTATATGAAGTGTTTTAAAGTTATTAAAGGTGGGAACGTTAATTTTGACATTTGGGGAGGCCATAAAACCAGTAAAGTCATATGTACTATGATGAAGACTGTGTCCTACTGTCGTTAGGGTATCTTTAGGTTATATGATACGTTTGCGTCCGTGTGTACACGTTTTCGTCCATGTTTACACGTTATCCCCCGTTTATCATAATATAATATATATTATATATACTATTGATGCAATCATCACATAACATGTCAACCATAGCAACTATAGACCAATGCCCATATGATGTCAAATACCTAATACACATGACCCACCATGTCAATTAGCCATTATCACCGGTCATCCATGGGTTGCATAGACTTTGTAGCTGTAAAGTTATAGTGTGAAGGTTATATGAAGTATGTTAAAGTTATTAAAGGTGGGCACGTTAATTTTGACAATTGAGAAGGCCATAAAACCAGTAAAGTCATATGTAATATTATGAAGACTGTGTGATACTGTCTTTAGGGTTTCTTTAGGTTATATGTTACCTTGCGTCTGTGTGTACACGTTTTTCGTCTATGTGTACACGTTCTCGCCCGTTTTTTCATGCATTAGTCCGTTTCTACACGTTTTTTGTCCGTTTCCGAGCTTTTATAGCCGTTTTCATATATTTTAGACGTTTTCCTCCGTTTTCATACGGTTTTGTCTATTTTAGACACTATCCTACATTTTCTTACGATTCATACATTTTCTTACTTTCTCACACGTTTTATTCCCGTTTAGTACGTTTTTTTACGTTATCGTCTTTTTGCATATGTCTTTATTTGGGTGGCGTTAGATAACTTGGGCACGGTAAGTCGGTAAGCCGACCCTTGTGCACTTTTTTCGTTTTATTCGTTTCGATACGTTTACATGCGTTTTATTAATTTTCGTACGTCTTTGACATTTTTTTTCAGTTTTAGTTTTATACGTTATTTATGTTTGCGAACGTCCGATTTTCAGTTAAATAATATATTTTTTTTTTTCTAAAAAAATTTTTTTTTTAAAGAAATTTCATTAACTACCACTTTGACCCAAAAAAATTATGCCTGCATCCCCCATTTATATGTCACGTAAACTTTAATTCCGGCCATTTGGTTTCACAACGAAATTAAAACACCAACTAACACACAAAGGCAACCAAACCGTCATCCCCAACATCTCTGCACTACAACAGGTTAGGGTTTCATCTTTTTGATCAACATCAAAGTAAACTTGTTTTTTCCCCTCTTTTATTAACTTGTTTGAAGTGATTTATGCCGAACTTGTTCATAATGTGTCGACCACTTTACCTTATATGTATTGCTCTGATTAAATAATGTGTTCATGTTACTTTAATTTAAACTCATTTGCGTGAAATGGTTATAAACATTATTGTAGTCATAAGAAGTTGCATGTGGGTTTCCCTCTAAAACACAGTTGATACTATTTAGGGGAAAATGATATACCTTATTAGGAATTGTTGATACTTGCAATGTCAAGTATATTAACTTTGTTGATTAGTAATGATATACCTTATTAGGAATTGTTGATTATTTAGGGGAAAATGGTATATATTGAATGGATTTAAGTTGTGGTATGAAATTGGTTATTTCTCTCACAAATAATCAGTTAATTAATCACTTTGGATATGCATTTGACTTATGTTTGTCAATTATAAGCAATGCATTACCTTTTTGGAATGACTGTTGTTCAGTTTGTAGTAGCCTGTTGGAATGAGTTGGTTTCGGTCGGGTTCGGTTAGTGCTAGCCTGTAGGAATGTGTTGCTTTCGGTCGGGTTCAGTTTCTATTAGCCTGTAGGAATGAGTTGGTTTCGGTATGTGTGTGTTGATCCATTTGGGTTCCATTAGCAAATTTTCATTAGCAAGTAAGGATGCAAATTTATATGTTGCCAAGTATGTGCCCTGTTTTAACTTAACATGTGCCCTGTTTTTCGTTTATGATACATCAATATTTTATGTGTGTTTGAATATTATAGTATAACATGTGCCCTGTTTTTTTGTAGAAATATGGCCGTTGAATTTGTGATAACTTTAAACCAAAACACGTTCCCCGACTCTCAGGTAATCTCACACATACGCCTTAATTACATTTTATACCATAAATGCTTTGTATAATGAATGTCAAATAAATTATTGAAATGCTTTCAGGAACTTCCACCTGTCTACGCCGAATCATGTTACCATGGAAGGCGGGACATTTACATCACAAGCGCTCAGCGAGTTCGTTTCAGAGTACAAATAGCGATTCAAAGTAACCGCCCCATTGTGCTTACTGGAGAGAGATAGAGAAGGTTTGCTTTGGAAAACCTGAGTCGGGCTGTTAGGCTTTTGCATTTCGTTGAGGAAGGTGATGACTGCTTCTTTGTTACCGGATACACTCAAGATGGAGCTGAATTTGGTGGCTACCACATGAACGGCGGTCGGGTTTCAAGATTCCAATCTCATGTTTTTTCCTTCTATGATGAGTTCCAGGTATTAGAGTAACTTACTAATCTTATGTCAAACATTTGATTTCATAAGTCAATAAATATTAAATTTTAATGTAATAATAAGGTTACTCTTAAAATTTATTTGCAGACATTGCCAGCTGCATTCCTTGGTGGCTTAGGTAATGCACAGCAGATTACAATCAAAGTAGACGGGGTAAACTTTGATGTTGGTTTGATTGATGTTGAAGCGGGAGGAGCCAACGAGCAGGTGATGTATGAGTTGGACCCCGATGATTGGAACAAGCTTGAAGAATTTGTTGGTTTAAAAGCTGGAATGATTCTCATCTTCACAAGGAAGCGCGCAAGAAAGTTTTTGCTTACCGGCTTCAGTCGTGAAGGTAGTCTAACTACCGACGCGCGTTTCCTTGGTGCCACCAGCTTGCTACCTGATCAGCCCGGTTTGTTATTGACCGAAAGAGGTAAATATGTACCAAATACTTTCATACTACACGTTATATCTGTCAGTGATTTATTAAGTGATTATAATTAAAATTCTTTATAGATGACAATCGCTTGAAGCATATTTGCCAATGGCCTGCACATAAAGACCACTTTGATGAAGGTCATGCATTCTATAAGAGATTGTCAACAATTCGAGTGAATCAAGAACTTGTACGTATCTCATCATTCATATATACATATTCTTTACTTTTGTTTAATTAGTTGGAACAAACTATATACTTACTAGTAATTTGAACTGCAGGATATCCTGGCAGATTTCCTGTTGCAGCATCCTATCCACCCATACCGGAGGGTCCTCATGAGACATCGTGGTGTCGAATGTTTCATGAGTATGACGATGAAGCCCCACAAAGCCGATCCTGAGCTGCCCGGTGGTGTGACTGTCTATGGGATGTGGAGGAAGTTTGCCGCTGAATGCTCTTTAGCAACAAACAAGCTGATCAGGTTCAAGTTCATGTATTTAAATGTTGATGGCAGTGGTGGTGATAATTTGCAAGACTCTGTGTATCCCGTGTTTCATCTGTGCTGATGTGTCCAGCTTCAAACAATTTATGCTTCATTTGCAGTCAAACAATATTTATTATATTTTTTGTAAGTAAATACCCCCTTAAGTGTATAATTTTTTGTCAGTTATGTGTGTTGTAAACATGCATTCATTTGGGGGTATTTTACTTATGCTATATTACTAAATTTGAACAATATTAGTACTGTTATACATTAGTTAATGTTGAACAATTAATGTTAAATAGTTAGTTTCAGCAATTATGGAATCTAATATATAAATCTACTTTTATGCATATGCATGTAATGTAATTTAGTATGTATGATGCAATCTTGTTAAACTGACATAATTGACATGTTATGTGAAAACAAAATGCTCAATCTTAAATCAATTAACTAGACACATTACCAAACTGCTTCTTAAGTCATATTGGAGGGAATTGACAAATATATTTGAAGAACATATTGGAGGGAAAGTTTAAAAATATCTTATCAAAAAGATTTTCTTAAAAAACATAAAAAGGGAAGCTGGGAAATCAAGGGGAACCATAGGCTCGAACCCAAGACCTCACCAACCTCAACCTTTTGAATGCCTCAACACACCACACACTTACCACTTGCCCTTGGGACTTTTTCATTTAATATCTTACATTGTTTTGTATATAAACAAACTTTTTAGGCTCTTAGCTTATTTCTCCTTTTAAGCTTATTACACCTTATTTTTATTTTTGCTTCAAACTTAAATACATTAAGTGGTTATTGCACATTTTTCTTGTGTATTCTTAATCAGTTTACTATTTTTTATCATTTAATTACTTAAAATTAGTTTTTAATTATTAAAAAATAAAATAAAACTCAAAAAAATAAAAATATTTTCCCTACAATTATTTTTATTCATTTAGGACTTAAGAAAAGTTAATTTGCATTTCTAGGCTTTAAATTACAAATTACTATTTTCCAGCCTATTAGAATCCTGTGAGTAGCTAGGAATGTAAACGAACTGAACGTTCTTTGAACGTTTCCTGATTTGTTTGGTAAAAGTTCGTTTATCTTCGTTTATTTAGTATACTTAACGAACATGATCAATATTTGACATTAGCTCAGTTAAAACGACATGGGAATATCTCAGGGAGCGAGCATTCTTGACCATTCGGTCGGGTTTTTGATAACATAATATTATACATATGTACTATTCATTGAATCCTGTCGTAACATGACACCCTAAAACAACTATAACCCAATTCCCATATGATGTCAAATACCCATTAATGAATGTGACCAGTTATAACCTACTACCAATGACCCACCATGTGAATTAGCCATTATCACCGGTCATCCATGGGTTGCATAGACTTGGTATGTGTATAGTTATATTGTGAAGGTTATATGAAGTGTGCCCAGTGGCGGAACTAGGATTTCAAAATAGGGTCCTCAAAGGGTCCTTCAAGGGTATGCACCCTATGTTTTTTACACTACCCGTCGAATTTTAGGGTTTGCACTTCCATACCCGTGCTATACAGTAGATCCGCCCCTGAGTGTGTTAAAGTTAATTATTAAAGGTGTGCACGTTAATTTTGACATTTGAGAAGGCCATAAAATCAGTAAAGTCATATGTACTATGATGAAGAATGTGTCATACTTTCGTTAGGGTATCTTTAGGTTATATGATACGTTTGCGTCCGTGTGTACACGTTTTCGTCCATGTTTACACGTTATCCCCCATTTTGTCATGGATTAATACGTCTGTACACGTTTTTATCCGTTTTCGTAGGTTTTTGTCATTTTCATGTTTTTTCATATTTTTCCTCATTTTTCCTACGTCTTATAATTCTTAGTCGGTTTTATACGTTTGTGTTTACACGTTCTCGCCCGTTTAATCATGTTTTAGACCGTTTCTACATGTTTTATACATTCTCCTCATTTTTCATATCGTGTTTGTTCATTTGTATGCGCCATTTTTTTGTTTATGCAGTTATATGTGTGTTTGGGACAGCGGGTTTGAAGATATATGGGTGTTTGGGACTGTGTGTAAGCACAACTTATGTCATGCAAAGTTATATGCATGGGTGTTATTTTGGAGCCAAAATATTAATGAAATGTTTAAATTCTTAATTAAAAATTTTGGAGCCAAATATTTTCGTGAAAGGTTTAAACTCTCAAACATAATTTTCAAAATTAACTCTGGAAATTGTGATTTCCTTAAACCAAAAACTGCCCCATCATATGCCCTATTTTTTCTCCAAAAAATCAGCCTTCTTCAAAAGATTAAATCAATAACTTTTTAACCATTGTTCAACAATTTAGTTTAGTATTATTCTTTTACACATTGCTTCAGACGAATCATGGAAACCCAAGAGAATGATCGTGATAATATTGATTTTTCTGATAATGAACATCCTGACCATGAATTGGGATATGAATCGGAGCAGTATTCTGATGATGGTGAATGTGATAACAACCAATCAAATGGTTATGTCAAAAAGAGGGGCATAACCAGGTTAGCAAAGTTTCGAAGGGAATATGGAAAAGCAGGTGGAGAGAAGCTCAGTGTAACCTTCGATGCTATGAATAGGATATCAGGAAAACACCGAGCATTGTTTTCTAGTTTTTTGGGAGACTTGGTTCGTGAGCATATAGGTGTCAGGATTATATCCTGGAAGAAGGTTGATTCAGAAGCAAGAGACAAAATGTGGGACGAAATCACGGTAAACCTATACTATTTTTTAACCCAGTAATATAGCATGAAATATATATGTAGCATTTACATTATGTGCAACTAATTAGGAACATCATGTTAATCTTTGTAGCGATTTTTTGATGTTGACTTGACAGCCAGAAAAGTGTTAATGAATCGTCTTGGTCAACTTCTACGCAATTTCAGAAGTAAATTGACACAAAACTACATATTGCCCAACCTAGAAACACCTTCTAAACTAAATGAAGTCCCGACTAATTATGATGCAATTATATCAGCTGATGATTGGGTCAATTTTGTAAATTATACACAAAGCGATGAATACAAGGTGTTAATTAGTACTTTTTTATTCAAGTTCAAGCATTTGCTGTTTCCATATGTATTAGTTCTATAGTATATAATCATTACTACATCTAAACGCCTTTTGATTTTGTGTTGCAAGGTGAAATCAGCTGCAACAAAAGTGGCGCGTTCCAAGTCTCTTTATCAGCATAGAATGGGACGAGGTGGATACGCCCTTGTGATAGATCAAATGGTAACTTGAAACCTTTGCAGTTAATAGCATAATACTTGCGTGTAAAATGGTTTATCTTACGTGTGTGCAATTGATGTTTATAAGATCGATCGTAAAGAAATTCAACCAGATGAAGAACCACAGCGTACCACGCTGTGGTTGTCAGGAAGGAAGAACAAAGACGGAGATTTTTACGATGATGATACTAGAGCCGTGGGAGAAAAAATTGTAAGTTTTACTGCATATTTTATTATAATGTGCATAGTGGGGCTAAAAAGTCTTCTTGCTTATATTAAAGTGGGATCAACATATAATAACCTATTACCCATATTGTGTGTGCAGAAAGAAACGGAGGACAAGATCAAACAAGGAACCTTGAAGGTTGATCATGGCAGTGATGCCATGACAGTTGTATTAGATAAGGAAAAGGGAGGATATGCGAGAGGAGTGGGAGGTGGAGTAACCTACAGGAGGTATTTTGATCTTCCTCGAAACAAACAAGCATCTGATGAAAGAGTGGTGTTACTTCAAAGTGAACTTGAAAATGAGAGACGCCAACGTCAAGAAAAAGATGCGGTAATCCAGGATTTGATGAAGCAATTGGCTGCACAAAAGGGGCAGTCGAACTCAACGTCAACTCCATTGGCATCAAGTCCATCGCCATCAACTACATTGGCAACAACTCCATTGACGCCAAGTCCATTGACACCACCAGAAGTAACATTCCATCTTTTATTGACCCTTTTAAAAACTGCTGCAGTCTTCTTAAACACTTTATATTGCAGGTGTCTCCGGTGAATATTAATCATATAAACAGCAATGCTGATGCGGATGCCGGAACACATGTTTCTGGATGTGAAAAAGTTGCAAGCATTCAGAAGTCTAACGGACTACCAACTTTGGAAAAGGAAAACGAAACAAGTGTAAGTAATAAAACTTCCACATGTGATTTTTTAAATCTACATGCATGTCTTATTTACTGTGTTTTATATGTATAGGTAACTGTTAAATCTGTCGCATCTAAGAAAACGACTAGAGCAAAACGAAAGGATGCACGTCAAGCTTCCCAATCACAAGAAGATGAGTCTTCATTACTAGTACTACCACAAGTATGTATTTAAACATGTTCATATATTATTTTGTTTAACTGATTTCTGATACATACATGCAACAAATCATTTTTTTAGGAAATTAACTGCAAACTGTGGCACACAAAGAGAACAACTATTATTGCTTTGGGCAGAATATACATGAGTGATGGAAAACAAATGGTTCATAACAAACCACTCCCCAAGGATTGCTACAAAGTGTCTATTGATAAATCCTTACAGGATGCAGCTTGCATACCGGATGTAGGAGGTAACGGTTTCAAAACAGTTATGAATGCAGTAGGTGGTTTTTATGCATGGCCAAAGGAGCAAGTGATTTTGGAAGATCAGGTACATACAAGCATCTGTTTTATCAACCTACATATATATATAATTTCTCATAATTAATTCAGTATTTGATACACCCGGCTTTTTGTTTCCTACAGGCTACACCACTAAGTACCATACAAATGATTAGTGAGCATAACAAAGTTCCACCTAAATTAACAGGGAAATGCAACTACGTCTCTATTCAAGCCATGAAAAGTGAAGCTGCTCAGAAGATGATCAAGACTAAGAAGTTATATTTATGAGAATTTTATTATTTACGCCATCACAATTTTATATACATTCCACTTTTATTGTATTTGAATTTGTTTAATTTTATATATTTTAATTCTATTGATTTTTTTTATTTACGGCTTTTTGTTGGTGACTGTATAATTAATTCGTTGTGTGACTAAATGTTACAAAAGGCCACACATGCATACAATTCATGTGGCCATTTAATGATCAATAGTCACACAAAATACAAATTTCTTCAATTTAAACGGCATATGGTCACAGTTATTAATACCTTTGGCCACTTTATGCTTAATTGTATGTGACTAAATACCCAAAACAAACATGATATATGTGACTAAATGGTACAAAAGGCCACACAAACATACAATTCATGTGGCCATTGGCTTATCAATAGCCACACAAAACACAAATTTCTTCACTTTAAACACCATATGGTCACACTTATTCACACTTTTGGCCACTTTATGATTAATTGTATGTGACTAAATACCCAAAACGAACATGATATGTGTGACTAAATGGTACAAAAGGCCACACAAACATACAATTCATGTGGCCATTGGCTTATCAATAGTCACACAAAACACAAATTTCTTCACTTTAAACACCATATGGTCACACTTATTCACACTTTTGGCCACTTTATGCTTAATTGTATGTGACTAAATACCCAAAAGAAACATGATATGTGTGACTAAATGGTACAAAAGGCCACACAAACATACAATTCATGTAGCCATTGGCTTATCAATAGTCACACAAAACACAAATTTCTTCACTTTAAACACCATATGGTCACACTTATTCACACTTTTGGCCACTTTATGCTTGATTGTATGTGACTAAATACCCAAAACAAACATGATATGTGTGACTAAATGGTACAAAAGGCCACACAAACATACAATTCATGTGGCCATTGGCTTATCAATAGTCACACAAAACACAAATTTCTTCACTATAAACACCATATGGTCACACTTATTCACACTTTTGGCCACTTTATGATTTATTGTATGTGACTAAATACCCAAAAGAAAAATGCTTTGTGTGACTAAATGGTACAAAAGGCCACACAAACATACAATTCATGTGGCCATTGGATGATCAATAGTCACACAAAACACAAATTTCTTCACTTTAAACACCATATGGTCACACTTATTCACACTTTTGGCAACTTTATGCTTAATTGTATGTGACTAAATACCCAAAAGAAAAATGCTTTGTGTGACTAAATGGTACAAAAGGCCACACAAACATACAATTCATGTGGCCATTGGATGATCAATAGTCACACAAAACACAAATTTCTTCACTTTAAACACCATATGGTCACACTTATTCACACTTTTGGCCACTTTATGCTTAATTGTATGTGACTAAATACCCAAAAGAAACATGATATGTGTGATTAAATGGTACAAAAGGCCACACAAACATACAATTCATGTGGCCATTGGATGACCAATAGTCACACAAAACACACATTTCTTCACTTTAAACACCATATGGTCACACTTATTCACACTTTTGGCCACTTTATGATTTATTGTATGTGACTAAATACCCAAAAGAAAAATGCTTTGTGTGACTAAATGTAACAAAAGGCCACACAAAAATAAAATTCATGTGGCCATTGGATGATCAATAGTCACACAAACCACACATTTCTTCACTTTAAAGAACATATGGGCACACTTATTCACATTTTTTGCCACTTTATGTTTAATTGTATGTGACTAAATACCCAAAAGAAACATGAGTTGTGTGACTAAATGGTAAAAAAGGCCACACGAAAACCAAATTTATGTGGCAATTGGATGATCTATAGTCACACAAACCATACATTTCTTCACTTTCAACACCATATGGTCACACTTATTAACACTTTTGGCCACTTTATGGTTAATTGTATGTGACTAAATATACAAAAAAAAAATGCTTCGTGTGACTATAAGAGCTTTTCGTCACACAAAGCTGATTAATCCAACTAAAATTGTACCTATTTAGTCACACATTTTAACGTTTTGGTTACTCTTTTTTAAGTGAGACTAAAAAGAACCAAAACATGTGACCGTAGGTACCCTATGGTCACACGACCTTTAGTCACACATACGAAAAAAACCATGTGTGACTATATGTATATCGTCACACATATTTGGTGTAACCAATTCCAGTTTTTGGCCTAGTGGTCCTTTTTGATTAAATTGGAAAAGTTACAGGTTTAGTCCATGAAAAATCAGAATGTACAATTAAGGTCCTTGGGCTTTTAAACTTTACAAACCATACGGATCCAAAATAAATCCAAAAATCCAATTCAAAATCCAAAACAAATAAAAGCCTGGTCCAGCCATTTTTCCCAAGCCCAAAACCCTTAAGCCCATTTCACCCTTTATTATTAAAACGGGTCTTTGACCCACGTTGACTATCACCCCTAACCTCCCACCACCACCTGCTTCCCCTGCTACTCTCCCACAACTCCACCTCCACCTTACACCATCTACACCTCATAACACTCCCTGTCACCCTCCTAAGCAAAACCCACCCCTTTGGTTTGCACCAGGGGCCAACAGATAACACCCTACAATCCACCTTGCCCCCTACTACCTGCTACCTGAAAATTCACCACCCATAGCTTAAAACCTACATCCCAATTTGTCCCCTCCACCTCCACAACATCCCAAAGAGCATTTAATGCCCTAAATCAGATACAAGCAACTAGTATGACTTTTGGCGCCAAAAGTGTATTTAAACAGTTCTGATGAATTGGACACATCCAAGGGCTCAAATGTGATGGGAAATGCTCAGAGAGACACCTGGAACAAGTGGGATGCTTTAAAAAGAGAAGAGAAGCAGAGATAGATGGTGTGTAGTTTTAATTTTATTTCATGTATGTCGAATTTTTTAGTTCTATAGTTTCAGTTTAATTTCAAGTTTTCAAGTATTAAGTTAAGTGTTTTCATTGTAAAATAAACTTGTTTCAATATTTAATCTCAGTATTTAGTACCAATTTCAGTTTATGATTCAAAGTACCCCAAAATCTCATTTTATTGTATTGTTGTTTATTCTTGTTGTTTTGGACTTATAAGCTCATATAAGCTCCAAACACAACTTTTATAAGCTATTAGTAATTTAAGGAATCAGTTTACTAAGAAAATAAAAAAATCTCAAAAATATAAATAATTAGTAAAAAAAATCAAAAATCAATGGAATTGAGTCAAGAAGCATGGAGCAAGGGAAATAATGGATTGCCTAGTACCTCATGGGAGGCTTAGGATTTTGGTTCTTTGTCCTTGGTTCACTGTTGAATGCTTGAAAGCCATTTGTAAGCACTTTTCCATAATTTTGCATATGTACTGTACTCTATCTCATAAGTATTAAAATCTTTGTTTTTGTTATTATTTGGTGTTTATTAGTAATAATATTGCTTGTAGTTGTCTGCTTATTCATCAATTTTAATAGTTGCTTCAAATTTCAATTTCACAGTTAAAATAAGCATAAGTTAGATTTCTGGGATATAGTACTTGTAGCTTTTGTTTTTGTGTTCATTTAAGTTTACTGGATCATAATAGCTAGTTTAGAAATAATTACAAAGTCTCAAGCATTCAATTGATCTAAAAATCAAGCAAACAGACAGTTAAGGGAGTGTTTGGCTCAAGGTTGTTCACTGAGCTCCATTGTGTTTGAGTGTGAGTTTTTGGTTCAGTCAGATCCCACTAGGTTGCATTAGGACACATCAAGCTTAAAACTTAGGTCTTGTGTGACCAAAAGTCAAATTTCCTTTTTAAAAATCTAAACTTGTTATCTGTTAAGCATTTATGTTTAACAATCAGTCATAGTAGCTCACTAGTGGTTAATGTAGCGTTAGATCATCTCCTTGTAGCTTATTATCACATTCTCAGTCCATTAGAAGTAATCTAATCTCATAAAAGTCAACTTTGTAGTTTAAGTGAAAAAGTCAAAATTACCCATTTTGCAAAAATCTCAAAACTTGAAAGATTTGTTTAGAATTTTGTGTTAGGATCTAGGACTTGTGCTTTTTAGGGATTGTAGTCTACCACCTCAACTTTGAAATCCCATAGTCATTATATTTTTTCAATTTTTTCTGTGGGCCCCACAACCCCCCAAACAGTGCTGCAGGCCCTTGCTGCACCAGCAGCTCCTCCACTGTCCCAACTTCTGTGGGTTCCACAGACCTCATAAGTGGGCCCCACTTAGTGATTTTTGGTTCTTTGGACTCTCCTGCTGGCCCTCTACCCATTTCAAGCTTGTGTGGAAGCTTAAGCTCCCTGGGACCCACCTGAAATCACCCCTAAACTCTGTCCCATTTTGAGTGTACAAGTAAGAAAATCAAGTGCTTATTATGGTTCATTGGCTTATCTTGTGAGCTTATTTGTTAGATTCTTACTTATTCATGTTCAAGGAACTTACTTGAACCATAATCCACCCCTTTAGACCCCACAAAGGCTGATTTCCATCAAAAAGTCAATAAAAGTCAACTGTCCAAGCTTTTTGTGTCCAAATTGCTTATTTTTAAGCTAGAAACAAGTTGTCTTCACAAACGTTTTCTATTTTTAGTATTTAAATATATTTGTAAAAGAAAAATCCAGAAAAGATAAATTTAAAATAAGTGATAGTTTCTATTTTAGAAATTTTTTTGTAATTTTTACTGTTCATTTACTAGTTTTCATAATTTATTTAGTTTAATTATTAATTAATCAATATCTAATATAATAATTAGTAAATTAGTGTAAAAATTTATAAAACAAACTTTTTATAATTTTTTAGGATTCCTGTGATGGTTAATTAGTTTTATAAATTTTTCCATAATTTTCTAAGTCACTTTAGTATTATTAGTAATTTAAAATAGTTTAAATAGTTTAGTTAATATAATTAGTAATTAATTAAAAGAAAATCATAAAAAGATAAAAATATTTATTTTTAATTTTTTATACTTTCTTCAAGTTCATTTAAAGGTTTAGAAAATAGTTTTGCAAGTTTTTAATTTAATTTATAGTCTTTATCATTTTTTTGTTTGATTTAAATTAGCTTTAATTAAATAGATAATTAGTTTTTATTTAAATAATTAATATTAAATAATAAAATAATCTAAAAAATAATTTTCTTTTTAAATTAAATTTTCTTTTAAGTTTAAGTTTGTAGAATTTTCATTTTTACCCCTGTAGTTTAATTTTCATTAAAACTTACCTTTTTTCCCATACGTAGACGCAAGTTTTTAATTTGTAAACGTTTTTAGTTCACGTAACTGTTTAAGTATATTGTTTAACTGTTTCATTGTATAAATTAGTAACATAAACCATTCTCACCTATTCCTGTTCATAATCACCCGTTCCCAAATTCCGTTTTATTACAGATTTCATACCTCGTTGGGATTAACGACCCGCGGATACCTTGTACTCCACGGAGCATTAGTCTAAGCTGTTTTTGACTTGTTAACCATTTAAACTTGGTTAATATTATCTGACTGTTTAGCACTGATCACCTCTAGATCTAGTTTTTAGGTTTTCAAATCCTAGCGACATTATTCCTGAGTTGAACGATCAATCCCCCGGTACTTGTCACTATACTATACTACAACGATCAGGTACACTGCCTGGTGGGGGTTGTAAGCTTCTCCAGATCCCTTGAGAGGTAAATCCTGGTGCGATTCCCACTCATCAAGTTTTGGCGCCGCAGCCCGGGGAATAGTTATTGTCTAGGTTAGGATTTCTTTTTATTTGGTCTACTTGCTAGATTCCTTTCTAGTAAGATTTTATTTTTATTTCTAGGTTTTCTTTAGTCTATCTCATTTCTTCGTGTCTTTGTTCGTAATCTTCACCATCCGACATCATGGAAGGTGGTATCATCTTTGAACCCATCAACCCACCACAACAAAACCACCAACAAAACCCACCACTAGCAAACCAACCTCTTAGGCCCCGAACCCTAGGAGAGTATTCCCGTCCTAGCCACCAAGGCTATCGAAACACTATTGAGCTCACTCAAGGAGCCAATGTGTCCCCCTTGCGATCTGACACCATCCGGTTGGTGCAAAGCGGATGTGCATTCCATGGACTTCGTTCCGAAGATCCTAATCAACATCTCAAGGATTTCCTTAAAATCGTAGATTCTATAGACCTTGATGTTACAACTAGAGAGTCGACCCGATTACGCCTATTCCAATTCTCTCTACGTGATCAAGCTAGTCAATGGCTTGAACGTTTACCCACGGGATCCATCACCTCATGGGATGATCTCACCACTCGTTTCCTTGTTCAATTTTTCCCACCGGGGAGAACTACCAAGCTTAGAAATGATATCTTGATGTTCCAACAACGTCAAGGTGAAACTCTATATGAAGCATGGACTCGTTTCAAGGACTTACTCCAAAAAGTCCCTCATCATGGCATAGATCTTTGGCTCCAAGTCCAAATTTTCTATGACCATATGGATCTCTCCACAAGGCAAACCATTGACCAATTGGCCGGTGGCAAGCTACGTGATCTAAGTGCGGAAGAATCATGGGAACTCATAGAAGATCTTGCTCTCTATGACAACGAAAGTTGGAATGATCCCCGTGATTTGAACAAAACGGTCAAGGCAATATCTTTGCCTTCGAACAATTCTAGCACTCCCAACCGTAGGATCATGGAACTTGAGGACCAAGTCAAGTTTCTCATGAAATCCTACGAAGCTCCTAAGCCTTCAAGCCAAGTGAACAAAATCACTTCTTCATGCGAATTATGTAGTGGTCCCCATGACACTCGTGATTGTGTGGAACTCCCCGGAACAGCTTTTGCGGACTACGCATCCTCGCGTACCGACAAAGCAGGAGACAAGTGGTACACTTTCAAACCCGAGCCAAACCCTGACGGTGATTCCTACAACCCTTCTTGGAAAAATCACCCGAACCTTAGGTGGAAACAAAACCCAAACAATTCTTCCAACCGCCTAATCGTTACCAACCAAACGGTCCACCCTCCAACCGTACTTTCAACAACAATCCTTCCAACAACTATGGTAGTACCAATAATTTTGAAGGATTGATGTCCAAGTTTATGGCATCTCAAGAAGCTCGCATAGCTAAGTTTGAAACCGAATTCAATCAACAACAAACGGAGATGACCAATAAGATTGACAACTTGTTGAAAGCCCTCAACAACCAAGCGCTAATTACACCTAGAAAGGACACTAGGAACACTAATAGTGGAATCCAAATTAAGGACCCTTTATCATCCAAACACGTCCACTTTGTCAATGTTGTCACTATTAAGCCAAAAGATAAAGATATAGAAGAGAGTGACAAGGATGAAGTTGGAATAGAAACCGAGACTAGGGATGAAATTAAGGAAGTTGAGGATAATAAGGGAGAAAAGTTAGAGGAAGTAGAAAACGTAGAAGAATATTTTGATAAATTGCCCACCAAGGAAGAACGAGAATATCACAAAGATTTATTTGATGATCCCGAGACACCATATATCCTTGGTTCACCCCTTATTAAAGTAGGTGATCCCTCTAACATCAACATACCATGCAACATTGGGAATATGCATGTATGGAAAGCTTATATCGATCCTAGGTCTCCTATAAACATCATGACTAGAACTTATTATAATTGGGTAATGAAGAAGCAACTTGGTTATAGGATGATGCCCAACAAGAATTTGATAAGCAAATTTGTAGGAAGAGTGAAAGGATTGCATGTAATTGTAGGAAACTTCACTTATGTGACCGACTTTGTAATAGTAGAGGATACTCGTTCGGTGGTAGATGATTGCCTAAGTCAAGTAGTGTTCGGAAAACCATTTGTTGAGGTCTCTAAGATGAGTTATGATCCAACTTTAGGGATAGTTAGATTCAAGGAAGAGAATGATGAGATTGCTTATCAAATGCCTTATAAGATTGAACAATATCGCCTTCTACCAAACGTAGAAAAGGAACACGAGCAAGCGGTTTACTATAGGAATGATGAGGATAGACGTAGAGGAGTAGAATATGTTATGAATAGAATACTTGGTTTCTACAAAGAATGCTTGCAACTAGGTCCAGAATACAAAACTAATATAGGAGATGACCTAGACAATGAGACCAACGATGAGGTCACGTAATAGCCTATGACCTTAAGTCTAGCTACAAGACTCGTAAAATAAAGAAAAGCGCTTCTTGGGAGGCAACCCATGCTTTGTGTGATTTTTAATTGTTTGATTGTTATTTGCTTCCGTATGCATGCTTTATTTTAATTTTTGGTAGATCATGTTTCAAAACTAAAATTGTGAAAATGCTTTATTTTGTCGTTTAACTTCGTCTTAACTTCATACAAAGGTATTTCGCAAAAGATAAGTGTAAGGGGAAACCCCAAATTTGTTTTTAAGAATGAAATTGATCATGATTCTCTACAATATTAATTGAACATGTGTATTAGTATTTGTTAGAGTCAAATGCTTGTATCGAGTCATAATGATGTTTTGCAGGATTTTCCAGGAAGTAGGACATAAGTTTTTCCAAAAATTTTCCAGAAACTTAACGTAAAGATTTCTGCAGGTCACTTCTGACGGCGTCATGAGTTAACTCCTGACAGCGTCATGTGTAAAATTCTGGAAATTTTGCTAGTTTTGTTTTTCTAACGGAGTCTTGAAGTTTTTGTTAATTCTTTAGTTTTATAAACTCCAGGAAATCTGCAAACATTCATTCCACAAGCATTATATCTTATATTGTTTTCTAGGATTTGTTAGTATATATAGATTGCCGCCGATTTTACGCGAGGTTGCCTTGTTTGTTTTCTCAGGTTTAACAGGTTATATATGACAAGAAGATGATTTATATTCTGGAAGGGAAGCTTTGAACGTTCATTTTCTTGGAGGAAGATCTAACCTTGTTAACACACTATCCACACCGAACGAATCAGGGGAGTATTTGATTTCATTCTTTTACCTATCTTTAATTGAACATTGGGGACAATGTTCATCCTAAGTGTAAGGGGGGGGGGGGGGGGTAAATGATGATACCTTATAGGATAAAATTGCACTTGAGTTTGTTTGTTTGATGGTAGGTGTGTAATAATACTAAGAGAAATACTTGTTAGTGTAATTTTAGCGCCAAATTTAAAATTTTTTACAACATTTAGGAGTGAAACTTTAGCCTTAGCAAGCGTCTCATGGATAGGAGTCGTATGACTAGCACAAAACCGTACTATACAGAAAAAATTTCCACCCAAATATGTGAGGTTCGCCTTTAAATTTGATAGGAAAAGCATTTACTATTAGTGCTTATGAGTGTACTTGTAGCATTTAGATTCTAGAACTTGCGTTAGTGAGGCATCCCGAGACCGCTAGTGAGACTACATTCGTGTAGTAGGATTTACTACATGATAAGAGGCATTAGGATCACTCTTGTGTTAAACCCGTATCATAATTACTTGACCATTTAAGTCATACTACTTGGCTAGTAAAGTCAATTAATTTTTCCCACACCTTAGCGTTGTACTCATTTTTAGTACACGAAACCCCTAGTACACCCCTCCGAGCCTATCTTTTCGTTTCTAACTTTAAGCATCTTACTTAAAGGAAGAATTTGTTACAACCCACTTAAATGTACACCCAAATCGCCTTAGCCTTCCGTGTATGCACTCATCTTTAGTGCATTATTGTTATTTGTTTAAACCCTTAGTTAATTATCTAATTGATTACATGGTTGCTAAGTCGAGTCATATCCTTGTACATATTGTTTTGGGACGATTGGGACTCATGGGTAAAGTACTTATGTTATGGAGTAATGGGGAAAAACATCATATTATTACCCCCATATGTGCATTAATTTTAAAATTACTCCAAGTGTTTTGATTTTCTTTATTCGAGTCATTAGATTAATATATTGTAAAGTATGTAAAAATTCAAGTGTAAGGGAAATATTCATTCCCTATGATGTATTATTTTGGATGGTAGGGTAAGAGTGTATGCAAAAAAAAAAAAAAAAAAAAAAAAAAAAAAAAAAAAAATCGAAAAATTAAGAAAAAGAAAGAAAAAATAGAAAAAAGAAAAGAGAAAAACATACGGACTACCATCCCGTTTCATTCTATGTTTGTTTTATGTTTTTGTTATTTTTCATTTATTAGCATAAGTCGAGTCTAGTCTTGGCTTAGCAACGCCATATTGTACATGTAATTAACCAAGATTATTAACTCGCCACCAGTAAAGATTGCCTTTATCCAACAAAACCGTGTATTCCATATCCCTACACCTAACGTTATAACCCTTTAAAAGACCTCTTTGATAGTTTATCATAGGTGCTTACGCCATGTGGTGGAGGTTTGATCTTTTCCCAAGCCTATGGTAATCTATTTTGCTATGACAGGTAGTGAGAGATATCTTCCATTTCCATATTGTAATTTATACTTTAAAACACCCGAGAGATGTGAGTTTCTAAACACTATTTGTGAGGTGCTAGCGTATGACCTCCGTGCTTGTCTTTGGTCTTTAGTGGAACGATTATTTGTTGTAATTACTTTTATATTAGTGTTAAATGACCCATAACTTGTATTTTGATTAGAATAAAAGCGCATTTGCTTGAGGACAAGCAAATCTCAAGTGTAAGGGTATTTGATGAGGCGAAAAATGAGCCGTTTTTAGGGGGTCATTTAAGCCCGGATTTGAATTTATTTGATCAAATATTGCCCTAAATCGTTCCTTTTGTCATTTTAGGTACTTTTTGAGTGAATTCTGGAAAAGGAAGCATTTTGGACGTTTTTGGAGCATAAAAGTGAAGAAAACGGCAAAGTCTTAATTTTCCTTGCTGGGAACAGTACCTGAAGGCGTCAAGAGGCTTCATGTGACGGCGTCAAGAGTAAACATGAGATGAAAGTGGTGACGATCCAGAGAAATCGTGACGGCGTCAAGCTTGGCCGTCATGGTTCAAGATATGGTGACGGCCTACAACTAAATTACACATGACGGCGTCAAATCTGGATCTAGGCAATCCGATCTCATTATGGGCGGCGAGTTGACGGCGTCAGATATTCCTTCTTGACGCCATCACCCTGTAAAATCTATATATAGTTTTGCAATTTTCATTCATTAGAGAACTTAAGAGGGGATAACTTTGGAGAAACCCTAGCACGAATTTATTGTTCTTTCAAGGGTTTTTACCCTTTGAAACCTTTCATGTTCAATTGAGATAAGTATCCTTTCAATTCATTCAATATGTCTATGTGTTGTTTGAATATATCTTACGCTTGTCTTGAATTTAACATGCTAGGCTAGATCTCTTGTGTGTTTGCTTAGATGTAGTGAAACCTAGATGTTGATTATGGGTTGATTGTTTGTTTATAGTTGTTACGGATGAATGATTTCGATGTTAGGCTTAAGAAAACTGGCAGACTTCCATAGGTAACATGCTTGAATGTCTTAAGAAACATGAACCAATGCGTACTAGGTTATTTTGGTTGTATTTAATGCATGAGCGAATTCTAATGATCTCATGTTAGGAGCTTCTTGCAGGCTCGACATAGGAGTGAAGTAGGAGCTTATAGAGTTGGGGAAGTACGTACGCCACCCCACGAATGGTATTAAGGAATATAACCCGTTATCCATGCAATTGTAACAAACTATCAACCTGTAAAAGATATCTAGGGAGTAATGAAACCTAAGTAAACACAATTCTCCCCATTATTGTTCACACCACTAGTTTAATTAGCTTTATTTTCATTTCTTTTATTTTATTTTGATTGCATCTTAGTTATTGGGTTAGTTGATTAGCAACTAATTCCGCCCACTCTTCCAAAAACCCGAGATTTTAATTGCTTTCATAAAATATAAAAATTACAAAAAGAATCATCCCTCACCTCTAGATCTAGTTTTTAGGCTTTCTAATCCTAGCGACACTATTCATAAGTTGAACGATCAATCCCCCGGTACTTGTCACTATACTATACTACAACGATCAGGTACACTGCCTGGTGGGGGTTGTAAGCTTCTCGAGATCCCTTGAGAGGTAAAGCCTGGTGCGATTCCCACTCATCAGCAGTGCACTTGCAGCTAACTCAGACTCGTAAATATAGTAATCCAATGTTTTAAAAACCAGTTTTCTTATTTACCGGGTCGAGTCACCCAGGTTTTAAAACACTGTAGTAATCCAATATCCCATAACCAATTTCTTAGGTACAACTACTCACCCCTATCTCTACTACTTATAATCTCTACTACTTATAATGTGTTTAGGCATAATCTTGAAAACTTAAAAGTCTTAAAAAAGAGTAAAGTGGTTTCCCTAAAACACTCTTTATTAATACTCTTTAATAATTTTAATCTTTAATTTTAAATGACAGTCTTTGTAAAAAAAAAAAATAGGAAATTAACAATCCTTCCCAAAATAAACTGATTCTTATTAATTTGCATCTGATTCCCTTCCAAACCCACCTTTTTAGTGTTATCGGTGCTACTATTTTCAAACTTTAACGACTCCATCAAAGTAGTTTTAATTTTGAAATATTGTATAGGGTGGCCTATTCCTCAATTTTTATTAATCTCGCAAATTTATCAAGACCATTTTTTTAATTAAATGTGCTTTTTCTTACTAAATGTACTCGTGTAAAACGGTTTTTGAATTGTAATATTTTACTTTCAGTTTCACTAAACGTTTTTATTATCGCATGTTACAACCTTTTGCAATTACATTTTGATTATTCTACGTTTTATGTATAAACATTACACGAAACAATTATAGTTGTTTTCCACTCACTATCCCGTCGCTATGGATTTGGCTATTTTACATTTTATCACAACAACAACTTTTTGCTGTTAGAAAAATCCGTTGCTATGCACGGGTACTCGTCTAGTAATTGTTAAATACTTTATGATTTCAGTATTTTAGTAACCGATTATCAGGTAAACCAATAACTTTTTGTTTATTTAGCATTTTAGTTATTTTTACACTTTTGTGTATACTACTCACTTTTAGGACCCGTTTGTTTCACACCTTTTGCAATAAAGTAATACTATGATAGTTGAATGAAATTGTTTATTTCACGGTTTAAATTTGAAATCTATTATGAAACCCTGTGACGTCCTTCCTCATGATATTAGTAGATTTGGAATTTTAAAAATGGGCCCACAGTTTATTTTTATTCTCAGTCACATATATTGCCTTTATATAATATTTGTATATTTATTTATTACATATAAGTATATAACATCTTTATTTATTACTTAAACAAATCTTTTAAAAAAATATATATTATTCTCTCTCCTTCTTTTCTTTTATTCTATATCAAATCCAAATCATATTCTAAACCCATGATTATACGAAACGCACCCTTAATCTTTCACAACCACTCACTTTTTGATCTTACTTTGTCTCATCTCACGAAAGCGATTAAACCATATCTCACCATCCACCTCTCTATATTTTTCTAGTACTCAAAAACAAATCTCAACTTTGTTTAATCTGAAAAACCAAGAAATCCTTTGGATAGGTTGGTTTCTTCGAAAGGTACTCAAACCAAATCACAATCACACCCAAATACTCGTAACTTTTCAAACCTTGTTGTATGAAAGCCGTTTTCATAATGATTTCGGCATAAGGTCTCGAGTAAGTTTTTGTTTACTTTTGTATAAAGAAAAAAGGATTGTGATTGTGATGATATCTTATTTCAAGTTAAAATACACACCGTCCCATCTGACATCTTAGTTTCCCATCTTGCTTTCATTTCACAAACCAAGATGATTGTGTTTGTTTCCGGTGATCTTCATCTTTTCCGGCATGCTCATTAAATCCATGGACACCCTTCTTCAAAAAGGGGTAATTCTTTTGTGGGTAAATTGACCCATCAGGTGAAAAACATGTTATATAACCGTCTGAACACACAAATCTAAACCCGACCCAACGGGTCTAAACCTGGAAATAAAAGCCTAGGTGGAAAAAAATGATATTTCACATGTATTAAAATAATGAAGTGGAAAATCTTATGAGAACCTTTATGATATTTACATGTAACAAGTTTGGATGGTATTAATGGGTTTTTAAAAAGTATAGGGATAACATGCGGAGGTTGTCTAACTTCTCAGTTTTTATCATAGAGGTCACTATCTATTAAAATAAACTAACAGGCCACCCAAGTATGTGTTTGTTTACGATTACTCCAACTTCGCCCAAATTTATGTCGGATATTATATCAAACCAAAAAAATAAACTCAAAACTAACATACTAAAATAATATAGATAGAAAAATTAGACGTGAAATTTCAGATTTATATGTTTAAATTACATTCATGCTATAAAGCAACATCCAATTTGAAGGTATTATAATATATTCTAACAAGGATAAATGAACGGGCGGTTAATGAAAATCTTAACCTCCCCTTAACTTCCCCGTTATTGCCTAATCTAGCTTTCTATTGGTTAAACCTTTGTCATTAGGAAAATTAAAAGGCCCAACAATGTTCAAGTACTCCTTTGGCACAAACCCATTGGTCTACAAATGTACTACCCTCCCTAACCACGCCTGTAATACGCTTAAGGCGGTGGGTAATGACCTATGGCAGACCTAAGTTTGTACAACTAAATATTAACCAAACATGTGTTACCTAAATATGTACTTAAAAATTGTTGAAGAAGGTTCTTGATAAAGTTTTCCAGGGCATATATGTTGATTACTGAACAAAAACAAAAAACCCTCTTCTCACTACCCTAATCACAGATCACCACCATCATCGTTTGGTACAAATATCCTCTAATATCATAAGGTTCTACACAAATCCAACGATGGTGTTGCTTTTGTTGCTGCTAATCGGAAACCAGGTGGGGTTTAGGGTAAAAAAACGCACATAACAAACACATGCCTTTTGTGAAATATAGAGGTTAGTATCATTTTACACAAACTTAATTTAGTATAATTTTAGGTTTACAGTTTATTGATTTAGGGTTTTCATTGTTGATTATATTATAATTGATTTTCTTTATACAAATTTAATATAAACCACCTTAGTTTGAAACATTGGTTTCTTTTTTATGCGGCCTTTGTTGTTTTGTTTTATCAGGTTATTTGATTCTTGGGAACCCGATGAGGTTATTTTTTTTGGCTTGCGGAATGCTTAGTTTAGCTTATGGTATCACATATTGTTTACGATTGGTTGACCCTTACTTTATCGATGCTTTCCTGATGACAATCAGCTTATGCTTATAGTGCACTTTCTTATAATGGTACGGCAAGACTAGGGATGGCAACGGGTTGGGTTCGGGCCGGGTTTTAGTGTACCCGTACCCGTTTATAATATCCAAACCCGTATCCGCCCCATTACCCGCCGGATACCCGATTAATATTATTCGTCGGTTTTTCGGGTTTCCCCGCGGGTTTCGGTTATCCCCAATTAAATAATATATGGACAAAATGACGGTATTAAGATTAAGTCACACTAAAATCCACCGAAAAAATAAAGGAAAACACCCTAATATATTCAAATTTTTTTTAAAGTTAAAGAAAATGAATATCGTATCAAACGATCTAACGCTTTTGAATAATTCATGTACAAAATAAAATATATTATGTAATAGAAATACGTATAAAAAAATATAATGGAAGAAATAATATTTAATTTATAAATAATCTAGTTAATTATAATATCAATAAAGCGGGTATAGATTCGGGTAAACGGATACGGGTACCCGTTCGGGTAATCGGGCGGGCATCCAAACCCGCCAACCCGCACCCAAACCTGACCCAACTGGTTCGGGTTTCGGTTTTCCTCGTCGGTTTCGGGTGCTTTTGCCATCCCTAGGCAAGACATTCTGAATTTGTCCTTGCAACCATGGTGGATGCGCTTCTAGGGAAAGTTACAGTTGAGGTGATGCGCATTTTGGCAGGGCAAATTATTGGATTTGCAGCCATGGCGGGTTAACCCTTCTCTTTACCTACATTGATGTGATGAATTTGGGTTGGATCAATATTAGTTTGGCCAAAAGTTTACCACGTTGCTTTGGCTAATTGCATTGCTTTCGGATTTTTTGGCTTATTCTTATTCAGCTTATGTGTTCTTTGTGATATTCGAGTTGTTTCATTATTGGAGTTTATTGGTGGGCTATGATGATGAACTGCTGTTTTATAAGACAAATGAAGTGGGTCATCGAAGATTTGATCCGTAATTTGGCGAGGCAAGGACCGGATGGCATGATTATACAACCATGTTTCTTTGCAGCCATGACGGACTTTGGATCTTTTTCACCCTATTATGTTTAAAAATATGAGCCTAACAAGTTACTATTTTCAATTACCTCGGTAAATGTATTGGTTATATAATATTCGGGTTGTTTCATTATTTGGGTTTATTGGTAGGCTATGATGATTAACTGATGTTTTCTGAGATGTATGAAGTGGCGCGTCAAAGATTTGAACTGTTATTTGGCGGTGCAAGGACCGGATGCCATGATTATGGAATTGTGTTTCTTTGCAGCCATGACTGACTTTGGATCTTTTTCACCCTGTTATGTTTAAAAATCTGAGTCTAATAAGTTACTATAGATTTGATCCGAAATTTGGCCGGGCAAGGACCAGATGGCATGATTATGCAACCGTGTTTCTTTGCGGTAATGATGGACTTTGTATCTTTTTCACCCTATTGTGCTTAAAAATCTGAGTGTAATAAGTTACTAAATTCATTCCGTAATTTGTACGAGATGAAGAAAATCACAACTTCTCATTGTCGTAGCTGGATTTTATTACAGGTATACAAACTTCTCATTATTTCATCTCAGTAATAAATGATTTTGTGTTCGGACTGAATTTCAAAGTGTGGCAATTGTTTGGTAAGTTGGCAGCCATGGTATTCAGTATGGCGTTTTTTTTTTTTTTTTTTTTGCAGCCGACAAGGATTGTATGCTTTTTGTGTTGCTGGAACATGATGGGCGAAAGCGGCATGCATCTTGGCGGGGTTCTTTTATAAAGTTAACAACTTTTATATGTTTAGGTAAGTCTAAGAAAATAGTCCAAGTTTAGAGACTTTGTGTCATTCATTATGCATCTTACGGTCTTACCATTTTATGTAGATTATCGCCTTATCGGATATACAACTTCTATATGTTGAGGTAAGTCTAAGATATAGTACCCAGGTTCTGTTTCAGCGAATTATAGATTAGGTCCTCAAGTGGTAATCACGCGTCAGTATGGTGGATTTGGGTGAAGATTCAACAGTGGTGTACGTTCAGGAGGAGGAAATAGTGGTGCAAATGGTGACTCCTTTAATTGTCATCAAAGAAGGCATTGGGCGTTGGGTACAGAACTGTTAGATGGCTAAAAATAAGTTACATGGGTTTTTATGGTACATACGCTATGATCGAATTTCTGATATAATGTGCAGTTTACAGTTTTTTGGCATGTCAGTAGTACTTCGTTAAACCGAGATAGTTGAAAGCGAGTTTGGTCTATTGATCGAGGATCAGATGGATACTATCTTATATAGGTTTCAGTTGAAAGCATTAGGATTAAACAGACAAAAACATTACTTATGTAGCTTTTGAAGTATAAACATTGCAATCTTTAACTTTTGGTATTCAAGCCTTACAACCTTTAACTTGGTTTACTCTTATAAAGGCTTTAGTTCAGGCCTTGGCGACTCGATAATGTTGTCTGTGTAGGTTCAAACCCCATGGATTAATCGGGTAAAAAGTCAGATATCATGGTTAAAAAATTATTGTTTACTAAAAAAAACGTTTAACATATTATACTATCTATCATTACACGCTGGACCAGAATCCCAGAATTGCTTATAATATTATTTTCGGTATTTTAGTATTTTCCATTTGGGCTAAGGTATTTGTTTGGGCCTGGCTCATATTGTTTTGTTTGCTTTTTGTCTAACCCATGGCCCGCTGACCTGTCCATAGTTTTTGGATTTAGTTGGTACAAATACGTTTGGTATTCTAAATGTTTCTGGAACTTTGTCTCGCTTACTTCGTCGTTAGATATTTGGTAGGTGCATTAGATCTGGTCATCTCTCTTTCTTTCAGATTCGTGAACAATGTTAATTATCTTGATTTTTTTGTGTGTTTTTTTTCTATTTGTTATGTATAGACCTGACTGTATACATGATTTCAGTTAGTGTTCCTGTGTATGACACTTGCTTTTCACCACTTATACCGAACGTTTAGGGCATGTGCATTTAGTATTAGCATGGGTTTGTTTTTTAGGTTGTCATAGTTGTTTGCATGTCTACTTTCTTTGTTTATTGTCTTTAACTTTTTGTTACAGCCTTACTAACATATGCTTTTTGTCATAGTCGCTTCTACCATGGAATTTATGCATTTAGTGCTTTTCTGTATTGTTGTTTGCCCCTTCTTTTTTTATTATTTTTGCTGCCCCCGTTTTGGTTCCACAATGAATTCCCAAAACAATGGTGTGTTTCAACATTCGAAATTTCCATCTTCTTTGGATGTTGGGCAAAGTGGTCGACATTCGGAGTTTGTAGCTTCTTTGCAAGGTTGTCTATGTATGTCTCATGGCATTGGTGGAGAACCTGAATGTAGTGCGAAGAATTGTAAACGAAAGCGTGTACATTTAGAGGATATATGCGATGATGTTTCACAAAAGAAGGTGCGGTCTGATGTGGATGTGGGAGGTATGGCCTTAGCTTTGTTGTCCATTGTTTGTTACCTTTTTATGAACTTATGTATGTTTAGAAATTTTATTATTGTTGTTGTTACCTGTGTTGCAGATCCCTGTGGTCACGGGTCTTCATCTCATCAACCACAACAGGTGACGTACCTGTCTGTTCTCTATGTTTGACAATACTTTTTCTTCCACGTGTACAATACTTTTGAATGTGTGTGTAGGTCAGTACATTTTTGGCCGAATGTGAACAGCTGACTCGGGATACTCAAGGTGCGCCTTCCATGTTCATGGCTATACTATTGTTGCTGTACATTTTTTGCATTGCTGTTTAGACTGATGAGGTACGGTTCGTGTAGGCTTTTTCATTAAGTGGCTTTGTTTCAGGAAGTGGTCAAATGGGGAATCGTTCCGTTCTGTTGGATTTTGGTTCCGGGATCATTCGGCATGAGGCATTTGCAGAACTGGAAGGACTTGAGTTTGCTGATGACACTGTTCAACACATACGAGTGAGACCATCGTCTCCATCAGGTGGTTTGATGATGTGGAGACGTGTTTTCTATTTTGTTTCAATTTGGCTAACACTTATTCATACCTAATTTTCGTGGCTGTTGTCCCATCATGCAGGTGCACGGATTAATTGAAAAAGAGTGTGTGCACCTACTGGTACGTCCTTAGTTACTCTTTTTTCCCATCTTTGGCCGTTTATGATCAACAGTACCTGAACTTAGTGTTTCTTAACTTGGTTTGTAAAAATGCAGGCGACAGGCCTTCACAGCGGCCCTGTCTAAGGCCAAGAAATAGAGCATTGCAAAGGCGTTTATCACAACCAAGAGGAATAATGGTCGGCCCCACTTCATCGGAGCCTGCTGATCGGCCACCTTTTAGCTCAGATGTCTTTCCACCGCCAAATGTGAACACCTTCGGAACAGGTTCGAAAACACTTTGTTTTCTTAAAGTTCTTTCATCCCATTGCCTATTAACCCACCTGTTTACAAATGCCTGTTGTAGCAGCGTCAACCTTATCGAGTGGGCCTCCTCCACAGACAACGGAAACTACATATGCATCATGTTCTTCACATACACCTATGCGCGATATCGATGGTTCTCAAAGGTCATCCACCAGATTGCATCGTACAGGTTTGTGAAATACTCCCTGTTTACTTATCACATGCATGTTACCATATTAATGGTTATAAAACCTTTTTCCCTTTACATGTCACCTGTTTTTTTTAAAGGTGCACCGGATGAATACACCAGGTTTGGGGCTTGCAATTCCATGTGTTCTAAATGTCATGCGTTATTCTGTTATGAGGAAAGGCTTAGCAGTTCCACCAGGCGAGCAGGACCTCTGTACCATCGTTGTTGCATGGGAGGAAAGGTTAGATTGTTTTTAGCAAGGGATTATACTCCATACATCCAGCAACTCTTCTCCGACCCACATTTCCTGACCAACATCAGAGCATATAACCAGATGTTTTTTATGACATCTCTCGGTGCCAGTATTGATGACTCGGTGAACATTGGCAGAGGCCCTTATGTCTTTAAGGTCTCGGGTCAAATATATCATCGCATTGGTAGGTTCTGTCCGCTGTCCAACGAATCTCCCAGATTTTTGCAGTTATATATCTATGACACCCGTAATGAAGTTGCTAATCGGATAGCAAATTTCAATGACAGTGTTGTAGGTGTTTTGAGACCAGATATTGTGCAAGGGTTAATAGAACTATTGGACACACACAATGCACTGGTCCAGTTATTCAGAAGTGCACGGGATAAATTGTTAGACGCGGACATACCAGAATTCAAGATTAGGTTGTTCGGTGTCGTGGGTTCGGCGCTGCATGAGTTGCCAACGGCAGATGAGGTCGGGGCAATAGTATTCGATAGCGGGCCAGAGACTGTTACAGATTTTGATGTGGTGATACAGCGCCATTCGGGAGACCCTGAAACAATAAACAAGCTTCATCCAGCATATATGTCTTTGCACTTTCTGTTGTTATTCATCTTTGGTGAATGGGGTTACCATACGGAGCTAAAATTGGTGGATGTAGTGGGCCAGCCTTCGGAGGGTGACAAAAGGATGTCTATGGATGCATATTATGCATACCTTCAG
This sequence comes from Artemisia argyi, assembly GCA_030686995.1. Lineage (NCBI taxonomy): Eukaryota > Viridiplantae > Streptophyta > Magnoliopsida > Asterales > Asteraceae > Artemisia > Artemisia argyi. The sequence goes on along the minus strand of CM060685.1, from coordinate 67,360,352 downwards.
CACGACCGGTTTAACAGATATTCACTATTGACCAGAGGAGGCAGGCTATTCCAACAATTTGTCGTGACTGCTTATTGCAGCGTTGAGCAAAGTAGGACGGATTATATTAGACAACATCAGGCAGACATTCGGGGTGACTATTTGAATGGTCTATACGATGCCCTAGCAAGAGGTGATCATGAAGGCTCGGACGTGGGTTCACGAATCATATTGCCAGCTTCGTTTACCGGTGGCCCATGCTACATGTATGGTCACTACCTAGACGCACTGGCAATATGTCGCGTGAATGACAATCCCTCATTCTTTGTAACCTTTATATGCAATGTTAGATGGCCAGAGATTGATGAATACATGTAGTCATTTCCGCACCTTACTTCTGCTGACCGACCCGATGTGGTCGACCGTGTTTTTGAAAAGAAAATACACGTCCTTCTGAAGTATGTCCGCGAACGAAGGCCCTTTGGCACAATAAATGCAGGTCAGAACATACTTGCTTCTCTTATATAGTAGTCACATTTATCCGTTGATTCCAGTGAACGCTCAGTTATGTTTTTTTTGTCATTGCAGTACTATATACCGTCGAATTCCAAAAAAGGGGTTTACCTCATTGTCATATTCTATTATGGAATGACGCTAATTCTAGAATACGATCACCGGAAGATGTGGACAGGTTTGTCACAGTGGAACTACCAGACAAGCTACTAGATCCAGAAGGTTTCAGAGTTGTCTCAGAATTCATGGTTCACTGTCCTTGCGGTGCCGCATCTCTAGATGCTCTGTGTATGCGTGGCCGTTCCACATGTAAAAAGTTTTTCCCTAAAGATTATTGCCAAAACACATATATAGACAAGAATGGGTATGTTCGGTATAGACGTAGGGACATAGAAATACAGGGAACCAGACATAATGTTCAATTGGATAATGGTTATGCCATGCCATATAATAGGGAGCTATGTATAGCGTTCTATGCACATATAAACGTAGAATGATGTGGGTGGACGATGTTAATCAAATACCTTTTCAAATACATTTCAAAAGGCACTGATAGGATTGCCGCGCGTATTGGTAGGCCAACTGGTCCCTTCACCCAACCAAGCACATCCACTGATGCTGCTTCATTTTCTGTCACACCTCAGTGAGGCCTAATTGATGAAATTAAAAATTTTGTTGATGCTAGGTACATAGGTCCACACGAACCATGTCGGCGTATCCTGAAATTCGACATTCATCACAGAGATCCAGCTGTCCAGATATTAGCGATGCATTTGGAAAACATGCAAAGGGTCACCTTTACAGAACAACAACCATTACGATCTGTAGTTGATAATCCTGACACGCACAAAACAACTCTCACACAATGGTTACAGTACAACTGAGATTTCACAAATGGCAGACACCTAACTTACCTTGATTTCCCATCAGAATTTGTCTTGTCTAAAAGAGACAGGGAATGGTCACCAAGGCAAAATATCAACAAACCTTCCATAGGTCAAATCGCGTACGTTCATCCGAGTGCAGGTGACCTCTTCTTTCAACGGTTGTTATTGCTACACCAAAAAGGATGCACCTCTTTTCCAAGTATACGTACAGTCAGTGGACATACTTATGACACAAATAGGGCTGCTGCAGAAGCCTTAGGCCTGCTCGAAAATGACCAAGAATGGTGCATTGCGATGGAAGAGGCTGCTGCAACAGCATCGCCATCAGAGCTACGGGAAATGTTTGTCCAAATACTGGTTTTCTGTGACGTTACGCAGCCACGGTTACTCTTCGAAAAGTTTTGGGACCACATGTCCCACGACATACCAAGGGTACTGTCAACGCTTTTTGGAGTGCACCTCCTCCATGTCAACGAACCAGAACTAAAAGGCGGTCTCTTATGCGAGTTAGATGATGAGGCGAAAAATGAACCATTTTTAGGGGGTCATTTAAGCCCGGAATTGAATTTATTTGATCAAATATTGCCCTAAATCATTCCTTTTGTGATTTTAGGTACTTTGGGAGAGAAATCTGGAAAAGGAAGCAATTCGGACGTTTTTGGAGCATAAAAGTGAAGAAAACGCCAAAGTCTTAATTTTCCTTGCTGAGAACAGTAGGTGACGGCGTCAAGAAGAAAATCCTGACGGCGTCAAGAGTAATTTTCATGACGGCCCAGTACAGAAATGAAGGCGTCACAAGGTAGAGCGTCAAGAGTAAAATACGTGACGGCCTGGAAAAAGTTATAACGTGACGGCGTCAGAAGTAGATCAAGGCAGTCCGAGAATTCTTTTGGCGGCGAGATGACGACGTCACCAATTTGGTCTTGACGCCGTCAGCCTCAATTTCCAATATATAGTTTTCTAATTTTCATTCATAAAAAGAGAGAAGTTTTGGAGAAACCCTAAGGCCGAACTTAGTACGAACTTTACAGGTTTTTCAAGGGTTTTCAGCCCTTGAACCCTTTCATGTGTAATTGAGATAAGTGTTCTTCTAATTCAATCAATATGTCTATGTGTTGGTTGTCTATATCTTATTCTTGTCTTAATTCCATCATGCTAGGCTAGATCTATCTTGTGTTTGCTTAGATCTAATGAAACCTAGATGTTGATTATGTGTTGATTACTTGTTTATGGTTGTATTGGATGAATGATTTCGATGTTAGGCTTAAGAAAACTGGTAGATCTCCAATTGGTAACATGCTTGAACGTCTTAGGAAACATGAACTGACGTGCACTAGGTTTTATTGGTTGTATTTAATGCATGAGTAAATTCTAATGATCCCATGTTAGGAGCTTCTTAGCCAGCTCGACATAGGAGTGAAGTAGGCACTCATAGGATTGGGGAATTAAGTGCGCCACCCCATGAATGGTATTAAGGAATACAATCCGTCATCCACGCAACTATAACAAGTAATTAACGTGTAAAAGATATCTAGGGAGTAGTGAAATCTAAGTAAATACAATTTCTCCACTTATTGCTCACAACCTTAGTTAATTTAGTTTTATTTTCATGTCTAGTATTTTATTTTGATTGCATCTTTAGTATTGGGTTAGTTGACTAGCAACTAATTCCGCCTAAATCCTTCAAACCCGAGATTTTTACTTGCTTTCTAAAAAATATAAAAATACAAAAATAATCATCCCTCATCTTTAGAACTAGTATTTAGGTTTTCTAATCCTAGCGACACTATTCCTAGCTGAACGATCAATCCCCCGGTACTTGTCACTATACTATACTACAACGATCAGGTACACTGCCTGGTGGGGGTTGTAAGCTTCTCAAGATCCCTTGAGAGGTAAAGCCTGGTGCGATTCCCACGTATCATTAGAAAACTCTTTATCGCAGCATGGCAAGTCTTTGGAAGATTTTGGTATCCCATTACCAACAAATGGGTTGATGAACACTTTGTTGAACAGGGCAGTAATGGAGGAAAAAAGCTATAACAGACCCGAACTAGCAAGAGAAAGTGTCCAGCTGATTGCACGGCTTACTGTGGAACAAAAACATATATTTGACATTGCTATGAAAGCTGTTGAAAATCATGTTCAGGAAATGTTTTTTGTATATGGACACGGGGGGACGGGTAAAACATTCTTATGGAAAACCATAATCACCACATTGCGCTCACAAGGCAGAATCGTATTGGCGGTCGCATCCTCTGGTATTGCATCATTGTTACTACCCTCTGGCAGAACGGCACACTCAAGATTCAAGGTTCCGCTAGACCTTACCGACGAGTCAGTTTGCAATATCAAAATAAATAGCCACCTAGCGGAATTGTTGAAGCAAACAGATCTCATAATTTGGGATGAGGCGCCAATGAACGCAAAAAATGTTTTGAAACATTGGATCGGACACTCCGCGATATTTGTGAGTAGCCGGAAGCACTTTTTGGTAACAAAAGCATCATGCTTGGGGGTGATTTCAGGTAAACATTGCCTGTCAAGAAAAATGCATCCAGGAATGACGTTATTGCTTCTTCCATTTCTGAGTCGTATTTATGAAACCATCTGAAACTCTTTTTCCTTAAACAAAACATTAGATTGGAGCAGCCAGATATGAGTCCTTCTGAAAAGTTAGAAATAGCCGATTTTTCAGCATGGCTTTTGACCGTTAGTGATGGCCAAGCAGGAACAAAAGACACATCAGATCCAAACGACACATCTTGGGTGCAAATACCGGATGCCTACTGCTTCCCCGCAACAGAAGAAGGAAAATGGTCTTTGATAGATTTTATATATGATAGGCAAATGCTGCATAGACCGACAACGGAATCTTCTCAGGAAAAAGAAATAGTATGCCCGAAAAATGAAACAACCGACTCCATCAATGCAGAAATACTTCGCACGGTTAGAGGAAGTAGCCATTTCTACACAAGCAATGACCAAGCAATTCCGCGCAACAATGATGGCGGTGCAGCCAAAGTGCTTTATCCTGTCGAGTACCTTAATTCAATAAGTCTCAGCGGGTTTCCTCCACATAGGTTAGAATTGAAAATAGGAACGCCAATAATGTTGCTACGCAACCTGAATGTGCAAGGTGGTTTTTGCAATGGGACTAGATTGATCGTTACACAATTGTTGACACGAGTCATTGAAGGAAAGATAATCACTGTTACAAGGGTTGGCCAAAAAGTTTTTCTACCACGCATTGTACTCATAATGAAAGATGACAAGATGCCATTCATATTTAAACGCAAACAATTCCCTGTGAAAGTGTGCTACCCAATGACGATTAACAAAAGCCAAGGACAATCACTCAAGAAGATTGGTGTGTATCTGCCAGAACCTATATTCGGACACGGGCAATTATATGTCGCATTGTCAAGGGCCACTTCTCCAAGAGGTTTGAAGATGGTTATTGCAGACTGTTCAGGAAAACCATCAAACACAACAAAAAACATCGTTTATACCGATTTTTTGACCAAGATAAATCGGTGCCAGGTTTTGTTTACACACACATTTTCTTTCGTTCTGTTAATGTGTGACAATAATGTGAGTACAAATATTTTATGCTTATTAGTATAAGAACATTTGTATGCATCTATGTTAGAACATACATATAGGTCTATACATATACATACCAATCCTTGCATCCATGTCTATGTACATGCCCCTGCCTGCTTATCCATCTTACATTGAACAACTTTAGCAATACGTAAATGTTAAGTAACATCTGTTAGTAAGCCATCCAGCAACATAACAAACGCATCTCATTTTACAGGAAAATGGCTGAAAAGGACAAAGATGTTACCCCAACCACTGGCACACTAACTGCAACAGCTTCTTACACAGAAACAACCGACCGATCCAGGGACAAAGGGAAAGGCATACTCCTAGAGGAAGATGTCACCGATGTCATGAACCTTAAACCAGAAGATCTCACCAAACATTTGGAGCTAAAAGTTTACAGGAAGTGGCATCCAGAAACGTACCGGATCCTAATCCAACAGGCCTCTGTTTCATTCTTCTAGATAAACAGGTATCCAATAAATAGTCACCTACAAATATGCAAATCACTATCCTGATGCGCACCGACCGTGCAATTACTAACACCTAAACGACTATCCATGTAGGGAGGAGTAATCTAGGCCAATGTTCAGCTTTGGGACATAAGGCAATTTGATGCAAAGCTACAAGAAAACAACTGCTATCGATTTGAGGCATACGGCTGCAAAAAAACTGAACGATGGCAAAGGACGCTGGAAAATGACATAACACTGTTGTTTGGGAAGTATACACAAGCTACTCAGATTGCGGACACTGGCTTCCCAAAGCATTATTTCGACTTTGCTGCATATAACCAAGTAGGCCAACGTGCGGATGCCCGCGACTCCATTCTGACAGGTATTTTATAATATCACCAAACAAGCCTAGCTTATATACCGACTAACCTACCAACGTTTGCAACATATTACATCGACATCCTGCGAGATGTTAGTACAATACGCGAATCGGGAGACTCTATGACCAACCGGATATACCGCAGGAACATCGACATCCAGAACCTAAAGTATGTTTCGATACCAGTACATTCATAAATAATTTAAAAAATTCCATGCTACTCAACATCAACAGCTATGCATTCACGAATAATATGTACATGCAGTGGCAATACAATTTCATTTACATTGTGGAATGAGCAAGCGATATCTTTTTCAGTCAGTCTATGCAGCCAGATAGAACAACCACCGATCATAGCAGTCAGTTCTTGCTGGGCCAAGCGGTTCGGAGGTATATGCTAAACCCATTAAACAACTATTGCCACACTACTATGAAAAATGAACATGTAAGCTCATATTTTTAGGTGTTGTACCTTGAAAGGACTATTCGATGAATGAAATATACAGTCTCATAGTCTTCAGTTTAGGCACTGAACACAGTTAATACACTTGCACAGCTAAACAAAATCTAACAACTTTTTTCATCTCTTTCAAAAATATCAAAGGGGGACTGCAGCTATCTACCACTCCAGCAACACGTTGCTATCTGAATCCAGAAATACCAGAGACCGATACTATAAGAGCACTGTACGTAATCCCTTCTCAAATAACGTACTTACAACCTTCTAAGCATGTTTCCACCCATGTTTCTTAACATTGTCACTCAAATATGGCAGCTACCAAGAATACATAGGCCCAGTACCACCATTACTGCCACCACCAGATGAGCAAAATGTTCAGGAGGGAGTCATACGAGGCCAGCCAATGCCAATAAGAGCTCTACTAGACCTTAGGCCCGAGACAAACGTGGTTTGTTTCACAACCCTCTATTTGAAAATGCATGAAAAAAAATTTCTAAGATAAAAAACTTATTACAACAGTTGAACGAGTTTGTCATAGAAAGTTTGATCACCAGCATCAATGAAACTCAAGGCTGGTATTTCAACCGCTGTCGTACGTGCCAGTTCAAAATCGTCAAAGGATGGCCACACCGGCATTGCAATCCGCCAGGGACTCAGCAGCCACCAAACTACACGTAAGTTACCTTCCAAAACTATACATTTCATTTACTACTACCGCATACAGTTCACATCCATGCTATCCGAATCAATGGCAGATACAATTTCAAGGCAACTATCGAAGATGAAATTGCCGCCATCACCATCACATGCTTTAGCCCACAAGTAAACTCACTCATACTACCTGTGACTGAAGTCCTAAGCTACGTTCTGGACCTAGATCTATACATACTGCCACCAATCGTAAGGGACTTAATAGATACAAGGCATGTCTTTACAGTCCACATAGCACTAGGTAGCCGACGAGGTAACGTGAAGTATATCCTTGACAATGCAATGGACATACCAGCCGCGTCACTATCATATATCCCCTCGACTGTCTGACTACCTTGCTCGGAGACAACCTCCCCACCACATCCACAAGAGTTATTGGCAGCAACGCTACCACCACATTCCCCTGAAGAAGCCGCCACAGAAATCCCAACGAGTCAAATAACGCCACCCCCCAGACCGGTGACCCAGAAGAGAAAAAACAACACGAGCCGCCACAGGTTTCCAAGGAAACCCGTAAAAGACTATTTACCGAAACCACCAGCCAAACACCTACACCCGCATTGTCTGAAGCACAGCCACCGCTAACAGAACAGGGACCAACACCAGCTCTAGGAGGACAACAGGCGTCCATGCCTCCACCACCAACGGTTAACCCAACGGTGACAACCCAAGAAGAAGAAGGGACCGACATGGCAACAAAGCATCAGCCGGGAGGCGACCCACAAGATATGACTGCCTCCCAGCTAGAAAAGAAAGCAAAGCATGAGTGACCTACCACAGTGGCTGCATCCTATGTATATATATATATAACTGTCTCAAGTAGGTAACTCTAGAATGTAATTCCAAAATATCCAGGATGGATGTATATCTCTAATCACCTGTAAAACTGCAAGTATAGGTCAAGTAGCCAACAAACTTGCAAATTTTTGTAACTAGGGGTGTGAATCTGCAAGTGCAAAACCAATAGGCAAAAACTTGCAACCCCATGTAATCAGGCAGACTATAATACATCTATCCAGTTTTATGCATCCCACAATGTACGCAACTTCATCACATGCATCTGGATGCCCCCGCCGCAACGCGGCGGGTTTTTCTTCCTTGTTTCTATCAAACATAAACATGACTGCCTCGCAACAACGCGCGGGCTAAGCCGCTCGTTATTTACATTTCATGCACATTTTTTTGTTGGTATAGTTTTAACATGCTAGAGTTTGGTTCTTCATATCTATATTTGTAGAGTTTTAATTTTTGTAAATAAAAACAAAAATATAGTTTGGTAGCGTATTAGTTGCTATCTATAAATGGATGACCTATATGTAAAAAAAGCTTGGACGGCCTCCGAATACTTTATCCCAAAAGTATATTACCCAACTTTGAAAATTTTGTAAAATACATTTGCATGCTTAATTTCATGTCTAACAATAATAAAAAAGAAATACCTTACTCCACTTATAATATGTTTGGATTAAACATAAAAAAAAAAAAAGTTACGAAAAGTAAAATTTCAAAAAAAACCCACAGCAGATCTCGACTATCAGGTACGTACCAGTACCACATTCACCATCATCTTCATCTTCTTCTTCACACACACACACATAGAGTTAGTAATTCAACAAAAATGGAGAACAACAGTTCTCTATATTACAAAGAGGGTTATCAATTACCAACATCGATATCAAAATCAGATAAACAAAGATCAAGTTCAACAAGATCTTCATCAAGACCTTCACTCTTTTTCGCCTTTTTTTCTTGCTTAGCTTGGCTTTATATTGCTGGAAGGTATACAACAACATATTTCTTTGATGGGTTTTTTATGTTGATGTTGAAATGTGGATCACTTTGTGTAATTTTATTATTTTTAGGTATAATTTGTGGAAAGTTGGATAATTTTATGGATCAGTAACAAAAAGATGTGATTTTTAGGGATGGATTTGTGTGATTGTTATTTGATTTCATAATTTGATTGTGTGAATCGTGTGTTTTTTAATGGTACTTTGGAAATTTTGATTTATATAAACTAGACGAATACCAGCGCAAAGCGATGGTATATAGTGGCAAATGATTCTACTTGCGAACTTGTGATTCTCGTGTGACTCTTGATGCAACACTTACGGGTTCAATTTGTAGTCATTTTTTTTTAATTATTCATTTCGTGTGATAAAAAAGCTTCCATTCAAAATTGGTAAACCATGTAGCTGTGCTTAGAAATTAAAAACTTTGTCTTATTAAAAAGTTTTCATTTCTATTAAAAAGTTTCCACTCAAATTATTAGGGCTATTTTAGGGAAACCACTTTACTCATTTTTAAATCTTTTTAAGTTTTCAAGATTAAGCATAAATGCTTTATAAGTAGTAAGATGTATTTTTGATGGTTTCTGAGCATTTGGCCAACGGGGTTAAGCCCACCACCATATAGACTTAAACCAGGTAAAACCGTTCCTTTTTGGAGGTTGGCCACTTCAGGTTTGTTTGCACCAAGCACGGTGTAAACTTGTGACCTACCACAAGCCCATTTACCAATTCGGCCACTCCTGGTGGCGGTGAATGTATGTAGTTACAGTAAGTTATGAGGTTTTTATTTGTACTGATCATGTTAATTTTGTGTTTTGTTGGATCTTAATTGTGTGTTATAGCTGAGGATTTGACAATGTATGGATCTTTATTTTGAAAATATTGAATACTATGAGCATATGTAGTTAATTGTGTGTTTTGGTAGTGATTTTGATGATCATGCTAGTTGTAATTCACAATGATATGTACTTTTGCTGTTTGGTGGAAATTCAGATAATTTCTAGATCGATTATATGAAATTTGTGAAATAGAGGGTTTGTAATTGGAGAATTGTTGAGGGTAATTATAGGTTTTTGCGATCCTGTCTGAAGCTGAAAATAATTATGTTAGTTATGAGCCTAAACGTGGTTATACTTGATTTTTACTAGGTTATGGCAGGATGCTGAGAATAGAATGCTGTTATCTAATTTGCTTAAGAAGAATGCTGCAGAGGTTTGCTTTGGCTCTGCATCTCTTATTTTTTTTTAGATGTTTTATAAATGAAGATAGCTAATCGATGTTAGCTATTATAACAAAAGAATAACACATATAACGTTGTATATGCACACTCATCACTATGGCAACTGGTTTTCATAGGCAAATAATTGATTTTAAGTATCTTAGTAAATAGCTGATCAAGCAGCCCTGTAGTGATCCATTGGAAGCATGATTGATATTAATATAATGGATCAACTACTGCTTACTGTGAACATATGCTCCATCCCCTCACGCAATGGTGTGGATCGAATACATTAATGTTGATCAATATAAAAAAATAGCAATTCCCCTAATCAACTCTTGGTAAAGGCTAACATCCAACAACCCCAATCAGGCTTATATCAGACCCTCATCCAGATCACCCAGCAATCTGCTCAGATGGTAGACAAACTAGCTGATACATCTTGGAGGCATGACTATAAAGCAAATATGAATCTTGCAAACTCACCATTAATAATCCTAGCTCTTAGGTCTATTGTCAGCAAAACCCTTATAAAATTAACACGTAACGAACTCTTATATTTCAAAATTATACTCATCCAATCAATTTAAACATCGATTGTAATGTTAAACAAGGAAGGTTTGACGTTCATTGATTATTGTTTCTATATCTATCGTAAACTTAATCATAGCCCTTAGGTCCATGGTTAGCAAAACCCTGTCTGTATTCCCATTTCCCCTAATCAATTTTTGGTAAAGCCTAACATTCAACAACCCCATTAGCTACTTTGAACTCAAAACTTCAAAGGAAAGGAAATGTTACAATTTTCATGATATGGAAGGATTTTCGTATAGTCTGTATGATGATTTCGTTTGTTAACTTTTATTTTGTTATGTTTTATGGCAGAGACCAAAGGTTCTTACAGTTGAAGACAAGCTCATGGTCCTCGGATGCAAGTAATTTTTTATTCTTTTTTTATTTATGTGTGTACTTATTATATTTGTCATTTCACTCATTTGTAAAGTTGCCTCTTGACATACCAATATACTTTCTTGTATAAATGTTTGCTTTACAGAGATTTGGAGCGAAGGATAGTGGAAGCAGAGATGGAAATTACACAAGCAAAGAGTCAGGGTTACCTCAAGGATCAGTTGAAGCAGCCTGGTTTATCTTCCAACAAAAAACTTCTTGCAGTAATTGGCGTTTATACTGGATTTGGGAGTCGATTAAGTAGAAATGTTTTTAGAGGATCTTGGATGCCAAAAGGTGACTCTTTGAAAAAGCTTGAAGAAAGAGGAATTGTCATACGTTTTGTTATTGGACGGAGGTTATCCCCTCATCTTAACTTTTATTTATTTGTAATTTTAGTAGTATATATTAGTTTTAACTTTTGGATGGAAAACTTTAGTTGTGCCAATTATCTAGCAACGATTACCTTAAAACTGATTTAACAAATATTTATTTCAAGATCGGGCAAATATATATCATGCCAGATTGTTTATTGGTCGTCTAGGCAAACATGATTATAAGACCATATCTTTAGCATGATTATAGATGGTCAGAACTCAGAAGTAGATGACAGAATCTGTCAAATAGGATAAGTTTTAGTAATACATTACTAATTTTGGTTAAGGTCCTTTTGTATATTTGTCTTTTTGGTAACTAATTAACTGTTGTAATGTCAGTCCTAATCGCGGTGACAGCTTGGACCGCAACATTGATGCGGAAAATCGCTCAACAAAAGATTTCTTAATTCTTGTAAGTTAGTAGGATCCATCTTCAAGCTATATAGTTTCATAAATAATCGTATAGAACTTTATGATGACCAATTTTCCAAATACCCTTTCTCCTTATGTATACTTGTGTTTCATATTAATTAATGTCCCATTCTTAGGATGGTCATGAAGAAGCTGATGAAGAATCACCAAAGAAAGCAAAGTTCTTCTTTAGCACAGCAGTTCAAAATTGGGATGCAGAGTTTTACGTAAAGGTGGATAACAATATTGCTCTTGATCTTGGTAAGAATCTTACCATTTGATTTTGCATTATAATGGACATGGCTATAATAGAAAGTTTGCTTTAAGTATTGTATTTCCCTTCCAGAGAGGCTAATTGAACTTCTTGAAAGCCGACGTGGTCAAGATGGTGTGTATATTGGATGCATGAAGTCTGGAGAAGTGGTTTCCGAAGCGTGAGTAGCTTCTACTTTCTTGTTATTGTTTTTATGATATTAATACATTGGTGGACCAAAGTCTAAAGACCACTAGTACAATTTATCCTTGTAGGTTAAGCATTACTGTGTATTTTCTCTTTTTTTCATTCACTTATCTTTTGTCTGTGGCACCCATCAAAAGTTTTCCCCAAATTCATTTTAAAACTTCTGCCAAGTAAAAGTTTACACCATGGAATTAACAATAGTACTGCCCAACAAATATTGTATTTCTTTTGTTCCTAAAACTGACTTTTGTTGTTACAACGGATTCGGAAAATTTTTGTTTGTGCATCAATAGCCTAAAATCATACTCTTTTCATATTTTTTGTGTTGATATATTTGTATTTGTACCAAGTACTAACTTGCCCATGATTCTTTATTTTTCTTGTAAGTTGTAACCCAAGTTTGTTTGTCAATTTTCAGGGGAAAACCATGGTATGAACCTGATTGGTGGAAGTTCGGTGACGAGAAATCGTAAGTATTTAGCTTCTGGTCTGAACAATGTAAACAACCCTTTAAGGACAGGCGTCATGATGTGCCTTAGTTGTCAAATTTCTGAATTCAATATCATATTGATCTCCAGAGCTCCATTTGTCCGTTATATGTGTGGTACATAAAGAAAACCAACCACTTTGACCCTTGTCTCCTTACGCATAGGGAAGTCAAAATGTGAACTAAAAGTATATAACCATTTTTTCTCTTGATGACTATTTTGTTTTTAACGGCAATGTTAATTTTTATATAAAACATAAAGCTAGTGAGAAGCTAGAAATTACAATACACCATAGATAAAATAAAAATACCCCCCCGCAAAAAAAAAAAAAAAAAAAAAAAAAAAAAAAAAAAAAAAAGAAAGAAAGAAAGAAAATTGAAGGCATTGGACTTCCTTAAAACACTAAAGAAACGCTTAATTGTTACAACACCTTGACGACTAATTCGGATAAAAAGAAACGCCTAATTGATGACTATTCGACTGTCTTTATGCTAATATGACGAAAAGCCTGCTTTCTTTTCAGGTACTTTCGCCATGCATCTGGATCACTTGTCATTCTATCAAAAAATTTCGCTCAGTACATAAACATAAACAGGTAAGTTATGCCTTGCAAGATGTGAATGTTTCGGTATAGTTTATGGTGATTTATTTATTTCAGAAGTCTCTCATTCTGCATTAGGCTTTTGAAGAAGCTTTGCGGTATTCTTCTATTTTTTTAGCGGTTATGTCTGATTACAAGTGTTCAATATTTTATAATAATTTTCCAAAATCAAGATTTTATAAAGACCAGAATGAATGAAATAGGTAATTTTAACTCAAAATGTTCAACTTAGCATGAAGTGTTTGGGATGTGTGTTTAATTTTTGCTTTATTTTCCAACTTTTTTTTCTAGAATCTATGTACTGTCGATGAGTACAAGACATGCCTTTTCTTTAATTTCTCTCTTCTCTCAGTGCATCATTAAAGAGTTACGCTCACGAAGACACAACAATTGGTTCGTGGATGATGGGCATTCAAGCAACGTATATAGATGAAAATCGTGTGTGCTGCAGCAGTATTCGACAAGGTAAATATGCTTATTTTTTCATAATATACCAAAACAATTTTATTGTTATTTTAGTTCTCCTTGAACATTTACCTTGCCTTTGTTAGTTTGTATATTGAAAAGTTGTTTTTTAACCCAAGTTAAGGTAGAATGAAGTAGTAAAATGGAAACTTGGCCCTTCGTGCCATTCAAACATTGGAGACTTGAAGCTAAAACAGAAAATTATTTATTTTTCATTTTTTCATCACAAATTATGGATAATGTAAATCTTTTATTAAAATACATAATTATCCAACTATATTTGAAGTCAATTATTACACCTATCTTGTATGCTTACTATTTGTGAGTTGCATTTTGTTCCCAGATAAGGTGTGTTCGTTGGCTTGAGTCGTGGAAACATTCTGTTTGTACATGCTCACAGGAAATATACAGTAAGAAGATTCTTTCCCAACTAAAGTATAACATAAGTAAAAAAATAGTTACCGTTTAGTTATGTACATGCTGGAACATGTATGCTGGGTATATGAACAAATACAATGGAAAAAGGAGCAACATTAATCGGGCACGAGAAGTTCTGTTTTATCGGCTCTAACAATGGTATAATCCCCGAAGAATTGACAAGTAACTCATTTCCATTTAATAACACAATTTGGCTGTGCAAGTCTCCACCCTTTGCTGTTAGGTGATACTCTTCTCTTGTGGCCTCATTAAGTTTAGGATTTCGAAGCATCTTTGAAAATCTGGTTCTTTTTCTTTGTTTCGTTTCTTGTTGAGTTGATGTGATTATCGTAGTGGTATTTTCTATAGTAACACCGATATTGGTTGATTTAAGACCATCTAGATTTATCAATAGCAACGTGATTCCTGCCTGTAAAGTTCAAAGACAATTTAAAGTGAGTATATTGCAAATTTTAATAGTTAAAATTTAGCTTGCTTGTTTGTACTTACTGAAATTTTTGAGCAATGAGCGTAAGAACGTATCTTGTTTGTGCCTTTGAAATTTGTTGATAGAACATGTCTTCCCATTAACCGGTGCCAAAGAAGTGCGCTGCATTTACATCAGGCACATGAAATTTTAATATTGTAAGCTATTGGTTACATAACGATCCATTAGCCCGGGCCTACATACTTATTAGTTAGATTGTGGGTTGAGTTTGCAAATCTGACCCATTTACTGGCATGCATATGGATACTAGAGGTGGCCAAATGCGAGGGTGATGTGATGGGTTAAATTGAGTCATTTTTGTGCAAGACGAGTTGAGTTAACCTGCAACGTTTTTTGTCCAAATATTTGAAGATTTTAATAAACATTTGGTGTGTTAAATCTGATTAAAAAATGTATTATTTTAATTCAATAAAGCATTAGCATTAAACCTTGCACAACTTTGGACCTAATTGACCAATCTTTTCAGATAACTTTGTTTTATTATACCCGTTTGACCTTTTCAAGTCAAAGCACAAGTATAATTAACTCATTAGATTGTAAATTGATTGAATTTGTGAGATATAATAGCTTTATCAAAAGAAAACACAATGTTGATGGAAAAAACACTACTAGTATTTGGTTTAGTACCAAAGTTTGTTCATTGCTGAATCTCCCAAAAGTATCAGATAGTCCTGAATACAACAGAAGTACCTGTAATAATCGGGATTTGGCACAAATGTAGTTGTGTTAAGAAGTCCATAGTTTCCTCCTACCAACGTTTGTCGACAGTATGTTTTCGTATCATATGTAGATGCCATCCCAAGCTGATCTAGGTACCTATTCAATCATCCCAAATACAAATTCACATTACCCGGTATGATCAGTAAAAAAGTTTCGTTAAGACCACACGCCACGTAAGTGAAAATAAACATTATATAGCATGCGTATGACTAAGAAGCCTTCAATAGCTCATATAAAGAACATACATTATAGTTTTACAAAGATGACCTACCAAAAGCCAAACACAAAAGAGTTGGAAACAAGATTATGACCGCTGTTATACGCACCTCCAGCTTCACCCACCCAAGCCACCGTAGAAGTCCCAGACTTCTTCAATATGTTTTGAAGGTCTCTAAACGGTTGAGATCCTCCATCAAGATACGACGGGTCAAGTATCTTTTCAATCAAATGAGCGTCGACACCTGATTAAAGTACATTTGAGTCGATTAGAACGTTAATATTTGTTGATATTCTTGTATGTTTTTTAGAAATATTGTAATTTTACCTGGACCAAGGTTGTAAATGTGCTGAGTAATCACTTGAAGAGAACTTGATGATTCAGTTACATACTCGTTGAACCAATTTGCATCATAGAATCCTCCTGGTCCAAGAACTATCGGCTTTTCTTGAAATCCTGCGTATATCTTTTGAACTAGATTTTGGAGGGATATTGTATCCAATGCGTACTGTTTTGCTGTGATGCTTGTTCCAATCCCGCTTCCACTCAGTTCATTTCCTAATCATTCACCAAATTAGCTATCAAAAACTTTCGATAACATTTGAGAATTTGTATTTCTCGTCATTCCTTTTATCTCAATTTTGATCATTCAAGTTGATTAATTTGTATTGACAGTTGATAAAAAAATATAAGCAGTTCGATGGTTAGAATATAATCACATGACCTTTATTTTTAGTGAAATATGCATAGAAGTTAATTCATTCATAAGAATATATGTCTGTAAATGAAACTCACCAAGTTCCCAGCCATGAATGATATAGCCCTTGTTGATAGTGTATCTTATAAGAGTCTCAGCATTGCTCGAGTCCCATGATCCTGACGTTATACCATCTAGGCCAATCGTTCGGCCACTTAGTGCATTCAAGCCAAACACAATTTTTGCACTATATAGATCGAGTTAGCAGAAAGTTCAAAGTTAAGAAAAATATGATATAAGTAGTACTAATGTATACGTAGTAGTATATACAGAAACTTAGTTACCCAGAATTTTTAAAGAAAATGTTGAGTTGATCCCATCTAGACATGGTCAAACAGCCATTGGTGAAGCCAAACATTACACTAGTGTTTTTGGTGAAGCTAGGACATTGTTCTTGATCACCAATCTTTTGGTATATCACTTTGTCTTGCAAAGTTCCACCCAATCTAAGTTTCAGAGGAGAAAATGCTGCATAAGACATATTAAGACCTTAATGCTTGACGTGTTAACTTTATGGAAATTCAGTGGAACAATTAAAACTAATGATTATGATTAACAGGCCTTTCGCTTAGAGTTATTTGAAGTGTATCAAAAGGTGTCAATGTTGTCTTCGGAAAACGATGTTAGTTATGAACAAGCAGTTTGCAGTAACGTACCTTTGATTGCATTCAACAAAATTTTGTTACTAAGATCCTGCAAAACAAAACAAAAAATACTTATAGTAAACAGAGGCTTATACAACTAAATGCTCTACCAAATTAACATAACATAGTAAACTACTACTAGTAATATTTTAAAAGATAACATATGTAGATGAATACGACTAGGAGGTGGAAGCATACTGACTTAACAATGTCAAAGTTATATGAAACAAAATTTGCTATAAAAGGTAGTTCATACATAAGAAGCATCACAAAGTTTGAATATAAAATACTTCAAAAAGACAAAAATCATATTAAACTCTTTCATACTATAACATAAATAAGTGTTTAGTGTCTAATCAAACAAAGTCGAACATTAACAAACAGTCACTGTTGCTGACAAAATGAAGAAGAAAGACATTAAAAAATAACTAATTTCTAATTACCAGATTGAGAAGAGAAGCATTTCCCCAACTACAAGTTCCATAATCACATTTTTCTGGTGGCCACCAATCTAAAGTTGCACATACGAAGTCGTCATCTATATAGCCTATTGAAGTTGTCCCATTCACGTGCATGCTACCCTCAACAACATCAACACTTAATGAAACAATCGTATCCAAGCTAAAAGAAACCATTAGTAGCGAAAATAACAACACGGATAGACTGAACAATGAACCCATCTCAACGAAACCGATTTCTTTCTAAACAAATACAAAAGTACTATACCAACACAAAAACAACAAACCAATGCGACCTATGTACACGTTTTATGTGCAAATGCATACAAACATAAACATTGGTTTTCCGAATCTGAATGAGCTAAACAGAAATAGAAAAAGGATACTTAGGTTTGATTTCAAGGTCGAAATGATGTTAATGACCTTCTATTGGAGTAACAACATTGGAGAAATAAGTGTGTGTATATATACGAGTTTGAACATATATTATGAGAGTTGGTATTGTGTGGGAAAAAACTATCACTTGTATAAGTCAATGCTGCATGTTGGGTGTCTTTTTTCAACACACTGATTATTGCATATAATATGTTTTAATTGTATGTTAATTGGAGCAAGACTTACTCGACTGTATTTAAGTTTAAGTACTTAGATAATCTTTGAAATTAGTGCTTACAAATATACTTATTAATTCATTAGAATGAATGAAGTTATTAAACTTAAAATACATATGAATGAATGGTTTAAATGAAATGATTTTAATATTCCAATTGGCCATAGATAAGAACAATGATTGATAAGGTTTCAACTGGTGATAAACGACCCAAGAATAGTAGGTTACCAAATTAATATTTAAAGCATTCGCATAGCAATTACTAGTACCCCAGTCAGTGTGTTGTAAATAACTAAATATATACACAAACTACCTATACGTCTTCAAATATAACAAGAAATACATTTAATTTGATGTTACAGATCGATTAGTAGCGCGTGATAATTGCCATTTTGGATATATATTTCAAACCATGCATTATACTACGCTACAAATATCGTTGTTGTCTGGGATTAGAGGTTCTAGATAAACATTGGCTCACTTGCAAATGACAATGATATACTCCCTCCGTCCCACATTAAGTATCCACTTTGACTTTTTTAAGTATTTGTTTTTCAACTTTGACTTAAAAAAAATTTGTCCGTGTTATATAATAATTGATGCAAGATATATGAATGAATTAAGTTTTTAGTTGTGTTTTCATTTGTGTAATTTTTATTAAGTATAATATAACACAATTAAATATATTTAGAGTGATAGTAACCTTGGTGCCATGGGCCAAAAAGTGCTGCCACGTCAGCAAAAATTTGTATGGCACCAGAAATCTGACGGCACCACATTCTGGCCGTATCCGTTGGCACCAGAAATTCTGGTGCCGTCGGCCTTTTTTTTTTTTTTTTTTTTTTTTTTTTTTTTTTTCTCGTTTACATAAAATTAAACATACATAACATTAAAAAAAACAAACATTACATAAAAAAGCACACACATTACATTGAATTTCAAATACAATTCCCCAACACACGATACAGGAATACAAAGCCATTAATCCCAATATCGGTTCCAGGTTCTGTTTCTTCTCAAAATCAACCAAACGTGAAAATATTTGAATGGTTGCCCAGCATGGCGTTCTTTGTACACGTTCAATGCATCTTCAATACAAACATCTGGCTCACTTGTAGGCTGCAAATTCAAGAAAATGTCATGAAATACTTGACATTCAGAGTTCAACCGTGACCACTTACTCGTTATTTGGCTCTTGGTACGGTGAGGACCATCTGATTGTTCATTGAATCTTCGTGTTACGACTGTCCAAAAACGGCCTTCCATCGCATGCAACTCATGAACATTTTGCCACATATCGGCTAGCAAGGTTTCTTCTTCAATCGTCCAACGATTTGCCATTGTGAATTTTGTTTAGAAAGTGAAGTGTGTGAAAAATTGTATGATAATGTATGCTATTTATAGGAGTGTATTAAAGTTTAAAATTCAAAATTTGAACATGTGAGCGGGATAATTTGAAATTTAAAATTCATTGTTCAAGGCGGTTAAACTTTTAAATTTCAAATTCAAATATTTAAAAAAAAAAAAAAAAAAAAAAAAAAAAAAAAAAAAAAACGTGTGCAGTAAATGGGCGGTTATTTCAATTTCCGTTTCATTGTTTCATGGTTTAATTAACGTATCTATGTTTAATGTATTTTCATTTTAATGTTTAACGTATTTTCATTTCGTTAAAATCTTACATGAACTTACTATCTAAGTAGTATTTTTTTTTATACAAAAAACATGCTTAAAAAATAAAAAAATAAAAAATAATAAAAAAACTCACGGCGTGGGCTAGCCACCACGGCGCAACAGCCGACGGCGCCACCCACGGTGTCGTGCGCCATCCTCTTTTCTTGGCTGGTGCGATGGCGCCACCCTAACAGCCATCGGTACCCCTCACTCTTAAGGTCAAAGTTGGTGAAAAAAGACTTAGAAAAGTCATAGTGGACACTTAATGTTAGATGGAGGTAGTACAATATTTATGTTTAAGCTTTAGTGTAGGGCCCGTTTCTTTTATTATCCTTTTTAGAAAAAGAGCATCTTTAGATTAATACGAGCGTAGGAGCCCGTGCGTTGCTGTAGAAATGTTGTAATCAATAGATTATGCGACTTAAGTTTTGTAATATATGTGTTTTGAAATATATATATTTTTTTTAATTTCAAGTATTTAAATTCAAATGAACAGATTCTTGTAATATATGTGTTTTGAAGTATTTAAATACAAATGAACAGATTCCCATTATGCATTTCTTTTGATTGGTGTGGTAATAACTCTATTCGTTTGTATTTAAGCTGATATCTTGACCTTTTATTATTTTAACACTTTTTTTGTTTTTTTTAGGGCAAGTCTTCAAAAATAGATGAGGATACAATGAACCATTGGAAGGTGCTGTTGGCTCAACATGTGTTAAACTGTCATCGACGTCACAAAGTTTATGATTTCCAAAGGGTATTTCTACCGTGCTTGAGTACTTATCAATAGGCTGATTTTTATATTTATCATTTTTTTGGGTTGTTGTCATTTTTTCCATTTTTTTTATTTCTAATATTGTTTTACTTTTTTTTTTTTTCTTTTTTTTTTTTGTATTTTAATATTTGGAACAACAACGATGACAACTAAACATTGCAAGATAAAATTAAAAGAAGTGCATACAATAGTATAATCAATAAACATATAAGCAAGTACAATTGTAAATTGTAATTTTTTTTTTTGTTTTCAATTTTTTAATACGGAGTATGCAAGTAAATGTCAAGTAAGATCATTAGTAGATTTAAATTTGATAAATAAACTGCAAACTGCCTAAAAAAATTTATAAAGATAGTATACTTATTTAGTTTGTTACCTGTGGTAGCACTCTTATGGTGTCCTCCTATTCGTGAATCAGCAGGTATTTTCCAACAATAACTGAAGAAGAACAGCAGATGATGAAAACCAAATGTTTCATAAAGTCTAATGTGTTACCAAAAAAATAAAGGCGGGGAAATAGGGATAGAACAGTAATGATCCAATAAAAAAGGAATGGAAAGAAACATATGTAATACCTTTATCAAAGCTTCCTTTTTTTTATATTACTTTGTGTATCTTGGTAGATGTTGTATTGAAGAAGACAAACTTGATTTGTAAAAGTTTCTATACTCAGTTTTGGGGTAACCAAGCAAGTGTATGAGGCACCAAATTTGTGTTGTAAAGTATGTTACAGTAAATGTAGTACAATGTACATTAATTAACCATGTGAAAAGGTTTGTAACTTCTAGAGTTCAAAGTAACATGTGTTACTCTTACACCAACTCCGTACAAATGGAAGTGTATACATTAAATGTGAAACGTGTTGCACTGTTCATATGTCATTGCACTGTTAGTAAGGGATTGCATTGTTGCTAAGGGCCTGCAGCAGCTTAAATCATTACCATTAATGACCAACCACATTATGCCATATGTACCATTAACACTTAACCAAACTCTACTAACCAATAGCAAAACATATTAGGTCAATAAGTATCCCGTAACAACATTGGCTTGGACCCCGTTTAAAAATGATATTTAGTATACATTATAATGAGATCTTCACATTAAGAAGCATAGGAGAATATTTTGTTTCTTTTTATATACTGAATGCAAACAAAATTACAACAATGACAACTTTACCCATAAAATATAATAAACTTAAATGCATGTTCCTCAACCTTCTAATAGCATTTCCATCACAATCATCCATGAATAATTAATATTTCTACATCTATTATATGTACATTAAAACTATCTCTATATTGATTTTGATGAACACAACCATTTTTGAGAAAACCCCAATTAGAATTCAAATATCACCAGGAGGGAGCAACCTCACAGCAGATTGGGTGTGATGAAGACATCAAATACAACGGTGGTCCTTAGATTTGCACGAGTGCGGCTACGATGGACTATAAATGGCGGTTTGGGTTTAGGGAGCGACGGTGGTTCAAGGTGCTAACTGTGGAGATTATGGTGGTGAAGGTGATGGCTGTTTGGTGGTGCAGGGGTGATGCAGGTGGTGGCAATTGGTTGTGCGGTGGTGACCGATGAGAGGGTTTTGTGTGGTGAAAAAATAGATTGGAAAAGTTTTGTGCTGATGAAGAAGAAAGGATGTAAATTATAATGGGGTAAAATGGTCATGTGTGGTGTAATTTATATCTTAGATGGGAAAAGGGCAGGCTTTTGATATCTTCCACATTTAGGATTTATGTTTACAATAAGTGAAAAAGAAACATCAAATTTTCCTATTTTCATCCAGTTTTGTTATCATTCAGGACATTAAGTCAAAAATTAACAGCCCCAATATTTATCTAAAGTTAAAAGTTTGGCATAATCTAAACAAGTTAAAGATTACAATGTTTGATTGGCATTCTCTAAGCTTTAAGTAGTTGGATTTAGATTTAGAAAAAAACAAAAAAAAAAAAAAAAAAAAAAAAAAAAAAAAAAAAAAAAAAAACTGTATAATAATAAGAGTTACGTAGTAACAAAAGTTTGCCACAAATTATCTTTCGGTAAAGGGACGTAATCAAACCCTTACTTCATATTTTTGGACCAGGCTTCGGGGGTCAGACCAATTGATGGCCCAACCATTGTACATGCTTAGGAGTTAGGACTATGGGTGTTCATGGTTCGGGTAATAAACCGAATAAACCGAAAACCGAACTGAACCGAACCAAAATACAATCGAACCGAACTTAGAGCCGAACCGAATTTATCAAAACTGAACTGAACCGAATTAAAAATTCGGTTTTCATTCTGGATATGGTTTTGGATATTTGAACCAAAAACCGAACCGAAAATTGAATTTATATATATATATATATATATATATATATATATATATATATATATATATATATATATATATATATATATATATATATATATATATATATAGAGAGAGAGAGAGAGAGAGAGAATGAGGTTCATGTGGGATAGTTGTTAAAATGAGATAGTGTAGGAAGCCAATAGGTAAACGCCAACTGGAATGAATGCTTTAAAATTAATGTTAAATTTTCTGAAATTAAAAAGGGTACAACCGGTAATTCCCTTCTCCCTAATCATGCCTATCTTTATTGGTTGATCTCCTAAACATATAAGAAACTGTCAAAACCCTTCTTCTCTCTACACCAATAATTAAACTGCCTCCACCGGTTACATCTGACGTTAACGAGTCTTAGTTTCGTATTTTTAATTGATGTATCAACCTTTTTAGATTTTGATGTCCCACTGGTTGACGCTCTAAGCTTATAATTAATGTATCCATAATTCAATGTTGTTTATCGATTTTTGTTAGTTTTGTAAATTTATTTGTGTAGTAACTTTTCAATTATTTTATTCTTTGTATCAAGTAATTT
This sequence comes from Artemisia argyi, assembly GCA_030686995.1. Lineage (NCBI taxonomy): Eukaryota > Viridiplantae > Streptophyta > Magnoliopsida > Asterales > Asteraceae > Artemisia > Artemisia argyi. The sequence continues at coordinate 67,336,920 of CM060685.1, read as the reverse complement.
GTTACTAGTTTCTATGTGTATATCTTTCTGGATTTATTTTCCACTTCTGTATCAATGTTGATAAATTATGTGTATGACTGCATATATAGTCTAATTCATATCTAAGGTTTTTGATTTGTAAATTCAAGATATCAAATTTGCTGACTAGTTGTCTCAATAATCTAAGATGTATCTCTCATTATTATAAACACATGTATCACAACATTATATAGAAGTTATGCAAAATTTTTACAAAATCTGAATCACAGAACAATTGACGTTGTTTAAATAAGTTTATGTGTGTTAAATAATGAAATACTAATATGTGTATCATATATTTTCAGCCATGTATCTCGCGTAAATGAACCTATTGCCGATTGTTTTTCTATCAAGATCCATATGAAATGTAACCGATAGCCATGTTGAAACTGGTTTTTAATCTTTGTTGACAGCCATGTTCTAAACCTTGATTGATATCGATAGCCTTTGATGTATCAATATTTTATGTACAGGTATCTGTAGTTTTTTATATAGATGTATCAAAATCATTTTTGTAGTATTGGTAATACGAGTGGTCCTTCCGTTGCTAGCGGTGTTGTTCAAAAAGAGATGATAGAAGGATGCGGGAACGATTTAACAAAATAAGGACGCTGGCTGCAAGGTATTGTCTTTTCTTCCTTTTTTTTAACCATATACATGATAAAATGTTTATGTTAATAATGATTTTTAACATTGGGTTATAAAGATTTGGATTCTTTTATGTAATGGAAACCATATTAATGATATAATATATTTTAGTAACAGGTTGTGTATCAAAGAGTATTAATTCATGCATTAACTGGTGAATTATATTTGTGCGTCTGCATTAAGAGGATGCGTCAAAATACTTAATGCAACAAAGAGTATTAATTGCGATCAACGATATTAAGTGGTGTGTATTAAGTATTAAAGTATTGATTATTATCTTGTGTATTAAGTATTAAAGTATTGATGATTATCTTGTGTATTACAGGAATGAGAAGAAAGAAATAGCCTGACAATCTGACATTAAAAAGTCATTAAATTCGAAGACATTGTTACATTTTTAAAAATACCGTTTTGACCAAAATAACCTTATCACTCCATGAATTTACTGAAATGTCACTCCATAATTATAGTAATTTAAGGACACATGTCGTGCTAACATTACTTCCTACGCTTCCTACTTTAAGACACTATTCTACGATAACCCTCCTCTATATATATATATATATATATATATATATATATATATATATATATATATATATATATATATATATATATATATATATATATATATATAATATATATATGTGTGTGTGTGTGTGTGTAACAATGTCTTCGAATTTAATGACTTTTTAATGTCAGGCTATTTCTTTCTTCTCATTCCCGTAATATATATCGTATTTCGCCTGTGTCGTCACATTACATTTATCGTTTCCTTGTCACCCCAAGTGAACTTCTTATTCTATTTTACACTTGTTCATTCTTTTAATGTTTACCTATTTCAATTTCAATGACTCATCTAATGTAGATTCCCTTGCATTACACCTTTTTAACTCCTTCTATACTTCACGCTATAACACACATTCATAGCTTATCTTGCCTATGACAAAATGGTGCCTTATACATAAGCATCAACATATTAGTACTTACTTAATCTCATTTATACGTAAGATTTGTGTTTCACATTTTAAAAAGAAAGTAAACATTACTACCCGCTTCAGTTTCATTAGTCCCTTGTTAATTCATAACTTAAAACATTTAAACATGTCTATTATTATTGGAGTAACTACTAATTCACTTTACCAATCTATTCAAAGGTTACTTCATGTATCATTCATTAATCATACATTTCTTTAATATCTTACAGTTACACCTTTCATCAATACATCTAACCTAAGCATCTAAATCTTTCGCCACATACACACTCATATATCCTTAACATTCACATAAAAACAAGTTTTACCCAATCCTATAATCCTTACTAGATCATTATCCTTCCAAGCACAATACTTATAAACTGTTCGCCAAACCAAAATTAATGCAATCTATGTTAATCTTGCTCTTTTGCGTATTATACTATAACATACTTCTCACTTCAACATTAATCACAATATCACCTTACCAATAAACACATTCTAATAACTTCATCTACAACTCATACCTTCAAGGCCTCAATCCACGTAAATAAAACTTTAGTCTATCCAATACAAGAACTATCATTCGCTTACTTAGCACAAAATACTCCACAATAGAACTATATTACATATACGTTAACACTATAAAACACATACACACTTACCAACTTGAATACATATAACACATCTTACATTCCATCACATAGTTTAAACAATCTACAACCCGCGTCTAATGCATTACTTATATAATTCCTAAATCCACATTGCAATGATCACGTTACATCTAGACTATAGACTAATCTCATTATTACTATAAGCACTTCCACACTAAACCACTAAGACATCTATTATTCGCACTACTTCAACTTACATTCAACGCGTCTACGAGTGGTTTAAGTCTATGCAACCTAAAGTGGAAACCTAATTCACTTAAACCGAAGCTCTGATACCAAGTTGTAACACCCCGTGACCGCTTGACCAAGAATTTTGAAACTTTACGCGGAACGACTTGACTTTAACGGACTTTCTGTCATTCTTTTCCAAACTGATGGAAATCTATTACAAATCAACTATTGAGACTATTTTTACAAGTAACTAGACTCGAATACCTTCAAAACGACAGGTAGTGTATATAAATTTTCAAAGATTTCCGAAAATCTGCCAAAACCCACATTCATAACCAAGATGAACAAATCATAACCAAGATGAACAAAATCGGATGCACAAACCGGACCCAAGATGCAAATTCTCAGAACCAAGATGTACAATTTCACGGGTTATGCAATAAACCCGTTATGACCCATTACACTCCAAACTACTTAATCCACTTTCATTACACACCATACTTAACCAACATACATTATTTAACATACCAAACATGTCCCATACACGCATGACCCGTTCATATACCAAATTGGGTGGAAACCCGCTTATTCCAAACACACCCTTAAAGACCCATTTCAACTACACACTTTTACCCAATACATCTATCCGCCACATATCCATTTGAAAGCTTACAATAGTTGACATATTTTACTATAACAAATAAGAACGTAACTTTGACACTTGACGACTCATTTACAAACCATTTTAGACTTCCGGAGGTACAATATTGAACTTGAGCTTGGCATACTACTACTAGACTCCTAAATGCATTTCTACTTTCAAGTCCTTACTTTCAATACTTAAGCCATAATCCAATCGTTTAACCTTCCTCACATAAGCACCTACAAAACATTGCAACACTATAATGTAAGCTTTCGCTTAGTAAGTAACTAGATTAATACATGGATAATACTTCAATCCACATAGAATGCAACACTTACACCATTTAATTCATAACTCCATCATTCTTATATATGACACCTTAACAAAACCATAACAATAACACATAATCATGATGACTTTAACACATAACAATCACATACATACTTTAATCTTTCATACTAAGGAACTATCACTTGAACCATTCATACTAACCAAGACATAACTTCTACAAACACATCCATAATTACATAATATGAGAATGTTCATATTAAACATAGTCACTTACGTGATCATCCAAGCTAAACTACCAAGACATCATTGTCTTCCATGATCATTGATTGGCTCCAAACAGTCAATTTAATTGACCAAAGGATGGTCAATTAGGTCAAACTGCCTAGAGTCAATCTCCGTGGAAGTATAAGGGTTTCCCCGGGTCGTTATGTCCCGACGAGGTGTGGATGGTATAAAAACGGGTTTGTGATCGGGTGAATTTGAATGGGAAGGGGTAATAGGGGTTTAAATGATTACGCTAAGGAAATACAAGTGAAAACAAGTTAAACAAAATAAATTAACCAAAACATAAAGCTACGTTACCCTAGAAAGTATTTAAAATTAAAAACGCGCGTTTACGTTAAAAATAACATCAACGCGCAAAATAAAAAGTGAAATGGGAGCAATTCCTACGGATATGAAAATTACTTTTCTGCGATCCTAATGATAAAATAAAATTTTAAGAAAAAGAAAAATATTTTTTTGCTTTTTTAATTAATTAAAATGATTTAAAAACAATAAAAACTAAATAAATTCATAATAAATAGTAAAACAATTTAAATAATTCTAAGAAAATTATGGTAAGTTTATTATACTATAAATAAGCTAGGAACAATAAAAAGGGATAAGCAGTTGGAAATAAGCTACAAAAAGGCAATGAAAAAGTTGTTAAGTTAAATAAGCAAAACTAACAATTACTATATAACTAATAAACAAAACAAGTCTCAACAAATAACACAAGGTAGTTCAGTTGGGAGAGGGTGTCTGTGTGGGTCTGTGGTGTGAAGGGTAGTGACCAGGGTTCGACCCCTGGCACTATCTTTTTGAAAACTATTTTTTTTTTTGAAAATCTTTTTAAACAAATTAACTAAACACATAAAGATACACAATTTTTGTAACCAACAACATTTCTAAAAAGCCACGAGTAAGCAGATTACAAGGGAAATAAGCAACAGTTAGGCCAAGTAACTTAAAAGGATATTAAGCACTTAAGAAGCTACAAAAATACTGATGTAAACTAACTAAAGGTGAAACGTGCTAAAGGTATCAATGGGAAATCCTAAATAAGCTCAAAAGGACAACAATAAGCAATTAAACTAAGCATAAAAAGCACTAATAAGCCAATCTACCTATGGTTGCAAAAAAATGGAATAAGGGGTTAATTTAGACCTACAAAAAGCTGTAAAGAAAAAATTCTAAAAAATAAGCAAAAAATATCTTCAACTAAATAAGCTAATAGATAAGTTGTATACCAATTTTCAGAACAATTGGGCTTAAAACAAAGAAACTAAAATTAAAAAACAAAAATCTGTTTTGGAAAAAAAAAAAAAAAAAAAAAAAAAAAAAGTGCAGGTCTGCTGGTTCAAGGGGTGTTTATGCTATCTTAAAGCTCTTAAAAAAATTCATAAAAATCAAAGGTAACTAGGAAATCAACCCATTTACATGCATACCAAATTTCAAGTAAAACGGACTTATAACAAAGAAATGAAAATCAAAAACTAAATGGCTGGAATTTCGGAAAAACAGCCCTGGTAGGGCTACTTTGAGGGCTTGTGGGGCCCACAGAAAAATTCACAAAAATATAGTGATTGTGGGATTTTTGAAGTTCAGCTGGGGGGCTACAAGTCCTGAATCCTTACACAAAAATCACAACAATTCCTCCAAATTTTGGATTTTTGCACATGTATGCAACTTTGACTTTTTAGATGAACATGGTAAGTTGACCTTCATGAACTTTGATCTATCCTCAGTGACTAAAAATGATGTTTCAAGTTACTATGAGATGAATTTAAGCTATATAAACTACTTATGCTATGAAATCATGAGATCTTTGAACAAGAAAATCTGACAGTGAACAAAAGTGAGCAAGTAAACAAAGATTTTGACTTTTTATGAATTGACCCATGGTTTTTACTACTAAACTGCACTAATATGACCTAAAGATACTTACTACAACTAAAAACAACAACAACCACTCACTTAAAAACATAGAGAGCCTCTGTCCCAAACACCCCTTAAAGATTCTGGAAATGAGATTTTCAAAGAAAATGGATGATTTAAACCTTGAAACTGATTCACAAGTAGCTTTAATGATAATCTAAGGTAAATAGACCACAGAAACATTAACTTAAACAACAAATACCCAAGAATCTATAACATGCTATTTTGGCAGTGAAATTCATGAAATGAGCAACAAAGGACTCCAATGAACAAGTGAATGATATAAAGCAATAATCCTACTAACATTCATCTAATAAACATAAAAAAATCACAGATAACGGCTTATACTATACTCTACAGTAAAATGTAAATATATGAGAAAATGCTTACAAATTACATCAAAGCCAAGAACATGGAACCAAGGACTCTAACCACTTCCTAATGCTTTCCACAAAGCAACTAACCCAAGGAAATCTAGAATTTACATTGCTCCAAGCTTCCTTCACCTCTTTTTTATTTATTTTTTATTTTTCTATTATTTTTTATGATTTTTTTTGGTATTTTTGAGTTTCTTGAGTTAAACTGATTTAATTACATTACAAACTTCCAAATGCTTACAAGTAAACTTAATTAAGCTTAAATAACCAAGAAATAACAACTTTTAGTAAAATTAAGTGAATTTGTCAATTTCACTCAAAACTACTAAATCTGAATTTAAAGAACTAGATTGAAATTAAAGGTTCAAGAAACTTTATTTCATATTAAAATAACTGAGTACAACATAATTTAACTGAAAATTACATCTGAAACACAATTTACACTACTTTGACATTTTTGACTAAACTACAGCTACTTCCACTCTAACTACTGGTCTATCTCTTTCTTCTTTTCTTGATTAATATAGACAAGTGTGGGCCCCTCAGCAAATCCCACTTATGTTTAGAACTCTTGGATAACTTTTGCTCTTCCTTCACTTTTGGCGGGAAATGGAAAGTTGGCAGGTTTAGGTAACTTGGAGAGATTTTTTAGCAATAAATGAAGTTTGGGTTTTAGTGTGACGTGGAGGGGACAAGGTGTGGGTTTGGCTGAGGTGGAGGAGGGGGGAGATGGAGTGTAGCAGGGGATTATCAGGCTTCAAGTGGGGAAGGAGGGAGATGATGTGGAGGTCAAATGATGGGTGTTGACCCTGGGAATAACTAAAACGGGGTGGGCTTTGTGTTGGGCTTAGGGGATTTATTGGATTGGGATTGGTTTTGGTTTTGTAATAAAAGGGTCCATTTGGCTAGTAAATATCACAAGGACCATAAGTGTAAAAAACTGAAACTGGAGGGACTGAATTTGCAACTTTCACAAAGTTATCAAAAGGGTCATACTTGCCAAGTTCTCATAGTCCAAGGATAAAAAATGATATTTTTCACTTTTGGTCCTTCGGGGACTAAATTTGTCAATTGTTGAAACTTGAGGGACCAATTATGCAAATTCTTCAAACTTTACACCAAGGGATTATTTGTGATAAATTTTGAGTTTCCAGGGACCAACAATGACTTTTCTTTCAAAATTTTCCACCAAGGACCAAATCTACCAATATCTGAAACTTCAGGGACTAAACTTGTAAATTCTCAAAACTTTTGAAATTTTTTCACCAAAGGACTAAATATGACAATTTATGATTTCAAAAGGACCTTTAGTGACTTTTCTTTTAAAATAAGTACTCAGGGACTACTTTTGCCAATTTTTGAAAGTCGGGGGACTGAAACTACCAATTTTGCAAACTTTGTACGTTTTTCATCTGTTTTTACTCATTTTGCATATAAAACACAATTTTGGAATATTTTCAGTATTTTGATGCATTACTGAGTGTTTTTAAATGTTTTTACAGTTCAGACTGACCAAAAATGATGAGTGTTTGAGCACTCATCAATCATCCTCAATCTTCACAATTAACAAAACCTAAAAACACAATAACCCAATTCCATAAATAAGGGTTTACATAACCCATCAACATCATTAGCTTCCTTTCTAAACCATCATATAATCGTGCCTTGATCATATGATGTATACCCACTTACCTCATAACCTATAATCCTTAATAGAACAAGATAGATGATTACTTACTTGATGGATGAGCTTGCTTATGTATAATCTCTAGCAAGGGACCTTAATTTCTTCCATTCTTGGACCATCAAAATCATCTCTTTTTCCCTCCTTTTTCTTATAACCGTACCATTACACTCACTCACTCAACTCACTTCTCTAACCCTCTAGAATCCTCCACCTATAAGATATTTATTTAGCTTCTTGAACAAGTTTTTTATAGGCAAGAATGGTCCCTCTACTACCCTTTTTACTACTTTGGCCACACTACATATTACAACACTCTTGAGACTTGGAAACTTATGTCCTTGAAGTATATTTCATTTCTAGATGTGACACAATATACTTTATATATCCATATTATGCATACTTTGACTATCGGGTTTGACCACCACGTAATTTTCATTGACTAACCAATCCCATTAAGTCTTAGTCGACTCATCTAGGGTGGGCACTAGTTATATCTGGGAAACGGGTCTAACAAGTTTACTGCTGGTGTTATGGCGCTTCAGGTTTTCATGAAACTGCACCATTTTTTCTTTTTCTTTTTTTTTCCTCTAGCAAAATAGGGAACTATTGATAGGAGGTCGAAATAAGACCTATATTGAAATTACAATTGTGAGGGAGGACTCCACATTGGCTTGACAAAAGAGGATGACATTGAATTAGGATCTCTTAATAAGACCTAAATGTTGATCTCTAAATAAGACCTAACTGTAGGATCTCTTGCAGTAAGATCTCTACTTGAATTAGGTTGGTATTAGGGGTGTTTAGGAGCGCATAAAATTTATGCATTTGTTTGAACAAGCTACTCCGTATTCATTGATGGGTTGAATAGTGAACAAAACTAACACCCTGTGTCTGATCTTTTATGTTATTATTAAAAGATAGAAAAAATGTGAGTCTCACCTGTAAAAGAGTGTGAGATGTGTTGTTTGGTAAAGCATATTCGGAGATGTTGGATAACATCAATAAAAATACAAGTTACTCCAAATGAAGAGTGTAAGAATACAAGGCTGAGTTTACAAATAAAACATGATAACATAAATTAATTTGTTTTTTGCACATGATAACTTTATATCTCGATGGCCTTTCGAATTTCTAAATGTTGATTTCAGTTTTTGAATTTTATAAAGTTGTACAAGTTGCTGTGATGAAATGTATATATGGGTTAATTCCAGTAACAAGATATACAACATAATTTTTGAAGTTGGCTAATCCAAGGTCTTCATTGTGCAACCATGGTTTACGAAAACATGTGTGAGATGGATCACAAAAACTATTGGTTGTCTTTTACTTGCATAGGTTGTACACACCCTAACAATGGACGATTGTGATGACTAAAGTGGGTTTACGTGAATGTGGTGTGCAACGCACCGAAGCAAATATCAAAAGTTGGATATTCAACTATCTAATATTATTTGTTTAGCAGGTAGTGGTTTTTGGTTCGATGGGCAGGTGAGCTGAAGGCATCGTTGGAAGGTAGAAGCTATATGCACTTATGCAGGTTGAATATTCGGTTTAAATATATGCAGATGTTGACATGTATACGTTGAGGAAGAGCGTATTGTATCTGCATAAAATGTGTTCGATGAGACATCTTAATTGGAAGGAAAAAACCTCATTCCCTATAAAGAAGTATGCATGCTTTATTTTAATGTGAATGCTCAAATATGCATTAGTTACTGTATTGTGGAATATATAAAAACGAAAGTCAACGATGTCTCAAAGTTTATATTACTATAACACGTATATGTCAAGATGAGAAGGGTATATTGGTAAAGAAAGTTTACTGATTTAATAATCTGAATATGAAAGTAACTAAATGAGAATCAATTTAGTAGAATATATAAAAAGGCTAATGATTTGCACACTCTCATTTTTTATTTGTACACTCCAAACTATGCTTTAAGCAGTTGTACATTTATCATATGCTACTTTTGAAGATAGTACATTGGAGTGTACGGATCAAAAATAAAAGTGTGTCAATCAACACTCATATAAAAATTGTCCCAAGTAAAATAGTATTTTGGAACTATTTAAGTAGGACCCCTAATTGTTGTTTACATAAACAATTTGTAAAAGACCAGTAGCATTACTCTGCTCCTTCACTTCATTTTCAATCACGAGTCACTTGCTAATGCTATTCTTAACCCAACATAGTAAGGAGATTCACCTTTACTATTAAACAATATATTTGTTTAATCCTGATCCCTAATGATTTTGTTTTTCTTAGGATATCGATTAGAATGCAAATGGATCCATTCTTTTTTACCTTATAATGTAGTCTCTTTTTTTCCTCCTTAAAATATAAAAGATCTATATTGATAGTGCACTTCTAAATTTTCTTTGTTACCCACCAGTGCCAAAAGATGTCTATATTTTAGGAAGATATAATTGACATTTATAATTTGTTACTAATTATGACTTTACTTCTAGAAGACCAATATCTTGCATAAAGGCATTTACGTAACACTCAATTGGCTTATTGGATCAATTTATGTGACAATAACACAAAATGACATCATGCTTATAATAAGAAGGTAGTTTCATTTTGTCTAAGTTGCAACTATGAGATAATTTAAGTTGTCATTTGCAAAAAGCAGGCAATTATGCAGCTTTCGAAGTTGGTTGTTATTCTTGGTAAGAAAGTAAAAGTATGTTCCTATATGCAAAATTAAGCACTTTTGCTGTTGGTATTTTCAGTAAATTTGAATGCTTTGGAATAATCTCTTTTTTGTGTAATTTCTTCATCTTTGCAGCTTGCACTTTCTGGAAATTACTTTACCAGCGGACATCGGCTTTAAAAGTTCCATCTGACTACATAATTCAAAGCATGATCCTTTTGAAGATTTAAATATGTTTGGGTTGTTTAGCTATAACTTTTTGGGATATGTATTTTTATAATGGTGGTACCTTATTTTGTTTTGATGTTGTTTGTACATAATAGTTTGTTATAAAAAACTTCTTGAAGATTAAACATGAGAAAAACAATCATTCGACTAATACATTATTATTTTTTACTGATGTTTATTATTATTTGGCTACTAACATTTGTCAATTTCTATTAGCTTCTATCACTTTGGACACGAGAACTAGTATAAATGTTTTAAGGGTAAAAAGCAAGAAGTGTCTAAAAGTCCTATGTTATGACAAAGATGACGACTACAACAATTTCACAAACAACGCTGTCTATAAAGAAGTCCTTCATAGATTATAAGTTTGTTTTTATTTGTTATTCCACTTTTTCCCGGAATCAACTATATGTATTTTTTTTACTGTTTAAAAAAAGCGTCAACTAATTTTTATTTTTTATTTATTTATTTTTTTCATTTTAATATTATCTTTTTCTAATGTGATATTATCAAACTTTTGACTCCATCTATTATTCTTAAAAGAATTTTTGGAGCTAGCCGCCCATCGGGCAGCCCTTGAGGCTAGTAAAAAATAAAGAGAAGACACATAATTACTAGCAAACACACAATTCTTTTATTACATCGTCGCTCGTTAAATATTTTACATACTGTTGATACAAAAGTTGGGCGTTCCTTATTTGGGTTCCTGTTCTCGTACCAATTCGATCTTAATGCTTGAGACCTGCGCACTAAGAAAACAAACAAACACCGTTAGGTTTATCGTGGGATTGTCTCCCACGATTATCCTCCAGCATGAGAGTAAGTAATCGGTTTTTAGGGTTATATTGAAGATTTAGGGTTGTAAGTCGACCTTTAACGAGAGTTATGATATTGTTTATATAGGCACGAAATCCTTATTGGATACGTGCTCCTTACTCTTCGGTATATCCGGTTGTTTTTTATATATATCCTTAAATAAGAGATATCTATATCAAAACCATAAATAACTTTGTGCTTGGGCTTTCGTGAGCCCAAACCATTAGTATGGTAGCCCAATCATTGTTATGATAGCCCACTCGTGGTGAGGCTGGATCGTAGTAATGTTCATTAATCGGGTTCGTGACCCGAGTATGGACTATACGTCATCATGTCCCCCCAGTCTAGTATGCGCAGGTATTTACGGCAGATGCTAGACTAGTAATGTTAGCAGTAAGCGTGGGGAAAATTTCAAATATCTACCGCCGAATAATATGGGCCATGTATCTAGTCCAAAAAGGTCTAAAAACGCCTCGGTAAATGGGGAGGTCATCCACATGTCCTTCGGAAAACGTGAAAAAGTACTTGTACCCTATGGTATTCCAGCCACACGATGAAGGTAGTGGGATCCACGTGGCGTCCATTTAAGGCAAGGGGAAACCCTATATAAAGGTGTCCCATTTTCACTGTGTTTACCACAGTGCAAAAAACGCCATTTTCTTCCCTACTAAGAATTCTTTTTCAAGAAAAACTAGTATCTTCAAAGGTAATTTTGTGTATGCACCCTAGTAAAAATGGTTCGTCAATTAGAAGAGTTCCGTTCTGAGATGGACGAGGATGAACTTCGTCAGTTCACCTCTGACTATTTCATCCCTCTCGCGGTGCATCCAGAAGTTCTGGATGCGAACGCATGTATCGCAGACTTCCCTGAGGGGAAAATAGGGGTATACACGCGCTTTTTTGAGTTTGCGAACCAGCGCGTGCCTATATCCCTATTCTTGAGCGACGTGCTCAACTTCTACCGTCTGTATATCTCTCAGCTGCACTATATAGGTGCAACGAAAATAACAAATTTTGAGGTAAATTGTCGCTTACTTGCGATAAATCCTACTATCAACCTCTTTCGCGCGTTTTACCACACAACGTGGTCGAACGGGTGGGTAACATTTTTGAAGCGCCCAGGGCGCTATCAGTGTTACACTGATAAAATAGACGCCCTTAGGGGTTGGAGGGAAAGGTTTTTCTCGATAGATGATAGGGTATTCACCACGCTCTCTGAGTTTTATACTCAAGGGACGCTTCCAAAGGATGAGCGCCCAGATCCTGGTACGTACAACGTGGAGGATGCGGAGACCATTAATGGTGACCGCATCCCAATCAACTCCTATCCCGAGGAGTTTTTGGTTCACATGGGAATGAGTCGTAACTACTTCGGGGGAAGTGATGAAGTGCCAACATTTTTAGATGGAAACGGCCGGGGTGGGTGCTTGTCCTTTCTTATCCTCGCGTTTATAATGTAAGTGCTCTTGTATATTTTGATTTTATCAACTAACTTGTTCTTTTTTTGTTCATTCATGTGTTGCACAGAGATGGATCTGTTTTCCGTGGTGAGGTTGACAAAGCCCACGCAGGTAACTGTGGGTGTGCGCCCCCTGAGGGAGGGTGAGTTGCCTATCTTGGAGGCTACCGCTGGACGCCTTCTGGAGCCTCTGCAAGAAGAGTCCTCTGATGTTGCGCAACCTGTTGTGAATGCAACACCGATGCAGACTGTGCCCGCGCAAGGAGTGGCGGCTTCTGATCCCGTGCGCACTGATTCGTCTGACAGTGTTGGGATCCTGAAGGTTGACACCGACTCCGAGGAGGAGTGCCAAGGTGGCAAGCGCAAGGCTGCTGATGATGGTGGTGAGGGCACCTCCAAGCGCAGACGTTATACTATCATTGTGGATGAGTCCACAGATGAGGAGACGTCATTATCCTTTGCTGCGCATGAGAATGCTGAGACTTCACCTCATTCATAAGTAACAGTTGTTTGATTATTTATTTTCTTTATTCGCTGTGCAATTTCTTGACTTCTTTTTGTTAGCGTGTAGTGACAAAGCTGCAGGGGGTGATGCAGCATTTGTTGAGGGGTCGGTGCCACCCCAAGCGGCTCATGATCATGTGGAGGAGCCGTTGTTGTATTCACAGGTGGTTGATCAGTCATGGTCTGCGTTTAGCTGTCATGGGCACGCTAAAGTCCTAGGAGGTTGTTGAAGCCTTTGGGAAGGTTGTGGAGTGCACCATGGCTCATGGCAAAGCTCAGGCTGCGGAGGAGCTTCATGAGAGCAACATGTTGACGGTGCCGCTTACAGAAGTGCCTGGGTATAAGGCGGATGCTTTTGATGAGCTTGTGGAGGCCATGGAGAAGATGAAGGTCTTCGACTTTCCCCATATCGCCCGATTAGAGCGTGATCAAGATTATCCTATCAGCGTGATCATGCAGGGCCTGACTCTGGCCAGACACATAGCTGAAGATGCGGAGGTGCAGCCTAACTTCTTTTTGAAGCCAGATGAGTCGCAGCTGAAGGTGCCTATCTTTGCTCGCCCCCGCCACATGCTCAATCCCTTCGCCCTTGAGAAGGAGATTTCCTTGAAGGAATGATTAGAAGCTCATTTGACCAGGGTTGCTCGTAAGAAGGGTGTGAAAGGGAAGGCTATTCTCTGCGGTGTTGGCGCAGCCCATCTCCCCAGGTCTAATGGGATTCCCGTCAACGTACCGACGGTATCGCAGGAGGATATCAGCGTGCTTAGAAGGCTGAGTGAGGCTAGGGAGTTAGCGTCTACAGCTAGTAGCTCAAGTCATAGACGTGCTCATAGCATGTAGATATCTATAGATTTTTGTATATGTAATTTTGTATAAACTCGTGGTTCTTATGAATAATAATATGTAACTTTTTTGTACATGTTGTTTGTATCATTTTGTACTTAGAATATTTGTCTTTTCGTGAAAGGCTTGCCAAGAGTTAAAATGAAAACGTACATGGGAAAATATGTATTAAGTCCATAACTTAATAAATATATGTAAAGAAAATATTCATAAGTGTATGGGTAGACTTGCAGCGTGCTGCAAATATTACATCAAGGGACCAAGAGTCTTGGGTCCTAAACTGCTAAACGTGCACAATGTGCGTTGTTGTGTATCCTTCGTGGGATGCACATTAAACTTACTTTCAACGTCTTGAGAGCAAGGTGTTTAGCAAGGATGCGTGATCCGATGTTGATGGGTTTGCAACCCTCTTACTCAACGAGTTATTTAGTAGGTTTACTCATCCTTTCTGCCATCGTAGGTCTTAGTAAGTGCATGCACGCCATGTAGGCAAAATATAAAGTAACAGTATTGAGACATAATTAAGAATGTAAGCAATAAAGTTAAATGTGTTATGGAGTTAGCTAGAAACCACAACGTTTTATTAATACTTGCAAGTTTTTGAAGATAAAAGACAGTTCCTAAAAAAAAAAATCAAATACACAGACATTTATTAGGCACGTACTAAAGTATAGAGTTGTCTTTGTGTGGGCCGTAGCCTTTCCTAAATATAGCATCTCTTGAGATTGCAGATGTTCCAAGTGCGTGCTAGCTCATGGCTTTCCATATTACGCAGTATGTATGCGCCGTTGCCTAGTGCTTCTGTGACTTCCTAGGGTCCTTCCTAGTCTATCATAGATCCTTCTGCTTCCAGACCTTGAAGAGCTCTCGCTCGGTGAGCGTTGCCGTCCAAGTCTATCTTACATCTTGCGATTATCAAGTCTAGCGTGGACATTGGTACGCCTCTCGTTGTCCTCGTACTCCTCCGAGTATTGCTCTACCAAGTCTATTGTGGACATTGGTACGCCTCTCACACCCCTCCTTCTGGTAGCGTGATGGGGATGTTTCGTACTCAGGGTTAAAGTTAAGCCGGGCTTGTAGGCTCTGACTTGACCTTCTCCTAGCTTCTTCTTGCATGAGGTTGGTTAAAGTTTCATAATTTTGAGATACAAAATTACTTAACGTTAACTCAGGCGCGTTCTCTTCCAGCGCAAGGATATTTGCTTCCGTATTAGGTCCCCTATCTCGGTTAGGCGCGCCTGGCGACACAGTGTTGTCCACGATGGGTGCCATTTGATGGGGAGTATTGAAGAGAGTGCGCTGAAGTTCTTTAGTGCTTGGAACTACCGTGGTGGTCTGAGCAGCCCCTGTGGGCAATTCTACCGTTGGGAGAGGTAGGGTTGTTCCCGTTTCTTGGTGACCAGGCGCGCTGGTTGTTCCAGAGGCTTGTCGAGGGATCGAATCTTGATTCTTCCTCTTCTGGGAGTCACCATGTGTTTTTTCCAACTGCGGAGTCCGCTGGCTTGAGTTTTTTGTGTTTCGTCATTCTAGTTCTTAGTGTAGGGTCCCACGGATGGCGCCACTTGTTGATACAAAAGTTAGGCGTTCCTTATTTGGGTTCCTGTTCTCGTACCAATTCGATCTTAATGCTTGAGACCTGCGCACTAAGAAAACAAACAAACACCGTTAGGCTTATCGTGGGATTGTCTCCCACGATTATCCTCCGGCGTGAGAGTAAGTAATCGGTTTTTAGGGTTATATTGAAGAGTTAGGGTTGTAAGTCGTACCTTTAACGAGAGTTATGATATTGTTTATATAGGCACGAAATCTTTATTGGATACGTGCTCCTTACTCTTCGGTATATCCGGTTGTTTTTTATATATATCCTTAAATAAGAGATATCTATATCAAAACAATAAATAACTTTGGGTTTGGGCTTTCGTGAGCCCAAACTATTAGTATGGTAGCCAATTATTGTTATGATAGCCCACTCGTGGTGGGTTTGGATCGTAGTAATGTTCATTAATCGGATTCGTGACCCGAGTATGGACTATACGTCATCACATACAAAATATTTTCAACAAACGATCTTAGTAGATACAACCTGATCAAATTTAACGATAGACTCGTGTTTTGAATCCTTTTTATGAATGAATCAATTTTCCTCAGCTACAAGTATTTCATTAGATAATGGATTTATAAATACGAAAGAGATTAGCAACAGTACCCAAGCAAGTTTCGTGGTTGCCCCATTTTAGTCCCTGAAGTTGGTTATCAAGTGCGAAGTTAGTCCTTAATAGTCTTTAACGGTCGTTATCTAACAAGAGTAGGGACTAACTGTACAACAGAATGCCATGTTAAGGGACTGAAACTGAAAATTCAATTGCTACAGTGCCAAACAGTGCAGAATAGTGGCTGCTACAGTACGAAACAGTACCAAATAGTGTCGGGTACTGTTCCTAAGAAATTTACGATTTTAGTCCCTCAGTTAACTGTAAATTCCACCGTTAGCGATTTTTTTCAAATTTAGTCCTTACTAAAAAAAAAAAAAAAAAAAAAAAAAATCTATTGTCACTCTTACATTCACATCTAGCCAAAAAAAAAGTACAAAAAATATAATACATTTACATATGCACTATATTTAGCCAAAAAAAAAAACAAAAACAAAGCAGCCGCTGCGAATTTTTCCGGCAACCTCAAAATTTTCCAGCGACAGTTGCAATACAGCAGCAGCAAACAACCAACCTGAAAAAAAAAAAAAAAAAAAAAAAAAAAAAAAAAAAAAAACGATAAGTCTACAAAAAAAACCAAAAAAATATAGGAGAATATCCAAAATAGAAGAACCTGAATATTTTATATTAGCAAATATAGATTTGAAAAATAAGAAGGAAATATCAAGAATATCAAACCAACTCAACTGAGTTGACTCGGTGTTGACCGAGTCAACTGTGAGTCACAACCAAGCAAAAGATCCATACGAGTTTAGCATTTTTAAACCATTTCTATTAATAAAATTTATTTAAAAACCGGATTTAATAAAAATAAGGATCAAAGTTTCGTAAAAAGTTTATTAAAAACAAAAAAGGAAGCGCGTGGTTGATTATTACCGTGGGACGATGGCGGGAAACCTGTGGTGGCTCTCAGTAGTGATGGCTGCGACGTGGGGTGGCGCGTGGCGGGTTACAGTGGTGATTGGCGGTGAGTGGGTGGTAGAATTAAAGTCGGGGTGGCCTGATCTATCTTTTGGAACAAGAAAAAAAATTGCCGGAAGTTTGGCCGGAATATTTTCTGGTGGCCGGATGGGGAAGAGAGAGGGAGAAGGAGAGAAAATGTATGTGTGTGAGAAATGGGGTTTAAAAAAAAAGTGACTATTTTATATTTTTAGGAGGGGCCAAACGCGGGCAAAACCAAACTCAAGGGTGAAAATAAAAACATATGGCGGAGGGGTGAAACTGCCAACTAGGCTAAACTTTTAGTAAAAGCAATCCGGAACCCATTTGACGTAACAAACGGACTCGAAAAATTATGAAACTTGCGCCATTTTCTCAATATAATTTTTCCAATAAAAACGAATATAAATACGAATAACTTAGCTATTACAAATATAAATAAGCACAAATTTCTTTTATGCATAAAATAAAATTAAAAAAAAAAAAACGTCCCCGCAGCAACGCGCGGGCTACCCAGCTCGTGGATTTATAAATACGAAAGAGATAATTCTAGAAAGTTCTAACGTGAAGGGTTAAAATTGAGTGGCAGTAACTCAGAAAAATCAACCCTATATAAAAAAAATCAAAAAAACACAACCCAACAAAAAGTTAAAAAAAACACAAACACACCCCACCGCCCACACTAGTCCAGATCGCTCCACACACACACACCCCGCCGGTGTTGCGCGGTGCCACCTCATCATCATCCATCTTCACAAAAAATATAAAAATCTCAGGTTAAAACCCCGAATTTTTATAAAATTTAATCATCGATCGTTTTTTATATATATTTGGAACTCTTGTGTTGTGTTTTTATGTGGTATGACATTTCTAGGGTTTTAGAATTCGTTTGAAAAAGTTTAGCTCTTTGTTTATAAAGATTGTGTTTTTTTATGTTAATTTGTTGTGTAGATGATGGGTTTGAATTCTTGTTGATTTTTGTTAAAGTTATTTAATTTAGGCCAAGAATTATAGTGTGTTTATTGTAATTTAATTTTGTTTATTTTCATGGGGAGGGCGAGCTCACCGGGTTAATCATTGGTGCCTCTTTTATGTCTGTTTTAGGCTATGTAGTTTTCAGTATACATTTGGGAGTTTTAACTCTTACATTTATGCCTTGCCAATCTTTATTTCTAGTTTTCTGTACGAACCACATGTATTTTTAAAGTTTAGTATCATTAATGTTTAACTTATTACCGACTTTGAGCAGTCTAACCAAGACCATGGCAAGTAGTCAAGGTGGTAAGGATGTCATTGACTGTGGAAGCAGTGAGGGTAACACTTCTGAAGCCACGGTTGAGATAAAGATAAGGACTTTGGATTCTCAAACATACACCATGCGAGTAGATAAATGCGTAAGCAGTATTTTCTTCATCTGCAATCTTTTTTGAAGTGAAATTTTCAGTGCAAGTGTATTGTATACGGGTTTCTTATTGTGCTAACTTAAATTTAATACTCTTGTAGGTACCCGTTCCTGCACTAAAGGAACAGATTGCTAATGTAACTGGTGTATTATCTGACCAACAGCGTTTAATATGCCGTGGAAAAGTTCTGAAGGACGACCAACTCCTTTCAGCTTACCGTATCCTTCTAGTTTAATCAAACATGATAAATATTTATATGAATAAATTAAAATATACTCGGAATTTATTATCTGACCTTCATACTGAAGCTCCTTAACGAGTATGAATTATAGATGTGGAAGATGGTCATACATTGCACCTGGTGGTCCGACAACCAAATCAACCACCACTTGGAAGCTTTCCCGAGCATACAGGTTTGCTGTGTTCTAATATTTTTTTATATTATATTTTTTCTCTGTTAAGTTTGGACTGAGAGGTTACTTCATTTAAGTCTGCACAAACACCTTAGATCATATTTCTGTTCCCTTATAAGCTAGGTGAAGGCCTGAATTATGAAACATGAATCTTGCATCTGGTACATGCCTCTCTTGCTGTCTTCCACTTTGTTTTCCATCTTATAATGAAGCTTTAGGACATGAAAATAGAAAGTGCCTAATAATGCTCTACGGGAACGAGTAGTAACCTAACTAACCTGTGTTGGTGGCATATTCGGATGCTTCCCGCCTTACCAGTGATTTGTCAGAAAACTAGAGGTGGCAATTTTGAGACATACACCTTATAAATGGATTGATTGGGGCTATGTCCAATCTCTAATGGGTTAAATGTGTAAAATAGACAATTTAACTAAAAATAAGGATAAAAAAGGGATTTTGGGTCCATTTATTCTGCCCTACCCGTTTGTCCCTTCTATTTATCACTCAACCCCCGCCCATTTTCCATGTTGCTATAAAGAAATGGCCTCTTGTGTTCTCGTATTGTATCTTAAAAGATGACGAAATCTGTGTGTATGATATACGAACATACGTTGTTTCTGAGTAATTTTGCTTTTTTGAATGTTCTTTCTGTGAGGTATCTTCGTTTGTGCTTCTGAACTTTTGTTGTCGCCGTATATTTTTCTGTTTGTAGGTTCCTTTTGTTCTTTTCTCTCTCTTTTTCGTGTGTGTGTGTGTATTGGGCCTTCTTTTTAGAAATTATTGAAAGTTTGACATATTCTTCATTTGCAGCAAGTGATCCAGCATCAAGTACCAGGCAGTCTATGGGCAATCATGGGCCCAGTGTTGTAGTTGGAACCTTCAATATATCCGAACAAGGTGATGGCAGTCTTCCGGATTTCAGTCGGGTAAGATTGTGGCAAAGCTTAAAATTATAAAAACCTTGTTTACACATTTAACTGTAATGATATATTGTGTTGTTTTTATATTAATATGGTAGATTGTTTCTGCTGTTCTTGGTTCTCTTGGAATATCAAATGCTGGAAGTGGTGGTGATGCAGTAGATTTGCAAGTAAGTGGCTACTTGTTAGCTCATCCTCTATAGTTATCATGTACATGTTATTTTGAAACAAGGTTTCACCTTTTATAATTTTTTAACAGCAACACATCTCCGAAAGGCTTTCACGAATACCTGGTCTAAATGAAATTAGAAATCCCACCGGTCAACAACCTGAGGGTGTTTCTGAAAGGAGTCAACCTAATCTTCAGGATGGCACTTTCACGCTTCCATCTGATGTATCTATGGAATCTTTGCAGGTGCTTATAATAGTAATATTTGATATTGTTCAATATATAATCTTTACCATTATCGATTACTCGATTAAACTGTCTCTTTGACAGGTTATTCCTGATTCTCTGAGTACCTTGTCCCAATATTTAACGCGCTTGAGGCAACAATTTAACGACACTGGTCAGCAATATCATTTAATCTGAATATTTTAGTCGCTATTAATTGCTTATCGTGTTATTTGTAATATGGATTTTATATTTGGTGTTGACAGTTAGATCTCAGTCTCCTGGTGCTGGGATTGGTGGACAAGAGTCCCACGCGACACCGCATTCAACCACTGTTCAGGGTGGTCTACCGACACCAGCTGCTCTAAGTGAAGTGACGCAGTCTACAAGACAATTGCTCATTGAACAAGCTGGAGAATGCTTGATGGTATGCACTAAATCATTGCTAGTTCATATAAGTTTTTGTTTCATCATATCATTAAGCTGGTGATTCTGCAGCAATTGACCAGACAATTGGGGGACCAAGAGAATGTGACTGATCCTGTAGCACGGTTAAGGATGCAGTCAAATGCTTTGAGGTCCGGCGCTCTGTTGCAGAATCTGGGTGCTTTTTTGCTTGAGCTTGGTCGCACAACCATGACACTACGATTGGGACAGTCATCGGTATGTTTAGTTTTTTAAAAAATCTTTAAATCTTTAATTGTTTCTGGAATACCAAACATGTAAAAGTAATTGTCTTTTTTGCAGACTGATGCTGTGGTTAATGCGGGACCCGCTGTCTTCATATCCACTTCTGGTCCGAATCCCATAATGGTGCAACCTCTACCTTTTCAACCTGGGACTAGCTTTGGAGCAATGCCTACGGGGCTCGGCTCAAGTTTTTCTGCTGGTTCTGGTTCACGTCCAAGAAATATTGATATCAGAATACGTACAGGTAATAAATGGTGGTGTATATTACAGAACCTGTGGTTTGGTGAAAATAACGGAAATTGGCCCTTGTTGCCACTGTTTGCATTTATGGTTCCTAATTTTGCTGTTTGCTTTCGCTTTTGGTCCTTCTGTTATTCTCTAGGGACCAAAATTGTAATAAGTTACATACATACTTGAGGGACTGAGAGTGAAGTGAGATACATACTTGAGGGGCCAACATGAAAGCAAACAGTGCAATAGGGGCTGTGTATGCAAATAAAGTTGAGGGATTAATTGGAGGCGAGACAATTTTTGTTAATTTTTCCAAACCGCAAGGATGATTTCTGTAATTTACTCAAATACTATTCTGGTTTTTAAGTTTATGTTCTTAAAAATGCTGACTTGCAATTTTACGCTCTTTAGGTTCAGTGCTGGCCTCAACTGTTAATCCACGAGAGGCAAGTGGCCGAGAACAGTCGACAACAACTGATCCAGCAGCAGCTTCTGATGGTGGAGTTTCAAACCGTGAAGCTGGCATTAGAAATTTGTCTCAGCCCAGAAGCGGTCCTGATGTACGGGTAGTTCCCATTAGGATATCTACACTGCCACCTGGACTTGCATCTTCTGAAGCAACACGTAGTTCTGTGAGTTTAGTATATCCAGTGCTAGCAAGAGCTCAGCATGTTGATTCTAGTAATGTGAATGGGAGTCGCTCTCGTAGTGCTGAAAACAGACCACCAGAAGCACCCGAAATTCCTGGTACAGAAAAAAAGTTTTTATTCAATAATAACAAGTCAAAGCTTGACTTTTAACAAAAATGCAGGCATGACTCATGGTCATAGTTTTACTACAGAGATTCCAAGCGGACTTGATCAATTGCTGAGAAATTTATTTCCTGGTGAGCCGAACCATGGCAACGACTTCATCTTTCAGAGAACAACTACGGGTACTAATGTGGAAACTGCTCCCTCAGCTGTTAATTCACAAGAAGCAGCAACAGTAAGTGATCAAGGAACTTTTCTGTCTAATTTGCTGCACCAGATCATGCCTGTTGTGTCTCAGCACATTAATGGTGGAGCTGATGGATCTTCAAACGTAAGTCCTAGTATAATGACATTTTTATGTGACTTCTATTCGGGGTTATATTATTATGAGTCTGATGTGCTATATATGTGTGTAGGTTGAGGAGAACCAGGATAGAGGCGCCTCTTCACGCAGGCCAGATGGTCCGTCATCTCCTTCAAGCCCGAAACGACGAAAGGTACTCTTTACTTCATGTATTTTTTTTATACTTAATACTTACACAGATGAATCTGTCACTTCTTGTTTATGAAACCTTGGTTGTAAATATCGCTCGGCGGTACCGTGGCGGTCGATCCCCGAAATCCGCCATATCGGTCTTGGCGGCGCCATGGCGGAGACCATAAATTATAAAGGAATATGAAAAAAAAAACCCTAGATCTAGGCTAGATCTGAAGTGAATATGAAAAAAAAAAACCCTAGATCTGAAGTTAAACGGCGTTGACCGGCGTGAATCTGAAAAAAAAAACCCCAGATCTGAAGTTGACCGACCGCCGCCAAGGCCGATTTTTGACCGATTTTGACCGCCAAGCTCCGATTTTGACCAATTTGTGAATGATTTAGACCAATTTTGACCAAAAACGCCAAGTTAGACCGATATGGGAAATATCGTGGCGGTGGACCACCGAAATCCGCCATGGCGCCGCCATATCGGCCGCCATGGCCGATTTTTACAACACTGTATGAAACTAAAGTTATACATCCATGTTGTATGTGGAAAATCACGGATATTCTCTAATATATTTACGGAAATGCTTCCTGTTTCCTTATTGTTTTTTAATTAAACTGCTTGTGATCACTCGTTAGAGTAAAAATACCAAAGTACCTTTATTTTCTGCCCTTAATAGTTTCATATTGAATCTATTACTCCTATATAATACTGATAAATATAAATTCAAAATATATTTGGTAGGTTTAGAACATAAGGGTATTTTTGTTTTGTTTTTTTTACTTTAAAATGCTGACAAACAATGAGAGTAGGTATCATTTAAGTAACTAGGTCAATAGGCACGATGTCCGTGATATTTGTCATACTATGGGATGATTGTGTAATTTAATCTAAAAATTAAAACTTGGACTCTATTTTGGTGAGTGTTTCATCTTTTAGGCCTAAGGACCTTATGTGTTGTGACTTGTTTTTTTGCTAACAATGTTTCTACTCATGATGCAGACAGAGTAAAGTAATCACAAGAGCAATTCGACTTCTCCTAAGATGGGTTTTCTACAGCGGATATCAGGACGCACATAGCTGGTCTGCTTTGACGAGGTTTTAATTGGCCCCTGATGGGTGATGGATCTATAGAAAAGAACCCGAGTTCAATGCATATAGTACTTATATTTCATATCTTTGAATTCCGTATGGGTAAATCTTTTTGTGTCGAGTAAACAATTGCACAGTAAAACATGGCTTTTGATTGCCGTTCTTTTAATTTATATGATATGTTCAAAAAAGGTATTATTCGGCTTTAGTTGTGCTAAAAAACTGAGAGCAATTGTAACATTGGTCTTTACTTGAATATACCAAGCTATTTATCATCCGGAGACAGTGGCATAGTAATGTAACGTTGTTGGGTCACTCTCATCACGCGATTTGATGGTATATTTAGTAGTTTTTGTATATTTATTGGTGATGTGTATGTGCTTTGGCTGAAATTAATCGGCTTTGCCTTAGGTCTTGTATGAGGTAAACTTACAGTTTTGCTCAAACCTACAGGTTTAGAAAAAGCTCAAGACTAGTACGGGTCAAACGTAGGCATGTTTTTCAACCAGTTTAAATGAACTTATTCCAAAATTTTAATGTCAATTTCTTGTCACAAAAGCTTATATCTTATATACCGAGCTTTTAGTAACGAAGACACTGTATAATAGTGTCAATTTGTTTACGTGCGTAATTTTTTATTTTATTTTATTTATTATTATTATTATTATCATTATTATTATTATTTTGTTGTCAATTTGTTTACGTATGTAATTTTTTATTTTATTTTATTTATTATTATTATTATTATTATTTTGTAAACATGGGTGTAAGTGAGAGTGGAGAAATTTTTGGATTAAATTGTAGTTATTTATAAATCAATATATGAGTAAATTACAACATTCATCCTTGTGGTTTGTGCCAAATCTCTACCACAGTCCTTGATTTTTTATTATTATTATTTTTTTTATATATATTTTTTTCATCCTTATGGTTTTAATTTTGCACGCCATTTATCCTTATCGCCCAATTCAGTTATCTTCTCCGTTAGCTCCTAGTTAACAAGTGGCAACGTTAGTTCATTGACCAAACGATCGTTTACAACGTTAAACCTTTATACTAACGGCCGTTGCTAATTAACTCAAAATTTGTTTTTTTATACGTTTTCGTCCGTTTGTATACATTTTGACCGTTTTTATATGTTTTCGACCGTTTTTATACGGACGAAAACGGTCAAAACGGATGAAAACGTATAAAAACGGTCAAAATGGATGAAAACGGTCATACGTTTTCGACCGTTTTTATACGTTTTCGTATAAAAGCGTATAAAAACGGATGAAAACGTATAAAAATGGACGAAAACGATAAAAACATATAAAAACGGTCGAAAACGTATAAAAATTGTCAAAAACGTATAAGAAAACCAAAATTTGAGTTAACTAGAAACAACCGTTAGTATACAGGACTAACATTGCAAACGATCATTTGGTTAATGGACTAACGTTGCCTCTTGATAACTGAGAGCTAACGGAGAAGATAACTGAATTGGGAAATAAGGACGGACGGCGTGCAAAATTAAAACCATAAGGATGAAAAAAAATTAGGGAGTGTGGTAGGGATTTGGCCCAAACCATAAGGACGAACGGTGTAATCTATACTACATTATAATACACTTGGGACTATTCTATAATTAGCAATGCTTAAAAGTTCATACTCAAACTTACTAATTATAGAATAGTCCCAATTAAGGCAAACACTCGTTCTAAGTATTATAGAACGATAACAAACTTAACAGAAATAACAGAATTAATAACAATCTCTGAGAGTAATATTATATTACATAATGAAAAACATTTGCTTCCCACAGAATTTAGTAAAAGGGTACCGTTCTAGTTTACTCTTAATATATTGTATTGGTTTTTATAAGTAAGAGTATCTTAGTCAAAAAACATTACTAATTTTGTAAGGTTTTTAAACTTTTTAAGCAAGACCAAAGTCTAACCGTTGTCTTTTTATATATAGCAAAGATATACCATGTAAATCATATAATTTTAAAGGCGCAAACTTTTGCTTTTATGGAGAAACTAATCATTTGGTGATATTCATTAGTTGAATATGCGATCTAACGAAGGAAAAGTGAATCTTGTAAGACGAATATTAAAGTAACACAAAGATTGACTATATACTTGCGAAAGTAGGTCTAGTCTAGACATGTTCAGTTGATATTACGATATTCTTTTTGAAGGAATGTACTACTAGAACAACTTTGTATTTTGTAAAATAGGGCTGAGTAATGCATTTCACAACGTGTGAGGTGTTGGCTGCTAAGGTGGCCCCAAAACCACGGATGAAGACTTGTGGCTTTCAACAACCACGCGTGAGGGATGGTTTTTTATGGTGAAAGGTGAGGGGCATCACTGGATAAGAAGAAATTATGCGAGTGTGTTGAGTGTACATGTGTGTTTACTTGGGCATAGTTAAATGATGAGGGTTGAGTGATTGTTTCGTAAAGAATAAAGAACCATTAAACTAGGTGTAGTGGGCATGAGTAAGAGTGAGATGAGTGCACTATCCTGGGTGACTTTTTGCAATAGTTCGGTCATGGAGATGGCTGGCCCAAGTTGTGTGTTTAAAGGTGTTTTGTATGTTTCTTTAGTGAATGGTGAGTGATAGTCATGAAGATGCGACACAAGTGACAAAAGGACAATAAGTAAAAACGTTTCAATGGATTAGAACTACACCCAATTAGTTACTTAGTTACAACCACATAAGAAATTCTGTTTACTGCAAACCAAACAGGGCTTAAGAGAGCATGATGAGGGGCGCTATAGGCGCCGCCAAGCGTACCACCACCTGCACCATAGGTGCTCTGCCAACGACATAACAAGCAGTTTTGTGTGTGTATGCGCGCGCGTGCATGTAATGGTGTAACACCCCCAATTCAATGATGCAGCGGAATTCAAACTGGGTGTTACTCGACGGCACAATAGTCACAATAATAGAAAACGAACTCTAATTGAGTCGTTTTTGAAAGATTTATCATTCAAATTATATAAATATCAGAGATTACAAAATGAGGTCCCAAATGGTTCCATGTTTACAAATCACATTAAATGAGTTTTGAATGATAATAAAATTTATAGCCCTCTTGAGTATCCGTGCCCTTCTGTGCCATCCTTGATCGTCATGAACCTGAAATACATGCTTGAGAGGTCAACACAAAGGTTGAGTGATATTCATAGAGTTTGTTTAATGTTTGAACACAATATGTTGGTAGTGTGAGTTATAGGCTCACACTAATGGTTGGAAAACAAAGATGGGCCACGTTGTTATACGCCCGGAACAGTTATTATCAAATACTAAGCTTATGACACCAAAACGTTAACGGGTACCAATATCAATCGGCGGAGTTATCCCGGTAGGTACTTTGCCGTCATACCTAATGTCTCAAATATTAATGCATTTGTTTGAACTTAGTCAATACAAATGGGATTCGTCAATCCCAATTGGCCTATTCACAATATTCGCGCTCACTATTTCTAGTGATTAAATGGTTCATAATAAGGGATCTCGGTTTGGCAAGGATGATACTTAGTGATAATAAAACAATCAGGCAAGCATACAATTTAAAAACATTGTGCTCGGTTAAAAATAGCATGTATTCCCCCCAAGGGTTTGTAAAACAATTAAGTAATGGAAAATGGGGCTATGAACTCACCTTGAGTTGGATGATGTATAATGAGAATGATGGATATGCCGTAAGAACTTCTACGAGCAACCTAGAATAATTGTTGTAACTTAGGTTTGGAATAATGTCTAAGGCAACATAAACACGCCAATATATATCTTGCATTTAGTCCATGATGTGGTACGATGTATAGTGTAAGTCTTTGAAAAGAAATGGTTTATGAAACATGTATAGTTTATATATCGTTTACTACCGTTCGGGCCGACATAATTCAGAAGTCATGTAGTAAACGTTCGAGGAGCCAGGACACTTTAATTCGTAAATCCACAACTCATCTCGACGGCTTACATAATGAACTCCTCACATGAGGCTCCCTACTATTGTAGTAGTTGATAAAGTATATATATATATATATATATATATATATATATATATATATATATATATATATATATATATATATATAAGTTTTGATCCGAAAAGTTACATGTCCGATATTTGAATAAACTTAGGAAAGTTTATCTTTACATGAAGATTGTTATTAGGGTAAGTTTCTTAAGTCTTGAATGACAATTACTTTGTAATATCTCATGGTTCTTTTAGATGAAGTAGATCCAAATTGTATGTTCAAGTTATCGCCAACTCTTGTTCATGTATTTGTCTTGGTAAGTTTATATGGTCGTTAGCTCATGTTTTCGCCTTGGTATGTTTATATGGTTTTTAGCCATGGCTTTGCCATGACCTTTGGTCATTGTTCCATGGTCTTGAGACTCAACCTTGGCTCTAGCCATGGTTGTGGTCTTGATTCTAGGTCATAAGACCTCTTTGGTCTTTATAAACCATAACCTATATATAATGACTTTGGTCTAAAAATGGGCTGTTAAGAATTTGAAGAAATTATCACTCGGAAAGCGTTTTCAAGGCTCGAGCTTCTTTACTCCTGAACGAAAACGTCGTTCCGGACAACTTTCGTGTTTTAACTTTTTGATGAATCGGACCAGAAGGGTGACTTTCAAAATGGCAGAATGCAAAACAGTAGGTATCGGCAGTTTCGGCGTTTTGGTTTTGCTAACTTCAAACGGTCATAACTTTTGACTCGGGTACTCGTTTTGGGTGATTCAAATTGCTATGTTTTCCTTGTTAAGTCCTCTTTAACAGTAAGTAAGTTTCAAATATCATAGTTATACTATTTTGGTCGTGGTTCTCCATAAAAGTCACTAGTTTACTTGTTTAAAGTTCATAAGTTAACATATATATATATATATATCATAACTTGTTTTACTCATTTTTATACATCATGGACATGATAACAAGACAATATATAGCATGAATGATATGTAAATAGCATGAATATGATATTTAAGCAAGGAAGTGTATTAGAGTTTGCTTACAACTTTTGTGAAGAAACTAACTAGAACCAAGATCAAAACCAAGAATCACTACTTAATCTTCCAAAAATTTACCAACCGTAGCCATGCTTCCATATCAAAAACCCTATCTTATAATCCCTTGATAAACACTAATCTATCACAAAAACAAGCCTTAGTAAAAAAAATCTTGAAGAAGAACTCATGGAAATTGGATGAGTTTTTGTGGTGATTTTATAGAGTTTTATGGCTCAAAAGTGTTAAGGATCAACTAGGAACTATGACTTGAACTTGTGATGGATTGAATGAGCAAGATCAATGATCAAAATGGTGTATTTTGATGATGTTGGGTCGTTGGTATTGAGAGAGAAAGGAATAGAATGAGTCTTGATCTTATAAGGAAATGAGGAGGATAGTTATGTTGACTTGTCAACACTTGGTCACCAAGTATAACACATGTTCACATCTTAAGGCTTAAAGCATGGGATTAAGACACATGGTGATGACTCCCCCCCCCCTAGGGCAGTTTGGAATACTTGGGGAGAAAGGGTTGGCTTTTGATGATAATATCCTAGCTTATGTAGTAAGTTTTGACTCCGTGAAATGCTAACCGTAAATGGTTAAGCACGAAACGTAAAACCGGGTATCGTAAAAATACGAAACTTGGAAGAATGATTAAACTTGTCAAAATACTCCATAATAAAATATAAAATGAGTGGTAGGTTCCATTGGGGTGGTAAAACCCTGCTAAAACTGGAAACACGGGTCTAAAACGCGTAATACGTAAAACGTACGAATATTGCGTAAAATTGAGAAAAGTAAAATGTTACTTTTCTAATAGGATAAAAATGATTTAAAATGACTTATAATATCTAGACTGGGCTCAGTCTAGTGTCGGTTGGTATTAAATGTCTTTTAGACATCAAACCGTAAGCCTAAAAATCAAGGAATGACTTATAAAATCAAGGAATGATTTTTGGTCAAAGGAGGAGGGAAAAATATGTTGACTTTTTCTAATAAGTTGAAAACTCAAATCGTATAGAAACGCGGTGCAGGTATAGGCTAAGGTTACGACTGAGTAAAAACGCTTAAAACTGAAAATTCCAGTTTTTCACGGCCGAGGCTTATTTTGGTCATGTTTTTCTCAGTCATGATTAATTCTCAAATAAATCATGAGTGTGTCAAACATTTTTCTGATGCGGGGTCACTTAATGCGGTCGAGTTTCGTTGTGCGTAGAATTTTTGAATGACGTTTTACCCTAAAACGTGTAATTCCTTATTAACTTTCACGAAAATGAGCTTATGAATGTCAAACTTTTAATTTGCCATGGAAATGATTTATCACTCGAGGCCAAGAAACAAAAAATCAGATTTCGGGAAAATTTCAGGAAAAATGAATAGTAAAAATGAATAGTGAAATTTTCCGGGAAAAGTAATTAACCTGAAAATGCCAATTGTTACAAATGGTAAAAGAAAGGGCACAAATACCACTTTTTCAATGAATACCTACTTTTACCATGCAAACAACCAACATACAATCATTTTTTTCTTTCCCATTTCATATATTTTAACATACTTTCAACCAAATTGAATAACCAAAACAATGAGTAGCACATGAACAAGTTATTCAACTATCAAAGCCCACATTCATCCGTTAATTCGAGTTACCCACAACCTGCAAAACCATCATCCACTAATTCTAGTACTTCACAACACACATCATTTCAAAACTTTTTCACACAATATTCTTCTCAACTATAGCAACCTTTCCCATAAACACCTTTACAAATGACCCAAAATACTTTTAACCAACTTGCATTACTATAAATTTAGCAACAATACCCATTATTTGAGGATTCAGCACTAGTTCAAATAAAATGCGACCACCATCACAATGAAATCGAGCCTTTTCCTCTCGAAATAAGTAAAAGGAAAAGGAAAAAGAAAAGGAAAAGGAAGAAAGCCTAAACTAAAAAAACCGACATTATGCGTACGCCATGAGTTCATCCACTTTAGTGGTGACACTCTACCAACCAGTTGTTCTCGAAAGTCAAATACGGACAGATGATGATGTTGAAGGTATAGACCTTGAAGACCCAAAACGAGCTATTTCGAGACGATCCACATCCACACAAGCCAATAAAGTCCAAAAGCCAAATATCGGACTCAACAACGGGATCCTCGTCAAGTAGAGAAGTTTTCAAAGGTATGGTCCAAGAGAATTTGCGACAAGATCGTTTAAAGAAAGACGAGTTCCCCATGGCTCAAAAAATGCAAGGATTTACAATTTTTCTGCTAGTAGTACCACAAGGAAGTCGGAGGAAGATGCGACCTTTGTTTAACAAAAAGAAAGAAAAAATCCGAGCAAAATATCAATCATAGTTTAGATTATTTTAGGTTTTATTTATTTGACATATCGTATTTTACTTTCATTGTTACTCATATTTTTAATATAATCATATTTTTTCTTCTTACTTTTATCCTACTCATCTTGTTACTAACGAAAAAAAAAAAAAAAAAAAAAAAAAACAACTCATGTTACCAAACATGTTTTTAAACAAACAGCGCCACTGCTTATTGTTACTGCTACATCGCCTAGTTTAGATTATTTTAGGTTTTATTTATTTGACATATCGTAATTTAGGTTTTCTTCCTACTTTTATCCCCTCATCTTGTTACTAACGGTTTAGATAAATAAAGATAATGAAAAGAGGGGAAAAAAATGCATGTTACACATTTGTTTGTATTGGTAGAAATATTAAATGCACCTGCCTCTCTACAATCAAACATAAAATATTTGGAAAATAAAACTTGATTGATATCTAGCTGACTGACCCACTGAGGCACTCACCAATAGACTCTCCACAACTCCACCTGTATCCCACACTTCCATACACCACAGTACTAGGCCCCCCCTCCCCCCCAAACTGTCAATCACAATCAACGGCCACAATTCCATCCACACACACTCCTTCATTTAAAATAAAAAGTACCGGTTTTAGGTCACACTTGTCTCCTTTCTCACACACACACACTCACTGTGTGTGAATGAAATCAACCGATCATTTTCAAAGATGAGTTGATGAGCTTGTTGTCAAGTGATGGATAGTGATAATACTAATAATACTAATAATAATCAGTGGCAGTTGACTAAATCTGCTGCCACGTGGCAGTCATCGGTGCAGTCACCGGTTACTCAACTTCAGTCACAGGATGCTTCTAGAGCTGAGGTCTTTTTTTTTTTTTTTTTTTTTTTTTTTTTTTTTTTTTTTTAAGTGATTGTGTGTAATTTTGATTTTAGGTTATTAAATTGTGCAATGTATGTTTATAATTGTGTTTGGAATTAGGTATAACTGGTGACAGAGATGAATTGAGAGCGTTTAAGTATTTAGAGCGCGGAATAAGTAGATTCCGGTTCATATCGCTTGTTTTATGCAATCCGTTTTGCAGTTTTTATGGAAATGGTAGTTGCTTAGTATGATGTAGAGCGCGATATGGCTAGATTGCGTGTAGGTTAAAATTGTGTCCGAAATTAGGAATAACTAGTGTCGAAGGTGATACGAGAGCTTGTAATGATTTAGACGGCGGAATAAGTTGATTGTGACTCAAATTGTTTTTAAGCTTGTTGTTAAGTGATGGATAATAATAATAATCATTGGCAGGTGAGTAAATGTGATGGTGCCGTGTGGCAGTCGTCGGTGTCACCGGTGTCTCAAGCTCAGTCACAGGATGCTTCTAGAACTTTGGTACTTTCTAACGAAGTTACTGTAATTATTTTTTTTTACTGTTTGTATTTTGGAGTGATGGCAGTTTTTAATATGTCAGTGATGGTTAATTGGATATGTTATAGTGCTTCATGTAGATATTTTGAATTTATACATTTTATTTTTGTAATGCTGTACTTTTGCACAATTTTAACGAAAATGTCGCTAAAATCGGATAAAGTGAATGTGTGTTGGTTAATATGTGGCCTAAATTAGGTATACCTAGTGACATAGAGGAATTGAGAACTTGTAATGAGTTAGGCAGGGAAATAATTATATTCTGGCTCTATTTCTTCGTTTAATATTTAGGGTTATAGGACTTGTAGCTGTTTTAGTTGGACCATGAATTGGAAAAGGTGAAATGGCGAGTCATTATGGAGCTTGAAATTTTGGTATATATAAGGTTTGAGCAGAAAGTCGTTTGAAAAATACTTGTATTGTAATGTATTGTAGACAAGTGTATCTGCCACTGACTGTTTAGTATGTTGAAGTTATAGGCTATGTTTGGCAAAAGTAGCTGTGAGCAGTAGCATTGAGCAGTGAGCAGTAGCTGTGAGCTGTGAGCTGTGAGCAGTAGCCAAAAAAGCTCACAGCTTCATAAAGAAGCATTGAGAAAATGAGCTTTCCTAAAAAATAGCAAAGCCCACAGCTCTCATGCCAAACAAACATCAAAAATAAAAAAGCTCATTCTCACCGCTCACTACCCCAAAAAGCTCCAAAAAAGCTCCGCGCCAAACATAGCCATAGTATGTATAGTAGACAATGTATGAACTTTTACATGAACGTGCTAGTAAATTGGAATGCATCTAAAGTTATAGCTTCTGTGAGTGATGTATTGTGATCTTGTAAGGTGATTGATCCGGTACACTTTTATGGACTATTCATGTATAATTATTATGTGTATTATAGTTACCTACAGGCTACCTTTTTTGTAATTTTTTGGAACTCATATATTCGGCTTTATTTGCCTATTTGGCATACGTGTTTGAATCGTTATATCTGTTGTAGATGATGAATTCAAATCATTTCGGTTATCCGAATATAGTGCAAGAACCATGTTCATCAAACCAGAAAATGATGGCTAGTTCGTTGTTTCAAACCACAAATTTCAATGTATACAACTCAAGCCTGTCGCCTATGGGAA
This sequence comes from Artemisia argyi, assembly GCA_030686995.1. Taxonomy (NCBI): domain Eukaryota; kingdom Viridiplantae; phylum Streptophyta; class Magnoliopsida; order Asterales; family Asteraceae; genus Artemisia; species Artemisia argyi. The sequence continues at coordinate 67,303,302 of CM060685.1, read as the reverse complement.
CTCCGTTTTTTACTCTCCTTTCTGGACCACCATCTTTCTCACAACATGATGCCCAAAAGGTATTGAGCTCAAAACCATTGAATCCGTCTGGCAAAGCTCATGTCAACAATAGGAGTTCTGGGGTTGGTCCCACACACTGTGAAGCCTCATTTGGTTCCCCCAAGCTACAATCGCAAAACATTGATAACCACTACCTGAAGTCCAAAATTGAAAATTCTCCACTTGCTCCAATCAAGACTTTGGCAAGTGATAGTGGAAATCGTGTTTCTAGTTTGCATGATCTCATGCAGGCTAGAAGAGTAAGTGATCCAAGCTTAGAGCCTGTTAAGGCTGCTAATTATCACACATCGCATGGCATTGCACAATTGCATGGATTCTCTTCTCCGAAAGCTGTTCAGGGTTCTGGTCCATCTCCTGCACAGAGTGGGAAGCTTCCTAGCTCTTCCATTCCTCAACTATCTCCTGCTGCAAGTGGTTTACGACGCGTGTTTTGTCTGTATGCAAGTGAGTGTTTACTTTGTTACACCATTGTTGTTAGTTGTTACTAGAATAGGGTATAGTCATTTTAGGTTTTACTCATAAGCTCTAATTATGGATTTATATTTTTTGAAAGGTGGAGATCTGTTTCTCAGCAATAGTGGACTCCTTGGAGTTGTTTGTTCATGTCATGGTTATCACATGTCAATCGCTAAATTTTTGGAGGTAATTTTTCTAAGGTGTGCTTTGTGGATTCATCACTGGATCCCATAAAGATGTTTACGATGATAGAATTGTTTATGGTTTCTTCTGGCTGCTACTTTCCTGCAGCATTCAGGTTTGCGGGATGTTAATCCTGGGGATGCGGTTCATATGGACAGTGGTGAGTCCATAGTTCAGTGGCGAAAGGTCTACTTCAGTAAATTTGGGGTAAGTTGTCCTGAGAATTTGATCTTTATGTCTTTCAATGTGGCTGATGCCTTCGAAATTATATTTCTTTTGTTTTTATCCAAAATTATATTTGTAGCATCCAATTGGTTTGCCTGTATGGATTTAACGACTAGTTATGCTGTGTAATCCAGTATCAAGGGAAAAAGTGTTAATTGTGTGTGTCTTTTCAGGTGTTTTTCACTTAGCAGGGTTAAATTTTTGAAACGATTCTCGTCATTGCACTGCTTCAGATACCAATATATAATATCTTATAGAGCTTCCAAAATTGTAACCAAATGGCGTCAGAACTACATTTACCAGATAAAATATGCAATATGTGTGCTAGTTGTGACATTTTGCTTACATCTTTATTATTGAACATGGTATTTCTTATTGGCATGTTATTGAAGCAAACAGAACACTGGTTGGTGACGTTTTTATCATGCTTTAGATTAAAATACCAGATGATCAATGTGGATGGAATTGGCCTGAGGAATTCTCTGCAGCAGCTGATGTATTAAAAAGTAGACAGAGGGTGCCTAACATGACGAATTCTGATCAATCCAATACTGTTGGTCCTTCTAGAGTATTTGCAGCATCCAGACAGCCATTTAACGGAATGGTTTTTCCAGATGGCCATCATTCAACTCCTAATTTGGGTCATGAACTTAAGAGGAACAACCATGAGAATTGTAAATCACCAAATGGTTTCGCTGAAACATCTCAGAGCAATGCACATAGCGGGGCAGTTAAAAAGTTTGTGGAGCAGCCTGTATCTCGTTTATCAAATTCAAAGTTGGCTGGTGGCACAGATAATGCTTTTAAACCTTTTCCAACATATATTGATCCAAACAAGACCAAAAGTCCATTCGCCTCCCAACAAAGCGTGCATAATCTAATAAGCCTTGGTAAAGACTCTGATGAATCAAGAAGTTCTAGGAATGCTGATACACTAGAAAAAACTAGAGGATCCTCAAATATCGAGTTGAGATTAGGACAGCCATCTCAGCAGAGTCAGACATTGGGGAAATTAAATGTCGCAGCTTTTAGCGCTGATGTTAGAAGAGTTGGCCATCCCTTGGAATCATTGTCCTCGAAGCCGCTAATTTATAATGGTGTGTTGCTTTATTTTTGTTTTTTCTAAATTTGTTTCCTTCTTTTCGGTGCCATTCTAATGTATAAAGTAACAATAATGTGTAATATCATGTAGCAGGCACAAACAGAAATACAGAGGGTAGCAAGCAAGTTGTTAGCTGTGCTGCTCAAGCAGCTAAATCCACAACTGATGGACATAACAGATTGGGGTTTTCTACGCTGGGTTTTGGAGCCTATAGCACAAAAATGCCTCTTCAACCTGAGAAATTGAAAGGCGATGCAATTGCAGGTTCAGCTAATTCTTTGCTATTTTCACACTTGGGAAGTCCTAAAGATAAAATCTACACTAAAGAGTCCCATAATGGTGCTGAAGACCATCACGATATGTCTAAGCAGCAATATGATGAATCTCGAATTTCGATGCTTGGTTCAAAGAACTCTAGGTGCAATACTGACAACTCAACGATAGTAAATTTTGGTTCTAGTGATGTCAAATTCATGGGACACTTGAGCTCTTCTTTTGGGTTCCGTAAAACTAATCATGACCAAAGCTCTCCTGTACAAATTTATTCAAATACCCCTGTTGAACATGGTGGTTTTAGGCCAGTTAATTCGCAACCCATCTCTCCTAGACCCCCTCTAATTTCAGGAGCCCCCTCAATGTTATTTTCATCTATTATGAACTCTTCTCCTAACATGACATCAACAATGCCAAAAGAAGTGGCCAACAGAGTAATAAATGGTGGTGCAGAGAAACCTGCTGTGATTTCGGGTAAATGATTATCTATATCACTTGTATATTACTGATTCTTTTGGATTCCTTTCTTTCCTCTGCCTGCCTAAATTTTAACTAAAGGATTTTTTTAATTTATTTTTCTGCAGTCACACGAGAAACATCTTATCAAATTAGAGAAAGCGAAGTGCAGGGAAACCTCTTGCGTGATCTGTATCAATCTGGTCATCCTCTTGCAAGGTGAGTTCATATGACTGGCAAAACTATCTAGAAATAGTAAATCCCGTAGACTATTTTCCTTTCTGTATTTTTCATGTGTGTTAGGCTATATAAGTGCCTACGCTTTTCTAATCTGTAAGCATACTCTTAAATATCAAAATTTACTATTTTTCAGGATTGGTATATGTGAAGATATTTGTTCATCTTCTCGGCATGGAAACTGCTGTCAGGATGCATCTTGTGCACATGTTCCAGACAAGTGTCATTGTTCGGTACAAAAAAATAGTACAATTCAAAATTCCAATCTTGATGGAAAAAGTTATCTCAGTGCTTTTGGGGAGCCATCACAAATCAGAGCTTCTATATTATCTGCTTCTAACTTGGACAAAGGTTGCACTTTGCATGATAGAGGTAAAATTGGAGAAACTATGAAACCAAACTTAAAGAAAGTTGAGTTTAGTGCTTTTCAATGGAAAGATGTCCCAAGCAAAATGCCAGAAACGTGTCATACAACTTGCCGAGACCAAACACCTAAGCTTTTAGAGGAAAGGATTGCTGTTAATGACGAAACTACTAATGCAGCTGACAAATGCTTTGACCAACCTGCTCGGAAGGCTGATTGTATGAAAGAGCAGGTTATGTCTAATATATCATCCAGGTGTTCCGCCCCTGCTCAGACCCAGGCATCTGTAAAAGTCAGCAATGGGGATTCATGTACTGATGATGCCCAGTACACTGATTGTGCAAAGAACTTTGCTGTAGATGAAGGTTCAGAAATTCAAAAAAACTGGTCCTCTGATGATGCACTTGACAGTGGTTGCAACTCTGGATCTGATGGTTTTGCTTGTAAAACCGATCCCATAAATGTAAAAGGGTCTAAAGCAGTTTCTGGTCGATCAACTCGTAGTCTCATTGATGAGCTTAGGGTCATAGACTCTTCTAGATTGAAGAAGGTTCAGAATCAAGTCCATTCTAGACTCCCTATGCGTGATAATACTAGTTTTATGAGGTCAGTTGAGAAAGATGTTAAATCTGGAAAGAGAAAAAGAGAAAAAAAATTCAAACGTATTGGTACAAGATTCCCTGCCTCCCCTGTTTCTTCTATGTCTACTGGAAGTTCTGGACAGTCTTCCGAGTCTATGGAAGATGTAAATAAACTTGATAAAAGTAGTAAGGAACTTCTTTATAAGAAACCAAGAAGGGTCTATGACGACTTTCCTGAAAATCCTGAATCCTCGTGTGGAAAGAAGGCAAGGTTGGACTTGGATTTTTCCAAACGGAAGCACGTCCGGAAACAAGTGTCTTTTAAAAGAATTACTAGACCAGTAATATGTGGGAGGTATGGTCTTATTTCAAATGGTGATACATCTAAACCAGCAAAGATTTTTTCTCTTGGGAAGATTCTTAAAACTGCCAAAAGATGTGCTCCTGCTGCAAAAAAAGTTGTAAAGAAATCACCAGCAAAGTCACTAATGAAAACTATTATCAGAGAAACCAATCGACACTTGGGTAGAACTTCAAATCTTAAGGAGGATAAGTGCCGCATTGGTCAAGGAGCTGCAGTGTTCAGTGATGATGATCCTTTGGAGACCTCGGAAGACACAGATACAACATACTGCCCACGACTGCCAAAAGATGCTAATGCATCATGCAGAAATGAAGGAAGCCATGGCATTCCAGATAGTAATTTAGGCACCAAAACAAGGCGAAAGAATAAAGAGATTCGCCTACGAAGCATATATGAACTAATTTCAGAAGGTATGTGTACAAATCATAATGCAATTTGCCACAGGAAAAAAGTAACAGTTCTTTTACATAATTTCTACTGACTATAGCACTCTAATGTTTAAAACTCATTTTCTTTAGAGAAGGTCTTAGTTTCCTTTATAACAGATGTTTATACTTATGCTCTCTGATCATCAGGTAAGGATTCTGGTTTGTTAACAACCTCAAAGAATGTAGATTCTATAAATCAAGATAATTTGAAGAATGGTGTGAATGTTAATAAGTTCCATGAAGTGAAAACTATATCCAGGTAATTATATTCATATGTGGAGTGTTTAAACTTTAAAGAATGAGTACTTCAATGGATTGTCTAACAAAAGATTATGGCCTATGTTTAGATCCCCTGAGGAGCCAACATGCAAGGGAACGCCAGATGTGAATTCCTTTTGTCATGTTTGTGGAAGCTTAAACAGTGATGAAATGAATTGCTTATTGGAGTGCAATCGGTGTTTAATTAAAGTATACAGATCACCTATTTATTTTATAGTTTCACTGAGAAGATAATTTACTAATATATTGATAACCTTTTGTATAATGTCATGCAGGTGCACCAGGCTTGTTATGGCATTTCAAAAGTTCCCAAAAGTTATTGGTATTGCAGACCATGCAGGGAAAATGCCACCGATATGGTAAGAACGGTGCATGTTTTTATATGTTATTCTATTCTTACTTTATCTAAAACCTCTCGATATTATTTTAGCTACATCATATCCATTATCTATGTCTTGACTTCACATCATTTAGGTCTTCTTCACATCATATAAATTCTGAAAAATTATAAGCTTCTTGATTGTTAGATATTGACATGTATGTTATTTTAATCTTACTTTATCTAAAACCTCTCGATATTATTTTACCTACATCATATCCATTATCTATCTCTTAACTTCACACAATTTAGGTCTTCTTCATATGACACATATAACCTCTGCAAACTTCATAAGCTTCTTTGATTGTTAGATATTGACATGTAGGTTATTTTATTCTTACTTTATCTAAAACCTCTCGATATTATTTTACCTACATCATATCCATTATCTGTGTCTTAACTTCACACCATTTAGGTCTTCTTCACATGACACATAAATTCTACAAAATTCATAAGCTTCTTTGATTGTTAGATATTGACATGTAAAATCGTAACAACTTCTTCACCCTCCTCTTCTATAAATAAGGGTGTTTAAAGCTTAGACATTGTGGTATTTGCTGGAATCTAGGTATGCGTCTTATGTGGCTTCGAAGGTGGACTCATGACTCGGGCTGTTCAGAGCAGCAACATTGTTAGAAGCCTTCTGAATGCATGGAATGTTGTTACGAAGTCACAGGAGAATGCTGATGCTCCTTCAGGAAATCAAGTTGATACTGAAGCACCCCCGAGTACTATTTCAGAACAATTAAAGGCATCTTCAGCAACTAATACGATGGTCAATAATTTGTCTGATCCTGTCGATGACACAATGGTACGGAATAGTGTAACAGCAGGATTCTTTGACGCTACCGTCAAGCAGTGGGTACACATGGTTTGTGGACTTTGGACACCTGGAACGAGATGCCCAAATGTTGACACCATGAGTACTTTTGATGTGTCTGGTGCCCGCTGTCCCAAAGGAAATGTGGTAATGCTTAGCTAAGTATGATTTTGAACTAGTTTTGTACACTTGATAGAATTCCTAAAGAAGGGTAATTTTCATGATTATGTTTGTATATTTCCAGGTGTGTTCAATGTGTAAACGCCCCGGTGGTTGTTGCATAAGGTGTAGAGTCATGGACTGTGCAATTCACTTCCACCCCTGGTGTGCTCATCGAAAGGTCTCAAATCTCAATCTCCCCATTAAGGCTGAACACAAGTTATATAAAGTAACTAGGTAGATTTTTAGATAAGTTTTCGTCTATTTTGTGCCAATATCATTGTTGCTTTGGCGACAGGGTTTACTGCAAAGTGAGATTGAAGGATCTGATAATGAAAAGGTTGGCTTCTATGGGAGATGTGAACATCATGCAACTGAAGACCATAGTTTCCATAAGACTCATTCTCAAAGCATACAAGTTGCAAGTCTTCATGAACAGGAAACGTGTGCGAGAACTGAGGTTTGTCTTCTCAGCTTGAAGTATGCTCCTTGCTATACATGGTAAACCTTTGTTTTTATTATCTACTACTTTCTTGATCTGATTAGGGTTATAAGGGACGAAAGCTAGAAGGCTTTAGGCATGACAGTCAAGAAAACTCCAGAGATGCTGGTGGATGCCTGGTTAGGCAAGAGCAAGTAGATGCTTGGAATCATATAAATCGAAAACTGGCATTAAAAAAAAGGATTCAAAGGACGTCACAGCCAGTTCAAGACGTTGAATATGATTTCCGGGTATGTTGAATAAAGCCAAGAGATTCAAAGAAAACCATGTACCTCTTGTCTTATGCTTCGTACTGTATGTTGCAGAAAGAGTACGCTCGCCATAAACAGTCAATGGGTTGGAAGCATTTAGTGGTATACAAATCAGGCATCCATGCTCTTGGTTTGTATACATCATTGTTCATTTCACAGAATGTAATGGTAAGACCTTTTCTTTTAACGCAGACGTGCCAATTTTATTCCATTTATATGGAAACAGGTAAATTTTGGTGTAAATCATTGATAACGGGTCGAACGCTCGCATATATAATTAGCTAAAAAGGGTTAAACAGTTAGAATTCTGCTAATGTGTATCCAAATGCTTGCATTGTCCTAGATTGTTTTATATGAAAGAATTCCTGTTACTTATAGGTCGGGACCTATTACTAAAATTCATCATATTTATTGCATAAAGTTTTTATAAAATAAAAAAGGGATAATGTATGCAGAGGCCACCCAAGTATTAAACTTATTCATTATGGCTGTCCGTTTATTAAAACACGTTTATATGCCACTCAAGTATGTGTTTGTTTTCGTTTATACCGATCCTGACTAAATGACTGAAGAAAAATCATAACCACACAAAAATGAACTCCACAATAACATAATACAATGATACGATTATATAATATATAATGAAATGTTGATTATAACCTTCTGATTCGTTTTCAATATGATAGAGATGCACTCAAATGAAGGGCATAATCGGCACTTCACATTCAGTTTTTATTCATATCGTCTTAATATGTTAGAATTTTGTTAATTGTAAAGTTTTATAAATTTCCAGCATAATTTGGTCGAAAGTGGTATACACGAAAACAAACACATACTTGAGTTGCCTATTAAATAGTTTTAACAAAAGAATCTGTTGTCGGGTCGTGCGTACCTGACCGAACTCGTTGTGATCACTCGTATAAATTTAACCATTCTGACAATATTAACACTTACGAAACACCCTCATCTTCCCGTGGATTTATTGCAATAGGTCGTTGAGTATGTTGGTGAGATAGTGGGGCAACGTGTAGCTGATCGAAGAGAAACTGAATATCAATCCGGAAAGCAGTTGCAATACAAGAGTGCTTGCTACTTTTTCAAGATTGATAAAGAACATATAATCGATGCAACTCGTAAAGGAGGGATTGCTCGGTTTGTAAATCATTCATGCCAGGTATTATTATCTCATTGACTCAAATTAAAAGGTTTCTGCCCCCAAGCAAAAGCAAAACTTATTGGAATTTAAATATTTATTTTACTTGAAAAATGCTTTATCTTGTTACATCTTCCCTTCTTGAGCTTTACTTGCGATTATTTTCTCTTCATGTTCAGCCAAACTGTGTCGCCAAAGTGATAACCGTACGCGGTGAAAAGAAGGTAATGCCATTCTCTAATATAACTTAAGATATACTTAATGGATTTCAAAGTGAATTAATCTTTGGTGTATCTCAACTCTTCAAGATGATAGGTTTTGTATGCATAACTACCAATGTCATTTGTCCCATGTTTTCATATTGTACCTTTTTTTGGTATATCCAAGTCATTAAAGGATGGCTTTGTGTGTAGGTTGTCATTTTCTAGCAAGAAACCCTAAATGTCGGTTACAAAAAGTGATGATTCTCATTCATAAATTGTTACAGAACACGGGTTACAAAATGACCCAAATAGTTCATGAAATCATCTTATAATGGCTCGGATGTACCAAAGAAAATTTAATAAAACGAGAAATAAAAACTTGCATTCATTTTATGTAATAAATCCTAAGATAATTTTCATTTACTAATTACATTTGTGGGTCTTGTTTTTAGAATGCAAAAATAAATGGAGAAAGTAGCTGAATTATGCTAAAAATAATGAAACAATGTCTAAACAATAGACAATATACCCTTCACCCTTGTGTTGGTTTCCTATGTTCATAGGTCATATTGCCAGATTATCAAGTTTCTCATTTTGTAAAAATGCAGGTTGTGTTCTTCGCCCTGAGGGATATATATCCAGGAGAAGAGATAACATATGACTACCATTTTAATAACGAAGACGAAGGTAAGAAGATTTTGTGCTCTTGCAATTCGAAAAACTGCAGACGTTATCTTAACTAGAATATGGGAAATATCGGTATGATTATCTTGTACAAATTTAACATACATGCCCAACGCAATGCTGCGTGTACAGTTTTTGGTGGCTGCTCTGTTACTGCATTTGTTGTATTAGCAACTTTCGCGGAAAGAGAATCAGAATCTCTCCTTTAATGTATATAATTCAATGCCTGTATTGTTGGTTTCTGTTCTTTTTTCTTGTGAACTTCCGTAAATGGATGATGATATACTGGTATCAAGGAAAGTGGGTGCCAAGTAGTAGTTGAATCTTATTCTGTACATATCCCAAACTGCCAATCACTGATTTTGTTGGTCTATTAACTTTAAACTATTTGGTAACTTGTTGTAGCGAGATCACATCTTCAGATCTCGGGATGTTTGGGTAAAGCTTGGTATTGTGGATTTCACCAAATTGTGCGATACCTAATGGCCGACTAACATTAACTAACATTATCTATAAGCCTACACCAATTCCTTTATTGGAGAGCTTTAAGAGTTCAATCCAAGATTAGTGACGTACAACTTGATAAGTTGCATACTTTGATTGATGATTTCCAAAATTTAAAGACCAAGTAAATTACCAACAAAATATAACCTCTATAGATCAGTGGGTAGTTATTACAGTTAAGTTCAAATGGTCCTCGATGGCAACCGTGGATATAAACCAATGGGTAACAATCTATATAAAGTCACATCCAGGTAAGACCAAATGGAAAGGGCCGGCCTGTAGCGGTCCCTGTAAACAACTAGGTATTCACAACTTCTATTAGCTACTTTCCCTCAACAGCTGCTTTGACATGAGGATACCTATCAGCCCACCTTGAGTATCCTACATAACAAAAAATAATAAAAGTTAAAAATAAAAAATAAAAAAATAAAATACGGAGTAAAATCACAAGAAACTTTCAGCTTCTTCTCAAATGGCAACTGTAGCAATAAATGATTAAACCTTTCCGGTCCTATTAGCCTTCACAACTTTAGAGCATTGAGGTGAAAACTATAACGATGTGATGCACAATATGGAAACTAGAGAAGGATGGTACAAAACGAATCTAAGGAAACTGTTGGCTTCAGAAATAATGAATAGATGTACCTGAAATGACTATTTGGAGAAGATCTGCTTCGGACTCGGGTTCCTGATTAACCAAAAGAGACTGTTAGTTAAACAAAAGGCTACACTTGCCAATAAGAATAACAATCTTTGTTGCAGTTTTAATTGAATGAAAGAAGTAACAAGAAAGAGAATAGTATCAAGGATAATCTTATTCGAAACTTACTTTACCATATGTAGCCATACTTCGCTTCATGAGCTGGCATAAACTGTTAAGACTTTTACGGTTGAAGTGTGGATTGCTTTGAAGAGCAGCCTCGGACGTGGAATCTAGGATCAATGAACAGATGCTTGAAGCCATCAAGGTATTAGACCAATCAACAGCATTCTCTGATGAACATGTTAATTAACATCTCAGTCACTTAGAAATAATATAATCCAAAAAAATGAACAAATAAAAACCAAAGATACCTGCCCATGCTGACAGCACGCCCAATAACCTTATAAAATGAGAATCATCCAAGTGGAGCCGAATATGCTCTCTCTGGTAAAGACAAAAAAAGAAAAGAAAAAGATGTGCATGCGTATAAGTAAAACCTTTGACCGTGAAGATAACAGCTCAATTGAGATACTTATATACCTTCAATAGAAGATTCAAGATCGTATCACATGCCAAGAAAATGGGACCATTTTCGTTGACTGTACCAGTATCTTCCGAAAGCAACTTAGTTAGGCATTCTACAACCTTCAAATCAAACCAATCTAGATTCAGAATAAATCATTAAGAATCATAGGTTACCTTTCAAGATTAAAAAAATAACTTACTGCTTTATACGCTCCAGAAGAGACTATAAGCCGACATCCATCAATCTCCATTGTTATTTGGCATAGCATCGGAAGCAAGAAGCAAACTGAAGAGAAAGGGCTGCCATTTGCAAGCACAAATATGCCATTTAGTTTTATTTCAAAATTGATTAACCTATTAATAACTAACCAACTTGATGAAAAACAAACAAACCTCTGTTCTTCTTCACCTTGAACCGACACCATATACCCCAGAAGCTCCGTAACCTTGTCATTGCATGCAGCTGGTGTCTCGGCAAGATAACTACAACAGACAAGGTCTTAATTAAGCTAGAACGAAGGGTGAAGGGGGGGGGAAGGGGGGGGGGGGGGGGTTGAACAAGTTTACTCAACTAAAAAATGGCATTAAAAGTAACACTATGCTGATTTCCAATTAGGGAGCTTTGATATAAACCATCAATAGGTGACGCGCTTTCGAAATTTCCTATTTAAGTAACCAACTTGCAGAAGTTTGATTAAAGATAACCCGGTTCAATCAAATGATAAGAGTGAAGTGTGGCGATGCGATGGCATATTAAAACCAATTCACTTTCAACGCTACCCTAGATAAAAACATTTGAACTTTGGGCTAAACAAAGTCAGCTACTCCAAATCAAAATTACACTCAAGTTGTTACCTTTTTATGCACATTGCACAACAAATGAACAAAATATAAACACTGGACACAAGAGTACCTGCCAACTATCCGCACGGAAGCGAGAAGATCATTCCCTTTAACTTGTCCATGATCCTGCAAAAATTTACAATCAACAATCATTAATACATAAATGCTATATAATAACCTTGAACAAGTAAAAGCATTAAAGCAATACTATTGTTAATACCTTGGCATCTCGAAGATACTCCAAGATCACAGCAACTGTCTCGTTAAGCCCATTGATGATCTTTGTGAACATTTTGTCACTAATGATATCACCTCCATCTGCAGCAACCCTTGAAATCAATTTAATTGTCTTCTCCACTAATGAAAATGCAATACTAAGATTTCTTTGCTTTAAAAGAACGGCTTCGGCATCGGATGAGTCTTTAGCCTTCTCATATTTCATATACGCAAGCTCATTCAGAAGAACTGCAATCTCCACCCTAGATGTTTCCAGAACAAGCAATGTACACCTGAAATGTAACGAGTCCAAGATAAGAAAGACCACTCGTCGACCTTGCAAGAAACAAAAGCATCATGCCCTCATGGCTTACATACCTGTCACCTGGAATTAGATCTTGCGTGTCAGATAATTTTGTTTGCCCAATAAGCCACTCTTCACCATAAATAGACATGACCGACTCAGCCAAAATAAGAGCCTCAAGCCTTTGGGTCGGTGCTGGATGCCAAATTCAATGAGATTAATGTGTTAATTTAAATTAGAGATAAAATTTCTATTGGAAATTAGATTACTGATGAAGTACACAATCTCATCAACTTACCAACACGATTCTGGAGGACCGCAATTACACCTATACGCAGATAAGTTGTCCAGGTTGTGTTGCTCATTGTACGCAAAGTTTGATGCAAAGGTGCCTGATAATACCGAGAAAGCAATTACTTCAAGTTTAAAAGCTTATGCAATTAATTATCTAGTTTGAAGTCAAAAACCTAATGGAGTATTTTCTAACAGGCTGCTACTCTGATGATTCGAAACCTTTTTGGCAAGCAAGAAACTACAACTGATCACTGACAAAAAAAGAATCATGGGATTATAAAATAGACTTTTAAGTGCTTTGACAAATGAAGAATTTTAAATCATTTCAGATGGAAACGGGTTATACATTTAGCCAACAGTAGACTTTATAGTTGTCAGGGGCAGGTCACTACAAAGATCAGGCACCATGTGCTGCAGTTAAGCTAGCGCAAGTTTTCTCCTCGCGCATGCCATGTCTACACTGCATATAAATACTATGCTAATGTTATTCATGCACAACTCAATTATCTTACGTATAATATCTAAAGAAAAAAGTAGCACCTACTCCGCCCACCGAAATAATGAGAAAAAAACTGATATTTGTGAAGACATTATCAAAATGAAATAAAAAAACTGGATCATAAGGACTTTAAGGACAGAGTTAAAAAAATCCATGACTAATTATCACTAGTTCTGCATGCTTAAATCCTAAATAGTGAGATATAGTTTGGGGAAAGTGCCTCAACAACTAATGAGTAATGACTTCAAGTTAATTACCAGAACTTCAAGCAAAATCAATTTAACGACTTTACTACTTAAGGTTTTATCTATAAACGATTATTTAACTAATAAGGCAACAACAATATAATTAAAAACAATGGTTTAATGATGTTAACATAGTACATTTCAATCATGAAGGATATTAAAGCTTACATACAGCATATATTGAAGATAGGATCGTTGACAGAAGGTGAAGTGCCTCAAATTTCAGAGCAGTGTGAGACAAAGCAAACTGTTTTGCTAGTGCTGTAACCTGCAACAAGAAGCTAAAATGATCAGTAACATTATAATTATAATGTTTAATATACGAAATATATAATATAATAATGTTGCAATTATTTAGGTGGTATATCTGAACAGCTTCACATGAGCTTACCACCGATGACAATTCTGAACAGTGCTCTTTTATAATTTTGTCCAGGGAAAGTTTAGCTACTGTCAACTGAAGGAGCTTCATCGCTAGCTCAATTGTATGGGACCCTACACGGATTTAAGTATGTTAAATTCATATCCAGAATCATATTCACCTTGAGATTAAACACAAATACTTCTCTCAAAGGTGAAATCTACAACTAATTTCGATTTAATCTTACCATCAAGTAAATTACACATCTGAGAAGCTAGCACAGTCATTCCTCCAGACTCGTAAAAGATTTGAACCCCATCCTCACGGGCTGCTGTCACCAAGTATAAAAATTCAAAGCATTCTTCAACAAGCGGTGGTCCTAATCTGTAATTTCAGACGCAAGATATTACTTGATATGTCTACATAAAAACAACTACATGCATATGTAAAACTACTTCTAGGTTACAAATAACTATAGATAACAAAGTTAAGGCATTATAGCATCTACGTATACTTACTCAGTAGAAAGAACTTCTAGTATGAGTGGAACCTTCTTGACCATATCTTCTGAAGAAGCAATATCAGGAACCCGACAGAATGCAGCTAAAATTGTGATGGATAGCTGTAAATATGCATCCTGGTTATCTTGCCGTTTCGGAGTCGTGCTTCCTTTCCCCATCCCTACCGGAAACAAAAATAAATAAATCAAAGGATTAACACTCATTTGCTCACATTTTCCTTATAAAGATAATGATTAGTTAATATTACACATCTTATATTCGAGTCCACAAGCAGCTCAATAGAAGAAAAGACACACATTTCAATTTGAATAAAAAATCAAGAGCCATGTTTTGGAAAATATCTTAATTGCTTGTAAGAGTAGCACTAAAAAAGAATATAAAACGGAAAGACACTTCAAACTTCAAAGTGTTGAAGCTTTAACGCTCCTACATCCAACTAGGACAAAAACAAATGATAATGTCGGAACTCATTATCTGAATTCTTCTAAAAACTTATCTCAAGCGTTGATCAGTGTCGGACAGCACTAAACCTCTATGGTGACACTGCCTCAAAATGCCTTAATCCATGTGTTTTTTTGTCGGGAGGCAATTATTTTGGGAAGAAGGGAGTATTAAGTAATCTCACATCTATCGCAGACTCTAAACTTTTTAGGGGGTGTTTGTTTAAGCTTATATGTGGGCTTATGAGCTTATTTGTTTTTTTCCGGCTTATATATTTCCCGGCTTATTTCGAGACTTATATAAGCCACAAGTCTCAAAATAAGCCGGAAATTTCAGGCTTATGAAATATAAGCGGAAAAACAAATAAGCTCATAAGCCGCACATAAGCATAAACAAACACCCCCTTACAAGAAAACAATAAAAAAAAAAAAAAAAAAAAAAAAAAAAAAAAAAAAAAAAAAAAAAACAATAAAAAAAAAGGTAAGATTAATAATTACCGGTTCTGAGAAGACGGTCCAAGAAAGTAGTACCAAGAGCATTATAAACCCTAAAAATAGTATGAAAATCGTCGTTTTTACAAAACTTGGTAGCGAGTAAAAGACCAGCGAGACGTTGTTCGTCTCTTTGGCCTTTTAACAGCTTTATACAATCTTCAATTGACGGTCCACCTTCACCTTGAACTTCAACTTGTTGTTGTTCCTGCATATACATACATAACAGTCATTACTTATCATGTTATTCATATTAATGTTATGTAAATTATATAAATTTAGTAACTGACCATTGATGAAGGAAGTTTTTTTGTTTCTGTTTCTTTATGTGAGAGGAGAAGAAGAATGCTGAGAGTTCTAGAGGGAAGTAAGAAGAAGGTGTTTTGTTTTGTTATGCTCAATACGACGTCGTCCCCTAATTGATTTTGACCGTTTATCGATGGGTATTGTCGGGGTTTTATATATTTTTTTACCCCTTTTTGAACCAAATCAATTCTTAGAGACCAAACCTGCAGTTTGGTCATACCACAGGGACCAAAAATGCAATTAACTCTAATAAAGGAAGTTAAAACCGTTTTGGACCCTTTTTATGAACCCTTTCAGTTCTTGGACCTTTATACCAAGCCACCAATTTTTACTAGGCACTGGTCAACCTTCCGCCATCCAGAATCCAGGATCAAATAAAACTAAGGGCCCGTTTGGTTTGTAAATGGGTTCAGGATTAGGAGTTTATATTAGACCACAAGGTAAACGGTGCCGTTTTGGCATCCGTTTTTCCCGCCAGCATCAAGCCCGACTCTTGGCCTATTTTGTGTGGCCCGTTTACTCATATGCTGGCCCATAGCCCAGAGGTGATGGGCATAGATAATGTACTGACGTTAATAACTATCACACATCTCTAACCGCTACACACACACCCTACCTAACCACACGCACACCTCTGCTGCTGATGATGATGATCTTCAGCTATACTGGGTTTGGGTTTCCATGACGTTTTTCGTATCCGGAATGAATCAAGGTATGTTTGCCGTTGCGTCAATCAATTATGTGTGTGTCTTTTGTTAATTAGGGATTTTGATAGTTGGGGTTTTGATAATTAGGGTTTGATAGTTGATTGATTTTTATAATTATAATTAGGGCTTAATTGGGGGGTTTGATAACTGGGGTTTCCATAATTAGGGTTTTGATTATTGGGTTTAGCTAAAAACAGCCAGATTTTATGATCAATTATGTGTGTGTCTTTTGATAGTTGGGGTTTTGATAGTTACGGTTTAATAGTTGATTGATTTTTATAATTATGGTTAGGGTTTAATTGGGGGTTTGATAACTGGGTTTTCATAATTAGGGTTTTGATTATTGGGTTGAACTAAAAATAGTTAGATTTTATCATCAATTATGTGTGTGTCTTTTGATAGTTGGGGTTTTGATAATTAGGGTTTGATAGTTGATTGATTTTGATAATTATAGTCAGGGTTCAATTGGGGGGTTTGATAGCTGGGTTTTCATGATTTCAGTGGAAATTATTTTAGTGGAATCTTTTTTATAGCTCTGTCATGTTTGTTTTCAGATTCGCAGAGCAAGTTCAGGCGATACGATATAGAAGTGGATCGGATGAAGAAACAAGAGCTTCGTACGGTTCACCGTTTGGCTGTAAAAATGGAAAATTAGCTGACGAAAGGGTGAGCTAAGCATTTAAAAGGTTCGTAAAGTCGGAGCCTAAACCTTTTCCTATTCGATAGACAAACATTAGTCGTGGTTTATGTGCTGCAGTTTTTTAGACAATTTTAATTATATATTTGTTTTTCGTGCTGCTGTTAAACATTTAGATTGTCTTATGCTAGTGTTAAATGTGGGTTTCATCCAGGATACAGATGTATTGGAATCTCACAATCAGGCGCATTCCGTGTGCATGTCGGGTTTCTTTGTACTTACGGTATGTAGAAGTAAGGTATTTTCAGTTTCAGATATTTACCCATACTCCATATGCGGTGCTGGCAGTGGAATATGTCTCACTAACACTTTTGATTGTTCAATCAGAAACTGAAGATGGAAGTGCCGAGTAAGCTGTTGAAGGGGAATATTGTAATGCGAAGAACTCAGAGGAGAACGGAAACAAAGAAAGAGGTGTGCCAAGAAACGTGTAAGGTCAGTAAAACCTGATTATGTGTGAGGCTGTCATTTCAAAATGCAATAGACAAATGGTACTCAGTTATATAATGCAATGACTTTCTATACGATTTATTTAGAAGGTTAGCCATACACCACCTTAGGTTCCATCTTAAGCTTTACTATACGAAAATTTGTTGTCCAGAAAAACGTTGAAACTGTAAACATTAGGTAGGAAGATCTCTTTGGTATCAATTTTTTTTGTTGTTTGATGACTCAAATGCTCTGTATTGTAGGGACTTTTGCCATGGCAGGCCAGCATTACCTGAGTCTGTGAATGTGTGATAATCAAGATGTATGATGATGATCGAAGATATGTTTCCTGTTTTTCGATGGGAGTGTCAGCAACTGCATTGGAGGTGGCCCTGTGATGATGATCTTGGCAATCATGATGGATCTTAAGTGTGGAAAGGAACAGCTGCTGCTACAATGTGTGGACTCGATTGGCGTTAATCCAAACATCATGGTAAAATAGCCACTTTTAAGACGTTTTGCTGAGGGTGTAGTACGTGACCCGCTCACATCTGTTGTAACAGATTGTGGGCGAGCCCCGTTAATGATTCTTTATACGCGCATATTTATAAATTCTTAAATGTGCTTCAGTGTTATGTCATTCGCAATCCAAATGATCTTTCAAATCAACCTATTAAAGCTGAAAAACTTTTGTTCCTTGATTGTGATTGTGTCATTTACTTTTATCTTTTAAATGTTATAAACGCACTTTCTTGTTGTTGCAGAATGTAGTTCCGTGCACAAAATTCTTAACTTCGTTGATGGGCCGGTCTGAGATAAAAACAATGATTCTTCCAGTTATGAGGTACACGAAGTTGGTAACACTCCCATCATAGGACCGCTTCCAGCGCATAGGTGTGTCGCGAGTACAGCTCTGACCGCAATGAGATACACAGGTCGGGTACCACTTATATGTTTTAGGATACCTGTTTAAGAGATTGGTGCAAAGTTTTGTAGATCTATTGGAATCACATGTTCAGGGTCGATGGTTTTTTATAAACAAAAAAATGAGCTTTGAAAGAGCAGTTTTTGATAAGTCGTCTCTTGCTTTCTTTTACAAACTTTATCTTTTTATAAACTACACAAAAAAAATGCACCTTTTTTTATAAGCAGTTTGAGATGCACTTTCTCTTTCTTTCTTTTGCAGCAGCATCGTCCTTTTATGAGCTCACTTTTCATGAATGTTCAGCTTAGACTTTTCTGTTTTGTTTGAACCAACAGGTCTTCTGTATACGCAAACAACCTTTGCTCCAAAAGAGCCTTTAAAAAAAATATCTAACTGAGTTGTTAAATTTTATTTTGTGCGACACAAATCTACTAAAGCATGCGATCTGTGTGTCACAAAGTAGCCTTTAACAGCCCAGAAAGATTGTTTTTTTAAAAGCAAAAGCAGTTACCCTTTATTTATTACTGGAATGTATAGCCTGCCACTTTGTTACTTTCATATAATCATTCAAGTGTGCAATTTGTTTTTGAATATCTTACAACCAAACCCATTGTTACTGATTGGCATAAACATGGACTCATTCCTTTTCAAACGGTGCAACATTTATCTATCTTTTATGTCTTTTAAGCAACTTTCCTTTTTATAAAACACTTAACATGTACCTAATAACAGTTATTAGGCTATTAAACAAATCACTAACATTCTTTACATTCAAATTTCATCCACAGACGGAATTAACAATGGATTCACAGAAACCAATCATGGGGTTGCACTGTTCTGTCGTTCCAGCTTTGCTGATAGAATGGCATGTCAGACCTGGAATACTCCAGCCAGCTATTACCTATCTGACATGCCATTCTATGGCAAAGCTGGGTTGCATTTGAATATATGATCTCGGTTGACCATGGCATCTCTGCTAATGATACAGTGCTGCCTATGCACCCACTTTGTGTGTGTGCTTTGCCAGATATATTCGACATTTGCCTATTTACAGATACGATTCGCCCAGCCAGCTGGGATCATCAGGTGCGACTAACTAAAACTGAAATCCCTAAGCTTTTTAGTAATTATTATACTTGCATTCATAGATTGATTACTTGGCCTCAGGATTGTCTCAAACACATAGAAGCCTACAACACGTGTGTAGTATGCTGCAATCAAACTGTCAATTTGCCACCGATCGTGCAGCAAGAAACAGAGGAAATTTTGCTCTCTTTAAATATATATATTTTTTAAGTTATTATACATCTGAGATGATTTCATGATGTCTTTCCCATTCACTGTATGTTGCAGGCTTGCAGTAAGCAATCCAATGTCCTTCATCACCAACCAAGGTAATTTCATACCTGTTTGTTTCGTTAACACTTATAAATAATTCACAACCTCGGGCTTGAAAAAGGATTCTTTCAAGCTCTTTTTAAATTGTCGCATATGGTAGTGACAATTGTCTTATCTCTTATGTAGGCCTTATGAAAACTTTCTGGCATGTTCCGTTACATCTAAGTTCCATATCACCAGTCGAGGTAATTTCACGGTTATTTGTTTCACTCATGCTTATAAATGTTGGACACTCTTGGGGTTGAAAAAAAATTGTTTGATACTGGTTTTTAAAAGTGATTCCTCTTTTTAAACTTAGGTACGTGAATTTGCAGATTCCAAACTGCTTATTTAACTTACATATCATCGCGTAATCAGTTTGGATGACTAATCGCAAACACTCTGAAAAGACGTCTTTTCAATATTGAACCATAATGATCAACTTTTATAATCAATCCCATTAATATGTGAAAACACGTCCTTACACAATTATGCATACTTTTTTCAGGGATTGCAACAAATCATGTCATCTTGACTTCTTGCATGAATCATCTACACAAGCAAAAAAAAACAACTATATGTTCTAAGTGTCTTATAACATGATGAAGTTGTGTGAGATGGTTGGAGTTCATGTTCACCTTTATAATATGTGATAGAGGATACGGAAGAATGATGAGCAGTCTTGATGCTGTAAGTTTTTAAACATCGGTATTTACCACATTCAGGTTTATAGATTAGATTTGGTTATCAGTTGTGCGTGTTTATATCGAATAGCTCCAGCAACCAAATCACATGATAGCATGTTGTTTGCTAAAAAACAGGCGCTCTGCTTATGTACTAAGTCACACGGTGCGCGTTCATATGAAATAGCTACAACAAACAAATCACATAATACCATGCTATTCGCTGAAAAACAGGTACGTTACGAGAATGCCTTTTCATTCATTAGATAAAACTAGACATAATATGTAATTAAGCAATTGTTTACATGCAAAGTATCCACAAAATTAGACCATACTTAGATTCCATTACAGGATATCCCCATACCTAACCAGACCACTAAAAGACTATGGCCAAAAAACTAGGTGAATACCAGCCAACAAAAGCTTAATATGGTTGCCCATTAAGCCATTCAATGAACTTCCGAACCTCAGCTACCCGGGTCTGTTTCTTCGAAACAGTTGCCAGAATCTCTGTGATTTCTGCTGAGTCTTGGATCTGCATGTTTGTCAGCTCCGCAATGCTCATCACAGCAGAATCAAAAGGGAACAACTGTTTTAGCTCTTCAATCACAAAGTCCCTTTCAGCTATCCGAGACCGGATTTCTTGCCCTTTCTTCCTAAGCTCAAGCTCATCCAACAACAAAGCACTTTCCTCTCTTTTAAACTTTTCAATCATCATATCCTTCACATAGCTTGACCCTACAACAGCAGCAAGCTCTTTGCAAAATGGCAAGGGGGTTGTCATCTCTTTTTTTTTTCTATTTTTTTGATTATCAAACAGTAGGGGTTTTTGTGTGTTTGTGTGTTTTAATAGCAGTTCAAAGTGTCTTAAAATTCGTAATTGGCTATTAATACAGCATTTAAAAGGCTGAAATCTTTAATTACAACTCTTGAGCCACTCCCCATGAATAGTAAACCATCATTGATAATGCATGAATATAACCCAACCTTTCACATCTCCAGCAGTTTGACCAGTGCATTAATGAACCAGAATATACAATCATGACAAGCAAAACAAATAGATGCATGCAACCTGTTTTCTGAAAATAAGCAAGAAACATAACCTGTTCTTTATTTTTTTTCCATCTAACTGTTCAAACTTCAATTGCAGCAGAATGGTGTCTGAGTATTTGGATTCGGCAGGAAAAGTATCGCAGCGAGATTATTGAATGTAAGCCTTGAATGCTATTTTTATATTTGTACAGTTTCAAAATTTCTTGTGGTTCTCATATAGTATATTATTGTATAATAGTTAAAAGAAAATTGTGATGATAACCTCAATGACTGAAACTGTATTTCCTATTGCATGTTAACAGGGATGATAGCTGATGACTTAAGGGAAAGCTGCCAACCATTCTCAAGAACCAAAAATACTTAACTGAGGGGAAGCCTTACGACTCACTATTGGAGAAAGTTATACGGATGTATATTTATTTACAACCATGTAAAAAATCTTTTGCAAGTTTGTCGATTATTACTACCTATAAATACTTTGGTTTTAGTACAATACAAACATCTTTATGTATTTTAATAAATGACAAAATTTGTTGCTTTGCACTGTGTGATTGCTAGATGATGCATGAATCTTTCACTTATAGCCGCAAAAGATAGATTAACACCAAACCGATAATAGTTTTTGAAATTTCTATTTCCTATACAGATCAGCAAGATGAAACTTAATACTTTACCTATGATACAAAAAAAATGTAACGTAAATACCACACAAACAATAATACGCAACGAATTGTAATCACTGAGAAACTAAAGTAAACATTACTTTGCCTGACTGGATAAAAAAATAAGAAATTAGCAGCCGTGTAATCACTGAAAAAACATTTAGCCAGATAAACAGGCACGCCGGCAACACGGCGGTTGTCGCCAAACTCGTTTGATTTAAATTAGGATTATGATTAGGATTTAGATTTAGATTTAATATATGTTTAAATTAAACGTGGAGAGAAAAAAGTTTTAATTAAAAATATAATTTTATAGTATGAAGAAAAAAGTAATAAAAAGAGAGAAAGAGAGAAGAGTGTAAGATAGGCCACAAAAGGATGAAAACTGTAGAAAAGTAAGAGGGTGGCTTGGGTTTTGTAGATGGTAGAGTTGGAGGGTTTGAACCCACCTAAAACAAAGGATTTAAATCATTGAGTCTAACCCCACCAAAAAACTCCATACCGAATGGGCCCTAAGGGTGCGTTTGGTCGGGGGGTTTATAGAGGGGGTTTTGGGTTGAGACCAAATGATGTTGATGGATTTTATACAACACAACAAATTGTTATATATTTTCTTGCAATATTGTGAAATCTTTTTAGTTATTTCTAATGTTGATGTTCGTTTATTATCTTGTGATATGAAATTAAAGATTGTATAGTGAACTTAAGATGAAGCTTTTGTTTGTTTGTTTGGAATAGGTGGCTGATGTGTGCTTATTCACACATCCTTTTTAGACCTTAAATCAGACCAAAATACCAAATACTAACCAAATATGCCAAGAGAATGTGTGTTTTTGCATTTGTGTATGTGCAGGTACGGATATGTGAAAAATGGACAAAAACAAAGCCAAAACCGACAAAAACGAGCACGAGAATGGAAAAAGGTCAAAAGCCGGAGCCGGGAAAGCTTAATGATCAAAGAAAGCTTAAAATGTCTAAGGAAGTCCTCAAAGATTCTTATATTTACAAGAAAGGTCCCTGGTCAAAGTTTAGAGAGTTTGGCAGAATTAGTCCTCCAAGTTTCACAAATTGGCAAAATTAGTCCTTTGAAGTTATAATAGAAGAAAAGTCAATGTTGGTCCTTCATGAATTGAATAATGTCAACAAAGGCCCTTGGAAGAAAATTTGGAAGAAAGGCAGAAATGGTCCCTGCTATTTTCAGAATTTCACAAATGGTCCTTGATATTTTTAAGCTTAAAATCCTACTCCTAAAACCTTACATGACACAACCGGATCCACACCAAATTCCTAAGCCCAAAACAATTACAAAAGCTCAATACACCCTTTCATTTTACCCGATCCAATCCTTACCCTAGTCAAACCAATAACCAAACCCGGTCAATAATAATAAAAATACCCAAAAACCATTTCCCGCCCCCCAAAACCATTTTTACCCAGAAAGAATAACTGTTCCTAAAACCCTAATTTTCATCCCCACCAAATTAACCTCGTACTATAATAATTACCCAATCATATGGGA
Source organism: Artemisia argyi (assembly GCA_030686995.1). Classification (NCBI taxonomy): domain Eukaryota; kingdom Viridiplantae; phylum Streptophyta; class Magnoliopsida; order Asterales; family Asteraceae; genus Artemisia; species Artemisia argyi. The sequence goes on along the minus strand of CM060685.1, from coordinate 67,279,838 downwards.
TTCTAGAAGCTGACAGCTGACACATGACGCATGGAATTACACGTGGACCAATGGGAGAGGACACGCAGGATTCACACAGCTTGTGCACATGATCCAAGGGTCCATAATCACGCGTATGATTGAAGCCAAATCCAAGGATTGAGATTGAAAGAGAGAAAGAACACCTGAAAGCTTCCAGGACCTTCTTACAAACCCTAGCATCCTCAGCTCACCTCCTATATATACCCCTCCTCATTCATAGCTGAGAGAGTAGTTTTTTTTAGTATTTTCTCTGTTTAAAATTTAGTTTCTTATTGTAATTTCCTTCTTTCAAGTATTGTATTAAGTTTCAAATTAATATAATTCAGTTGTTTATTTTCAAATTTCTGTTTCAAGTTTACTTTAATATTGTTGTTTAGCTTATTGTTTGTTTAATTCTAGTATTTAGATTATTATAAACTCCTTATTTCATAAGCATAATCTGTTTCAATAGTTTCATTTAAATAAACCTCAAAAATATAAAAAAAAAAAAAAATCAGAAAATCAATAAAAACCAAAAATATGTTTACCTTTATTACTTAAGATCAAGCTTCAATAAGCCTTTTATGTTTGATATAAGCTTTCTAGCTTACTATGAGCTTATTTTGTTATTCAAATATCAAAAACTAAAAACAGGCAACAAAAGTTAACTGTAGACAAAAGTACTTATTCAAATAAGGATCTGAGGTGTTTTGACAGTCCAAGTGGAGCCCATTGGCCTGTCTAGAGACAGACAAGCATAGTGAACCCCCTCTGTTCATGCTGAGGGGGCTTTACCTTGTAACTTTTTTTTATTTTCCTTAAAATTGCATAATCAAGTAGCATTAGTGTAGATTTGTTTTTATTGCTTATTTCTGCTTAACATTAGTAGTTGCATCATAATATCAGTTTAGTAGTAGCTTAATTCATCATTTCATCATATTTTGTGGTATTTGGTCACCTACTATTTTATCATCTGTCATACTTCTGATTTTGTGTATCTGTGAGATTTTGTGCTTGAGTTCTGTGTTTGTGAGCCTCTAGTGTTCTGTTTGATCATAATATCAAGTTGTGTGGTGGATTAGTAGCTTAATTCTCAGAGTTGCTTCCTAAATAGTACCAGCAGGTCACATATAGGGATGTTTGGATTAGGCTGCATCAAGTAGTATTGTTGTTCATTTGTGTTTCCTTTTGCACTCAGTAGTTTTATATAGTGATATATATAGGCTAGATATTACATAAGTAAGATAGTTTAACCATTAAAAGTCAAGTTGGTTTTAAATCTTCATAACAGATAGTATATTAGGAGATTTAGATTGCAAAATCATTAGAATAGTTGCATAAGGAGTTTACATAGCTTAATTTAGGTTTCTAGTAGCTTATTACTAGTACAACTTTAATGATAAATTAGGATAGATTTAAATTCATCTTAGTCAACTTAAATTGCATATCAAATAGTCAAACTAAGTTGTGTACTCAGATTTTCGCCAGAACTTTGAGAGCTTTTGTAGGATTCATTATTGATTGGAAATAGTTTTGGATTGTTGATTTTTAATCTTTGGTGGCTTGTGAATCTAGAACAACAATAATTTCATAGTTTGGAACTCATTTGCTCAGCTTATCACTGCCCTTAAGTTGGTCTCATAGCATCAGCATACACTGAGTCAGTATATACTGACTCAGTATACAATAAGCTTGTTGATTATTAGCCTATTCCAGCTTATTACTTGGTGGTTTTAGTTAATTAGGATAGAGTTTAGTTGCTGGTAGCTTATTTCATCATTTGATAGCTTATAGAGCTTACCGCCTATTCCTTGTGCTTAGTTGTAACTGCTTATTGGTCTCCAACTGTGATTCTATGATTCATTTTGGCCTTATCTCAGCTGATTTAAGTTCATTTGAGTCAAAGAAACCTTTGGTCAAAGTTTGGTCAAATTTGGTCAATATTGCTTATAAATAAGCACTCCTATTAAGCTGTTTTTAAGCATCAAGCACTTCCAAATCTTATTTTTCAGTTTTTAAATTGTTCTTAGGTTTTATATTTTATTTTAGAATTTTCTTGAATTTTTCAGATTTTTCTGAATTACTTTGCTATTTTTCTTATTAAATTTTAGTTTTTAATCATTTTTTATACTTTTTAGATATAAAAAAAATTCCAAAAAAAATCAGAAAAAGCATAAAAATCCAAAAATATTTTAGAAAATAGTTTTCATTTATTCTAAATTTTTAGAAATTAATTTTGCATTTTTCTCATTTAATTTCCATTTTCTTTGAATTTTAATTACTTTTTAATTAGTTAAAATAGTTTTTAATTCATATTAATTACACAAAAATCCAAAAAAATATATTTTCAGTTTTAAAATTAGTTTTTAGTTATTTTAGAATTTTCAAAATTAATTTTGTATTTTTCTCACTTAATTTCCATTTTCTTCTAATTTTTTTAATTAGTTAAATTAGTTTTTAATTCATAAAAATTACATAAAAAGTCAAAAAAATATTTTTTTTTCTCAAAATTTTCTTTTATTATTTTTAACTTAGGAAAATTATTTTGAATTTCACTTTTTATTTCGCGCGTTTACGTTTGTTTTACGTTTTAAATTACGGTTTTAAGTTTACGTTGCATTTTAGGTTTGGTAACTTGATTTACGTGCTTAATTGGTTAATTGTGATTCATTTTCATATTCATTAGTGTAAACTCATTGAAATCACTTTTCTCCACTTTCACGACACTTTTCACGAACCGGGAATTTAAAATTCGATTCACACCTTCACACAGACTACGACATCGGGTTTTGCTTATTTCCTTAGCAATTCCTTTGAGAAAAACTATACTATGTACTAATTTGAGTCAATCAAATTTTGACGCCGTTGCCGGGGAAGGTTGAAGTGAATTTTTGATTTTCGTTTTCGAATCGTGTATATAAACCTTCCTCTTTTCTTGTATATACTTTCTATAAAAATATAAAAAGTAAAAAATCAAAAACACTTTTACTAAAGTATTTTCAAAAATCCAAAAATAAAATAACATCCTCGTTCTCGAGAGAACGTTGTAAACCAATGCGAAAAAACAACAAAAATAGATCGTGAAATTAAACGATATCGGAATACTTTCTTGCTACAACCAACTAAACGGGGAATACGAAGGTCTTGACATTAAATTGCAGACCGAAGAGAGATCCATTCTTCTCTCCCGCTCCGCTGCGCGTAGTAATTAAGGAAACAGTTTTCGGTTAACGTAACGGTTACTAAAAAGAGAATAAAAGTTTTAAGTTTTTGAATTTTGCTTTCCAATATATTAAATAAAAAGCCAAAAATAATTCCAAATCAAAAATACAAAAAGATTTTCATTTTCCATTTTGATTTTCCTTTTATTTTTAAAATTGTGATTTTTGTGGTGTATGAACACCCGTTCATCTTCTAAACGTCTTATTTCTCCACTTTCGAACCCAGAAAGTTTAATTTGTCACATACAACGAGTTCGTTTCCCAAACATTGTGGAAATGGAATAAAATAACCACAACAATCAACAACCTCCGGTGGGTGATATTCAAAATGTGCCAACTCCCGATCTCCGAACGATGGAGGAGTTGTGCCAACCGACAATGCACGGAAGAGGTGGTTCGATTGCCCCTCGCAATATCGAGGCTACGGATTTTGGACTCAAGCATCATATGATTCAACAAGTCCAAAATTCATGCCAATTTCACGGTTTACTGGGTGACGATGCCAACAAGCATCTTGACAAATTTTTAATCATCACCCAAAGTATGAAACAAAATGGGGTCTCCGATGACGCCCTTCGTCTTTCTCTTTTCCCCTATTCTTTGATGCATCATGCCACCACTTAGTTTGATCGTCTTCCCAAGAACTCAATTCATACCTTCGAAGAAATGGTTTCAAAGTTCTTGGCGAAATATTTTCCACCATCGATGGTGACGAAACTCCGAAACGACATTAGCAATTTCTGTCAGCTTCCCTACGAATCTTTATTCGAAGCTTGGGAACGTTATAATCTTGCTATTGATCGGTGTCCAAACCATAATATGCTTCTTGTTTCGATAATCGATAAGTTTTACAATGGTTTGACTCTATGACATCGGGACACGATCAATGCAGCTGCTGGTGGAAATTACAGTTATGGAAATTTTCAAAAGCAAGGTTTCAACAACAATAACCGTGGACAAAATTTTCAAAATCCAGTTGTGAATCAAAATCAGTCACCTTCAAATGAATTGATTAAAGATGCTACAAAATCAAAATTTAATAAAAAATCAGGAATTACTGACTAAGGAAATCACTGAAATTAAGAAGTCTTTAAATGATCGACCCTCGGGCTCAGGTACTCTTCCAAGCAACACGATCGCTAACCCGAGGGGCGATGCAAAAGCGATCACGACTAGGAGTGGTGTTTCATATGATGGACCAACGACTCCGACTACCTCTTCTTCCCTTCCTCCTAAGGTAGTCGCCTGTGAAACCGAGGTGACAACGGATACGGGAATTCCTATTGATAATGGAAGGACCGAAAACGTCCAACCTCCGGTGGTCCAAACGTCAAAAGGAAAAGATAAAGTCGTTTACGAAGCTAAGAAAGAAATTCCCGTCAAAACAAAATTGCCTTATCCGTTACGCTTAAATGAACAAAAGCACCGTGAGAAAGATAAAGACCAGATGGAATAGTTTTATCAGATCTTTCAAGAATTGCATTTTGATATAAGTCTTGCGGATGCTATACTTTTGATGCCAAAATTTGCTTCAATGTTAAAAGGTCTTTTGAGTAACAAAGAAAAATTATTTGAAATGTCAAAAACCCAGATGAATGAGAATTGCTCGGCGGTTATCCTCAAAAAGATTCCCGAAAAGCTTGAAGACCCCGGTCGATTTCTCATTCCTTGCAATTTTCCGGGGATGGTTCAATGCTTCGCTGATACGTGGGGATTGCACCCTCGCAACAGGTTTACCTCTTAAGGGATCTCGAGAAGCTTACAACCCCCACCAGGCAATCTACCTAATCGTTGTAGTATAGTATAGTGACAAGTACCGGAGGATTGATCGTTCAACTCGTGAATAGTGTCGCTAGGATTAGAAAGCCTCCTAAACTAGGTCTAGAGGTGAGGGATGATTCTTTCTGTATTTTTATATTTTTATGAAAGCAATTAAAATCTCGGGTTTTGAAAGAGTGGGCGGAATTAGTTGCTATCCAACTAACCCAATTAATCTAAAGATGCAATCAAAATAAAATAAAAGAAATGAAAATTAAACTATTTATACTAGTGTGGTGGAGACAATAATGAGGAAAGTTGTGTTTACTTAGATTTCATTACTCCCTAGATATCTTTTACAGGTTGATTAGTTTGTTACAACTGCATGGATGACGGGTCATATTCCTTAATACTAGTCGTAGGGTCGTGTACCATATTCTCTAACTCTATAGGATCCTACTTCACTCCTATGTCAAGCCGTTAGAAGCTCCTAACATGGGATCATTAGAATTCTCCTACGCATTAAATACAACCAAAAATCGTAGTACACCTCCGATCATGTTTCTTAAGACGTTCAAGCAAGTTACCAATGGAAGTCTGCCAGTTTTCTTAAGCCTAACATCGAATACAATCATCCGTAACAATTATAAACAAACAATCAACCCATAATTAACATCTAGGTTTCACTACATCTAAGCAAACACAAGAAAGATCTAGCCTAACATGTTAAAGAGAATACAAGCATAAGATATAATCACACAACACATAGACATATTGAATGGTTTGAATGAATACTTATCTTCAATTGAACATGGAAGAATCAAGGGGTTGGAACCCTTGAAAACTGATAAAATTCGGACTAGGGTTTATTCCCTCAAAGTTGCACACTAATGAATGAAATTTGGAAAACTATATATAGATATTACATCGTGACGGCGTCTTGTGTTAGCCCGTGACGCCGTCAACTCGCCGCCTTGATAAAATCGTATTGGCTAGATCTATTTGTGACGTCGTCATGTGGAGAATTGCTCTGGGCCGTCACGTGTAGTTGGACCCTGACGGCCTTGGTGACGCCGTCAGGTCTTAAGCTTAAAAATACTCTGGATCGTCACGTGTATTTTCCACTTCCACCTCTTTTGTAACTCTTGACGCCGTCATGTACAAAGGCTTGACACCGTCAGGTACTTACATGTATAATATGGCGTTGCTAAGCCAAGACTAGACTCGACTTAAGCTAATAAATCAAAAATAACAAAACCATAAAAAAACATATAATTAAACGAGATGGTAGTCCGTATGTTTTTCTCTTTTTTCTTTTTCTCTTTTTTTTTCTTTTTCTTGATTTTTCGATTTTTCGATTTTATTTTATTTTATTTTATTTTTATTTATTTATTTATTTTTTGCATACACTCTTACCCTACCATCCAAAATAATACATCATAGGGAATGTACATTCCCCTTACACTTGAATTTTTACATACTTTACAGTAAACTACGCTAATGACTCGAATCAAGATAATTAAAACACTTGGAGTACTTTTTAAGATTAATGCACATATAGGGGTAATAATTTGATGTTCTTCCCCATTACTCCATAACACAAGTACTTTACCCATGAGTCCCAATCATCCCAAAACAATATGTACAAGATATGACTCGACTTAGCAACCATGTAATCAATTAAATAATTAACTAAGGGTTTTAACATATAACAATAGTGCACTAAAGATAAGTGCATACACGGAAGGCTAAGGTGATTTGGTTGCAAATTTGGGTGGGTTGTAACAAATTCTTTCTTTAAGTAAAATGCTTAAAGTTAGAAACTAAATGATAGGCTCGGAGAGGTGTACTAGGGGTTTCGTGTACTAAAAAATGAGTACAACGCTAAGGTGTGGGAAAATTAATTGACTTTACTAGTCAAGTAATATGACTTAAATGGTCAAGTAATTATGATACGGGTTTAACAGAAGGGTGATCCTAATGCCTCTTATCATGTAGTAAATCCTACTACACGAATGTAGTCTCACTAGCGGTCTCGGGATGCATCACTAACGCAAGTTCTAAAATCTAAATGCTACCGGTACACTCATAAGCACTAATAATAAATGCTTTCCTATCAAATCTAAAGGCGAACCTCACATATTTGGGTGGAAAATTTTTCTGAATGGTACGGTTTTGTGCTAGTCATACAACTCCTATCCATGAGACGCTTGTTAAGGCTAAAGTTTCACTCCTAAATGTTGTAAAAAAAATTTTAATTTGGCGCTAAAATTACACTAACAAGTATTTCTCTTAGTTTTATTACACACCTACCATCAAACAAACAAATTCAAGTGCAATTGTATCCTATAAGGTATCATTTACCCTCCCCTTACACTTAGGATGAACATTGTCCCCAATGTTCAATTAAAGAAGGTAAAAGTAAAATAGGTAAAAGAATGAAAACAAATACTCCCCTGATTCGTTCGGTGTGGATAGTGTGTTAACAAGGTTAGATCTTCCTCCAAGAAAATGAACATTCAAAGCTTCCCTTCCAGAAATATAAATCATCTTCTTGTCATATATAACCTGTTAAACCTGAGAAAAAAAACAAGGTAACCTCGCGTAAAATCGGCGGCAATCTATATATACTAACAAATCCTAGAAAACAATTTAAGATATAATGCTTGTGGAATGAATGTTTGTAGATTTCATGGAGTTTATAAAACTAAAGAATTAACAAAAACTATAAGACTCCGTTAGAAAAACAAAACTCGCAAAATTTCCAGAATTTTACACGTGACGCCGTCAGGAGTTAAGCCCTGACGCCGTCAGAAGTGACCTGCAGAAATCTTTATGTTAAGTTTCCGAAAAATTTCTGGAAAAACTTATGTCTTACTTCCTGGAAAATCCTGCAAAACATCATTATGACTCGATACAAGCATTTTACTCTAACAAATACTAATGCACATGTTCATTTAATATTGTGGCGAATCATGATCAATTTCATTCTTTGAAACAAATTTGGGGTTTCCCCTTACACTTAGCTTTTGCAAAATACCTTTATATGCAGTTAAGACGAAGTTAAACAACAAAATAAAGCATTTTCAAAATTTTAGTTTGAAACATGATCTACCAACAATAAAAATAAAGCATGCATACGAAAACAAATAACAATCAAACAATTAAAAATCAAACAAACACACAAAACATGGGTTGCCTCCCAAGAAGCGCTTTTCTTTATTTACGAGTCTTGTAGCTAGACTCAAGGTCATGGGCTATTACGTGACCTTGCCATTGGTCTCATTCTCTAGGTCATCTCCAATCTTAGTTTTGTATTTCGGACCTAGTTGCAAACATTCCTTATAGAAACCAAGTATCCTACTCATGACATAATCTACTCCTCTACGTCTATCCTCATCATTCCTATAGTAAACCGCTTGCTTGTGTTCCTTTTCTAGGTTTGATAGAAGACGGTATTGTTCAATCTTATAAGGCATTTGGTAAGCAATCTCATCGTTCTCTTCCTTGAATCTAACTATTCCTAGGGATGGGTCATAACTCATCTTAGAGGCCTCAACAAACGGTTTTCCGAACAATACTTGACTTAGGCATCCATCTATTATCGGACGAATATCCTCTACAATCACAAAGTCGGTAACATAAATGAAGTTTCCTGCAAAGACATGTAATCCTTTCAGTCTTCCTACAAAGTTGCTCATCCAATTCGTGTTAGGCATCATCCTATATCCAAGTTGCTTCTTCATTGCCCAATTATAAAAGGTCCTAGTCATGATGTTTATAGGAGACCTAAGATCGATGTAAGCTTTCCACACATGCATATGCCCAATGTTGCATGGTATGTTGATGTTAGAGGGATCACCTACTTTAATAAGGGGTGAACCAAGGACGTAAGGTGTCTTGGGATCATCGAATAGATCCTTGTGATATTCCCGTTCTTCCTTGGTGGGTAACTTATCAAAGTACTCTTCTACGTTTTCTACTTCCTCTAACTTTTCGTCCTTAATATCCTCAACTTCCTTAACCTCATCCTTAGTCCCGGTTTCTATTCCAACTTCATCCTTGTCACTTTCTTCTACATTCTTATCTATCGGCTTAATGGTGACAACGTTGACAAAGTGGACGTGTTTGGATGATGAAGGGTCCTTAATTTGGATTCCGCTATTAGTGTCCCTAGTGACCTTCCTAGGTGTAGTTAGCACTTAGTTGTTGAGGGCTTTCAACAAGTTGTCAATCTTATTTGTCATCTCCGTTTGTTGTTGATTGAATTCGGTTTCAAACTTAGATATGCGAGCTTCTTGAGATGCCATAAACTTGGACATCAATCCTTCAAGAGTATTGGTACTACCATAGTTATTGGAAGGATTGTTGTTGAAAGTACGGTTAGAGGGTGGGCCGTTTGGTTGGTAACGATTAGGTGGATTGGAAGAATTGTTTTGGGGCATGTTTTGGTTTTGTTTCCACCTAAGGTTCAGGTGATTTTTCCAAGAAGGATTGTATGAATCACCGTAAGGGTTTGGCTCGGGTTTGAAAGTGTACCACTTGTCTCCCACTTCGTCGATACGCGAGGATGCGTAATCCGCAAAAGCTTGTCCGGGGAGTTCCACACAATCACGAGTGTCATGGGGACCACTACATAATTCGCATGAAGAAGTGATTTTGTTCACTTGGATTGAAGGCTTAGGAGCTTCGTAGGATTTCACGAGAAACTTGACTTGGTCCTCAAGTTCCATAATCCTACGGTCGGGAGTGCTAGAATTGTTCGAAGGCAAAGATATTGCCTTGACCATTTTGTTTAAATCACGGGGATCATTCCAACTTTCGTTGTCATAAAGAGCAAGATCTTCTATGAGTTCCCATGATTCTTCCGCACTTAGATCGCGTAGCCTGCCACCGGCCGATTGGTCAATGGTTCGCCTTGTGGAGAGATCGATATGGTCATAGAAGATTTGGACTTGGAGCCAAAGATCTATGCCATGACGAGGGACTTTTTGGAGTAAGTCCTTGAAACGAGTCAATGCTTCATATAGAGTTTCACCTTGACGTTGTTGGAACATCAAAATATCATTTCTAAGCTTGGTAGTTCTCCCCGGTGGGAAAAATTGAGCAAGGAAACAAGTGGTGAGATCATTCCATGAGGTGATGGATCCCGCGGGTAAACGTTCAAGCCATTGACTAGCTTGATCACGTAGAGAGAATTGGAATAGACGTAACCGGGTCGACTCTCTGGTTACAACATCAAGGTCTAATGGATCTACGATTTTAAGGAAATCCTTGAGATGTTGATTAGGATCTTCGGAACGAAGTCCATGGAATGCACATCTGCTTTTCACCAACCAGATGGTGTCGGATCGCAAGGGGGACACATTGGATCCTTGAGTGAGCTCAATAGTGTTTTGATAGCGTTGGTGGCTAGGACGGGAATACTCTCCTAAAGTTCGGGGTCTAGGAGGTTGGTTCGCTAGTGGTGGGTTTTGTGGGTGGTTTTGTTGTCGTGGGTTGATGGGTTCAAAGAGGTTACCACCTTCCATGATGTCGGATGGTAAAGGTTACGAACAAAGACACAAAGAAATAAGATAGACTAAAGAAAACGTAAAAATAAAAATAAAACCTTACTTGAAAGGAATCTAACAAGTAGACCTAATAAAAATAAATCCTAACCTAGACAATAACTAATCCCCGGGCTGCGGCTCCAAAACTTGATACGTGGGGATTGCACCCTCGCAACAGGTTTTACCTCTCAAGGGATCTCGAGAAGCTTACAACCCCCACCAGGTAGTGTACCTGATCGTTGTAGTATAGTATAGTGACAAGTATCGGGGGATTGATCGTTCAACTCAGGAATAGTGTCGCTAGGATTAGAAAGCCTCCTAAACTAGGTCTAGAGGTGAGGGATGATTCTTTTTGTATCTTTATATTTTTATGAAAGCAATTAAAATATCGGGTTTTGAAGGAGTGAACGGAATTAGTTGCTAGCAAACTAACCCAATTAATCTAAAGATGCAATCAAAATAAAATAAAATAAATGAAAATTAAACTATTTATACTAGTGTGGTGGAGACAATAATGAGGAAAGTTGTGTTTACTTAGGTTTCATTACTCCCTAGATATCTTTTACAGGTTGATTAACTTGTTACAATTGCATGGATGACGGGTCATATTCCTTAATACTAGTCGTAGGGCCGTGTACAATATTCCCTAACTCTATAGGATCCTACTTCACTCCTATGTCAAGCCGTTAGAAGCTCCTAACATGGGATCATTAGATTTCTCCTACGCATTAAATACAACCAAAAATTGTAGTACACCTCCGATCATGTTTCTTAAGACGTTCAAGCAAGTTACCAATGGAAGTCTGTTAGTTTTCTTAAGCCTAACATCGAATACAATCATCCGTAACAATTATAAACAAACAATCAACCCATAATTAACATATAGGTTTCACTACAACTAAGCAAACACAAGAAAGATCTAGCCTAGCATGTTAAAGAGAAGACAAGCGTAAGATATAATCACACAACACATAGACATATTGAATGATTTGAATGAATACTTATCTTCAATTGAACATGGAAGAATCAAGTGGTTGGAACCCTTAAAAAACTGATAAAATTCGGACTAGGATTTATTCCCTAAAAGTTGCACAATAATGAATGAAATTTGGAAAACTATATATAGATATTACATCGTGATGGCGTCATGTGTTAGCCCGTGACGGCGTCAACTCGCCACCTTGATAAAATCGTATTGCCTAGATCTATTTGTGATGCCGTCATGTGGAGAATTGCTCTGGGCCGTCACGTGTAGTTGGACCCTGACGGCCTTGGTGACGCCGTCAGGTCTTAAGCTTAAAAATACTCTGGATCGTCACGTGTATTTTCCACTTCCACCTCTTTTGTAACTCTTGACGCCGTCATGTACAAAGGCTTGACACCGTCAGGTACTGTTCCCAGCAAGGAAATTTGAGACTTTGCCGTTTTCTTCACTTTTATGCTCCAAAAACGTCCAAAATGCTTCATTTTCCAGATTTCTCTCCAAAAGTACCTTAAATGACAAAAGGAACGATTTAGGGCAATAATTGATCAAATAATCTCGAATTCGGGCTTAAATGACCCCTTAAAAGCGGTACACTTTTCGCCTTGGCCGATCTTGGTGCTAGCATTAAGCTAATGCCCTTATCTATTTGGAAAAAGTTGTCTTTACCCGATTTAACTCCGACTTGCATGACCCTCGAGCTTGCCGACTGAACTACTTCCCGCCCGATGGGAATAGCCGAGGATGTCTTCGTCAATGTGGGAAAGTTTCATTTCCCCGCCGATTTTGTCATTGTTGATTTTGATGCTGATCCACGGGTACCTCTCATTCTCGGGAGAGGTTTCCTAAGGACTGGCCGTGCGTTAATTGATGTTTACGATGAAGAAATTACCCTATGCGTTGGTACTGAAGCCATAACGTTTAATTTGGAACAAACCGTGAGATACTCCTCCAATTATGACAAATTTTCTGTGAACCGAGTTGATATTATCGATGAAGCTACGGAGGAGTATTCTCAAGAGCTTCTTGGCTTCACAAATAATGCTTCGAGTGGAAATCCCACTCCTTCTTCTGAACCAATCATCTCTGATTCTTCCCCTTCCCTTACTCCGTTTGAGGGAAGTGATTTTGCTTGGGAAGAAATCAAAGCTTGTCTTTCAAATGATTCGATTTCACCGGAAATTGATCATTCCGTTTGTGATCCGGAGGGCGATGTTCTTTTGATTTAAAAATTGTTGAATGAAGACCCAACTCCGTCTCTCCCTTCGATGGACCTTAAAATGGCCGATGTTAAAGAAGTTAAGCCATCTACTGAGAATCCTCCAGAGCCCGAGCTCAAGGATTTACCTCCTCATCTTGAATACGCTTTTTTAGAAGGAACCGGCAAACTTCCCGTCATAATTTCGAAAGACATTAAAGATAAGGAGAAGACCAGTCTCTTAGATGTGCTCAAGAAGCATACGAGTGCCATCGCTTGGCAAATTTCCGATATCAAGGGTATCGACCCTCGTTTTTGTACTCACAAGATTTTGCTTGAAGACAATTACAAACCTTCCGTCCAGCAACAACGACGGGTTAACCCGAAAATTCATGAGGTTATCAAAAAGGAAGTTATCAAACTCCTCGATACCGGAATGATTTATCCAATCTCGGATAGCTCATGGGTTAGCCCGGTCCACTGTGTTCCGAAGAAAGGTGGAATGACTGTAGTGACTAATGAAGATAATGAATTGATTCCGACACGTCTTGTTACCGGATGGAGAGTGTGTATTGATTATAGGAAATTGAATGATGCGACTCGTAAGGACCATTTCCTACTTCCATTTATAGACCAAATGCTCGAACGTTTAGCGGGAAATGAGTTCTATTGTTTTCTCGATGGCTTTTCTGGTTATTTTCAAATTCTGATTGACCCTCCAGACCAGGAAAAGACCACTTTCACTTGCCCTTATGGAACGTTTGCTTACCGACGTATGCCTTTCGACTTATGCAATGCTCCAGGCACGTTCCAGAGGTGCATGATGTCTATATTCTCCGATATGATTGAGAAAACCATGGAAGTTTTCATGGACGATTTCTCGGTTTATGGAGATTCTTTCACTTCTTGCCTCTCCCATTTAGAAAGAATGCTGAAAAGGTGAGAAGACACCAATTTGGTTCTAAATTGGGAGAAGTGCCACTTCATGGTTAAATAGGGCATTGTCCTCGGCCATAAGATTTCAAAATCTGGGATTGAGGTCGATAGAGCTAAAGTCGATGTGATTGCTAAGTCACCTCATCCCACGACCGTAAAAGGAATTAGAAGTTTTCTCGGTCATGCCAGCTTTTACCGACGTTTTATCCAAGATTTTTCCAAGATAGCACGGCCCCTGACCCATTTACTTGAAAAAGATGCTCCGTTTATCTTTTCAAATGAATGCATTGAAGCATTTAATATCCTAAAGATGAAGTTAACGGTGGCACCTATCTTAGCTGCCCCCGATTGGAACTTGCCTTTCGAGCTAATGTGCGATGCGAGCGATTATGCTATTGGTGCAGTGATGCGTAGGGATTGCACCAGGCTTTACCTCTCGAGGGATCTTGAGAAGCTTACAACCCCCACCAGGCAGTGTACCTGATCGATGTAGTATAGTATAATGACAAGTACCGGGGGATTGATCGTTCAGCTAGGAATAGTGTCGCTAGGATTAGAAAACCTAAAGATTAGGTCTAGAGATGAAGGATGATTCTTTTTGTATTTTTATATTTTTTAGAAAGCAAGTAAAAATCTCGGGTTTGAAGGAGTTGGGCGGAATTAGTTGCTAGTCAACTAACCCAATACTAAAGATGCAATCAAAATAAAATACTAGAAATGAAAATAAACTATATTAAACTAAGGTTGTGAGCAATATGTGGGAGAAATGTGTTTACTTAGATTTCACTACTCCCTAGATATCTTTTACACGTTAATTACTTGTTATAGTTGCGTGGATGACGGATTGTATTCCTTAATACCATTCATGGGGTAGCGTACTTACTTCCCCAATCCTATGAGTGCCTACTTCACTCCTATTTCGAGCCGGCTAAGAAGCTCCTAACATGGGATCATTAGAATTTACTCATGCATTAAATACAACCAATAAAACCTAGTACACATCGGTTCATGTTTCCTAAGACGTTCAAGCATGTTACACAATGGAGATCTGCCAGTTTTCTTAAGCCTAACATTGAAATCATTCATCCAATACAACCATAAACAAGTAATCAACACATAATTAACATCTAGGTTTCATTAGATCCAAGCAAACACAAGATAAATCTAGCCTAGCATGTTGAAATCAAGACAAGCACAAGATATAGACAACCAACACATAGACATATTGATTGAATTAAGAGAAGACTTATCTCAATAGCACATGAAAGGATTCAAGGGGTGAAAACCCTTGAATATACTGTAAAATACGAGCTAGGGTTCACAAAGTTCGGCCCTAGGGTTTCTCCACACAAGTTCCTCCCCAATGAATGAAAAATAGAAAACTATATATAGAGTTTAGAAGGTGACAGCGTCAAGAACAAATGTCTGACGCCGTCATCTCGCCGCCAAATAGTTCCTCGGACTGCGTAGATCTGGGTCTGACGCCGTCATGTGTACACCTTATGCAGGCCGTCATGATTTTAACTCTTGACGCCCTTGTTGTGACGCCGTCAGGTTTGCACTGGGTCGTCACCACTTTTACTCCTGACGCCGTCAGGATCTTCCTCTTGACGCCGTCAGGTACTGTTCTCAGCATGGAAAATTAAGTCTTTGGCGTTTTCTTCACTTTTATGCTCCAAAAATGTCCGAATTGCTTCCTTTTCCAGATTTCTCTCCCAAAGTACCTAAAATCACAAAAAGAACGATTTAGGGTAATATTTGATCAAATAAATTCAATTCCGGGCTTAAATGACCCCCTAAAAGTGGTTCATTTTTCGCCTCATCATATACCCTTACACTTGAGATTTGCTTGTCCTCAAGCAAATGCGCTTTTATTCTAATCAAAATACAAGTTAAGGGTCATTTAACACTAATATAACAGTAATTACAACAAATAATCGTTCCACTAAAGACCAAAGACAAGCACGGAGGTCATACACTAGCACCTCAAAAATAGTGTTTAGATACTCACATCTCTCGGGTGTAATAAAGTAATATCACAATATGGAAATGGAAAACATCTCTCACTACCTGTCATAGCAAAATAGATTACCATAGGCTTGGGAAATGATCAAACCTCCACCACATGGCGTAAGCACCTAGGATAAACTATCAAAGAGGTCATTTAAAGGGTTGTAACGTTAGGTGTAGGGATATGAAATACACGGTTTTGTTGGATATAGGCAGTCTTTACTGGTGGCGAGTTAACAATCTTGGTTAATTACATGTACAATATGGCGTTGCTAAGCCAAGACTAGACTCGACTTAAGCTAATAAATGAAAAATAACAAAAAACATAAAATGAACATAGAATGAAAAGGGATGGTAGTCTGTATGCTTTTTCTCTTTTTCTATTTCTTGATTTTTCGATTTTTTTTTTTTTTTTTTTTTTTTTTTTTTTGCATACACTCTTACCCTACCATCCAAAATAATACATCATAGGGAATGAACATTCCCCTTACACTTGAATTTTTACATACTTTACAAATAACTATTCTAATGACTCGAATTAAGAAAATCAAAACACTTGGAGTACTTTTAAGTTTAACGCACATACCGGGGGGGGGGGGGGGGGTAATAATATGATGTTCTTCCCCATTACTCCATAAAATAAGTACTTTACCCATGAGTCCCAATCGTCCCAAAACAATATGTACAAGGATATGACTCGACTTAGCAACCATGTAATCAATTAGATAGTTAACTTAGGGTTTAACAAATAACAATAATGCACTAAAAATGAGCGCATACACGGAAGGCTAAGGCGATTTGGTTGTACATTTAAGTGAGGTGTAACAAATTCTTCCTTTAAGTAAAATGCTTAAAGTTAGAAACGAAAAGATAGGCTCGGAGGGGTGTACTAGGGGTTTCGTGTACTAAAAATGAGTACAACGCTAATGGTGTGGGAAAATTAATTGACTTAACTAGCCAAGTAATATGACTTAAATGGTCAAGTAATTATGATACGGGTTTAACACAAGGGTGATCCTAATGCCTCTTATCATGTAGTAAATCCTACTACACGAATGTTGTCTCACTAGCGGTCTTGGGATGCATCACTAACGCAAGTTCTAGAATCTAAATGCTACCGGTACACTCATAAGCACTAATAGTAAATGCTTTTCCTATCAAATCTAAAGGCGAACCTCACATATTTGGGTGGAAAATTTTTCTGAATGATACGGTTATGTGCTAGTCATACAATCTCCTATCCATGAGACGCTTGCTATGGCTAAAGTTTCACTCCTAAATGTTGTAAAAAATTTTAAATTTGGCGCTAAAATTGCACTAACAAGTATTTCTCATAGTTTTATTACACATCTACTATCAAACAAACAAACTCAAGAGAAAGTGTATTTGTAAGGTATCATCATTTTACCCTCCCCTTACACTTAGGATGAACATTGTCCCCAATGTTCAAGTAAAGAATGTAAAAGTGAAATAAGTAAAAAGAATGAAATCAAATACTCCCCTGATTCGCTCGGTATGGATAATAAGGTGGTCAGGTTAGATCTTCCTCCAAGAAAATGAACAATCAAAGCTTCTCTTCCAGAATAATAATCATCTTGTCATACATAACCTGTAAAAACCTGAGAAAACAGACAAGGCAACCTCGCATAAAATTGGCGGCAATCTACATATGTTACTAAATCCTAGAAAACAAAATAAGATATAATGCTTGTGGAATGATGTTTGCAGATTTCCTGGAGATTATAAAACTAATAATTCAACAAAAACTTTAAGACTCCGTTAGAAAAACAAAACTGGTAAAATTTCCAGATTTTTACACGTGACGCCGTCAAGAGTAAACTCGTGACACCGTCAGAAGTGACCTGCAGAAATTCTTATGTTAAGTTTCCGGAAAATTTCTGGAAAAACTTGGTCTTACTTCCTGGAAAATCCTGCAAAACATCATTATGACTCGATACAAGCATTTGACTCTAACAAATACGAATATACATGTTCATTTAATATTGTGGAGAATCATGATCGGTTTATTTCTTAAAAACATATTTGGGGTTTCCCCTTACACTTATCTTTTGCAAAAATACCTTTGGATGAAGTTAAGACTAGGCCAAACAACAAAGTAAAGTATTTCCACTATTTAGTTTAGAAACATGATCTACCAACAATAAAAATAAAGCATGCATACGGAAGCAAATAACAAACAAACAAAATAAAATCACACAAAGCATGGGTTGCCTCCCAAGAAGCGCTTTTCTTTATTTTACAAGTCTTGTAGCTAGACTCAAGGTCATGGGTTACTACGTGACCTCATCGTTGGTTTTACTCTCTGATTGTAAATGTTCTTTGTAGAAACCAATTACCTTTTTCTCAATCGCTCCTATAATCCTATGGGCAAATTCCTTATCGACTTTATACTTTGGTCCTAGAGTCAAGCAATCTTTGTAGAAAAGACTCCTCTTTTCCCATACATAATCCATGCCCTTTTTCTTATCCTCTTCATTGATGTCCTCAAAAGCACCAATGTTATCCTTGTCAAATCGGGATATAAAGCGAAATTCTTTCATTCTATTGGGCATCCTATAGGTGATCCTATCGGTGTTACTTGCAAATCGGATTGTCCCTTCTATCTCATCATATTCTAACTTGGACTCCTCAACAAACGGTTTACCAAACACAACATTGGATAATCGACAATCAATAACATTAGCAAGATCTTCCACAATCATAAAGTCGGTGATATAAGTGAAATTCCCAACAAAGACATGTAGACCTTTAACTCTCCTGACAAAGTTACAAACTCCACCGGGGTATTTCGGATCTCTTCTAGGTTCAAGTCTTGTTTTCACTATATCATTATAAACACTTGAGGACATAATGTTGATTGGGGATTTAAAGTCAATGTAGGCATTATCAACGTGTCTATACCCAATCATACATGGTATCTTAGCATTCTTAGGGTCGCCTCTCTTTATCTTAGGTTCGATGCTAGTAAAAGGAGATCGAGGGTCATCAATAAGATTATTATAATATGCAATCTCCTCCTTAGTGGGGTATAGATTAAAATAATCATTTAGCTTCGGATCTATTTCCCCTTCCTCAAGTTCCTCAACAACATTCACAAAATCATTAGGCCCTAGGTCCTCATTTGAATACAAGGCGGTCGCTAGGTCACTAAATGCATGGTCGAGCTCAACCTTAATCAACCTATTAAGCTCCCTAAGTTCCCTAATCTCACTCTCAATTTGTTCACGTAACACAGCCACTTCTCTAGGGGAAAGGGGTGGATTCGCGTTTTCCATAATGGTCAACGGAATAGTCAATGAATTTAATTTACTAACAAAGGCACAAAGAAAAAGATAGACTAAAGAGAATCTAAAAATAAAATAAAATCTTACTAGAAAGGAATCTAGCAAGTAGACCTAATAAAAAGAGATTCTAACCTAGGCAATAACTATTCCCCGGGCTGCGGCGCCAAAAACTTGATGCGTAGGGATTGCACCAGGCTTTACCTCTCGAGGGATCTCGAGAAGCTTACAACCCCCACCAGGCAGTGTACATGATCGATGTAGTATAGTATAATGACAAGTACCGGGGGACTGATTGTTCAGCTAGGAATAGTGTCGCTAGGATTAGAAAACCTAAAGACTAGGTCTAGAGATGAAGGATGATTCTTTTTGTATTTTTATATTTTTTAGAAAGCAAGTAAAAATCTCGGGTTTGAAGGAGTTGGGCGGAATTAGTTGCTAGTCAACTAACCCAATACTAAAGATGCAATCAAAATAAAATACTAGAAATGAAAATAAACTATATTAAACTAAGGTTGTGAGCAATATGTGGGAGAAATGTGTTTACTTAGATTTCACTACTCCCTAGATATCTTTTACACGTTAATTACTTGTTATAGTTGCGTGGATGACGGATTGTATTCCTTAATACCATTCATGGGGTAGCGTACTTACTTCCCCAATCCTATGAGTGCCTACTTCACTCCTGTGTCGAGCCGGCTAAGAAGCTCCTAACATGGGATCATTAGAATTTACTCATGCATTAAATACAACCAATAAAACCTAGTACACATCGGTTCATGTTTTCTAAGACGTTCAAGCATGTTACACAATGGAGATCTGCCAGTTTTCTTAAGCCTAACATTGAAATCATTCATCCAATACAACCATAAACAAGTAATCAACACATATTTAACATCTAGGTTTCATTAGATCCAAGAAAACACAAGATAAATCTAGCCTAGCATGTTGAAATCAAGACAAGCACAAGATATAGACAACCAACACATAGACATATTGATTGAATTAAGAGAAGACTTATCTCAATAGCACATGAAAGGATTCAAGGGGTGAAAACCCTTGAATATACTGTAAAATACGAGCTAGGGTTCACAAAGTTCGGCCCTAGGGTTTCTCCACACAAGTTCCTCCCCAATGAATGAAAAATAGAAAACTATATATAGAGTTTAGAAGGTGACGGCGTCAAGAACAAATGTCTGACGCCGTCAAGTGTACACCTTATGCAGGTCGTCATGATTTTAACTCTTGACGCCCTTGTTGTGACGCCGTCAGGTTTGCACTGGGTCGTCACCACTTTTACTCCTGACGCCGTCAGGATCTTCCTCTTGACGCCGTCAGGTACTGTTATCAGCATGGAAAATTAAGTCTTTGGCGTTTTCTTCACTTTTATGCTCAAAAAACGTCCGAATTGCTTCCTTTTCCAGATTTCTTTCCCAAAGTACCTAAAATCACAAAAGGAACGATTTAGGGTAATATTTGATCAAATAAATTCAATTCCGGGCTTAAACGACCCCCTAAAAGTGGTTCATTTTTCGCCTCATCATGCAGTTCTGGGGCAACGTAAGTCAAAATATTTTCAGCCGATACACTATGCTAGTAAAACAATGACCGATGCTCAATACCATTATACGGCTAATGAAAAAGAAATGTTAGCCATCATTTATGCTTTTGAAAAGTTCCGACCTTATCTCGTCTTAAAGAAATGCATAGTGTATACGGATCATTCGACTCTTAAATATCAAATGGCAAAGCAAGATGCTAAGCCAATATTGATGTGGTGGGTTCTTCTCCTTCAAGAATTCGACGTTGAAATTCGAGACAAAAAGGGAGCTGAGAACCTTCCTGCCGATCACCTTTCACGTTTAGAGAATCCCCATCAAAGTGATTTCGAGAAAAAGGAAATTACCGAAACATTTCCTCTCGAAACACTTAGAACCGTTGAGTTAGCTCAATCCAATGGTCCTAACTTTAAGGTGAATGGTCATCTTCTCAAACACTATGTCGGAGGGGACATACCACCTATGGTTGTTCCGGATCTCCAAACTTTCCCCAAGGACAATTAAATTCAGGGATCGAGTCAAGCTCATGTGACTCGGTGGACAAGAACAAGCGCTTCGTGGGAGGCACCCCATGCTTATCCATTTCATTTTCTTTATTTTCTATTTTCTTAAGTAACGTGACGTGAGGGGGGCGACCCTTTCCAAACTCGTGTTTTCGTGGTTGTTTGTGAATGTCCAGGAATTTACCCAAAGATTGAGGACTCTCGTGCTCGTGTTTTGTCGTTCTCTCCACTCGAGTCTCATTCTTCGCTGCTCTTTCGGCAATTCATCATATCCAAAATCTTATCGACTAACGTTTATCTCTTGGAATATTTAATAAACGGCCTTAGATATTACGTAAGACTACCCGTACCCTTAAAACATTGAGGACAATGTTTCACTTTAGCCTGAAGAGGTGAATCTTCGATTCGATTTGACCTAGCACCATCGTCTGAGCTGTTAACTTACGCAACTCCGTTTTTCCACCAAAATTTTAAATTTTTGTCACCTTTTTATGTTAAAAAAAAATGATGATATATGGTATTATAATAAGATTTGACACCTTGTTTTGACTTTCCTACCGGCGAGAGTAGAAATAAATGTTCCGACTTGACCGGGCGTATTGAGCCCTAGCTCGTCTCCCTTAACCAATATAATAAAAAAGATTATTGGCTAAGCATCCGCGGATCTCATTACTTGTGATTTTAAATTTGCGGAGATCGAGGAATGATAGAGTTTATTTAGAAGTTTGGTGCTAAACATGGAGTAGTTGGATCTCTTTAGAGCCCACGAAAGGTACTTGTGGCCTCCTTGTTCCCACAAGATTGCACACCAATAAAAATAGATCTCTAGGTTTAATTAAGGGTATACGGTTTGGGCAATACTTAGTTTTTTCTCGTTTCTAAGAAAATCTCTGCATATGGGGTTTGGTACAAATAGGGGTACTGCCAGTGTTACGGTGAAATAGACTATTGCATCTTGCCGGTTCGCAGCCAATGTTGTGATCTTAGTAAAGGCTGTGGGACTCGGGGTTTGGCAAATGATTATGAATATCAATAATAATAATCCAAAGCCAAAAATAAGGCAGAAGAATCCAAAGCTATAAAAAGCAGCGGAAATAAATCCAAGGTTATAATAAAGCTCGTGCAGCTTGACGGCTTACAACCGTTGTTGTAATTGAAATAAAGGACTAAGGACCAAATATTATTAAAGTGCTTATAATTATTCAAAATGCCAAGCTTCGACTCTGGGGGTTTCATAATAAAAAGTTTCCGTCTCGGGTCTCAAACATGGGATGTTTCGGTCGTAAATAAAAAGGGGACCCTCAAAATCGTGTTAAATCAGAGACCTCCATGTGGACCCGATTTTTGTATGCAGAGGTTTTTGAGGGAAAGTTTTGAAACTAATTAGCGTTCAAATTTTGTGCTCTTATCGGACTAATAAATATCAAAACGAGAAAATATGAAGAAATTCATTTCTCACAAAAATAAAATCTTGAGATACAAAACTTAGGAATTGGGAACAAGAGGTAATTACACAAGTAACTTCTATGGGTAGTGTTAGCATCTAACTTGTGGATAAACAATGATTTCGATTTTACGCTTAGTTTGGGGGCTTGTGAAAAATCAAGGATGACAATTTTTATCTGTATGGTCTCTTCTCCATGAGAAGTGTTTCTACTCGTAGACCCTGAAAATTATCAAAAGATAATGAAAGTCAAGCAAACCGTCACATATATAAAAATGAAAAAGTACAGAAATTGTTATTCATGAAAATCGGAAAACGGAACGTTTTTTAGAATAAATGATTTTGAGATCTCTTTTGAACATCATTACTACTTTACAAAGTCAGTAAAAAGAAGTTTTGAAATTATTTATCTCTTAAGCGTGAGGTGATGACATTGCGTAAGGGCACGGCAATACCTTCGTCTGGGGGAGTTTTGATGTGTGCTTATTCACACATCCTTTTTAGACCTTAAATCAGACCAAAAATACCAAATATGCCAAGAGAATGTGTGTTTTAGTATTTGTGTATGTGCAGGTACAGATATGCGAAAAATGGACAAAAACAAAGCCAAAACCGACAAAAACGAGCACGAGAATGGAAAAAGATCAAAAGCCGGAGCCGGGGAAGCTTATGATCAAAGAAAGCTCAAAATTTCTAAGGAAGTCCTCAAAGATTCTTTTATTTACAAGAAAGGTCCCTGGTCAAAGTTTAGAGAGTTTGGCAGAATTAGTCCTCCAAGTTTCACAAATTGGCAAAATTAGTCCTTTGAAGTTATAATAGAAGAAAAGTCAATGTTGGTCCTTCATGAATTGAATAATGTCAACAAAGGCCCTTGGAAGAAAATTTGGAAGAAAGGCAGAAATGGTCCCTGCTATTTTCAGAATTTCACAAATGGCCTTGATATTTTTAAGCTAAAAATCCTACTCCTAAAACCTTACATGACATAACCGGATCCACACCAAATTCCTATGCCTAAAACAATTACAAAAGCCCAATCCACCCTTTCATTTTACCCGATCCAATCCTTACCCTGGTCAAACCAATAACCAAATTCGGTCAATAATAATAAAAATACCCAAAAACCATTTCCCGCCCCCCAAAACCATTTTTACCCAGAAAGAATAACTATTCCTAGAATCCTAATTTTCACCCCTACGAAATTAACCTCGTACTATAATAATTACCCAATCATATGGGATTCTAGAAGCTGACAGCTGACACTTGACGCATGGAATTACACGTGGACCAATGGGAGAGGACATGCAGGATTCACACAGCTTGTGCACATGATCCAAGGGTCCATAATCACGCATATGATTGAAGCCAAATCCAGGATTCCTCAGCTCACCTCCTAAATATACCCCTCCTCATTCATAGCTTAGAGAGTAGTTTTTTAGTATTTTCTCTGTTTAAAATTTAGTTTCTTATTGTAATTTCCTTCTTTCAAGTATTGTATTAAGTTTCAAATTAATATAATTCAGTTGTTTATTTTCAAATTTCTGTTTCAAGTTTACTTTAATATTGTTGTTTAGCTTATTGTTTGTTTAATTCTAGTATTTACATTATTATAAACTCCTTATTTCATAAGCATAATCTGTTTCAATAGTTTGATTGGAAATAGTTTTGGATTTGTAATCTTTGGTGGCTTGTGAATCTAGAACAACAAGAATTTGATAGTTTGGAACTCATTTGCTCAGCTTATCACTGCCCTTAAGTTGGTCTCATAGTATCAGCATACACTGAGTCAGTATATACTGACTCAGTATACAATAATCCTGTTGATTATTAGCTTGTTCCAGCTTATTACTTGGTGGTTTTAGTTAATTAGGATAGAGTTTAGTTGCTGGTAGCTTATTTCATCATTTGATAGCTTATAGAGCTTACCGCCTATTCCTTGTGCTTAGTTGTAACTACTTATTGGTCTCCAACTGTGATTCTGTGATTCATTTTGGCCTTATCTCAGCTGATTTAAGTTCATTTGAGTCAAAGAAACCTTTGGTCAATGTTTGGTCAAATTTGGTCAATATTGCTTATAAATAAGCACTCCTATTAAGCTGTTTTTAAGCATCAAGCACTTCCAAAGCTTATTTTTCAGTTTTTAAATTGTTCTTAGGTTTTATATTTTATTTTAGAATTTTCTTGAATTTTTCAGATTTTTCTGAATTACTTTGCTATTTTTCTTATTAAATTTTAGTTTTTAATCATTTTTAATACTTTTTAGATATAAAAAAAATTCCAAAAAAAATCAGAAAAAGCATAAAAATCCAAAAATACTTTAGAAAATAGTTTTCATTTATTCTAGATTTTTAGAAATTAATTTTGCATTTTTCTCATTTAATTTCCATTTTCTTTGAATTTTAATTACTTTTTAATTAGTTAAAATAGTTTTTAATTCATATTAATTACAAAAAAATCCAAAAGAAATATATTTTCAGTTTTAAAATTAGTTTTTAGTTATTTTAGAATTTTCAAAATTAATTTTGTATTTTTCTCACTTAATTTCCATTTTCTTTTAATTTTTTTAATTAGTTAAATTAGTTTTTAATTCTTAAAAATTACATAAAAAGTCAAAAATTTTTTTTTCTTTTTCTCAAAATTTTCTTTTATCATTTTTAACTTAGGAAAATTATTTTCATAACCCGTAGGATTAGTGTAGCTTCAATTTCATTTTTTATTTCGCGCGTTTACGTTTATTTTACGTTTTAAATTACGGTTTTAAGTTTACGTTGCGTTTTAGGTTTGGTAACTTGATTTACGTGCTTAATTGGTTAATTGTGATTCATTTTCATATTTATTAGTGTAAACTCATTGAAATCACTTTTCTCCACTTTCACGACACTTTTTCACGAACCGGGAATTTCAAATTCCATTCACACCTTCACACGGACTACGACCTCGGGTATTGCTTATTTCCTTAGCAATTCTTTTAAGAAAAACTATACTATATACTAATTTGAGTCAATCAAATTTTGGCGCCACTGCCGGGGAAGGTTGAAGTTGATTTTTGATTTTTGTTTTCGAATCGTGTTTTTAAAACCTTCCTCTTTTCTTGTATATACTTTCTATAAAAATATAAAAAGTAAAAAAAAAAAAATCAAAAACACTTTTACTAAAGTGTTTTCAAAAGTCCAAAAATAAAATAACATTCTCGTTCTCGAGAGAACGTTGTAAACCATTCCGAAAAAAATAACAAAAAGAGATCGTGAAATTAAACGATATCGGAATACTTTCTTGCTACAACCAACTAAACGGGGAATACGGAGGTCTTGACATTAAATTACAGACCGAAGAGAGATCATTCTTCTCTCCCGCTCCGCTGCGCGTAGTAATTAAGGAAACGGTTTTTGGTTAACGTAACGGTTACCAAAAATAGAATAAAAGTTTTAAGTTTTTGAAGTTTGTTTCCAATATATTAAAAAAAAAAAGCCAAAAATAATTCCAAATCAAAAATACAAAAAGATTTTCATTTTCCATTTTGATTTTCCTTTTATTTTTAAAATTGTGATTTTTGTGGTGTATGAACACCCGTTCATCTTTTAAATGTCTTATTTCTCCACTTTCGAACCCAGAAAGTTTAATTCGTCACACATACCGAGTTCGTTTCCCAAACATTGTGGAAATGGAACAAAATAACCACAACAATCAACACCCTCCGGTGGGTGACATTCAAAATGTGCCAGCTCCAGATCTCCGAACGATGGAGGAGTTGTGCCAACCGACAATGCACGGAAGAGGTGGTCCAATTGCCCCTCTCAATATCGAGGCTACGGATTTTGGACTTAAGCATC
The DNA here is from genome assembly GCA_030686995.1 of Artemisia argyi. Lineage (NCBI taxonomy): Eukaryota > Viridiplantae > Streptophyta > Magnoliopsida > Asterales > Asteraceae > Artemisia > Artemisia argyi. The sequence continues at coordinate 67,253,546 of CM060685.1, read as the reverse complement.
ATATGATTTAACAAGTCTAAAATTCATGCCAATTTCACGGGTTACCGGGTGACGATGCCAACAAGCATCTTGACAAATTTTTAACCATCACCCAAAGTATGAAACAAAATGGGATCTCCGATGACGCCCTTCGTCTTTCTCTTTTCCCCTATTCGTTGACGCATCATGCCACCACTTGGTTTGATCGTCTTCCCAAGAACTCAATTCATACCTTCGAAGAAATGGTTTCAAAGTTCTTGGTGAAATATTTTCCACCATCAACGACATTAGCAATTTCTGTCAGCTTCCCGACGAATCTTTATTCGAAGCTTGGGAACGTTATAAGCTTGCTATTGATCGGTGTCCAAACCATAATATGCTTCTTGTTTCGATAATCGATAATTTTTACAATGGTTTGACTCTGCGACATCGGGACACGATCAATGCAGTTGCTGGTGGAACTTTTATGAAACAACGTCCTGAAGATTGTTACGAACTTATTGAGAATATGACAGCTCATTACAATTACTGGGATTCCTCAGCCGAGAGGAATGAATCAACAAGTTCGATCGCTGCTCATAATTCTTCTACGTCTAATTCTGAAATAGCCGCAATTACTAAGAAACTCGACGATTTGTCTACGACAGTTTTACAAATGCATCAAACTACTCAGAATCAGAATCAAGTCAAAAACCATCAAGTCAATATGGTCAACATGTTTGTGAGACTTGTGGTGGTCCTCATTCGTATTTTGAGTGCCCAGCCTCCGGTGGCTTCACTCACGAGAATGTGTATGCTACTTCGGGAACCTACAATATGGGCGGTAACGGTTACCAACCACAGGGAGACCGAAATCTTCTTAGCTACCGTTCTAACAATTATCTCGGACCACCCGGTTTCAATCAACCGAATCAAGTCAATCATAACATGCAAAACCGAAACAATCAATTTAACCAGAATCAAAATCCAAATCGGATGAACAATGGTTTTCAAAATCAAAATCAAGGTTTTCATCAAAATCGGGGAAATTACAATCAAGGCCCGAATCAAGGGAATTTTCAAGGAAATTACGGAAATTTTCAAAATGCTAATCACGGGAATTACAATCATGGAAATCAAAAGTATGGAAATTTTCAAAACCAAGGTTTTAACAACAATAACCGTGGACAAAATTTTCAAAATCCAGTTGTGAATCAAAATCAGTCACCTTCAGATGAATTGATTAAACAATTGATGCTACAAAATCAAAATTTAATAAAAAAATCAGGAATTACTGACTAAGGAAATCACTGAAATTAAGAAGTCTTTAAATGATCGACCCTCGGGCTCGGGTACTCTTCCAAGCAACACGATCGCTAACTCGAGGGGCGATGCAAAAGCGATCACGACTAGGAGTGGTGTTTCATATGATGGACCAACGACTCCGACTACCTCAAGTTTGAAAAATGACAGTAATGACCCCTGAGCATTAGATTTGGAAGAAAAGTCAACAATGGTCCTTGGGAATGCAAAAATTCTCAAGTTTGGTCCCTGAGTGAAAAGTTTGAAGAAATTACAAGCTTGGTCCCTAAACTTTCAAGATTTGACAGATTTGGTCCCTGGACATTAAAATATGGAAAGTGCAAATATGGTCCTTGGATAATCAAATGTGGCAAGTTATACCCTTGTAATAACTTTGGGAAAGTCACAAGTTCAGTCCCCTAAAAATCCAGAAATTACATAATTGGTCCTTGTGTAATTACAACAACAAACGGACCCCTTTTCTATTATAAACCCAAAATAAGTTCAAGTCCAAACACCAACACCACCCATTCCACCCACCTGTTCCAGTCCACCAAAACCAAAGCCCAATCCCCTAAGCCCGTTTCCCTTTTTATTAATAAAACCACAGGGTCAAACGGTCAAACACCATCATCCCTCACCCCCTTTCCCTCCCCAACTTGCCTGCAACCATGTCCAATCCACCACCCCCCACTAGTACTTTCATCATCACCCTCACCCCTCCATTTTCACTAAAAACCACCCACAATAAATGTCACCCCCTACTACACGCAACCTGCAATTGGTATCAAACCAATTTTCCCGCCAAAATGACATAAACGGCCAGGATCACTTCTGCTCATCCAAGGGTCCACATTCTTGATGGTATTTGCTCAGAAGGTTACAAGAAACCCTAATTTGCCTTATAAAAGGAGAGGGAAGCAAGAGAGAAAGATAAGTAGTGTAATTTAGTATAATGTATGTCGACTTAATTAATTTTTCAAGCTTTAGTGTAGTTTTCAGCTTTTAAAGATTGTACTCAGTGCTTTTAAGTGTAATCTCAACTCTTTTCAATATCAATTTCAAGTTTCAATTTGCAATTCAGTTTTTAGCATTTTCTAGTTAAAATTCTCATTATAAGCTAAAAGTTGTTTAAAGCTTCTTTAGTGACTCAATAGTTCATATAAGCTCCTACTATAGCTTCTGTAAGCTATTAGAAGTATCTAAAATCAGTTTAGACATAAAATTCAAAAATACAAAAAAAAAAAAAAAAAAAAAAAATCAAGAAAAATAGTTGAAAAATAAAAAATTCAGGTAAAGAAGAAAGAAGATTGCTGGAGCACTGTAAATCCTGGATGGCAGTGGTTTAGTGTCTCAAGGGAGACTATAGGATTGCTTCTAAGGTTCTTGGTTCTTGGATATAAGCTAGAAGGCATTTGTAAGCAAATTCTCATTTTTTGCTTGTTACTATAGCATTGCTTATCCTTGCTTATTTATGTGCTTTTTTGCTCATTTAGTGTATTCTAGTTATATTGTAGCTTAATATTAGGTACTTGTTCATTAAATCTCATTGTGCTCATAAATCCTTATTTAACTGTCATTTTTAGCTTTTTATAAAATCCTAGGTGTTTGTTGTTTAAACTGTTGTTTCTATACTCAATATAGCTTATTATACCATTATAAGTCATTTTTCATTTAACTCAAGTTCACTGCATAACCTTTGGTAAGGTTGGTTTTTGGTTTAAAATCAATTCTCATAGCTTATTTATTAGTCCTAGATAAGTGGTTAAGTTTGTCTCATCATTTCACTTTGAAAAACCAAAAATCAGTTTCATAATAGGTTTGTTTGGATTTGCTGTCACATCTGTGTTTCAGGGTGTTTGTGAATGCATTGTTGGTCATTACATGTCTAAGTAGGTTGTAATAGGTTAGTGATAGCATAAAATCCAGGTCTTGTTTGAGCAAAAGTCAAAATCATCCTTGATCTCACCTCATTTGATCACTGTTAGGATTTTAGGTTCAAGTAATCATCAAATCAGTTTATAAGTTGTTAGTATAGCTGAATTTCATCTCCTTGTAGCTTAAAACAACAATTTCAGTCTCTAGGACTTAATCAAAGTTCACAATAGTCAACTTAGGATAATAATCTAAAAAGTCAAAATTCATAGTTCATCAGAAAATCAAATTTTTGCAAGAATTTTCATGGTCTCATTTTTCACGTTAGCCTTTGAGCTTTTTGGAAGTTCAAATTTGGCAGCTGAACTTGTTGAACCATATTTTGTTTTATTTTTAGAAATTTTCCTAGTAGCTTATTGGTTAGCTTATTTGGACCTGCAGGGCAAGCTTTTGCCCTGCACCAGGGTAGTAGTCCCAACAGACCTAGTTTCATAAGCCTCTCCAAGGCTTATCTGTGAGCTTTAGCTTGTGACCCTTGGCTGTTTGAGAAGCTCAATAAGCCATCTTGTCATACCTATGCTTATTTTAGACCCTAAGTTTCTTGCCCCTAGCTTATTTGTGACCTTAAGTCACCTTCCCCATTTCTGCTGATTCATCAGCAGGAACCACATTAGTGGACCCCACTGCTTGAGCCTTAGCTTATTTTAAAGCCTTCCTAGCCAGCTTTTTAGATCTAGTTTTGTTTTGGACCCTTGATCACCCCTGTGGGCCTCACGTAGTGCTGCAATTAGCCCCATTTGACCTGTTTGGTCTGTGTGGTTTTGGATTTGCTTATTTGCTTATTACAGCTTATTGGTGTGTTTATTTGCATGTTTTAGCTTGTCTCCAGCGTATTTAGCTTGTGTGAAGCTTGTTTTACCCATGGTTCTCAGTTTGTAGCTTTTTAAGAACTTTTTCAAGTCCAAAATCTCATTTGAGCTTAATTTGTGCACTGTTGAGCTTATAAGCTCATATAGGGCTTATTTTTAAGTCCCAAAAAGTTTGTCTTTGTAAAAGTTACTCAAAATCAGTAGTGTAATATTTTTGTAAAAGAAAAATAAGAAAAACCAAAAGTAAAAAAAATGATAGCTTCTATTTAAGCAATTTGGCTTATTTTTCTGATTTTTCAAAAAGAATTTTCTAATTTTATATTTTTCTTAATTTCCTATTATATTAAAATAGTTGTGTAAAAAATTTCATAATTTTCTGATTAGCTTTAGTATTTATAATAATTAATTTTAGTTTATTTAGTTTTAATTAAAAAATCAAAAATAAATTTCCTTTCTGCTTATTTATAAGCAATAGTATATTTTTATATTTTTCCTAGCTTTTATAATTAATAAATTATTTTTAGAAAAAATTTCATAATTTTTACTGCTCATTTAGCATTTTTATAATTAAATTAGTTTAAATAGGTTTTAATTAATAAATAAGTAAATAATTATTAAAATAGCTTATTTATAATTTTTATAAACTTTTTATAATTTTTTAGGAGTCCCTGTAATGGTTAATTAGTTTTATAAAAAATTTCATAATTTTCTAAGTCATTTTAGTATTTATCATAATTTAAATTAGTTATTAAATAGTTTTTAATTAAAATTAAATTATAAAATAATCAAAAAATAATATTTTTTTTTTATAAAATTTTCTTTTAATAATAAGTTTGTAAAAAAGTCATTTTCACCCCCTCTAGTTTATTTCTGCTTAAATTCCCATTTTTCCTGTACGCAGTAACGTTTATTATAATTTTGATTTATGTTTTAGACTTAATTACCTATCTGTTTCCTGCAATTGTTTATAATGTTAATTTAGCTTAATCTTACTCATTTCTGTTAGTGTAAATCAATCCAAATCATATTCTGGTTACTTTTTCTCAATCACTGAATCCCTCAAATGTTTTCCAAAATACAATTTCAGTCTCGTCGGGACATAACGACCCGAGAACACACTGTGCTTACACTGGATCATAAATTGATCTCTCCTCTCCCTCATAGCTTGAATTTGTTGACCACACTTGGTTAATCTGTCTGACTGTTTGGGAGGAGTCACCGTTCTCTATCTCTCTCTCTCTATTTTTTTTGGTCCCGTAAATTACATAGAAACACTTTTAAAATATTACTAAAGAATTGTTCTACTATCACGACAAGTATCTGTTTCTTGCTTTTGAATGATACATATCCATTAAAATATACATATGTCGCATAATATAGAGTAAATAATGTGTGCTTCTTAAGATTACATGTGTGTGTGAATATATGAGGACAAATTGAGCATGCTTTTAATGTTAGACCCGTTTCCCGGGTGTTGGGACCCCACCCTAGATGAAAATGGATAAAGATCTCATGTGATTGGCCAGTCAATATTTGTTACGTAATGGTCAAACCCGATAGTCAATATGATAGCAAAGCATGTATTATAAGATTATGAAGTATTATGTGACAAGAATAGAAGGAATTAGTCTTCAAGGGCTTAAGTTGCCATTGGTGTAAATATATTATAAGTTATTTGTGGCTAAAGTAAGAAGAATAGGACTTGAGGGGCCATTCTTGCCAATGGCCCAAACTTGTGTCTAACTAGTTATATCTAGCTAAGTCTAGAGAAATCCACATCTTTCTTGGGTCTTTGGGAAGGTCGGTTCTAGAGGAAGAAAAAGGAGGGAAAGGTTTATCTTGATGGCTTAGAAAAGAAGATGATCAAGTCCTAGTGCTTATGACCACCCTTTGCTATGATCATTTCAAGTAAGTATCTATGTTCTTGGTGATTAGTGAAGTTATAGATTATGAGTAAAGTGGGGTTTCATCATATGATCAAGATGTGATCATATGATGACATGATTTGGAAGATAAGTGTATTTGATGGGTTTTGTTAACACTTGTTTATGTATTGATTGTTATGTTATTAGGTTTTGATATATTGTATGTAACGCCCCAACTCGGCAAGGGTAGAAACATTACAATATGGTTTCACATCAGATACACACAAGTCTAAACCAAACAGCGGATGTCTTAAATAAAGCATCAAAAGAGTATCAAAGGGGACTAAACAACATCCACGTGTCCCCAAAACCAAACAAAGGAAAGTACGATTACAAATGTCCGAAATTCGGAAATACGATAAATAAACAAAGTCCATTATTCAAAATAAGCTCTAGGGTAGGTCCATACTCTCTCATCCCCAAAGCTAAACCCGCTCCTAGCTTAAGTACCTGCCGCATGGAAAAGAAAGCGGCTAAGCATAAAAAGCTCAGTGAACAGATATCAACAAAATAACAACCGATACAATAGAGTTAGGAATAATCAAAGGGATATGAAGATAGGATTACATGTGGTATCCAAAAGGGTAATCAAAAGATGACATGGTTAAGTGTAAAGCATAGTGCATGTAAGTTTTCAGTATTTTACCCAAGGCCAATCAATACAATACAATACAATAGTAGCTCAATATGGAGTGATCAACTCCCAATATGTGAGGGGTTGCAATGCACGCATACCCAGTCACCAATACAATATGTAGCAATGTAGACAATGTAGTAGCTCCAATAATCAATCAATCAATACAATACAAATCTAGGATGCATCCATACGCCCCCGTAGGCCAATAACAATCACAATCAAAGCAGTAGTCAATAGTAGATCGGGGACGGCGTAGTACATCTCTCCAACTACGCTAGAGTACATAACATTGGTGCATCAATGCTATGGTTGTGGCTACTCCACAACAAGTAATACCCCGGGTAAATACTGAAGGGTCAAGTGGTCAAGGTTCAATATCAAAGTTTAGTTTCAAAAGTTTATTGTCAAGGTTCAATATCAAGGTTTATTATCAAAGGTCCAATATCCAAAGGTTCAAATACCCAAAGGTCTTTATCAATAGATCATAGGTCAATATCAAGAGGTAGGTCAAATGACCCATATCAATGGGTCAATCAAAGTTCAATATCAAGGTGCAATAATATAAGGAGAAAGAGAAAGTCATGAGAGAGAAATAAAGTTGTACTCTTGCAATGTGTACCTTATTCAAATGCACAAGCAAAGGAAGACAAGTCAAAAGGTGGTTACTCCCGCTTCACGAAACCTATACGAATTACATACCAAGTATTACTTAACGTTCATATTGAATTAGATTACTTATTATCGTATGCTTTCCATTTTTAAGTAAGTTTCCCCGAATTAGTTATTTAATACTTTTAAAGGTATAATTGACAATTAATAACATTTAAGGGCTAAAATGATATAGTTTCGAGTTAATTATGTCAATTTAGGGTCCAAATGTAAATTATCAAAATTAAATATTAAAAATGTCAACTAAAATTATTTTAACATTTATTTTATAAATTTATATTAAGATAATAATTTTAGACCCCGTCGTTATAATTTTATATAATTTACTAATGTACCCACGATATTAATAGTTATTCCGCGACAACCCAAGATTTTACTAAATTATGTAAGACTCGTTTATAACCCGGCATCGTTTTACTTTACTCATATTTACACGACCCATATTTTGTTTACAACGCTCAACGACTCACAAACTCACATGTAAACACCCATACCCACGTTAATACACACAAGTACTGGACCCAATATATCACGAAATCACAAAATAACCATTTGTTATACTCATGCTATAATGAAACAGAAAAGTTAGTTTTACATATTTGACATCCACATATAAGTTTACAGTTTCAATTTCAACATCTTAGTTGCATGCTAGAAATTAATTAAGTGTCAAAAGACCAGTTGCATACATGACTACAAACTTTAAAAGAAACCAAAGCATAAGTGCCTTTTCTCTTCTTTATTTGTAACTCGAAATAGATTAAGTTAACATGTTTTAGATCGAGTATTTGAAGTGATAAAAACCCACGCATACAACAACTCACTATATCAAGATCGACAACCCTTTTTCATGATTTCATGCGATATATAAAAAAAAAAAAGCGTTAATTCTCAAATGAGGACTTTTTGTGGATTGGAATTCCCACCAATGACTTTTTTAGCTAGTGTTCCCAATTTAGTCAAGTGCTAATGTGCGATCGTGCGATTCCACCAGTTTCTTGCCAAGTGTCCATGTAAAGGAGATAAATACCAATCATTGGAGGCCCACCCACTAGCACTTGTCCCCCCACGTGTTTATAAACAAATGTGCGATTTGGATCGTGCTAATGTGCGAATTTCGGCCCCCCACGTGACCAACTTTCTTGGAAAAGAACACAAGATCTTACAAAAGATATTATTCGTACTTTTACAATCAAAGACTTGTGGTTTTACAGAAGTTGAATTACAATACCTTAATATGTGATTACTTGGGGAATATATTACCTAAATACGTGTTTATTAAACTCACAAAGTTATGGTATCAAACTTTGTTTCCCAATCTTTGTTTTCCAGTTTTCTAATCTTCTTATTTCATTTGTATCTTTATGATCTCAATATCTCATTGTGTAGTTAATGATCCACATTAAAGTTAGTTCTACAAAATATGGATTATTGTTATAAATGAAGCTATATTTTAAACTTATTGTATGTGCAGATACAAAAACATGGTGATGCTGCTCAAGGGTTTGTGGATGAACATCATCAACATAGTTTCAAAAGGATCATGTTGGCTGTTTGCTTCTTAATTGTAATGGGACCAGGCACTGCTATCTTTGACAATATCTTTTGTAATATCTTTTGTAAGATCTTGTGTTCTTTTCCAAGAAAGTTGGTCACGTGGGGGGCGAAATTCGCACATTAGCACAATCCAAATCGCACATCTGTTTATAAACACGTGGGGGGACAAGTGCTAGTGGGTGGACCTCCAATGATTGGTATTTATCTCCTTTACATGGACACTTGGCAAGAAACTGGTGGAATCGCACGATCGCACATTAGCACTTGACTAAATTGGGAACACTAGCTAAAAAAGTCATTGGTGGGAATTCCAATCCAAAAAAAATCCTCATTTGAGAATTAACGCAAAAAAAAACGAATACATGCATGCATTTCCCTTTTTATTTCAGCACGTTAAGGCTTGGTGTTAATTAGAACATGTTTTAGGTCGAAAGAGAACAAATCAATGTCACGTAATAACAGATGTGAAAAAAACGTACGAAGGTCGCTTAGATCAGATTACCATTTGCTATATTATGTGATGAGATTCATGATTCATGTGACTTTTATACCGTATACATACATATATATATATATATATATATATATATATATATATATATATATATATATATATATATATATATATATATATATTAGCTGATCCATATAGACTTTAGGTAACATGCTTAGACGTTTATATAAGGATGAAAATGAGAAGAGAACAACGACGCCGGTATGTGATACCTTTGGGTCGGATTGAAAACAGAACCAGGACCAAGGAACTACACCGAATTTGAACCAAACTAAACCCTCTTCGAACAGCTAAAACCCGTGAACAAACCCCCTTATTCGAACAGCAGTTATCACGTTCAAACACCACCAAAACTACGATTACAAACACCCCTTGAAATTTTATTTTCGATTTAGTTTTGAGGGAGAAAGGAGAGTGGCAGCCGTGTATTATACCTAGGGTTTCTTAGGTTTGTTTTGGTGGAAAAAGGATTCGGTTTTAATGAAATTGATATGGAACGTGTGAGATGATAAGGGTGAATCAACTTTGCCGTGAATAAGAGATGTGATAGCTTCTTTCCATACTTAGTTCATTAGGCTTGGGCCATGTTGTGGGTTTAAGATAACATGGAGGTAGATTTCGGCCCATAGTTTTATTCTTAGTTAAACATGTACATAAGAATTATAACATATAGTTTGGAAGTTTAATATATTGCATAAAGCTCGATTATTATCTTATACATACTTAGATTAAGGTGTAATTTATTGCTTGAGATTTTAGGGTGTTATATTGTAGAGGAGGAGGATGATGATGATGATGTTCTTGATGTTATGTAGCTTGGATTAGGGTAAGTAAAATGATGATGACATGTGTTATATGAATGTCTAACATATATGTGTTATGTATGTTTTATGGTTAGTGAAAAAGAGACTTGAGATGTGCCTATGTGCTATGATAAATATGATCTAAGTGATGAAATTGGTCGTGAGAGTAAGTTGATGTTATGTGTTCATGTAAGAGTTAGAAAGTTGAGCCACTAAGTAAGTGGTTGGATATATGTGATGCTTATGTGTTTGATTGAAGTATAATGGTATGTTATGGTCGTTTTACTTACTAAGCCTTTGTGCTTACGGTTTAGTTGTCTAACCGTTTTGTAGGTCGACATGTTTATATGGATGGCTTTGATGTAAGGATTAAGGATTGGTTATGCAAATGTTAGAAGGATTTGGGTAAGAATGTAGGAGCTTAGGTAGATACGAGCTCTATGTTGATGTTGTACCCCCGCGAGTCTTTTAATGGTTTTTGGTAAATGTGTCTTCAAGTGTCAAAGTGTATGAAATGATTGTTATAGAGATTTGGATGCCAAATGGGTGCCATGGTAATAGTTAACATGTTTTATGTATATATAAAGGGGCGTTTGGGTTAAGGTGTGTTTCTACCCATTTTGGGGTTCGACGGGTCAAATGGTTATGGAAATGATTTCTCATAATATGTTAATGAGTTCTGTAAGTTTTGGTGTTGTTTTGAGTTATAGAAGTCATTTTCCGGAATATATACAAATAAAGAAAATAGTGTAAAAGTGCAGGTCCACCATACGGCCGTATGGTATTATACCATACAGCTGTATGGTCTAAATCTCAGAAAGACCATAAGCTGTTGTGTGGTCATACGGCCGTATGGTATTTTACCATACAGCCGTATGGTGTTTTCTCATATTTTGTCAGCTTTGTTTATTTTGTAGAAAATGAACCATAAGTTGTTAGAAGTTGTGTCACCCGTCATTTTAAAGGTAATTGAGTCTAGTTTCATTTAAAAATAGTTTCAAGGTCTGAATGTTTATAGATTTTTGTTAATGGTCAAAAGAGTAACAGAATGTCTATTAAAGTCAAGCGTTTCCGCGTAAAAGTTTTAGTTTTTGGTCAAATCGGGCACGGGATGTAACATTTAACAAGTTGCTTCCTCTATGATGAGAATTTTGTAGAGGGAGTCAATTTCGACAAATTTTAGGTTATATTTTAGCTTTAATGAACCAAATGATTGAAAAAAAACACAAAGTTAAATAGTAAAAGGTTGAGAATCGTCCAACATTTGACTTTCATTTTTATAATGCAACTATCAATTATTACTCAGATATATTCAAAACATTTACACTTTTTACAAAATATCATGCGTGATATCTAAACTATATTGGTTTTTAGTAGATAAAAATACATTATTAAAAAAAATTAAAAAAATCTCGTTTGGTGCACGGGTATTATAACTGGTATAGTAACACTATATAATCTAAAAAAATTAAAAAAATAAAACCAAATATACTCGTCTCACAAAAAATTTTTAGACATAACAAATACAAAACAAATAAATACACAAATATTCGTTACCCACAAAACGCATATATTAAATTCAAAAAGGTCCATGCCAACACTTGCACAAGGATAAAGATTCTCTAAAGTTTAAACTAATATGATAGGTCATGTTTTCAAATAGTAATATGAGAGTGATTTAAAAGACAAATGCTGGATCCACAAAAGAACATTCACAAAAACATCTCAAAATGAGTTGTCGGAGTGTGATTGGTGTATTTCAATATAGTTTCTCTTTCTTCTATTTGATTAAGCAATCACACATTAACACCTCATTTTATGAATACCTCATTTTATGAATGATTATGTGGATATTTTTTTTTGAGTATAGCATTCCTCGAATTAAAATAGTGATAACGATCTTTTTGTTTATCTAATTCTATATGATGATGGATCATGTTTAAATGAATTTGAGAGATCTCTATCCTTGCACAAATAAAAGGATCCATGAGTAGTCTTTGGCGCATTACTCGACATCAAATAAAAGCACAACAAATGTCGGTCCATGATTGGATCACAAGAACCACAAAAGACAAACCTCGTCTATAACTTGTACTCTAACGCTATAAAACTGGTAGTACATTATAACCCCTTTCAAAATTTTCCCATATTCATACCACCTCTGTTTCATTTCAAAACCCTCGTCACAATTTTTACTACTTTTAGTAAACTTATCATCCATCATTTTCATCTGAATGTAAGAAAACCCTTTTCATTTCATTTAAAAAAAAAAGTATTTTTTACTTTTTGTTGACTTGTTGTTGTTGCATTGTTTGGTAGGTAAAGATGGAAGGAGGGTCTTTGGGAGATGTTGCTGAGGAACAAAATACTAATGAGTTTACAAAGATGCTATTTTCGTGGTCTCTTGATGACATCTTTAATCAAGACCTCTATAAGAATAAGGTTGTTATTTTTTTAACATTTTTTTGTTTTTTGTAATGTGGGTTTCTTACAGATTTTTACATGTTTGGTTTATGTATATTGTTGATATGAAGCATTTATATGCTTATGGGGTGTTTGATTTAGCTTATTTCGAGCTTCTTTTTGTAACCCTTTTTTTTTTAGTAAACTACATTTTTGGTCTTTGTGGTTGTATCAAAATCTCACTTTTGGTCTAATTTTTAAAAAATCGCACGGATCAGTCCAAAAGTACACGTGGACTTCACTTTTGGTCCAATTTTCTTAGCTAGTTAGTTTAGTCGTTAAGTACGTTGCACCGTTAGTCCTTTAACCTAACGGTCATTAGCAATGTTTGCACCGTTAGTCCTTTAACCTAACGGTCGTTAGCAAATTTTTGAAAAAAAAAATTTGAAAAATTCGAAAAAATTTCTAAAAAAAATTTTTTTTGACGAAAATTTTTATTTCAAAAAAAAAAATTCAAATAAAATTTTTTCTTAAAAAATTCGAAAAAATTTCTAAAAAAAAATTTTTTTGACGAAAATTTTTTTTTCCAAAAAAAAAAAATTTGAAAAACAAATTTCTAATAAAAAATTTTCTTAAAAAATTCAAAAAAAATTATAATTTTTTTTTTTTGACATACATATTCTAATTTTTTTTTGACGATTGTCCCGGTTTGACACTAAAATTAAAATGTATATATACGTAAAAAATTTTCTTAAAAAAAATTAGAATATGTATGTCAAAAAAAATTTAGAAATTTTTTTCGAATTTTTTAAGAAAATTTTTTATTAGAAATTTGTTTTTCAAAAATTTTTTTTTGAAAAAATTTTTTTCGTCAATTTTTTTTTTTTTAGAAATTTTTTCGAATTTTTAAAGAAAAAAATTTATTTGATTTTTTTTTTTTAATTTTTTTTTTTGGAAAAAAAAATTTTCGTCAAAAAAATTTTTTTTTTTAGAAATTTTTTCGAATTTTTTAAGAAAAAATTTTATTTGAAATTTTTTTTCAAAATTTTTATTTTTGGAAAAAAAAAATTTCGTCAAAAAATTTTTTTTTTAGAATTTTTTTCGAATTCTTAAAATTATTTTTTTTGGAAATTTTTTTTTCAAAAATTTGCTAACGACCGTTAGGTTAAAGGACTAACGGTGCAAACATTGCTAACGACCGTTAGGTTAAAGGACTAACGGTGCAACGTACTTAACGACTAAACTAACTAGCTAAGAAAATTGGACCAAAAGTGAAGTCCACGTGTACTTTTGGACTGATCCGTGCGATTTTTTGAAAATTGGACTAAAAGTGAGATTTTGATACAACCACAAGGACCAAAAATGTAGTTTACTCTTTTTTTTTTTTTTTTTGCATGTTCAAGTCATAACAAGTCAAAAATTGAATTTATGAGATATAAGTCGACTAAAATAAGCTAAAACAAACACCCTCATAATAAGCTTATAAGTCAAACATAACTGTTGAAGTGATGCATTCATATATATATATATATATAGACTATAGAGGGTGTTTGTTTTGTTTTAGCGCATTTTCGAGCTTATGATCTTATTTTGTTTGCCTTATGTTTTATAAACCAGTTTTGCTTCTTAATCTCGTGTTTTAAGTCATAAGAAGCTTTTATAAGTCAAAAACTGGGCTTTCGAAAAATAAGCCGAACAAAATTAGCTCATAAGCCCAAAAATAGACCAAGACAAACACCGCCATTTTGTGTCTTGCTTAGGGATGTTTGACGTCTAGACTTTTGCTGGTTCTAGTTCTATAGTTGGATATGTTCTTATTCGCTAAACCCTTTGTTCATAAAAAAAAAAAACACGCGGCACACTTTTGTGCTTGAAATCAAGGCTAATACATCTTTTAAGTTATGTGCGCTATATAGCATCAAACCTAGTTTTATCATATTTTATTGTATGAAATTTTTAAATGTTCTTTTATCAGGGTAAAAACCCTTTACCAAAAAAAATAAAAATAAAAAATAGTATGTTCAGACACTTCTGGGTATTTGTAATGTCTTATGTAAGTGCTTATCTGCTACTATATAAGGTTGATAAGCATTTCTGAACGTTGAACTATATGCTAGATTTTAGAGTAAATAAGAACATCAGAAATAAGCAGGGTAGCATTTGCTTATATTTATAAAAGCTTGTGATGAGATACCCCGGGTCCCCGGCCCAAACGCCATCAGCTTATCTTGAAAGCAGTTTAAATTAAGATAAGCTGATGGTGTTTGGGGTATCTCATCTCAAGCTTTTATAAAAATAAGCAAATGCTAGCTTGCTTATTTCAATGTTCTTATTTACTCTAAAATCTAGCACTAAAGTTTTTAATGTCAAAGTTTGACCCATTTGACTTTAAAGTCAACATTTTATCCTTCCTTTTGGGCTGGAAGGTTTTTTTTTTTTTTTTTTTTTTTTTTTTTTTTTTTTTTTTTTTTTTTTTTTTTTTTTCTCGTATACATAGACCTGACTGTTTCATAATTATAGAATTTTATCTCATTACTTGGTTCAATTATTGTTGTTTTCGGTTTAGAAAATATATTTACTGCATGAATATATGTGATGACACTGATGTATCATTTTGTAGGTGGAGAACATACCACTTACTTTCGTGTGTGAAGAACACTATTTCGACTCTTTTGTTTATCCATTGCTAGAGGAAACACGCTCTGAGCTTGCTTCCTCCATGGAGATCATGTACAGAGCCCCATTTGCTGAAATTTTATCTTTTGACAAGTCCAGATGTGGTGAAAACATGGTCTATGATGTTAGTGTTGGTCCTTGGAAGAATCAGTTTAATGAACGTGGCAAAGATGCTTACCAAACGTTACCTGGTGATCTGCTTGTTTTAGTAGATGGGAAACCTGAATCCATTTCTGACTTGCGGCGTGTGGGAAGAACATGGGCTCTTTCGTCGGTTAAAAGTAATGAAGATGATAGTGCATCTTTAACAATAAAAGTTATGGCATCAAAACCAATTGAATTTCAAGACGGGATGTTTGCTGTTTTTGTGATGAATATAACAACTCAGAAAAGAATATGGAATTCGTTGAACATACATAGAAATCTGAATATCATCAAAGAGGTTCTTTACTCTTATTCTGCGGTAAGAAGTTTGTTGAATAAAATTTAATAAATTTCCCTTTTGTCCAGTGATGATCTCGTTATTAATTATGGATTTATTGTTTGCAGGTTAAGGAGAGCTGCAATATATGTTCTGTTGGTTATGATAGTACTATATCTCAAATATATGATCAACATCTTTTGGTTAATCTTGATGAGTCCCAAAGGGCGGCAATCATGGTAGCGCTTTCTAAAACACAATGTTGCCATGGTTCATCTGTGGAACAAATATGGGGACCACCCGGAACAGGGAAAACCATGACAGTCAGTGTTTTGCTTTTTATCCTCTCGCAAATGAACCACAGGACCCTTGCATGTGCTCCAACAAATGTGGCTATAATACAGTTAGCCTCACGTGTGCTAAGCTTGGTAAGAGAATCATTTATAATCACAACTGCAAGTGGTGATTATTTCTGTCCCGTTGGAGATGTGGTCTTGTTTGGCACAAAGGAGAGGTTGAATGTTAGTACTGACATTGAAGAAATATTTCTAGAGTATCGGGTTAAGAGGCTTGTAGAGTGTCTAGGGCCGGTGACTGGTTGGAAGCATTGCATAAGATCTATGATCGATTTATTGGAAAACTGCGTTTCTGAATATTACATTTTTGTAGAAAATGAGCTGCTTAAAAAGAAACAACAAGAAGTTAAATCATTCATTGAGTTTATGCGAGATCGATTCAATTGTTGTGCACTACCACTCAGAAGGTGTATTATTACATTTTGTACTCATATCTCGAGAAGTTTTATAGGGAAATATAATTTCCAGAATATGATCTCTCTTTTGGATTATTTAAGTTCTCTGGAATCATTGTTGTTTCGCGAGAATGTGGTTTCGGAAGAACTTCAAGGCCTTTTCACTTTAGAACCAATGCAAGATGATAGGTCCTCTATCAGTTTCGTTAAAGCCATGTCTCTATCTGTTCTTACAACTCTGCAGCAATCTCTTGACGAGCTCACTCTCCCATCTTTTTTAAACAAATATGCAATCACACAATTTTGTTTTGAAAGAGCTTCTGTTATATTTTGCACAACTTCAAGTTCCTACAAGTTGTATGCCGTCAATATGGAGCCTTTGGATATATTGGTCATAGACGAAGCTGCTCAACTGAAAGAGGCAGAGTCCATCATTCCCCTTCGACTTCCGGGATTGAAGCATGCTATTCTTATCGGAGATGAGCACCAATTACCTGCAGTGGTTAATAGCAATGTAAGTCTTTACTTATCGATGTACCTTAAGACTATATAGTTTACATTTTAGTTTTATAGCTATATTTTGATAGACTAAATGTTTGTGGACAGGTTTGTATTGAATCTGGTTTTGGAAGGAGCTTATTTGACCGATTAAGTTCTTTGGGTCATTCTAAGCATCTTCTTAATGTTCAGTACAGAATGCATCCTTCCATCAGTGTCTTCCCAAATAGGATGTTTTATCAGAATCAAATTCAAGATGCACCAAATGTGCTATCCATAAGTCATGAAAAGACATATCTTTCAGGACCAATGTTCGGCTCCTATTCATTTATAAATGTTGTTGGTGGAAGAGAAGAAAAAGATGACAACGGAAGAAGCCGAAGAAACATGGTTGAGGTGGCTATTGTGCTTAAAATTGTACAAAATCTCTATAAAGGTGCGCATATTGGTTGTCATTTCATATTTTTTAACATTTGTTTTTTGTGGTAAAATTTAAGTAAGTTTAACCTATTCTTTCACATTTATAGCATGGAAGGACTCAAAGCAGATGCTTACTATTGGTGTTATATCTCCCTATGTTGCCCAAGTTATTTCGATTCAAGAAAAACTTGCTCAAAAGTATGACAAACTTGATGGATTTTCAGTAAAGGTGAAATCAGTTGACGGGTTTCAGGGTGGGGAAGAAGATATAATTATTTTATCGACAGTAAGATCCAATAGCAATGGGTCTGTTGGCTTCATATCTAGTCCTCAAAGGACTAATGTTGCCTTGACCAGAGCACGGTAATAGATTAGCTACCTTTTTTTCCCTCCCTCTCTCTCTCTCTCTCTCTCTCTCTCTCTCTCTCTCTCTCTCTCTCTCTCTCTCTCTCTCTCTCTCTCTCTCTCTCTCTCTCTAACAAATGACATTTTTTTATTTTCTAAAGAAGTATGAATATTGTCTTCCATTTTTGTGTAGACATTGTCTTTGGATATTGGGAAATGAAAGAACATTGACAAATAGTGAGTCCGTATGGAAAGACTTAGTGTGTGATGCAAGAAATCGCCATTGTCTGTTTGATGCTGATTCTGATGAATGCTTGAAATCGACAATTATAGCAGCAAAGAAAGAGTTAGATCAGCTTGATGACCTAGTTAACGGGAATAGTTTACTGTTTAAACATGCAAAATGGAAGGTGTGTAATTAGCATTTTTCCACTCTCTATCATTATGCAATATCCTACATTAGTTCTTAGTGTTTGTTGAACTTTATGCCATCAGGTTCTCTTTAGAGACGATTTCAGAAGATCTTTTGGAAAGCTGATGGGTTCTCGCTTGAAAAAGCTTGTTTTGAATCTCTTGCTGAAACTATCTAGTGGCTGGCGGCCCAAGAACAAAAGTGTGGACTTATGTTGTGAAACATCTTCACAAATTTTGAAACAGTTCAAGGTTGAAGGGTTGTATGTTATTTGCACTATCGATATCATCAAGGAAGTCAAATACATACAGGTTTTGAAGGTTTGGGATATATTAGCCTTAGAGGAGATACCAAAACTCAAAAAACGACTCGAGAGCGTATATTTTGCATACACAAATAATTTTAATAATCGGTGCACAGAAAAATGTTTAGAGGGGTATGTTCCTTTGTTGTCTACTGAATCTTAGTTCTTTAAGTAATGAATGTATTATACATGCTTGAGTCCATTTTCGGTATATTTTTCAGGAACTTGGAAGTTCCAAGAAGTTGGCCCGCATCCCAAAAAATTATCAGATTTCGTTATCTAAGTGACTGTGAAGATGAAAGTGAAGTGAGTGTGAAGCCTGATGATTCTAGAAGTTATGTTGAAAACTCAAAAGTAAGTGAAAGCTTATTGCTTATGAAGTTTTACTCGTTGTCACGTGTGGTCGTGAGCCATTTGCTTTCTGGTAAAGAAGTTGATCTTCCCATGCAAGTGACTGATGAACAAATGGACATAATTTCATCTCGCAAAAGCTCATTTATAACTGGGCGATCAGGAACCGGGAAAACTACTGTTCTGACAACGAAGTTGTTCCAACACGAACAGAAATTTCGCATTGCTTCTGATGGGATTTATGAAGGAGAGGGCAGCCAGTTTAGAGGAGCTGAAGTTGTTAATGATCATCAAGAGAGCAAAACAAGTGGTCTTCGCCAGCTTTTTGTGACTGTCAGCCCACACTTATGTTATGCTGTGAAACAAAATGTTTCCCACCTTACAAGGTGCGCAAATACTCGTTTTTCGTCCCTTTTTCACATCTTTTACTGTCTTGTTCTGACTTTATGAGTTTATGTCTAACAGTATTTCAAGTAATGGGAATTCATTAGCAGAGATCAATCTTGAAGATACAGATGTCATTACATCAGAATTTAATGATATTCCAGACACATTAACTAACATCCCCGTAAAAAGTTACCCTCTCGTAATAACATTTCAAAAGTTTCTGATGATGCTGGATGGTACATTGGGGAATTCGTTCTTTAATAGATTTCCTGAGGTGAGAGAAGGTTCTCATGGCAACATTATAAGTTCAAGATCTGTTGCATTGCAAACTTTCATAAGATTAAGGGAGGTTACATTTGACAGATTTTGTTCAGTTTATTGGCCCCACTTTAACTCAAAGTTTACAAAGCAGCTTGATTGTTCCAGAGTTTTCACCGAAATTATTTCTCATATAAAAGGAGGCTTGCAAGCAGGGGAATGCAGTGATGGAAGATTAAGCTACGAGCGTTACTCTTTATTGGCCGAAAGTCGTTCTTCCACTTTAGCAAAAGAGAAAAGAGAGATTGTTTACAAACTCTTTGAAGCCTATGAAAAGATGAAGACTGAGCGTGGAGAGTTCGATTTGGGAGATTTCGTAAATGACATTCATCGTAGGCTTAAAAATGAGAAATACGGAGGTGATCAAATGGATTTTGTGTACATTGATGAAGTGCAAGATCTTAGTATGAGGCAAATTTCTCTTTTCAAATATATTTCCCAAAATGTTGATGAGGGCTTTATATTTGCGGGTGATACTGCACAAACAATTGCAAGAGGGATTGACTTTAGGTTTCAGGAAATACGATATTTGTTCTATAAGGAGTTCTTAAGCACTAGATCATCTGGAAAACGAGAAAAAAGTCTTTTATCTGAAATTTCTCAGTTAAAACAGAACTTTAGAACTCATGCTGGCGTGCTCGATTTAGCTCAGAGTGTCATTGACATTTTATACTGTTACTTTGTTCACTCAATTGACAATCTAGAGCCTGAAACTAGTCTTATTTCTGGAGAAGCTCCTGTTCTACTGGAATCTGGTAACGATGAAAATGCAATTGTAACAATCTTTGGTGGCAGTGAAAGTAGTGGAGAAGTTGTGGGGTTTGGTGCTGAACAAGTCATATTGGTACGTGATGAACGTGCAAAGACTGAAATTTGTGAATATGTTGGAAGACAAGCTCTTGTTCTCACTATATTGGAGTGTAAGGGTCTTGAGTTTCACGTAAGTGCCTTAATCATATTCTGTTAAAAACTTTTGTCACAAAAAAATTATTGAATTTTTTTTTTTTTTTTTTTTTTTTTTTTTTTTCTTTCTAATTTTAGGACGTATTGTTGTACAACTTTTTTGGGACATCCCCTTTGAAAGACCAGTGGAGAGTTATATATGGATACATGAAGAAATATGATTGGCTTGATGAGAAACTTCCTCAATCTTTCCCGACATTCACCGAGGCAAGACATGGTGTTTTATGTTCCGAACTGAAACAATTATATGTGGCTATTACTCGAACCAGGCAAAGGCTATGGATATGCAAGAACAAAGAGGAGCTCTCAAAGCCAATGTTTGACTACTGGAAAATGAGGGGACTTGTCCAAATAAGAAAGTTGGATGATTCAGTGGCAAAGGCTATGCGGGTTGTTAGTAGCCCTCAGGAGTGGCGGGAGCGCGGTAAAAAGGTGAAGTTTTGTTTTGTTTTGTTTTGTTTTTTTTTTTTTTTTTTTTTTTTTTTTTTTTTTTAAATATCTATGACTGCTGTAGTTTTCTTATCATTTACTTTTATTACATAATTTGACATGTCCACCATATGTTTTTCAGTTTTTTTATGAGAATAATTTTGTTATGGCAACCATGTGTTTTGAGAGAGCTGGAGATACGATGTGGGAAAAACTGGCCAAAGCCTCTGGTCTGAGGGCATCTGCTGATCAAATGCGGGGAACAAATCATGAAGCTTTTGAAAGTTATGTAAGAGAAGCAGCAGGGATATTTGAGTCTATTGGGAAACTCGAGTCTGCAGCTTCATGTTATTGTGATTTGGGGGAGTACAAAAGAGCTGGTAACTTTTTTCTAAAACATAAATACTTGTGTGTCGTTAGATGCTCCAATTTTGGCCCATTTTCTTATAGATTTTTGGATTTGGGTTGTGTTTGAAATGGGTCAAATAAAAGGAAGGAATTAACTAATAGGGGAACGGGTCAAATGGGCCATTTAAAGGAATTAAGGGGAATGGGTCAAATGGGGCAATTAAAAGGAATTAACTAAAAGGGGAACGGGTCAGATGGATCAAACTGTTTAAATGATTTTAAAAGCATATAACGTTCCATTATTTTTACTCAAAGATTTGGATCAGTGCTTTACTAATATAACTAGTTGGAACATTACCCGACTCTACCATCTTGCCACTCTTAAGTTGAACTCTTTTGTTTGCGTAGGAAAAATCTATTTGTCCAAATGTGGAAAGATTGATGCAGCAGCAGAGTGTTTCACTCTATCAGGCTGTTATAGTGATGCAGCGGAAGCTTACGCCAAGAGAGATATGTTTTCAAACTGTCTTTCAGTGTGCATAAAAGGGAAACTCTTTGATAAAGGCTTGCAGTATATTGAATACTGGAAAGAACATGTTAATGTCAGAAGTAAGGAAATACGAAAAATTGAGCAAGAATTTTTAGAAAATGGTGCTCTCGATTACCACAAGCATAAGGATCCTAAATCCATGATGAAGTTTGTCAGAGCGTTTTGTTCTATGAAGTCTAAACGTGTATTCTTGAGGTCTTTAGGCCGCCTTTACGACCTTTTATCATTGGAAGAAGAATCAGGTCATTTTCTTGAAGCTGCTGCGCTGGCAAGGTCATTAGGTGATGTTATAAAAGAAGCTGATCTTTTGGAGAAGGCTGGACAGTTTAGGGAGGCAGCGGTTCTGGTATTTTGGTATGTACTTCTTAACTCATTATGGGGAAATGGAAACAAAGGTTGGCCGTTGAAGCAGTTTCCTCAAAAGGAAGAACTTTGTAATAAAGTAAAGTCGCTTGCTAAACAGGATTCATACAAGCTCTATGATTTTGTTTGTAATGAGCTTAATGTACTCTCTGATCAGCATAATAGCTTGAGTGAACTGAAAAGAGATTTAGACGCTTCCCGGGAAATCAAGAGCCTAATGGGAGAAATTTTGTCGATTAGGAAAATCTTGGATGCTCATTTTCGTTTAAGTTCTTCTAAGTACGAGTGGGAGGACGAGTTACCAGTTGATATAAATAAGCACTGTGAAGACAGGATATCTCAGAACCGGGTTTCTGTTAGAACGCTGGTGTATTATTGGGATTTGTGGAAGGAGAATGTTTGTGGAATTTTCCACAACGAAGACCGATTTAAACACAACGGTCATATTGATTTCCATTTTCTTTATTTTGGGGCGAGGAAACATCATGCAGATGGTTTAGTTTACCAGTTAGTATTCAAGGATGCTCATTGGATACCAAAAACTAGTCGCAAGGGTCTTTGTAGGGACGGGGAGTTTCTAAGTATGGATGTTACGTATTTGGTGCCAGCTATTCGGTCTTATTGGGGGTCGGAATTACTTTCTGTGGGAATTAAGGTAGTTGAAACTCTTGAAGGTCTCTACCAGTTAAAGTCAAACGGTTCGGCTTTTCACCAAGGCATATCTCTTCTTCACATTTATAACGTTTCCAACTTTCTGTACAGCTCCAAGTATTTTGACCTCACTCCCCCTTTCTACAAGATGGTGCATAGTTCTATGAAAAAATCTAGTGAAGATTATTTTGATCTTATGTTTCCGTTAAACTGGCGAAAATCAATGTCTGAGGATTTGATTTCTTTAAGAACGACTGATCTTTCTGTCAACATGCTTGATGCGATTATTCTTCCAAATGTTTACCTCAGAAGTGACCTCGACTATTGGACAATCGGGAGGGTGATGATGACATGTCTTGGTTTCCGAACATCGGGAGCAGTTTATGAGATTTTGATTGAAAAGCTTGAATTGAAACCTATGTGGAAGTTATTTGTTGGAAAACTTAGGGATGTTGGGTTTAGAGAGGATCTTGTTCTTCCAGAATTCATGCTTGCTCTGAATGATGCATTTAGAGCCGACTGGTTGGTTTTGGGCTACATTTCACCGGACAGTTTCGTGCGTCTTTTAGATCGTCTTCTTTTTGTGGCATCTTCATTATGTCAATCCTTTTACACTGCTAAGTCTTCTTTTGCCGGATGGTTTACACATCTTCACTCTACTGCTACCCCAACTAAACCGAGTCCAAAACCGGAATTTTTAAAACGTCTCATAAGCTTTTATGTTAAAATAGTCCAATCAATCCTCCCCGAGAGAAAAAGTACTTTCCTTTGGTGCAGATTATCAAGTGAAGATCGCTCATTTTATCATAAACTTTTAGCATTGAAGCTAGTTATGATGTTGGCTTTAGTTCTTCTGGAAGAACCGGATTACTCACAAGTACTACTTGATTTGCTAACGGGTAGCAGCAATATTGCGGATTTGCTTCCACGGAAGTTTGTTTCTAGTCTTCTAAGGAGAAGGAAGTGTCATTCTTTGAATTTAAATCCAGAAGTGGTTGCAGAAGCGTTTATGAGTGTAAAGGATCCTCTCGTGATTGTATGCCGGGGAGATTTGATTCCTAATATCCATGCACCTTGTGCTATATTTGTGGACCTTAACAAATCTAAAGAGGAGATAATGCGCGTGTTGTTTCCTAGGAAGAATACACATAGTGCCAACTCTAATTCTCACAATGTTGATGTTGGGACGATTCTTGAGCCACCGTCTCGGGTGAATACTAACCTTGACGTAAATCCAATGAATAAATGCAAAGGGGAAATGGAAATCAAAAGGAAAGCTCCCAAAGAAATATCTGAATCTACAAATGGGAAGGGAGATTGTCTGAGTTTATTTGCACGTGAATCTGAAATGAAGGTAAGTGCTCTGTGGTTCTTTTAGTTTTATCATCATTGCTCGAAACTATGACGGCTTCTAATTTATGTCTTGTTTTCAGAAAGAAGAATTGAATAATATTATGGGCGCACTAGCTCGTATCACTAGAAAAGATATACTACTTGAATCTGATCCAAGGTTAGATGGTTTCTTGAAGGGATATGTCAGCCAGGAACCCAAGGCTAAGCAAATGGTAGTGTCAGAGTGCAGCAGCAGCCAGCAGCACAACTAAAGTTGAACAAACGTTATTCACCCGGTATAATCCCTTTACCGGAAAAAAAGTTGAACAAACATGTGATGATGCACTCATTGAAGTGGCTTTAGAAAGGCAAAGTGGTGATGGTAACACTCTGGATGCTAACAAGAAGAAAGCCAAGGGGAAGAAGGGTAAACACATCAAAGGTAAAAAGAAATGACGGGATAAATAGGATGGATTAGTATTTATCAATACATGATAGACGTTATCTTGTAGGTCGGAGAATCATAGTGCTGTAAGCTTTTCAGTTACCCTTTTGAGAACAGTTCTGATTGCAATCTCATCACGACAAAACTCTAACTTGTTGTCTATTTTGGATCAAATTTAAATGATGTTTAAAATTTTCATCTATTGCGTTTATAAGCTGTTAAGTTTTTGTTAGATGTATCTTATGGGTCACATTTATATGGTGTAAACGTGATAGAATAAAAATAAAATAAAAAAATATATGAGTTTGTGTTAAATGTATATGATGAAGCCTACATGAGAACACAAGGTAGTCAACACTTGCATAGTTCAGATTAACTCGAGATCAAGAAAATTAAGCTAAAGCCATGACCAAGCCAACGATGAAGGCCCTGCATAACAGCTTAATTCGTCAACATATAAGTACATTTGATGTCTAATGAAGATATATTCATGAACTTCTAAACCAAGAGAATGCTATAAGTAGCGGGGCTTACAAGTATGTTCCCACAAAGACGAGAAATTAGTTACTGCAAATTTCTCTACTATCATTAGAACAAATTGATGTTAGAAATTACTCTAGAAGTAACAAGATAGTAGAAACAATCACCCGAAGAGTGTCCACAATGGTACAACCGGTTTATAAACATGTCATGCTGCTAATTTTTAACCAATAAAGTTTTTTTGTATAATAAATCTATACTTTGCACATCTTTTAAGGGTGCGTTTGGTTTGCGGAAGGATTGGATTTGAATTCGGATTAGGATTTGGATTTGTATTTGGATTTGAATGTATGTATAATAGCTTGAAAGTAACTTTATATGAACAGTAAAGTGCAACTCATTGAAGCACAGTTACTGTGCGAAACACTGTTCACACTGTTCATTCAACAGTGTTGTACAACAATTTCATGCGTAGCAATTTCTCATCTTTAGTATAAAGATATAATTTGTATTTGAGTGTAGAAATATTTAAATAATAGTTAGATTGAAAATTTTATACGTAGTAATATTTTTTATGATTAAAAAGAAAAATAAATATGCTTAACTAAATTTAATATAAAGTCTAATTAAAAGAATGTGTGGTTGTAAATGCATTGCACAAATTTCAAAACTAAAAAATCTGAAAGAAATATTGAAACCACCTAATATGGTAGGGATTCACTTTTTGGGCATCATTACATTACTTGACACCCATTTATGCAACCAAACAAATCTTATTGTACTAAGTTCAATCGCACAATGTTGATAGGCCTCAACCAAACTGCACCTAAAGTTCATTTACAAACCCTTATTTTGCTACATACTGTCCTCATATCCATTTACTTCCAACTTATTTTCTTGTCTTTATTATTATTATTATTATTATTATTATTATTATTTTGTCTTTTTTATTCATTCACGTACACAAGTTTTTTTTAGAATGACAAATAACTATCTCACAATAAAAACATTTTCTTGTTTATACGTTTTCGTATGATTTCATACGTTTTAGTCCGTTTTCATACGTTTTTGACCGTTTTCAGACGTTTTTATATGTTTTCGTCCGTTTTTGTACGTTTTCGTTCGCTTTCGTACGTTTTCGTCTCATTATACGTTTCCGTCCGCTTTCATACGTTTTAATCTGATTTCATACGTTTTCATATGTTTTCATACGTTTTTACCGTTTTCAGATGGTTGTACGTTTTTGTCCGTTTTCATACGTTTTCGGTCGTTTTCTTAAGTTTTCGTCCGTTTTCATACATTTTCGTTCATTTTCTTACGTTCGTCCGTTTTCATACGTTTCCGGCTACTTCCGTCCATTTTCAAACATTTTCGTCTGTTTTGTACAATTTTGTCCATTTTATACGCTTTAGTCAATTTTCATACATTTTCAGACGTTTTTATACGTTTTCGTCTATTTTTAGATGTTTTTAGACATTTTCTTATATTTTCGTCCGTTTTCATATGTTTCTGTCCGTTTTCATACGTTTTCTTATGTTTTATATGTTTTCGCCTTTTCTGTACTTTTTTGTCCGTTTTCATACATTTTCGCCCGTTTGCATATGTTTTCGTACGTTTATCTATTTTCATACGTTTTCATCCGTTTTCATATGTTTTCATACAAAAACGTGTGAAACTTAGAAAAACGAATGAAAATGTACAAGAACATACGAAAACATACAAAAAATATGTAAAACGGATAAATACGTATAAAACGTATAAACCAGAAATTTTTTTGACCACTAAACCCAAGTTTAACTATTGGGTTTCAAATTTTCACATGTGATATTTTGAGTTCATGATAGTGTAATTTTGTTTACTGGTTAAGTTGTTTAGTTTAATTTTGCTTTAACTGCATTGGATTGATGTGTTTTGTTTATGTGATTGTTTCATATTAAAGTTGTATCAGTTGTAATATTTTAAGTTGATGATAATTTACAATGCTTAGTAGTTAAAGTGTGTTATATGACATGTCTAATATCACTTGTGATATTTTTCATAAAAATAGTTAATGTCTAATATCACTTGAGATATTTCATAAACAAACAAGTATGCTTTTTAACCTTTAATATCACATGAGATATTTCATTGCTATGTATATATATTTTTTTTATATACTATCACCTATGTGTTTATTAATATTTTTATATTTTTCAAGTAAAAGATGATTTTTGTTTATGAAATATCACAAGTGATATTGGACATTAACTATATTTATGAAACATCACAAGTGATATTAGATATTAACTACGCTTTTTATTCATTTTGATATTTATAAGTGACACTTATTTATCTGGGTGTAAACTTCAAAAATAGTCACTAAAGTATCACGAAAAAGCAAAAAATGAGACCGAGTCATAAAGGCGTGCAAAATTGACACTAACGTTACGTAAAAGTGCAAAAACGCCACTGAGACGCACTGTTCACTAACTTTCATTAGTTTTCCTCGTTAAGTGCAGTGAAATGACTAATATACCCTCGTCTTCTTCCCCATTTGAATTTATTTTTAGTTTATATTTAACTTTAATATAAAATCAAGAACATCAAGAACAAAAACCCAGAAATTCAAATCAAAACCCAGATCCAATAATATATAACTAACATACTCTTTGTCATTTCCAAACTACACTTGAATCTTTTCATTATTTTCCTTAATCTCATAATCCTTATTAATGGTTAGTTTTTTATGTTTCTATTTAATTTAATTTCCAGTAATACAACATTTGCTATTCGGTACATTTCTGCACGATTACGTGAAAATGTTGTTTTATTTGGAACAACTGTACTTGCATCTACTCAACATTATTATTCATTCATCAATAGGCAACAAAATCCAACAAGCAATATATATCCAATTATGGATGTAAACTAATTAAAATTTAACTAGTCTTTTTTCCTTGATTCACTTTTAGACCGAATAAAGCTAAAAACAGCAACAATAAAAGAGACAAACAATGCTGATCCGACTAAGATAGGAGTGCTTATAACGGAACTCTTTTCAGGTGGTTTTGCTTCTTGAATATCATTCTCTTCTACCTTTTTTTTGGCCAGAATCTTGGTTTTTTTTATTGAACTCTGTTAGCTTCATTCGTGTCTATATGTAGAGGAGGCTTATATTCGTCATCTTTTGTTCCATTTTGTGTGACGTCTGGGATGTGTTCCTCTTTCTTCAAATCGTCTGGTCCCATTATTTCCTGATGGCCATTTTTCGTGTATTTCCTGAATCCCTGTTTTCATGAACCCTTTTATTGATTTTGGCATCCGAATGGTGAGTTGTGACTCATCTTGGTCAAACCTGGCCTTGACTTTATCCCGAACCACTCCCTATGGAATTATGAAGGTTTTACTGAATCTCCTCATCATAGGCTTCTCACCACTTATTGTTATACTAATCCCATCTTCATTGATCTCAATCTTTATGTCCCTTCTGCCATAACCTAGGCTCGTGGACCACAAAATATAAATATAAATGGTATAAAAATCCATATGTTTGAATATTCTCGGACGATGTAATTAAAAATATAAATATAAATGGTATAAAAATCCATATGTTTGAATATTCTCGGACGATATAATTAAAACAACGATTGATGTATATAAAGAGAGAGGTGAAGGAAATTAGGAAAACCTTTAAGGTGGGATGTGAGGATGAACATGGAGTCTGTTTACTGAGTGGTGAAAGAATGAAAAGATTCAAGTGTGGTTTGGAAATGACAAAGAGTATGTTAGTTATATATTGTTGGATATGGGTTTTGATTTGAATTTCTGTTCTTGATGTTCTTGATTTTATATTAAAGTTAAATATAAATTAAAAAGAAAATCAAATGGGGAAGAAGACGAGGTATATTAGTCATTTCACTGCACTTAACGAGGAAAACTAACGAAAGTTAGTGAACAGTGCGTCTCAGTGGCGTTTTTGCACTTTTACGTAACGTTAGTGTCATTTTTGCACGCCTTTATGACTCGGTCCTATTTTTGCGTTTTCGTGATACTTTAGTGACCATTTTTGCAGTTTACCCTATTTATCTCTTATGATATAACATTGTAAGGAAGAAGAAGATCATTTAAATTGTCATTCTTAGTTACTTAAGAGTAATAACTTGTGTGATAAAACAATATAATGTGACACTAATTATGTTATTCGACATATGATTAATATCTTATGTGTAAAGCAATATAATGTGGCGCTAATTCTGTTGTTCTACATATGAGTAATATCACAGTGATAAAGCAATAAAATGACAAAAACTAGACATCATTCATGTCTGGTTATATATATTCAATTAACTTAAAAGCATCTATGTCTGCATTATTGTGTACAACAGTTAATATTTGATATCACTTGTGATATTTCATAAACATAGTTAATGTCTAATATCACTTGTGATATTTCATAAAAAAATCATCTTGTACTTGAAAAATATAAAAATGTTAGAAAACAGACATATACAATTATAAGAGTATTACAAAAACGTATGAAAACATAAAAACGGACAAAAACATATGAAAACGGACGAAAACATACAAAAACGTGTGAAAACGGACGAAAACGGACGGAAACGTATGAAAACGGAAAAAATGTATGAAAACGGATAAAAACATATGAAAACAGACGGGAACGTATAAAACATCTGAAAACGACCGAAAACTTATGAAAATGAAACAAACATATGAAAATGGCCAAAAACGTATAAAAACGAAAGAAACGGACGAAAACGTATGAAAAAGTATGAAAACGGAAGAAAACATATGAGAATGTATGGAAACGGACGAAAACAGCATAAACGCATAAAAACGAACGAAAAAGTATAAAAACGGACGAAAGCGTATGAAAACGTATTTAAACGGCCAAAAACGTATGAAAGCGAACCAAAACAGCCGAAACGTATGAAAATGGATAAAAACAAACAAAAATGTATGAAAACAGCCGAAAATGTATAAAAACGGACAAAAATGTATGAAAACGGACGAAAACGTATGAAAACAGATAAAAACATATTAAAACGGACGAAAACTTATGAAAACAAATGAAAACGTAAGAAATCGGACGAAAACGTATGAAAGTGGATGGAAACGTGTGAAACGTCTAAATGCATCGAAAACGTATGAAGACGGACAAAAACATATAAAATCGTTTTTATTGAGATAGTTATTTCCCGTTAAAAAAATAATTATTATTTTTTTTGAATATTTGTAATTAAATAAAAAAGACAAGCAAATAAGAAAGATAAGAAATACAAAAACTTACATTTTAGTCCTTTTAGGTTTTATTATTATTATTATTATTATTATTATTATTATTATTATTATTATTATTATTATTTTAATCTTAAATCTTGTCTTTTTAATCAAACGAAATGAATGACCCAAATTTATCCTTTTTGGATATTTGTAATTAAAAACTTTTTGCAAAATGACCTAGATTTAGGCCTTGGTCTTGTGTGGCCCTGTTTTATGCTTGCGCTTGGCTTAGTGGTTTTGTCCGTGCTTGCTTTGCTAGTGTTACTCTGTCTCTTTTGCGCCTCTTCTTTTCCTTTTCCTGCCTGCTTACTTGTTGTTTACTTGTTGTTATGCTTGTTTGTCGTTTTTGCTTATTTGTTGGCTTGCCCTATTGCTTTGTTTGCTTTTATGCTTGTTTTGTCGTTTTTGCTTTTATGTTTTGTATTGCTCTGTTGGCCTTTATGTTTGCTTGCTTTCTTTTGTTTTTACTCTCTTTTCTCGTTCACGTGCCTTTGGGCACCCACTGGCCACTACACACACTTGCCGGAGGTCTTCTTGGAAGCAGTCTGTTTACACTTAGGTTTTACCTGGGGTATGGGTATGATCTATCTACATTCCACCTCCCCATACCCCGCCCCGGCGGGATTAGGTATGTTGTTGTTGTTATCGTTGTTTGTAATACATATCGTGGAAGGACCTAACAAAAAAATGACACAACTATAGTTGAACTTATAATCGGGTTTGGATATGTATTACAATATCCATATATATTTTAAACAAAGGTTTATTTGAATTTTTCCATGTCATTAACGCCATGTAGTCACTCAATCCATGTCACTAATGCCACCTCACTAAATCCATATGACATGGCAATGTTACTAATTAGCCCCTCACGAAGAATTTTGTTTGACAAATGCTATATCAATTTCCGTTTTCCATCTTCTTATTAAGGAATGTTTTAAATGTCAGTTATTGTCATGTATATGTATCATTATTTCCTATTTTGAAAACATCAATGCTTTATTTGTAATCTTCACTACAAAGTATACTCTTGGTTTTGAATTGGAGATGTCATTAAACGAGCCGAAGAAAACCACATACATTGCAAAATCCCCTCCTACGGCAGCTCATTATTCATTAATTTTGTTTTTAAATGAGAACCTTAATCGATTAAGGACAATTTACCACAATGTTCGACTAATGTATCCTCACTATTTTGATAGGTTCATTGTGTTTACTTGTAAGACTTCACCTTTGGTCCCTGTATTCGAAATTGAATCTTTGTTCTATTTTTGAAACTTTTTTTTTTTTTTTTTTTTTTTTTTTAGGCTTAGTTGTGATGCTTTGATCAGATTGCGAATTTTATGATATCATATTTTGGTTGTAGAACACCCCAAAGCAGATGCACATCATAAGTTTATTTATTCAAATGATTACTTTGCATTGAGTTAAGGTAAAATTTAAACTTTTTCAATATTTTGACTAAATCAATTTTTAACATGATTCTTTGGTCTCAAAGTTAACCTATGATCCATTAAGAATGTTAAATATTTCTTATATAACAATACGACAACTAAAGGCAATAAGCAACCCACCTATTCAAAATAAAGTATGAGATGATAGCTAATTTAAAACCTAGATTAGTACCAAGATTTATTCTTAATGGCAAGGTGGTATGGTTTTACCTTTTATTTACTATTGGAGGTGATCAATGACCTATTAGTTTGATTATTATGTAATTATATTTAAATCAAAATTGAAAAGCTTACTTCTATCACGAATTAGATATTTTAAGCATTTATTGCGGGTGCGAAGTCTTGATCATAGCCATAACCAAAATCATACTACATCACTATTGAAGGTAATACATCACACTTACTTGATTAAGGTGTTTATAATCAACAGTGTAAGCACAACCGTTCCCGAAATTTACAACCAATACTTCTCGAGAAAACTACTTCTATTCTATACTCTTATATTACTTAAGATGTTTAAGTATATGTTTTACTTACAACTTGTTATTAGCTACCCGTGATTTATCACGGGTTTATAGGCTAGTTACTTATAAATTTATAATCGGGTTTGGATATGTATTATAGTTGAACTTATAATCGGGTTTGGATATGTATTACAATATAAGTATGTATTACAGCATCGCACGGTTACCATGCTAGTCTTGTACATAATTTAAGTATTATTATGTAATTTAATCTAATTTATTACGAAATATACTAGCAGAGTACCCGCGCGATGCGGCGGCGGGTACCCTGTATTTTTTTTGGCCAGTTATACGTTTTTCGACAATAGCTTTACCGATTAGTTTATTTGTTTAGAGATTAAGCAATGACAAAAGTTCGGTTGAGCTTTGCTTAGTTTGTAAGTATTATTATTATTTTGTTTGGTTTGTACAATTGAGGTGGTTTTTTTTTTTTTTTTTTTTTTTTCGTGAGAGATGTGTGTGTGTGGGGGGGGGGGGGGGGGGGAGAGGGGATGTGTTGATGCATTAATTGATTGTACACATCACATGAAAAGTTGCATTCTTTAATTTTCAACTATTTTAGTGTAATCAATGCTTAAAAAAAAAGGCTTTGTGCATTATAAGTAGTTAAAAATAGTAGTAGTAGTTATTAGCTCAACAAAGCTCTTTTAGTGCTTCTAAAAAGAATAAACTTCATTTGTTTTTGTAAGCTGTCATAAACAAGAACTCAGATGTATATCAAAAGAGCTTTTGATAGTATGCAAAACCAAATCACTTTGTACACCGAAATATATACCGAGATACATAACAATAAGCATTCCTCCGTTGCAATGTAAACTATTTTACAAACACATGACTTCAATCAAATCGTAAAAAAAAAATGTAATCAATATTCAATGAAGCCCATGGTTAGAAATTTATTAGGTAAACATAATAACAGGAACATGAAAAGTGAAGGAAACACTCTAAGAACAAACATTACTTCTTTTATTCTTTTATCTCGTCGCACCTTTTTGCGCCAAGGAAAGCAAATCACGAAGCTTTTTAGCTATGTCGTCGTTAGCTATGACTATGGTAATGTTAAGATTTTGTGCAGCAAAAAAATTTAGCACAAGAATGGTTACGGAAATAGAAACACTTCAGATGATGCCAAGTACTCGCACGTGATAAGGTGGCCCACGACAAAAGATTGGCTCGTCAGGTGATGCAGCACGTGCACGAGCCCTGAGAATGTCATTAGGGTCATCTATTACTGCAGCAGCTAACAACGTGTATTCACCTGGAATTTGGAAATAAAGAGAGAATGAATGTTTGATTTCCTCGAGTGGAGGAATTTCCACCTTTACGCCAAGCAAAGTACCTGGCATAAGAGTGAAACCAAACACATTATGCACTTGCTAAACCATGGATGTCTATGGAAATTTACCAATATAACTCTTACCAGCCCATAGTACCGTAGGACTTTTGCCTTCGATGCAGTTTTCACCTGCTACATCCCGACACGTTATGCTAAGACGCATCTTTATAGAATCCTTAGTGTTGTTACGAACTAGAACTTCCATTGGAGTCATGTCATTTGCTCGGACAGAACCTTTTATAGAAGCAGAACCATCTTTTGTAATAGATTCTTTATTTGAATCTTCTTTATCAACTTGTGATGAACGGGTTCTAGCAAGCCTAAAACTAAATGTCAAAGGATCCGGTAGCAAAACGTCCATGACTGATGTTTGAAGTGCTTCTTGCGTGGCGTCCTTAATATGCAATTCTCCGGAGCTACTCCGACCCGACTCCCACCTCACCTTAATCTTTGAAATCAGATCCTTAATAGAAGCATTAAGTTCAGATTTCGTATTATTACCTCTATTTGATTGTGCATTGTTAAGTAAAACGGAACCATCAAGAACAGGTAACTTAAAATGCTCCAATGGTATAAGTACTCTAGAAGCATAGTCTCGGTCTATTCTTGTTTTAGGGTAAGTGAATTCAGTAGAATCATAAGTCTGGACAGAAACATTGACCTCAAACACAACATCAGTAGGATTATTTAACTCGAGTTCAAGAAAACGTAGGCCCCAGCTTCCTCTAAAGGGATCGATTTTTAATAATCTGTCTGTTTGTTTATCAGATACGTTTTCAGAAATGTCTCCAACGTAAGCAGGGATTTCCATTGAAATTAAACGAGCTTTCATGAAAGAAAGACCCTGTAAAACACAGATGTTTAAGGGGGTGATAAGGCGGCGACCTGGTGGTACTACACCACCATCTGCTGGTGGCTCTCCATTGTTTCCGATGGGCCCTGATAGAAAGGTGAAAACAACAGCAACTATTAAAATAATGATCTTGTAAAAGGGAAAAACGCAGAACCCATTTACTGATGAATGGGTCGATTCAGGTTGTGTAACGGGTCATTGGCTTTATTTTAAATGTGTCAAAATGTTAAAAAGGGTCAAAAATTGGTCCAAGAGTGTAATTTTGAGGCATACCCCCTCCCGCTCATTTTGGTCAAAAAGTGTTTTGCCTTTGACCAAAATGATCCATCAAAAAATACGATCTCTTTTGAACCGTTACTCAACCCGCTCATTTTATCACTTCTACGTTCAAGAAATTAGAAATACTTAAATACCTGCATAGTATATTAACAACACCGGGCAGCTTCCATCCTTTAGGTGCCTCATTGCACTTAACGATGTGCTCTTACTAGCACTGTCAGGTTCCGACCCAAGTTGCCATGCTTTCAAGGTCACTGGGATAATCACTTCGGCACCAGGTTTTAATGGTAGTGCGGATTTCAAGGTATCACAGCCAACTGATACAATAGAATCATGATTTTTCCCAGATATTAAAATTTCTGCTTGTTCAACCGCAACTGTACCAGCATTAACCAAACTAATCCAAATTTCACGAATCTCGCCTTCATATAATATTATAGAATTATCACCACCAACCACGTGTGAGATTAACAATGGCAGTCGAGGTATTACTAAAATGCTAGGAACGGTCATATTTTTCATTTTTCCCGACATTGAGCAACGAAAAGGATCACAGATAACAAGCCCTTGCGCTGCTCCAAGGAGTAAATTATCAACATCTTTAAAAGAATGTTCAGTGAATACACCAAAACAATGAACAATGCATCCAGATACTATAATCGGCCCTTCTTTAGTTGGTACGCCTGATAAACTAATGACTTTGGAAGAATTTGCCGAAAGTGTTACATTAATAGGAAATGCATCAAAGTTTCCAGTATGAACTGACAGATATATACTGTTGATTGTTAAGTTAAAGCCACACGGGTTTGCTAATTCCACTATGACTTGAACTGGTTCACCAATTACCCAAATGAGGTCGTGTTTAGTGCTAGAGATTGAATCTCGTTTGCTAAATGGTGTGTAAATAAATGGCCCGGATGGGGCTGATCCTGCCCACCAATCTTCTCGTTTTGGATTTCGTTTGATGATATCTGTCTGAGAGGATTGGAGTGGAAAGGAATGTAACCTGGCGAGCAAGAATGATCTAATCGTATCAAGGTATATGATATCAATATTGACAAAATGGCCTATAAAGTAACTACAGTCACTGTTTATTAGTGGAAATATAGTATTTTCCCTCGGTTAAAAAGGTACAAACTTTTGAAAAAAATCCATTTATGACAACATCCACCTAACCAAAATGGAAAAAAGAACTTATTGAAATTTTGTATATTTCATGAGTGAGATTTAAGAAAATACTATATCACCCAGATTAGAACTTCGAGTAAAACTTTTATACAATAGCCTTTCAATAATTACATAACTTTAATTGTAAGTACCTGATGAAAGGCAAGGCGGGATCAGGGCAATGAGTTCCAGAAGGAAGGCGGTCCGCTGAATTGGTAAGGGCACAAGCAAGTCCAGTTTGGCCCGGGGGTGTAATCAAAGGATAATAAGATCTTACTAAACGAGCCGCTGCACTCCATGCAGCAAGAGGATCCCCAGCACGAAGAGCAGATAGAAGTATCTCTTTTAGTACAACCATTTGCAACGTGCTCCACTGGGACTCGAATAGAGATACCACCAATTGATGATGCATCTTCCCAACATCAGTACTAGTTTCCTTGCATAACACATCAGAAGTTTATAGAAACACAGAAACTAATCTCAAATGCTCTAAAAATGTATAAAAAATCACAAGATAATCCAAACAAGCACTACAGCAAAATATGTGATTCACGCAAAAAAGAATTTACAGAAAAAAAATACCTTCTTGCTTTGTAAATGCAAAACATTTTTTTAGAATCTTATAAGTGTGAAAAACTAAACAAAAAATTGCACATTTTTCTAAGGTTTGTAGAAGAAAATGTGTAAAGATCGCGTATTTGTGGTATTGAAAGCTGTGCTATAACTCACATTGGAAATGTTTTTGGGAATGGAAGCTCTACTTTGAACACGATAAGCTTTTGTAGTGAGTGCCAATACTTGCAAGGCACTAGAAGCAGCCAAATTGTTCTGTTGTAGCAAATATAATTTAGCCACCTGCCTGGAGAAAAAGGCAGCTTTCCTGTGGTAACCAAGAGTTCCATATAGACGAGCTATCTCAACATATAATATCAGTCTATCATTTGCATCAGCCAAAGATTTTGCTCCATCTGAAGCAGTAGTCAACAACTCGACAACCTCTTTAACTAGTTCTGGTCTGCCCAACACATGAAAAGTGTCATATGACACTGACCACCAAGAAAGGGTGAATATATGAAACTTAACTCATACAAAAGCAATTGTCTCCTATGTGATGCATACAGGAAGTATATATCTCAATGAATTACACAATATACTGATGCCTTGTGGATAATTTCAAGAAAACAAGCAATGTACATAGACTAAAGAAACTGAAAAGGCGAACTTTTGCAAAAATTAGAGGTTTAAATGTTAAGAACGAAAACAATGTATAAAAAAGTAAGTACTGTAAAGGTATTATAAGAGCAGAAACTACAACAAATCTTTATATGACTTAAGGCTCACAATGCTACAAGTGTACCTGCAGAGAAATCTCGCCAGCTTTAAAGTAGCTTCAAGTTCAAAGCTCAGAGGTGAAACCCTGCAAAAATGTAAATGTAAAGATTCCATAATAAGAATAGAGGATACAACAATTATTTTTCTTAAGTGGGTGAAAATAAAACTAGGAGACACATATAAGTATAAACCGTGCAGGGTCAATACAGATTGCTTAAGGGTAGCGTGTTTGTACCAGCATTTCTTAATTTATATAATTAAACCTGTCATCCAATTTGGACACTTCTCCAAAAAAATATCTATCACTTAATTTGGACAGGAGCACATATACAATCGATGTTGAAAAGTAAGTAGCAAAACAAATATTAGATTATTTCTCACTAACGTATGAAAGACTATCATTGCATTACCAAATAGTATGGTTACCAGTGAGCATTGAGGTACCTCTGAGCATTTTCTTGCATAACTGACTTCCGGTAATGCATGATGACACCATTGTAGCGATATTTGACCTCATCCACTAAAGCCGAATTCTTATTCCCTACTTTAGCCATCTTATAGCAAATGTATAGCATTAGTATTATGGATATATGGAGTCCAAATATAACATAAAAATACAATAACTTTTGCATCTTTAATTGTTCGATCACCTTACCAGAAAAGCACAAACACTGCCTTCTAGTGCCCCAGCGTACCAAAAATAATCCCCCGTCATCCTACAAAGCTCTAAAGCAGTTGTATAATGGCCATTGGCATCAGCAGGTGATCCGGCCAATATACAGTAATCACCTATCGCTTTTTGGGCCCGGGCATTTTTCCTTTTTTTACCCTTGATTGCCTGAAAAAATTGCTGATAAAGAAAAAGGTTAAGTTGCTCTTCTTCACTACATTCCAGACTAATAAGACAAAAGAACATATAAATGATCATAATCACTAGGGACACCTAAAACAAA
Source organism: Artemisia argyi (assembly GCA_030686995.1). NCBI lineage: Eukaryota > Viridiplantae > Streptophyta > Magnoliopsida > Asterales > Asteraceae > Artemisia > Artemisia argyi. The sequence goes on along the minus strand of CM060685.1, from coordinate 67,215,412 downwards.
AACCTCCTCTGCGCTGAGACTGGCTTGAGAATCTAAAGGTGTCTTCAGAAGGGTCCCACCCGATTCTGCATCAAGGACCCACTTTTCAAATTCCATCAAAAGTGAAGCAGCAATATCTTGCATCATTTGTTGCAAGTGAACTTCCTGAGTTCGTTGATCAGCAGGAGGAAATAAAACCAATTTATTCCCTTTCTTACTTACATCCTCTAACTACAATAAGATAAAGGGAAATAGGTTAGCCGTGTTATCGGGGTCAATTATACGAGTACAAAACGAAAATATATCATGAATTCACACTTTGGCAGTATCGATCCATAAAGTTCTCTGTTTCAAACTACAACTCTTGAATACTTAAATTGTTTCTTATAATTGTTTCAAAGGCATTGTCTTTTGGAGCTGACAACAGCCGGTAACAGCCACATTTGTCTCTCAAAATTCACTATTTTCAGGCAAGAAAAAGAAAAACCACTGGGGAGCCAACTGGACGAAAGTTTCTCTCTTTAAATTAAAATACCCTAAATATCTATCGATTCAAATGTGAAAAATCCACAAAACTCAGACACTAAACAGTGTGTAAACACCAACACAAAGGATAAAGAAACCTTTCTGTTTTTTATTAGCAGGTCATAGAGTCTAATTGAGGTGCTCATTATATATCAAACTATGTATATAAGTTTTAGCAAACTTGTTACAAACAAATTTATATTGGTAGCACTTGTGGCTTGTTTAATCAACTTATTTAAAGCATCTGAGGCTCGATATTACTAGGGAACTTTTAGCAAACGTAACACCAACAAACTGCTATTTTTTAACCCTTACGGAATGTGTAATCATTCATTTCATTCGCGAATGACACAACCTAATGATGTTCAACATTAATACATCTGAGCTTCAAATTCAACTTCTAATTATGTACCACTCTCAAAATGTAGCTTGTTATCTATGATCCCTAGGGTTTTCAATACTACGTATCATAACAATGTTATGATACTACATTATTACTATCCTGCATACTCCATTAGAAAGCAATCACATGCTACAATGTACAACATTCATATCAATATATCAAGAGAATACTACATTTGTAACAATTCTTTTAACCTGTGCATCAGCAGGGGAAAACGCGAAACACCTATTCACAAGAGACGACTCATAACCTTTACACTCATTAACAAACTGAACAACAACACGATCCAAATCAGGCGAGGACGGACAATGACATATTCCAATAACACAATGTATCTTCCTATAGGCTTGAAAATCCTCCCATCCACTAGGTTGTGATTCACCAACGACGTATTTAAAACGTAAAGAACCATTGTCCCAAGGCTGTTGTTTGAAGGGTGATTTCTTTTGTCTTGTGTAGAATGAAGTGATGGATGAGAGTTCTATGTTTTGGTGATGGTTAAGCATTGTTACGTAGTTGCGAAAATGGTCAGGGTGGATTGTTCCGACCGGGATCACGGCTATTCGGATCATGGAACATGTTTCTATGCTTACGTCTGGCTCCATGCCTTTGCAACAGGTGATCAGGAATAAGATGGTGATGGTGAATGGAAAAGTGGGACGTATAGAATGGTGTGGAATGGAAAATAAACAGAATAAACGGAAAAAGATTAAAAAATTAAATAACAATAATAGAAAAAAAAAAAAAAATTGTGTGAGAAAGATACTAATAACTTAAGAAAAATAACAATAGCAAATATATTTTTTTCTCATAAGTTTATTACTTATGTTAAGTCAAAAATAATAAGAAAAAGTTTTTTGTGTGAGAAAGATAGAGGGAAAATTGTCCAAATATACATTCAACTTGCCACATTATTGTATGCACTGAACTTTTTTTTTCCTATTATATACACAAACTTTACTAATCACCCTTATTGTATCAATAAAACGCCTTTTTGATGACTAATCATCCCTATTGTATCAACTTGCCACGTTATCAAAAAGGCGTTTTATTGATACAATAAGGGTGATTAGTAAAGTTTGTGTATATAATAGGAAAAAAAAAGTTCAGTGCATACAATAGTAAAAGGTGGCAAGTTGAATATATATTTGGACAATTTTCCCAAAGATATATTAAGGACTCGAAAATGAAAATTTCAAAATGTCAAAGAAAAAAAAATAATAATTTGGTAGTTCTAAGTTTTTAAACTATTTATAAGGCAATATAAAAATTTATGTACAAAAAACTAACTTTCATCCATATTTCCACCATTAAAAAGAAAAACCTCTAAATCCTTGATTTGATCTCTATTTTTTACGTATTTCCAAAATCTAAACCGAGCAATCAACTCAGAATTCAATCCCGAATCAATTGGTGTTATTTTCCCCAAAATTTCACTTGTTTTGTATTTTTCAATTTAGGCGCCAAAACCTAATTTCCATATCTGATCAATTAATCATTGTATCATTGTAATTCGATCTATTGTGAGTCAATTTGAATTATTTTGAAGTGATTTGTTGTGTCTAATCATGTCTCCGAGAGGACGAGTTTCTAAACGAAAACCCAAATTACCTAATAGACTTAAGGATACTGATTATGAGGCAATGAAGAATAATAAAACTGATACTAAGAAGGATGAGTAGAATTGGAAAAACTGTGGGGAAAAAGGGTGAAGATAGGGCTAGTAACTGCAGTAACTCAAATGAGGGTAATAATTGTCTAATGAAGGATGTGGAGTGTTTGGATTCTGGAGATAGAGGTACCTTGGGAGAAAAGGGGTGTTTGGATGCTATTGAATTTCCTACACTGCAAGAATCTGTTAAGAGGAAAGGTGTTAATGTAGGTAATGGAAGTATTGAGGAGAGAAGTGTTGATCAGGGGAGGCTACAATATGTGAGTAATGATGATGCTAACAAAGAAGCTGATAACACTTGTGAAGGTCATGAGGAGAATGGAAGGACTGAAAATGGAAGTGAAGGTATTGGTAGTAATCAAGGAACATCAGAAAACAACAATATAAGCAACATTGCTGATGAAAGTGCTCCACAAAAAACTACTCAGGTATATAAGTCATTTGCTAGTACTGTTATGAGTGGTAATTGTGAGCTTGATAACAAACTTGAACTAATACCTTTAGCTATGAAAGATGGCAAAGAATTTGTTATTATTGATGATGAGATTGTCAAGGAAGGATGTGAGAAATGGAAAAATACTTTGTGTGGACATTTTGTAAGATATAGAATACCTTATGCTGAAATTAGGTACAACCTGAGGAGAATGTGGGGAAAATTTGAGCTAGTTGATATAGTTTCTCAGGGTGAGTGGTACCTGTTCAAGTTTAAGGATGATACAGGTATGGATCAAATCCTAGAGAGTGGACCATGGATGGTGAACAATAAACCATTATTTGTTAAAAAATGGGACAGTAGTGTGAATTTGGGTAAGAATGAGATGAAAACATTACCTTTATGGATCAAACTTTATAATATACCACTGATTGCTTGGACTGCAAAAAGGCATAAGTGCTATTGCAAGTAGTATTAGTAAACCTCTAATAATGGATAAGACAACTGCTAAGATGTGCTATGAAGGGACTGGTAGAGTTGGTTATGCTATAGTTTTAATAGAGGTGGATGCTGCTAAAGAGTTTAAGAAGAATGTGGAAGTCTACTATAGAAGTGGTGACAAAAAGGAGGAATGTGTGAGGTTTGTGGATGTAGAATACACATGGAGACCTGCAGTTTGCAATAAGTGTGTTGTTTTTGGGCATGTTGAGGCTACATGTAGGTTAAAGAAGAATGTAAATGGTGGTAGTGCTGTTGAATTGCATAATGATAGAGGTAATGGGAAAAACAGAGAAAACATGGATAAGCAAACCAAAACCAATGAGGTCAATGGGCAAAAGAAAGGTACTAAACAAGATAATGGACAGAATAAGATGCAAAATGGTAATAGAAGAAGAAGGACACAATATGAATTTAGACTAGTGGAGAAGAATAAACTAGATGGAGATAAGGAAAAGGCTGATATAGGAGTTAAATCTAATGAAGGCAACAAACAAAAAGATCTAACTACTAGCTCTAATGCTACATCCAGCCCAGGTAAAAGTTGGAGTATCAGTAAAGAAGATATGGAAAAATTGAAGAGGAGTGCTAATAAATACTCAGTTCTGGAGGATTTGGAGGAGTTTAGTGGTGATAAAGGTCTGACTCAAGAAGCCAAAATTATTGTAGACAAGTTTGTTGACTATCAAAGGAAGCCAAGTGATGAGGAATTTGTGAAATGGAATACTGAAATGCAGGTGTACTACAAAGAAAAATGGGATGAAAAGTGGGCTGAGGAGAATCATGATATAGAAGATGTGTATGAGGAAACTAATGGTATAGCAAAGAGTATGGCTGAGAATGTACTAAATGGGTTGGCAAATGACTTGCTAGCCAAAGAAAACAAATAATAAGTATGAATCAAATGGCAGAATTGAAAATAGCAGCCTGGAATGTGAGAGGTATTTGTAACAAAGAAATGAAAAAAGAAGTGAGAAATTTCATTAGTGAGGAAAAACTCAGTGTGTGTGCTACCTTAGAAACACATCTCAAGCCTGCACAATTAGCAAAAGCATGTGACATTGTGTTTGGAAGATGGCCTTATATCAGCAATAGTCAAGAAAGTACAAGAGGCTGCAGAATTATTGTTGGATGGAACCCTGATGATGTTCATGTGATGTTGGTACATTCTAGTAGTCAGTCAATGCTTTGTGTTATTGAAATATCTAATAGCAAAACAAAATTCTTTTGCTGTTTTGTATATGCAGCTAATATAGGTAGAGAAAGGAGAGAATTGTGGAGGAATTTGATTAGATATAAAAGCTTGATTAATGATGATCCATGGGTTCTTATGGGAGACTGGAATGTAAGCCTTAATAATGATGATCATTCAGAAGGAGGATCAAACATGACACCTGACATGATTGAGTTTCAAGAATGTTTAAATGCTATTGAAGTTGAAGATATGAATAGCTCAGGAACACATTTTACTTGGATTCAAAGCAGATTAAACCCAAGTACTGGTATCCTCAAGAAGATTGATAGAGTTCTATGTAATATTAGCTTCCTGGATAAATTCAATAACTCAAATGCAGTGTTCTTACCTCACCTTACATCTGATCATTGCCCTGTTGTGCTTATTCTCCCTGATACAATGAAGAAAAAGAAAAGAGCTTTTAGATTTGTGAACTACATTGCTGACAAGCCTGAATTTAAAGAGATTGTTAAAAAAGAGTGGAATATTGACATTGATGGATGTAGAATGTATAAGTTGGTCAAGAAACTAAAAGCATTGAAGTATCATATGAAACAATTGAATTGGAAGCATGGAAATCTTCATGAGAATGTGAAAAAATGGAAAGAAAAACTACAAGCAATACAATTAGATGTGGATAAAGACCCTCATAATGCTAAACTAAAAGAAGAAGAAGCTGACACTACTACAAAAAATCTCACAGAAACCGGTCAAAATAGCCCATGAAGAGTGGTTTTTAGACCACTCTCTTAAGGGGGGTATCTCCATGATCGAAACATATAGAAACCGGTTGCACAACCTGTCTCTGTTAGAAGCATCGACACTGGTTTTCTCCTAAAAATTAGTCTACATATTAGAGTAAATACACATGTTTTTATTGAAGATTGGCACTGGTTCTCCCACAACATGTCTTTATTTAAACTTCCAACCTGTCTTTATAAATAGTAAAAAGATATGTTTTTATATCAAAACCTGTCTTTTTGTAAATCTATTTTATTAAAAAAAAAATTGAAATTCCAATTTCTTGAAATTCCATAATTTACAATTTGTCTCACCATAATAAAGTGCACCAACAATGTTAAATCAATAAATTAAATTAAGATAATACTTCAATTTAGCAAAAAAATAAATCCTAGACAAGATCAAAATGGAAACACTAGAATTCAACAAACTAGAGAAAAACACTAGAATACAACCGAACTATCCAAATTATCTGGAATCAATCATGCGAGAATGTAAACCATGCATCAATGATGGCGTTCAACTCTTTGTTCTCTAACAGTCGCTCGTCACTCCAAGGTACCTATATGTAAATTAATGAAAAAAACACATCAGAATTCTTTGCATGTTTAAACATGTGACAAGAGCAGGTTGCTAAAAGAATGATGTTGTCCACTAAGAAATCCATCAGTTGCTAAATATATGATATACTAATGCAGTAATACTGAACACCCTGGAATAGCAATAGTTACCCCCGAAGTGAGCATAAACGAGGAGCAAACACTAAATTAACACAATACACTATGAAAGTTAATGAGATGGAATATGATGAGGATGAAAAAAGTACTAATTTGGTCTGATCAATGAAAGGGGCTAAGCAATTTGTGTGTATGTTGATTTAGTGTGTTTCCGTCTATGTGGTCAGTGAATACTATCTGATATATTCACACAGTAGTAGCAAACACATCAGTACCAAACACACAAATTGCAAAGTTTTTATTGTACTATACTACTATCTGATATGTTAACTGTAACTCACCACACAAACATAAACATACTAAATCAAGATACGCATAGCATAAACAAATTGCAAAGTTATTTAACAAGCACTTACTATGTTGGGGAAATTGTCATTTTGATACTTTAACATAAACAAATTGCAAAGTTATAAGATGAAATAATGTCATAAGTTCACCTATATTCTACGAATGTAATTAGACAAAATGTTTAATGTTTATCAACGATCTTTAGACATTTGCCACACATTCTAGCCTAGTAAATTCATAATTGATGTTTATCCAAAAGTGATTAAAATAGAGGGTTCTATATATTCATTAAATTTTATTAAAGATTTCTGGAATACTTCATAGACAATTTTGGACGAGATAGAGATGGAAATAAGCCTCTACAGATTTTTAGGCAACTAACTTGGCATCAAAATGACTACATGTGTGTATAAAATATTTGAACTAACCTCAAAACCGAAACCTCGCCAGTCACGATCTATCTCTGTCAGAACCTCACCCTCACTACCCTTCTAAGTAAATGTCCAATTCCAGAAGCCAGGATTCTCAATTGCTGCAAACTGCTCATTTCTACACCAAAAAAAATAAAATAAATAAATAAATAAATAAAAAATTAATGATAGTAATAATAATAGTAATAAATAAACCAAGTTACTATTAAAAATAGCCTCAATCAAAAAATTTACTCCCAAGAACAAATCATAAATCCTCCTCCACGATGCCATCTTCTATAAACCACACCAATTTCCTGGATACAGAATAATACAAAGTTAAAATAGTACTACAACAATTGAACAAGCTACATGTACATTTGACTCGTATCTCAAACTATAAGTTATATTGGCGTACCTTTCCACCTACTTCTATATAGATCGAGCTGGTTAGCCACCAAAAGGGCCTCCGTACCTAGATTACATTAATGCTTATTAGATTGTCGAGCATCTCATATGTGACGTAAGCAATATATCATCGATAGGTCACACTTAAGACGAATCACTAGCTAGTTCAACATGGTACTTTTTAGGCTTTTATATGGCATTACATTACATGAGTAGATAATAGAAGAAAACTTTACACGTACAATCCACAACATTAAAAAAAACAAAAAAAAAAAAAAAAACAAAACAAAAAACTCGATCATACATTTTGTCAAACACTTGTTTTACACATGCATTCACAACATTTTTATCAAAAATTACACACGAGTGAGTCTGGCATTTCGTCGAACACTTTGTCTATAATTAATCCACGCCATTTTCGACAAATAAAATACAAACAACTAAGTCTAGAATTTTGTCGAACACTTGGTCTACACATGCTATCCAAAACAATTTAAACAAAAAAGCCACACAACTTGGTTAGGCATTTCATCGAACACTTTGTCTACACATCAAATTCGGAACAATTGTAACACATTACACTATATCCAAACTCATATCCTAATTACTTCATAACATTTCAAAATATAAGTATTATCTACACTTATCACCCTAAAATTCACGACACAAAATCAAAATAAAATTATATTTAACAAAAATTCAACACGTAATGACAAAATTTAGGCACGAATAACCCCTAATTATGACATAATCGTGTCAAAATAATTACCTTGGGGTACGTATTTGATGAAATTCATCAAAAATCTGCTGAGAAACCTCCATTAATGGTGACGGAGAGTAGATAGAGAACTAGTGGAGCGGTGTATTTAGCGCAGTAATAATTTCTTCTGGGTGAAACAATATAAATGATATGATAGATTTAGTGTGGAGAAACTTTTTGAGGGATAGCCGCCAACAGTGAGAATTTTGATATTGAGTGATCTTTTGGGAAAGGGAAGTGACACACTCCTACTCGCTAAGCAAACCACCCGAACGGACCGGACCGACCGAGATAGGACCGGACCGATCACATTCAGTCCGGTCTTCAGTCTCGGCTTTTGGGCTAATTCAGTTTCGGTCTCAGTCGGTCTGGCCCGGACCACAAGCCGACTATTTTGCCTTGTTGGACAGGACCGACAGAGACCGGACCGGACTAGACCAACCATATTCGATCCGGTCCTCGGTCTCGGCTTTTAGGCTAATTCGGTCTGCATCTCTGTGTTATCTTGCTATGGATGCATTAGTAGATGCATATATCATAGTTATTTGGCCACACATGGCGGTTTGATATAACAATGTTGTCTTACGCACTATTTTACACATATAACCATTCTATTAAAATATGTACATATTATTTTACGTCATTTTACGCATTCATAATTACAGTAACATATGTTACCTAACGACTTATTATACGTCATTTTGCTTACTTATAATTAGAAGTAACACGTATTAAAATATTAAAAAAAAAAAAAAAAAAAAAAAAAAAAAAGGAGTAAAAGGTACAAAATAGTACAAAACGGATAAATGTATTAAAACAACAAAAGTGTAAAAAAAAAAAAAAAAAAAAAAAAAAAAAACGGCACAAAACGGACGAAAACCTATGAAAACGGAAGAAACTAGATGGAAATAGACAAAAGCAGACGAAAATGTACAAAACAAATGTAAACGTTAAATCGGACAAAAACGTATACAAACGGACGAAAACGGATGAAAACGTATAAAACCGGACGAAAAAGTATAAAAACAGACGAAAACGGATGAAAACGTATAAAAACGGAAGACAACGTATAAAAATGGGTAAGAACCTATAAAATAGATGAAAACTGATAAAACCTATAAAAAATAGGCCCAAATCTATAAAAAAAAATACAAAATAAAAAATAGGCGAAAACCTATAAAAACTTATTAAAAAAATAGACGAAAAAGTATAAAAACGGATGAAAACGTATAAAACGGATGAAAACGCATAAAAATGTATAAAGACGGACGGCCGAAAACGTATAAAAACGGAGTAAAATGTATAAAAATGGACGAAAACGTATAAAACGAACGGAAACTTATAAAAAACTACAAAGACGGACGAAAACGTATAAAATGGATGAAAATGTATGAAAAGGGTGAAAACGTATATAAATGAATAAAAACATAAAAAATTGAAGAAAACTGATGAAAGTGTATAAAAACTAACAAAAACGTATAAAGACAAACGGAAACGGTAAAAAATAGAAGAAAACGTATAAACGGACGAAAACATACAAAAACTGTCGTAAACGGTTGAAAACGTATAAAGGCATAAAAAATGGACAAAAACGTGTAAAAACGTATAAAACGAATGAAAATGTATAAAACGGACGTAAACAGATGTAAACGGATAAAATGTATAAAAAGGGGTGAAAACGGTTAAAAATGTATAAAAGCTTAAAAAGCAGATGTAAATGTTTAAAAACGAACATATAAAAGAGTGACAATGAAAAAACTAAAAAGAGTAGAATGGACTTTTCAAATTTTTAGTTTAACTTTAGAGAATGATAATTTCATTTTTTTTTAAATGTTGAAAAACAAGTGTAACTAAACAGATTTTTAATTTTTCCCTTTTTATATAAAAAATTTTCTGGAAAAATGGAAAATTTTTCACCAACTAAACGGCATCTAACTTTTAACGACGAGAAAAAACTTTAGAAAAGTTTTGTTAACGATATTGAATCTACGCATTCACACCAAAATTAGTAAAAATATCCAACTAATACATATGCGACATATTTAGTAAGCATTCACACAAAAATAATATGCGACATATTTAGTAAACATTGTTTTTCTACGCGGATACAATAAAAAATATTTTTTAATTATTTATAGTGTACTTAACTATGATCAAGTTAGAAAAAGTTTTAGAATATCTCTTGTGGGAGTCGAATTTAAGATCTATTTCAAAAAAATCTTATGTACAATACTCTTTACCACAGGATGAAGTTGATACTTTGTTAAATAATTTTGCATAACACTTATTTAATAAGAATCAGTCATACAAAAAACATAAAAAAAAAAAAAAAAAAAAAAAAAAAAGAAAAAAAAAATCAAACTTATGATCAAATTCAAAAAGCTTAATTACAATGCTCACAATAAATAAAAAAAAAAAAAAAAAAAAAAAAAAAAAAAAAAAAAAAAAAGATTGAACTTATCAACAAACTCAAAAAAGCTTAATTACAACATGATACTTTTTTGAATAAATTTGCATCACACTTGTTTTATTAACGAGTCACAAAAAAAAAGGAAAGAAAAAAGAAAAGAAAGGCGTCATTGTGGGATAAGGTCATGCGACATCCTTCTGAATTTGAGAGCTTCTGCCACTAAGGTAGAATGTAGAACTATCAAAATTTAACTAAATTTTGACATAAATCTATATATATAGAGTGAGAAGCAATTATCAAAGTAATTGTTTGAATAACATAATATTGGATCTCTATTTTTTAAGTATTTATATGGATTTTACTTTTGTTTATTTAAGTAAACTGATGGCGTCCTCGGGATTTATAAATGTAGAAGGAAAAAAGAGCCATTATGAATTTTGAAAAAATACCAGTTTTTATGTAAAAAACCGGTGTATATCATAGAAAAACGTAGAGACTTGTCTCATTAAAACAACCAGTGTCTTTCATTTTGTGCAGAGACTGGTTTCTTATAGTAGAACCAGTTTTAGTGTGATTTGGATTAAAGAAACTGGTTTGTTTGAAAAAACTGGTTTGTATGCTTCCCATGCTCCCTACGTTTTAACTATAGAAACTAGTTTTTCTTAAACCGGTTTCTATTAAGAGGTTTCTATGGCCTTTTGTGTAGTAGTGTGATATCCTTAAGCAGTATAAGTATGCAATTCAAGATGAAGAAAAGCTTCTATTCCAACAAGCTAAAATAGAGTGGTTGAGTGATGGTGACATAAATAGCAAATTCTTTCATGCAGTAGTGAAGGGGAAGAGTAATAGAAACAAAATACAAACTATATGCAATGAACAAGGGGATAGAGTGGAAGGTAATGCAGTTGCTGAACAATTTGTAAGACACTTTGAAGATTTCTTAGGTAAAGCCAGGCTTGTTCAAGATTTCAACCATCACACTCTAAACTCTATAACTAAAGTTACACTTGAAGATGCTGCCAAGATGATTACCCCTGTTAGTGATAAAGGGATTAAAGAGGCCCTATTTGATATAGATGATAACAAAGCACCTGGACCAGATGGATACACTGCCAAATTCTACAAAAAGTCATGGGAAATAGTGGGTAAAGATGTATGTGAAGTAGTCAAGGAATTCTTCATAAAGGGTAAAATGCTTGGGGAGGTGAATGCTACTCTGATTACTTTGGTTCCTAAGATTGCTACCCCTATGAAAGTTTCTGAGTATAGACCAATAGCATGTTGTAATGTTACTTACAAGATTATACGTAAAATCATTACTAATAGGATCAAGAATGCTCTGTGCAAGATCATAAGCCCTAGTCAAAGTGCTTTTATTCCCAATAGGCAGATTACTGACAATATTCTCCTCACCCAGGAGCTACTAAGAGGGTATAATTGGAAAACTGGGGCTAAAAGAATGGCAATGAAGATTGACATCCAGAAGGCTTATGACACAGTGAATTGGGATTTCCTTGAAAATGTGTTGGGTCTATTTGAGTTTCCTGAGAAGATGATCCAATGGATTATGATGTGTGTAAGAACTTCTGCTTTCACTATATGCATTAATGGAGAAAGTCATAGCTATTTCAAGGGGGTAGAGGCCTGAGACAAGGTGACCCAATGTCACCTTATATTTTCACTCTTGTTATGGAAATTTTTACACAAATGCTCCAGAGACATATTAATAGTGATAAAGGCTTTAAGTATCACTGGGGGTGTAAACAATTGAAGATTTCTCACCTATGCTTTGCTGATGGCCTTCTTGTATTGTGTCATGGAGATATCAAGTCTGCTAGTGTGGTTAAAGATGCATTAGAAGAGTTTAGTAAAATCTCTGGTCTCAAGCCAAATTTGGGTAAGAGTACAGTATTCTTTGGGAATGTTGATGAACAATCACAACAAGCTATCCTATCCATTCTTCCATTTAAAATTGGCAAGCTTCCAGTTAATTACTTAGGAGTCCCATTAATCACAAAGCAAATTGGTTTCAATGATTGTAAGTGTCTTATTGATAAAGTCAGAAGTAAAGTTAATAACTGGAAAAATAGAATGCTATCCTATGCTTGAAGGTTACAACTAATAGCATCAGTATTAGCTTCTATGCAAGTGTATTGGGCCTCAGTTTTTTTGTTACCTAAAGCCACTGTGAAAGAAATTGACAAGCTGCTGAAAGGATTCCTATGGTGTCAAGGTAATCTATCAAAATGGAAAGCTAAAGTAGCATGGAAACAAATATGTAAACCTAAAAAAGAAGGTGGTTTAGGAATCAAAGACTTGGGTGAATGGAATGAGGTTTCGATGGTGAAGCATTTGTGGAATATAGCAAGCAACAAAGAATCTTTATGGGGTGAAATGGATTAATGTAATTAGGCTGAAAGGTGGTACAATTTGGGATGCTCAAAATGGCAATAACACTAGTAGTGGATGGAAGAATTTGTTATCTTTAAGAGACAAAGCTAAAGAATTCATGATTCAAGATTCCGAGGGTAGAACTTCTTGGGTCAGTGCCAATGGAGATAAATGTAACTTTTCCACCAATAAAGCTTGGAAGGATTGGAGGGATAACAATGCAGTTGTGCCATGGTGTGATGTAATATGGTTCTCTTAGTGTACACCCAAACACTCTTTTATAGTGTGGCTTGCCATTTTGGGAAGATTGTCTACTCAAGATAGACTATTGAAGTGGTATCCTGAAAGACAAGTGATGAGGCGAAAAATGATCCGTTTTTAGGGGGTCATTTAAGCCCGAATCCGACTTTATTTGATCAAATATTGCCCTAAATCGTTCCTTTTGTGATTTTAGGTACTTGGAGAGTGAATTCTGGAAAAGAAGCCATTTTGGACGTTTTTTGAGCATAAAAGTGAAGAAAACGGCAAAGTATCAATTTTCCATGCTGGAAGCACTAGGTGACGGCGTCAAGAGTAATGCCTTGACGGCGTCAGACAGCAAGAATAAAATACCGTAGGTGGTGACGGCGTCAAAAACCATCCTGACGGCGTCAAAGTCCCAAGAATAAAATACCGTAGTTGGTGACGGCGTCACACAGGCCGTCATAAGTGGATCAAGGCCGTCCGAGGAAGTATTTGGCGGCGAGGTGATGGCGTCACATGGTTGTCTTGACGCCGTCAGCCCAGTTTTCCTATATATAGTTTTCTAGTTTTTACATTAAAAGGAGAGAAGTTTTGGTGAAACCCTAAAGACGAATTTGGTGCATCTTTTACAGGTTTTTCAAGGGTTCCAAACCCTTGATACCTTGCATTGTAATTGAGATAAGTGTTCTTCTAATTCAATCAATATGTCTATGTGTTGGTTGTCTATATCTTGTTCTTGTCTCAATTCCATTATGCTAGGCTAGATCTCCTTTGTGTTTGCTTAGATCTAATGAAACCTAGATGTTGATTATGTGTTGATTACTTGTTTATTCTTGTTCTTGGATGAATGATTTATATGTTAGGCTTAAGAAAACTGGCAGATCTCCAAATGGTAACATGCTTGAACGTCTTAAGAAACATGAACCGAGGCGTACTAGGTCTTTATTGGTTGTATTTAATGCATGAGCCACTGTTTACAATCCCTATAGTTGTGCTGGGTCATGGTGTAGGAGGAGATAAGAGCTCATAGAATTGGGGAGTTATGTATGCCACCCCATGAATGGTATTAAGGAATACGATCCGTCATCCATACAATTATAACAAGTAATTAACGTGTAAAAGATATCTAGGGAGTAGTGAAGTCTAAGTAAACACAATTTCTCCAATTACTGCTCACAACCTTTGTAATAATTAGTTTAATTTCATTTTCAGTATTTTATTTTGATTATATATTAGTTTTGGGTTAGTTGAATAGCAACTAATTCCGCCCACTCTTCCAAAACCCGAGATTTTACTTGCTTTCTAGAAAACATAAAAAGACAAAAATAATCATCCCTCACCTTTAGAACTAGTAATTAGGCTTTCTAATCCTAGCGACACTATTCCTAAGCTGAACGATCAATCCCCCGGTACTTGTCACTATACTATACTACAACGATCAGGTACACTGCCTGGTGGGGGTTGTAAGCTTCTCGAGATCCCTCGAGAGGTAAAGCCTGTTGCGATTCCCACGCATCAAGTTTTTGGCGCCGTTGTCGGGGAATAGTTATTGTCTAGGTTAGGATTTCTTTTTATTAGGTCTACTTGCTAGATTCCTTTCTAGTAAGATTTTATTTTTATTTTTTTTAGGATTTCTTTAGTCTATCTTTTTCTTTGTGTGTTTGTTCGTAATTTCCATTGACTCTTCCGTTCACCATTATGGAGTACGCGAATCCACCATACCACCAACCACAAAGGCCATTCTACCCTATTGACATCTTGAATTTCAAACAATATCGAGATGAACCCATGTATGATGCATGGACTCGTTTTAAAATTTTACTTCGAAAATTCCCTCATCATAGTTTCTCTTTAGCATCCCTAACCGAAACCTTTTACTATCGTGTCAGCCGATGTGACCAAATGTGCATTGATGATTTTGCCAATGGGGGCCCTAGGGAATTAAGTGCTGAAGAAGCATGGGACACCATAGAAGACTGTGCCCAATATTATTATAGAGTAGACAACCCAACAAACAACATCACAAATCAATCAAAAACAAGTTTGAAGGAGCAAACAGGAAGTTTGTCTGGGGATGATTACTCAGGGATACCTGTGTGGATGTCACCTAAAGCCATAGTACAAAACAAGCACATAGGTAATCTTGATACAATGGAGGACGAGGTGGATAATCCAAGCCCACAAAGTACCCCACAAGTCCTACCATCAATTGAGGCACACATACCACCCGTGACTTACCCTGAAGAAGTAGAAAAGACTATAGGAACCCCAATAGAGGTAGAGCCCTTGAACCAAACACCACTTGAGGATATAGGTTTGAATACTTGTAGTGAGAACCTTACTCCCAGTTCTAGGGAAGTTCCTAGTTTTGATGAACCGGAGCCTCAACCAAAACCATTACCTAATCTTCCATCCTTGGATGAAGATTTAGGAATTGAAATAGGTCCCGATCCACCCATCAAACCATATAGTCAGGGTAGTTTTACGTTGAAGGTAGTAGACCCCAAGCCTTGTAGAGAAGAAGCCAACATAGGAGTGAACCATGACCTTACATACTTACATCACCCATTCATGATTGATCGTAAGAAACATTATGGGTTTAAACCGGGTTTATTAGGTCAAGATGGATCCCCAACTAGTAGTCTCTTGAAGATGATAGAAAATGATCCCTTTCTAGGAGAAAATCTTAATCCACCCATTAACCCGATTGAATTAGGTAAAGTTATGATGATAGGAGCACACCCCTTTGAGCATATAATTCATCCATCACTCTTTCCTCACGAGGCATACTATTACCAAGTTGGTGTGTATCGCTACTATCACCCACACTTAATCCTAAGTGTAGGGATAACCTCCCCTTTATCTGTTAAATAAGGGTAGAGTCAGGCTCGTGACTCGAACAAAAACAAGCGCTTCTTGGGAGGCAACCCATGCTTTGTGTGATTTTATTTGTTTGATTGTTATTTGCTTCCGTATGCATGTTTTATTTTTATTTTTGGTTGATCATGTCTCTAAATTAAAATGTGGAAATACTTTACTATGTTGTTTGGTCTAGTCTTAACTCCAACCTAAAAGTATTTTTGCAAAAGATAAGTGTAAGGGGAAACCCCAAATATGTTTTTAAGAAACAAACTGATCATGATTCTCCACAATATTAAATGAACGTGTATATTCGTATTTGTTAGAGTCAAATGCTTGTATTGAGTCATAATGAAGTTTTGCAGGATTTTCCAGGAAGTAGGACCAAGTTTTTCCAGAAATTTTCCGGAAACTTAACATAAGAATTTCTGCAGGTCCATTCTGACGGCGTCAGAGTATTACTCTTGACGGCGTCAGGAGTTAAAATCTGGAAATTTTACCGGTTTTGTTTTTCTAACGGAGTCTTATGGTTTTTGTGAATTATTAAGTTTTATAATCTCCAGGAAATCTGCAAACTTCATTCCACAAGCATTATATCTTACTTTGTTTTCTAGGATTTAGTAACTTATATAGGATGCCGCCGATTTTACGCAAGATTGTCTTGTCTATTGTTGTCAGGATTTACAGGTTATGTTCGACAAGAAGATGATTTATATTCTGGAAGGGAAGCTTTGATTGTTCGTTTTCTTGGAGGAAGATCTAACCTGGCCACCTATAATCCATACCGAGCGAATCAGGGGAGTATTTGATTTCATTCTCTTTACTTTTTCACTTTTACATTCTTTACTTGAACATTGGGGACAATGTTCATCTTAAGTGTAAGGGGGGGGGGGGTAAAAAGATGATACCTTACATATGCACTTTCGCTTGAGTTTGTTTTGTTTGATAGTAGATGTGTAATAAAACTATGAGAAATACTTGTTAGTGTAATTTTAGCGCCAAATTTAAAATTTTTTACAACATTTAGGAGTGAAACTTTAGCCATAGCAAGCGTCTCATGGATAGGAGGTTGTATGACTAGCACATAACCGTATATTCAGAAAAATTTTCCACCAAAAAATGTGAGGTTCGCCTTTAGATTTGATAGGAAAAGCATTCATTATTAGTGCTTATGAGTGTACCGGTAGCATTTAGATTCTAGAACTTGCGTTAGTGATGCATCCCGAGACCGCTAGTGAGACTACATTCGTGTGGTAGGATTTACTACATGATAAGAGGCATTAGGATCACCCTTGTGTTAGACCCATATTATAATTACTTGACCATTTAAGTCATATTACTTGGCCAGTTAAGTCAACTAATTTTTCCCACACCCTTAGCGTTGTACTCCTTTTTAGTACACGAAACCCCTAGTACACCCTTCCGAGCCTATCTTTTCGTTTCTAACTTTAAGCATCTTACTTAAAGGAAGAATTTGTTACACCCCACTTAAATGTACAACCAAATCGCCTTAGCCTTCCGTGTATGCGCTCATTTTTAGTGCATTATTGTTATTTGTTAAACCCTAAGTTAACTTTCTAATTGATTACATGGTTGCTAAGTCGAGTCATATCCTTGTACATATTGTTTTAGGACGATTGGGACTCATGGGTAAGTACTTATTTTATGGAGTAATGGGGAAGAACTATTACCCCCATATGTACGTTAATCTTAAAAGTGCTCCAAGTGTTTTGATTTTCTTAATTTGAGTCATTAGATTAGTTTACTGTAAAGTATGTAAAGATTCAAGTGTAAGTGGAATTCTCATCCCCTATGATGTATTATTTTGGATGGTAGGGTAAGAGTGTATGCAAAAAAAAAAAAAAGAAAAAAAAAAAAAAAAAAAAAAAAAAAAAAAATCGAAAAAAAACAATAAAAAGAAAAAAAAATAAAATAAAATAGAAAAAAGAAAAAAGAGAAAAAAAACATACGGACTACCATCCCGTTTCATTCTATGTTTATTTTATGTTTTTGTTATTTTTTATTTATTAGCTTAAGTCGAGTCTAGTCTTGGCTTAGCAACGCCATATTGTACATGTAATTAACCAAGATTGTTAACTCGCCACCAGTAAAACTTCCTTTATCCAACAAAACCGTGTAACTCATATCCCTATACCTAACGTTACAACCCTTTAAATGACCTCTTTGATAGTTTATCCTAGGTGCTTACGCCATGTGGTGGAGGTTTGATCCTTTCCCAAGCCTATGGTAATCTATTTTGCTATGACAGGTAGTGAGAGATATCTTCCATTTCCATAATGTTATATTACTTTATTACACCCGAGAGATGTGAGTATCTAAACACTATTTGTGAGGTGCTTGTGTATGATCTCCGTGCTTGTCTATTGGTCTTTAGTGGAACGATTATTTGTTGTAATTACTTTTATATTAGTGTTAAATGACCCCTAACCTGTCTTTTGAGTAGAATAAAAGCTCATTTGCTTGAGGACAAGCAAATCTCAAGTGTAAGGGTATATGATGAGGCGAAAAATGATCCGTTTTTAGGGGGTCATTTAAGCCCGAATCCGACTTTATTTGATCAAATATTGCCCTAAATCGTTCCTTTTGTGATTTTAGGTACTTGGAGAGTGAATTCTGGAAAAGAAGCCATTTTGGACGTTTTTGGAGCATAAAAGTGAAGAAAACGGCAAAGTATCAATTTTCCATGCTGGAAGCACTAGGTGACGGCGTCAAGAGTAATGCCTTGACGGCGTCAGACAGCAAGAATAAAATACCGTAGGTGGTGACGGCGTCAAAAGCCATCCTGACGGCGTCAAAGTCCCAAGAATAAAATACCGTAGTTGGTGACGGCGTCACATAGGCCGTCATAAGTGGATCAAGGCCGTCCGAGGAAGTATTTGGCGGCGAGGTGACGGCGTCACATGGTTGTCTTGACGCCGTCAGCCTAGTTTTCCTATATATAGTTTTCTAGTTTTTACATTAAAAGGAGAGAAGTTTTGGTGAAACCCTAAAGACGAATTTGGTGCATCTTTTACAGGTTTTTCAAGGGTTCCAAACCCTTGATACCTTGCATTGTAATTGTGATAAGTGTTCTTCTAATTCAATCAATATGTCTATGTGTTGGTTGTCTATATCTTGTTCTTGTCTCAATTCCATTATGCTAGGCTAGATCTCCTTTGTGTTTGCTTAGCTCTAATGAAACCTAGATGTTGATTATGTGTTGATTACTTGTTTATTCTTGTTCTTGGATGAATGATTTATATGTTAGGCTTAAGAAAACTGGCAGATCTCCAAATGGTAACATGCTTGAACGTCTTAAGAAACATGAACCGAGGCGTACTAGGTCTTTATTGGTTGTATTTAATGCATGAGCCACTGTTTACAATCCCTATAGTTGTGCTGGGTCATGGTGTAGGAGGAGATAAGAGCTCATAGAATTGGGGAGTTATGTATACCACCCCATGAATGGTATTAAGGAATACGATCCGTCATCCATACAATTATAACAAGTAATTAACGTGTAAAAGATATCTAGGGAGTAGTGAAGTCTAAGTAAACACAATTTCTCCAATTACTGCTCACAACCTTTGTAATAATTAGTTTAATTTCATTTTCAGTATTTTATTTTGATTATATATTAGTTTTGGGTTAGTTGAATAGCAACTAATTCCGCCCACTCTTCCAAAACCCGAGATTTTACTTGCTTTATAGAAAACATAAAAAGACAAAAATAATCATCCCTCACCTTTAGAACTAGTAATTAGGCTTTCTAATCCTAGCGACACTATTCCTAAGCTGAACGATCAATCCCCCGGTACTTGTCACTATACTATACTACAACGATCAGGTACACTGCCTGGTGGGGGTTGTAAGCTTCTCGAGATCCCTCGAGAGGTAAAGCCTGTTGCGATTCCCACGCATCAACAAGCTTCATGTCCCCTGTGTAATTTGTGTCCTGATTCACATGAGCATTTATTCTTTGAATGTTCATTCTCTGCAAAGATTTGGAATGCTATGAAGAAAATGATAAACAAAGAGCACTGGGATGGAAATTGGGACAACATTCTAAATAAGATGGTCAGTATGCCCTGTAACAACTCAATTATGAGTATATTAAGAAGATTAGTATTTGCAGCTTGCATATACTTTATTTGGAATGAAAGGAACAAAAGAGTGTTCAGTGATGAGAAGAAAAGCTGTCAAGAAATTCTTAAAACAATTGTTCATCATGTCAGGATGAGATTGGCAAGTTTAACTGTAAAAAGGTCACCAATGGTAGTTATGGTTTACAACCAGTGGCATGTACCTATGAACATCAATGAGAAAGGCAATGAAACAGTAATGGAAGATTGGTGTGAAGAACAATCAAGCTAAAAAGTTCTCATAAATAAAAGCTTACTAGAAAATGGAATGTTTGGAAAAAGCTGGATAAGAGCAGTGAATCTTCTGAATTACATATTGGATCATTAAACCATCTCTGGTTAACTATGAATGGTATCATAAGATCAGAGATTGTGCAGATTACTACAGTGAGGTCAATACCTTGTACCTTGGAGTCTCTCTGCTGTGACTGTACCATCTTAGTACCTATATGCTAACATGTTTGGCCTTGGGAGGAAGCATGTGAGTATATGGTGAAAAGATGGAGGTCTAATTTGGAGAGATGTACCATAAGGAAGGGTTGTGCACTGTGGAGGGTAAGTGATCTAGGAGGGTGGTGTATGATGAGAGGAATAGAGAGGTGTGAAAGATGAACCTTCTTGGTCCTCTCAATACATCACCACAGGAGGAATAGATGGTCATCATGGAGGGTGTGTGTTTCCAAATATTTTAAGCCTTTCTTAGAGAAGGAAATGTAGGCTATTATGGAAGAGCCCCCCCCCCCCCCCCCCCCCATGGATGGGTTACGGGTTCCTAGTGAGGCCACACACTACTCTGTCTTTACCATTGTGGGTGTTGGTTGAATGGTTTAGATGGAAAGTGATGTGGAAATGTAGCTAGATGGGTGGTGCAATTATGGTGAATGAATCAGAGAGAATTGACATGGTTTCTGTTATAATGCAATTCTACTTGTTTTAAAAAAAAAACCCTAAAAACGTTTTTCTCTCTCAACTAGGGGCGATTTCAGCCCCCTCCCACCCTATCAAATTCAGCCATAATTCTTCCTATTTGATTGATTTTTTCTTTAAATCTCTATTGGGATTACTGAATTAACAACAAAGAACTTGGTTTGTTAGGGTGGATGGTGGGTTTCTATCTGTTTTTATCTTTAAATTGTCCCTATGCTTATGAGCGAAACCCTTAATTTGTTCATTAATGTTATAAGATTTAAACCGACTATTGTTTAAATTGTTGATTGGTTAGGGTTTTTCTTGGTTGGGTTGCCTAATCGCACTTGGTTTCTATTGTTTAGGTCGGTTTGGTATTCCCTTTTTTAAGGGTTGCATTCTTATCGATTCTATTATCCTTTACTTTTGTGATTAGGGTTTCTTGTTTCTGGGTGATCGTATGGTTTACATGGTTTATTTTTGTACGATCTTCTTGTATGTCGAGCGTAGCATGTTCAAGCTTTTGATCTATCTATATGTAACACGGTGCGTTGGTTTGGGTTTGATGTTCTTCATGATTAACGAAACCCTTTTAGGGTTTTGTATATTCTATATTGTTGGTGATCATGGATCTGGTTGTTTACTTGGAGGTCAATCTGCTTTCTACGGATTGTTTTTTGTTTATTATGTTATCATGTTGGTGCTGCCATGGAAGTGGGTTAGAGAGAGAGAGATGGAAGTTAAGTTTTAGGGCAACTTATTCAAAAACCCTAGTTTGATCGTTATGATGGTTCTGCATGGCTGATAAGTTAGGGTTATAACTCTATGTTAGTTTATGGCAGATTCTTTACATATTGGTTCTATACGTTGTTGCTAATGTGTTGAGTTTTATCATAAATAGCAGTAGGTTTCATATTGTACATATATTCAATATTCCTTATTTAATATACAAGCACTTGACACCCATCTTGCTGTTTCGATTGGCGTTATAAGGGGTTGTGTTTTTGGGTTAAAGGGATTGATTCCTTCATTTGGCATCAGAGCGAAGGGGCTCATACCTGGTGTGTAGCAAGAAAGAAAGAGCCGATTGCAACCTATGTAATCAGGCATTGAAAGGTTAAAGCAAGCATCAAGTTTGATCACAGCAGATGACCATAAGAAAGCAGCAGAAAATAGCAAGAAGTGTTTTTTTTTTTTTTTTTTGGAAAGCATGAAAGGAGCAAGAAGCAAAGAACGATTGTTCAGAATGAGAAAGAAAGAAAGCAGAAAAGTGCAACGAGCAACAAGAGCAAAAGAACGCAGTAGAAAACAAGAGAAGATAGCAAGACCCAAACACAAAATTTAGCAAGAATGGGAGGATCATTAGGAACTTTGACAGTCCGACGTAGGTGCATGAAAAGCGGACAGATAGGATCCGCCACAACAGGTGGTTTTGGATTTTAGTTAGTTTAGCAGGTTAAAGTAAACGGTAAAGGGTGTGACCTTTTTTTTAGGTAAAAGGGTTACCCCCGGTTGATTGGTGGAAAAGTGTCTTGGAACAAATTTGATGAAGAGTTTGGGGCTGTTAAAAGTGGAGTTGCCGGTGGTGGTGTTGGCAGTAACGGAAACAACACGGTGTGAACATTGTGTCATTGGAAGTTCAAACCGAGATGATGAGTCGAGATGGTTGCATTACCGAGATGACGTTGGGCATGGCCAGGAAGAGGTCCAGGGTGTCCAGAAAAAGTCGAGATGGTAATGAATGTGTTCAATGGGATGTTATGTTACATGTGGTAGGAACAAGGAGAACCGTGGAAGAGGATCGGGTCACGATCATCAAGATTACAGGGTGAATGTTGGGTAATCTTGATGGGTTAGTGATTTAGTATTTGGTTTGACCGATTCTAGAGGAAATAAAAGTAGTTGCCATGTTGTTAGGAATACGTGGTTCAATTAGTTGTTTCCTGTTTACTAAGAAATAGTGGTGCACATTGCATGGTTCCTTTCTGTTTGAGTTTTATTATAAATAACAGTAGGTTTCATATTGTACTGTATCACTTGACGCCCATTTTGCTGTTTTGATTGGTGTTATAAGGGGTTGTGTTTTCGGGTTAAAGGGACTGATTCCTTCATTTGCTACATTGACCAATTTCCCTGTTAAACTGGCTTATTATACCAAATAAACAAATATATATATATATATATATATATATATATATATATATATATATATATATATATATATATATATATATATATATATATATATATATATATATATATATATATATATATTTGCATGCAAGTCCAAAGTTTGGCTTGGAAAAAATAGGTTATCCAACTAAGATGCTAACCTTATTAGTAGTATATGTCAAGTTTGAAATTGAATAATAATTTAAAAGGCAATTGCATATATACCTACTAAAACTTGCATATTTACATATATATTTAAAACATGCTTAACTTGCATTGTATATCATGCATTGAAAACTTGTATTTTGGGAAAATATGCAATTTTTTGAGTTTTAATGAGTATATATGCAATTCTCACATAATTTAATATATCATTTACCTAAGTGAAAGTGTGAAACTTACATCTTAAAATGATGTATATGTTCACATTCATATAAAACAAATAAATAAAAAAAAGATTGAGGTACTACCTTCATTCTGGAACAGATCGCCATTTAGGTAACAAATGGTTTTTAAATGAAAGCCTTCGTGCTGATATAGTTTCATTTCTTTCTCCATTACTCCCAAGTGAAAACCACTGTTATACACACAGAAATAAAAAATTGCTTCAATTATCTTTCTTTCAAGAGTCCTTAAAATTCTCCAGTTGAGTGACATAACATACACGAGAAACTAAAATGTTTCTGGAATTGACATGTTTTTCAATAAATTGATCAGGTATGACGAGATACTTACTAGTTTGCCCTCTCGAAGGAGAATTCCTTTGGAAAGCACATCATGGAGATCTTTCTTCATCTCGATAGTGTTGTAAATCTCAGGGGTGATTGACATCTGAAATATGTCTTTGTAGTCTCTAGGCAATTTGGGCTCCCATATTTCATAATCCTCCTATATGTATATTACATATTAAAAAGGAAATCGCGTATCTTTAAAAAAGTAGACAACACAAAAAAGAGGTGAAATACACCCATAAAGTAGAAGAGAAATTATGGAAAAGAAGCAAGTTGAACTCTTGCTAAATTATAAAAATGCTTACTTGGAATTCCAATGCCTTCTTAAGTTGTATTACCACCTCCCATACCTCTGGCCTCTTATATTGATCCTCATATAAGCATTGAAGAGCAATATCTGCAAATGTAGTCAAGGATTTTGGATGAATTTGTCCCTTTATAGCCTCAAACACCAAATTATCAAAATTCCTTTCTTTATAGTAGTGCCTTCTAGCCAAAGGGCCCAAAGACTGAGAGTGATCCTCACATCCTTCAGTCCTTCACCCCACCCCAGTCTCCCGCACAATATTTCCATTAAAATCACACCTAAGGAATATACATCCGACTTGTACGTTAAGTAACCAATTTCTTTGTACTCCGGGCCAACGTAGGCCATTGAGCCATAAGCATTGTCATGAACATGTTCAATATCCTTATTGTGTATCCATGCGAATGTTGACAACTCCAAATTAGAAATCTTAGCCTTCCAATCACTATCTATCAGAATGCTAGCACTTTTTAAGTCCATATGCATCATCCCTAGATGCGTTTCATCACTTGAATGAATAAATTCCAATCCCCTTGAAAGATTAATGCATATATTGAGGCATTTCATCCATGTAACACTAGTGTCGTTCAAATACTTTTCCAAACTTCCTTTGGAAGCATGCTCATAAACAATAATCCTTTCGTCCATTTCATTACAGTATCCCACAAGAGAAACAACATTCTCGTGCTTTTTCTCGAAAAGAGCTTTAAGCTCGGCCAAAAATTGATGATGTGATTGCTGAGACTTGCTATCCCACCGCTTTGCAATCACTGTGGTGAGTCCATTAGGGTGTGGAATTTCTGCCTTATATTTCTTCCAATGTAATCCTTCTCCAGTGCACTCCTCATCACTAAAGTTTTGTGTGACAGATTTTAGGTCTTCAAAAGACATCTGGAGGTTGTCCTTGGTGTTTTTCTATAAATCATGCACTGAATCAGTCTTACTTCAAATATAAATTGATTTTCTATCTGTAAATTTGTTAAATTAGTATCTTCGAAAGAATTCTACTTTTCTCGGCTGACTATTCATAGGCGAACGAATTAGGCTTTTAGTTATAGACTATCAATCCCCTATCCTGCCAATTATTTGCTGGTAATCTACTTATGTACAACATTTTCACATTGTTTTAAAACTCATAGAAATCTCTGGGTAGACTGATCAAGCCCGAATACAAAATTCAGGAATATAGTGTTGCACCCCAAAACTATAGAGTAATTGTCTTAATTACCACTATTATTTTTTAGGAAGTTATACTTGATGCTATTATGTAACAACACGTCTAAAATCAGTATGACTGTATGAGGTAAAACATTTGAGCCCCTTAAAACTATCGGAAGGGTACTCTAGTAGTCCATTGCATTTTCGGGGACATTACATAATAGATAGTAAGAAGAGTCCATTGCTTTAGGTTTTCAAGGCCATTAATAATAGATAGTAGTAACTATATGATTGGTTATCAATAAATTAAAGACAACGTCGAAAATCAGGGAAAGGTTGAATATGTTTAGCGACTAAACCTAAAAAAGTTAAACATGGACAAACTAAATGCAATTTTGGTTAAAATTCTATATAAGGCTATCACCTTCCCAAACGTTCTACATCATTTTTATCTAGTGTGTGTGAGAGAGGGAAGTAAAGAGGGAAGGGAAACTATTGGTAGTGCTCAAGTCTAATCGGTAACTCTACTGCTAAAAATATGTGAGCCTATTGGGGCACACACGTATACACCGAGGAACATTTTATTAACAAGATTAATATATATATATATATATATATATATATATATATATATATATATATATATATATATATATATATATATATAGTGTATCTTTATTTTCAGAACCCTGTTAAGTGCGGGAACTGCGAGAACTCCAATTTTGTATTAGAAAACATGCATGTTCATATAAAACATGTATGTTTTCTTACATACATCTTAATACACATAATACGTGTTTATATAAAAACATGTTAAGTGCAATAGATCAATGCAAAATGGTTTTATTTTTAGAACCCTGTTAAATGCGGGAACTGCGAGAACTCCAATTATGCATTAGAAAACATGCATGTTTATATAAAACATGTATGTTTTCTTACATACACCTTAATACGGAGGCATGTGTATTAACATGTATGTAAGAAAACATACATGTTTTATATGAACATGCATGTTTTCTAATGCAAAATTGGAGTTCTCGCAGTTCCCGCACTTAACAGGGTTCTGAAAATAAAGTCCCCCTATATATATATATATATATATATATATATATATATATATATATATATATATATATGGTCATTCATGTAAGAAATCTAATTTTTGTGAGAATGTGAGAACTAATTTTAGCCCCTCATTTTATCCTTCTTTATTTTTTATCTAATGTCTAATATTAGTTAACTATTTTTTTTAAAATTTCCAAACAAATTTAAAAAAAAAAAATCAAAAAACTTTTTAAAAAAAATTCAAAAAAATTTCGAAAAATTCACATGTGACGAAAAAAAATTCACATGCGAAGAAAAAAAATTCAAAAAAAAAGTTCGGAAAAAAAAATTCGTAAATTTTCAATTTTCACATGTGAAGATTTTTTTAATTTTTTTCACATGTCAAGAAAAAAAATTTGAAAAAAAAAATTCGGAAAAAAAATTTCGGAATTTTTTTTTCACATGTGACGAAAAAAATTCGAAAATGTTTTGAAAATTTTTTGAAATTTTTTTTTGAAAATTTTTTTGAAATTTTCAGAAGAATTGGCTAACTAATTTTAGGCATTAGATCAAAGCTAAAGAAATATAAAATGAGTGGCTAGGATCCCTTCTGACCTTCTCACAAAAATATGACTTCTTATTTGAACGCTTGACAATATATATATATATATATATATATATATATATATATATATATATATATATATATATATATATATATATATAGTTCACGAAATGATTAACTGTCATTAGTTATACCATTAGACGTTATAACTAACTAATAGACTTTTAAATGACAAGTAAAGGACTTGTCATTTCGTGTACAAACTCAAACGCATGAAACGTGTGTGTGTGTGTGTGTGGGGGGGGGGGGGGGGGGAGGGGGCTTTGTGTTGGTCGGCCGAATATGATGGGGGGTGGGTGTTTGTATTTGACTTGGACTATAAGTTATCTTAGGGCTATATAATAAGCACCTTGGTTCATTATTTGTCATTCCTTAAAAACTAAACTCAAAGCAAATTCACCTCCTCTTTTTCTTAGTCCAATCGATCGGCGAAACCCTAAACCTTAAGGGTTTCGACCGAATTCAAGAAACAAAAGCATAGTGCTTCGTTGTTTGGTTCGTGATACAAGAACTAGCATCCAACGTTCTTTCGTGACGTGTAGTGTGCACATTCCTTAGAGGCAACTTCCTTTAGTTGCTATAAGGATTTCGAGACTCTCAAAGATCAAGATTCAAGATCCGGATCAACTGAGCATAACCAAGAGGTTAGTAAACTTGTATGTGCTTATGTGTTAATTCATATACATCAAACGGGATCCCTTTGGGATGCTCTCTCCCCTGCGTTTACTCGTATAATAATAGTAATTAGATCATTAAATCCCAACAGAAGCAAGCTTATTTTAATCTAATCGGGTGGAGATTAAAACAAGTGATACATTGTTTTAATCTTTAGAGGGCGTTATTTAGTAGATAGCATACCTTAGCTGATTGGCTAGTCAATTAATTCTACGTCGAAAGTCGGTGAAAGATTATAATAGGTTTTAGTGACTATTTACTCTTAACAATGTTTTGTAGATATTTTGCTTTATGGCAAGGAAAGTTTTTGTAAACGTATAATAGATAACATATTTACTCTTAACAACCCGTGTTTACACACGGGTCTAAAAACTAGTAAGGTGTATTTGTATTAAGGTGTAAATATCCAACTTGTTGTAAGGTGTATACGGTCGACCTAATTTAGGAAGGTGTTGTCTAACTAGATGTTGGAAGGTGTGATGTTATTATGAATTATAGAAACTTTACTAAGATGATGTTTATTAGTTATTATTTGATTGTTAAGTTTCTATCAGTTAGTTACTACGAGTTAAGCTTACACTTAATTAGTTGTTGAATATTTTGTAGGTAAAAGTGAACCAACCTAAATTATATTTAAGAGTAAAGTTATGGCTGAATAGCAGATATAGGTGGATGCATATTAGTCTATGTTGCATATAGGTGACGAGTATATATATCTTTTGAACTTATGTTATTAAACCGACACGTTTACCTCTCTTTTATATAATCAAAGAGTTTGAAATAGAAAGTGTGTCATGTATATGGTTATTGTTGAAATATAATCTTATGCCTGGATATATTACAGGGACTAATGTTGTCACTCTCTTATTCTCAGCTATACTGTGATTGAAGTTTAAGCCTTGTTTGGAAAAGATGGAAAGATGAAGGGCTGCTTGTGATATTCTTGATAGAGCCGTTATGAAGAGAAGTATATATACTCCGGTTATCACTAAGAGAAAGAGAGCACTGGAACAATGTAACTCCTGGCCTCACTCTCCCAATGGCTATTTACATAGCTGTTATATCACCACCACAAAAGCTGCTATCTCTTCTTATTGTTAAGCTGTTATCAGCTCCTTTTTATTCTTCTTCATTGTAATAGAACTAATATCAAGTTAGATATTAGGGGTACGACAGTGTAGCTGGAGTACCCATTGTTGTTTCCTTGTTGGTTTGCCTGATTGAGATCAGGCTGTGTTATTTCTTGGTTACCAATCTTCTTGAGATCAGATTGGGGTTTTATTGTTGCTTCTGGTGGTATTATTCATACTTGATTGAAATCAAGTTATTGTATTTACTGATTGAGATCAGTTTGGACTTTGGGTTGTAATCATTCGGTTATTATCAATAAAAGAATCATTCGACTTCACCTTTTCTAAATGGAACGATTCAAGGGTTTTTTTTTATAGATACGGGTCAAATGTGAACTCATTTGTACCCAGTGGCAGGTTCGTAATCAAGTGATAATTTTCTACATTGTTCAAGGTTATGTGAGCGAAAATTTAAGTTTATATACACGATGATGTAGAAATTGGGTAAATTTTGATATTTGTAATGTTTTGAAGGTCAAACGGGACATAGTATATGTAGAAGTTGCAAACGGGTTACTTTGTGGACGCGTATGCCAATTTTATGTTTTCAGGTATAAAACTCAGGTTGTTTCATATAATGAGAGATCATGGCCGCCTCCTAAAACCAAAGGACCGAGTACAAGTTTTGGTTAAAACGGCGTTGTTGGAAGAAATCCAACAAACCGATTTCTAGAGCGGAACAACGAATCAAGAACTACTTCAACAAGACCTCGGCAAAGGGTTATGATCCCTTAATGCCGAGTGGCACCAACACACACACACACTATATATTTACACTCAAACGTTTATTAAACGTGAGCAAGAAAAGAATGTACAAATAAAATGTTTGTTGATCACCGGAATAATCAACATCTGATTTATATAATATATTAATTTGTACTTGCATTTATTATATAGCTATACCAAAAAATTGTTATTTTTTGGAAATTTGTGTGTTCATGTTTTACCTAATTCTTAAAAGGTGTATCAACTTACCATAAGGTTCTTATAATAAATCCAACAAAAAATTACTTGTCTAATTAGTATGAATAGCCTATAAATCTTCTCTGATTGGGACGGAACCAGAAGACAAAGTCATCGGGTGCATTTATGAGAAATCAAATAAGACTACATGCATAACTTTTTGGGACCGGGTGCATTTATAGAAAAATAGATGTTTTATAACAAATTTAACACTACGAAACAAAAAATTATGGCCCCGGGACACCCCCTGGTTCCGTCCATGCTCTGAACCCATACGTCTCTTCTTGAGTTAGGTGTTTTTATGCAGAGTGAAGATGGATTTCAAAAAAAAAAAAAAAAAAAAAAAAAAATTGTCTAATTATAATGTTCTTACCACATTGTCACATTGATTGCAGAAAGTTTACCCACTGGTCTCAAAAAGTTTATAAATGTAATGGATGTTCAATTTTGCTTTATGTTTTAAATGGAAAGCAAATGTAATGGATTACTCAATTTTTCTGCTTTATGTAATTATGTTAATTTGACAAGCTAATGTGAAAACTAATCTTACAAACCGTTTACTTATAAAAAACATTTATTGAAGAGGAACCTACTCACGGCCATGGATTAAGAATATGAAAAGTAAAATGCAAGATATATTTTGTAAAATTGAAACATTACTTACTTGAAAGTTATATGCTTTCTCAAGTTCTTGGATAATGACTTGCATTGTTGGACGGTCGGACTGAGTTTCTGCCAAACACTGATGTGCAATCGTTGAAAATGTGTCTAACGAATCCTGATTAAGCCATCCATTCAGCATAAAATTGTTTTCATTAGCTACCCTTAACTTAGGATCCACCAATTCATTTAATGTACCCTCTTTGAAGCATTGTCGAACTTTTGCTGGAAGCCCCTTTTCATAAATTCTATCATATGCTAACCTCCCACACATCATTTCCATTAAAACTACTCCAAACGAGTAAATATCTGATTTTGCTTTCAGCTTACCTGTACCAAGATATTCAGGATCCAAGTACACGTCTGTACCCGCAATATTATTGGTTATATGGGTGCTGCCTTGTTGATG
Organism: Artemisia argyi; assembly: GCA_030686995.1. Classification (NCBI taxonomy): domain Eukaryota; kingdom Viridiplantae; phylum Streptophyta; class Magnoliopsida; order Asterales; family Asteraceae; genus Artemisia; species Artemisia argyi. The sequence goes on along the minus strand of CM060685.1, from coordinate 67,184,499 downwards.
TGCATGGTGTAGCTTAGAGAGCCCAAAGTCTGCAATCTTTGCAACCCAATTTTCATCCAATAAAACATTTGCACTCTTTATATCACGGTGTATTATGGTTTTTTTTGTCTTGTGTACGTGTGTGAAGGTAGTTTAAACCATGTGCAACATCAAGACATATTTGTATACGTTGAGCCCAACTAAGATTAGTCATATTATCAATGTTTCCCAAATAATCATCAAGGCTTCTATTAGAAGCATACTCATAAACAAGAATCATTTCTGGACCTTCATCACAAAAGCCAAGAAGAGAAACTATGTTTGGATGACTACAATTACTTAGCATTTCAATTTCTGCAAAGAAGCCTTGTTCCCCTTGCCCGTCTACTCTGCTAGAGATGCGCTTAATAGCTACAATGCTATGTCTCTTAGGCAATCCACCTTTATTTGTCCCTTCAATTGCCGGTGAATTTATGCCATCAAATTGGTAGAGTTTTGCTTTGTACACCATACCGTATCCGCCTGACCCAATGCAAAATGTTTCAGAGAATTTATTGGTTGCCAACTCTATATCAGTCAACGGAATCTTCAAGTGATCCAAGTTCTTTCCCTGCAATATTACCATGTGTTAATGTAAACAAAGAGTGTTGCAACTCTCTATACACAAGCATCACTATAAAATAAAATAAAAGTCATTGTCACTTTCTTATACCGTAATAGATTCAAAAGTTCTACGAGGCCAATAAAAATTTTAACATTCTCAAGTTTATCTATTTTACAAGAGAAATAATATATACTCCTACTCTTAGTTCCTACTTATCTTCTTACTCACATAATCCTCACAAGTGTCAGAATTGACGATTTAATTATAGAGAAATAATGAGTGGAGAAAAATATTATTATATGTTTGTGTGTGTAGGAAGATAAGTGGACACATGAATTAGCAGGATATAACAAAGCCCATTTTATAAGTATATCGTATTCCAATTATCAAGACACAAAATGAAATTGTGAAACAGTTCGGATACAAGGAAAACAGGAACATCTAATAAACATTGTTAGATCATAAACTTGATTTAGTCTAATAAAAATTAGACTATCCATAAAAGCCTGAGCTCTTGACGAAGAAGCTTCTAAAATGACGAAGAATAATCATAGCATAGTAAAAGAAACTAGGTGAAATATCTAGAATGATGTTAGAAATATCGGACAAACTAATCTAGTAAGAATTATCTAGGATTAGGTATGTAGATAAATATGTTGATGTGTAAATAATGATCTAATTGATGTAAGAATATCCATGGAATTTCCCGAGTCTAGAACCTTCCATGGACTAGCATAAATATGTGATGGATGAAAGCATTTGTGATGAATCAAAGTTTAACCAATTCAATAATATTGTAAATCTTTTCATAAGTATTCCTATCTTCGTAAGCTTAAAAGGCCCTCGTGTTTCCAACAAATTGCTATCAAAGCTAGAAGACCGAGATGTGAAGTGAAATGAACTCGTTCCAATTTCCTCATCTACTAAAGACAAGTATGATAGTTGGTGCATTCAGAAGACATAGACTCATGACCAACGATCAACTCATGGAATGTTTACAAGATCATGAAGAGAAGTTGAAGAAAATAAAGGGAAAGAACCCTTGGAGCAAGTTTTATACTTAAATGTCTCTTTCAAAGAAAGAGAAAAGAGCTTTCTACATGGATTAGAGCAAAGACGAGGGCGTGGTACTCTTCGAGGTCATGGTGGTTTCCAAGGCCGAAGAAGAGGAAAAGGAAGAGAAGATGTCAACAAAGAAGATGAAAACCAATGGTCTCCATATTGAAGAGTGTTGGATTTTGTGAGCCCAGAAACAGCGTGAACATAATCAATGACCTAACTACGTACCAATAAAGGTTACCGGATATCACTTGGAATCGTGTTATCACTTTCCAAAGTAAACTATTCGACCCTAATGCCTGTGTATCACGAATATCTACTTGGGATAAGACCAAATGTATATTAGTGATTTAGGAACAAATCAATAACCTTGCGCATCCAAGTGTTTATGTTTTCTGTTATATCACTCATGCATAATTTATTTCCAATATAAATAGGAAAATACTCATAGCTAGTCAAATAGAATTATGAGGATTAATCGGCCCATTAATCACCTCATAATTATCCCCATTATAGCCAATAGTTGTTACATGACCAATTAAATGTGGTCATAAGTGCAGTTTCCACTTGAATAGGTCAGAGCAGTTACATACTCAGTCAAGCAGTACTAACTAATGACAGCAGTAGTAACTTGCTCCAGCAGTACTAACTTAGTACTAGCAGTATTAACATTAACACTAGCAGTAGTAACACTGCTTAACAGTACTAACTTTGCCAAACCACTATAAGAGTCAGGATAATCAGGGACTTAATGGGTGTACACTTCGTACCTCCAAACCCATTTCCAAGCATGATATGTTCCCACAAGTGCACTAAATTTTCCAAAAAAGAGGTCGTGGGAGAGGCTTTCAATGGTAAGCTCGAAATAAAATGTTACGATTGTCGCAAATATGGTCATTAGCCAATGAGTGTACTAGCTCAAGACAAGTGGAAGAAAAGCTAATCTTGTGGAGGTAGAAGACGAATATGAGCTTACCTTCCTAATGGCAAGACATGACAAACAAGAAGAGAAGATAGAGCCATGGCATATAGATTCCACTACGAGTAACCATATGATGGGTGAAAAAGACTTGTTCGTAGAGATGGAGAAAAGTAAAGGTAATGTCACCTTTGGAGACGAATCAAAGGCACCGGTGAAAGGAAAAGGTAAGATACTTATCCGAGCTAAAGATGGAAGTAGGGATTAGCACGGTACCGGAATGGTACCAACCCGTACCGAATTGGTGGTACCGATTTTTTCACGAGCATGAAAGTGGGTACTGGTACCGTACAGGACGAGATTCGGGTACCTGATCCGGTACCGGTACTCGGTACCGGGAAATCGGTACTTATACGGTTCTTCCCATTTTTTGTTAAACCAAATAGGATTTCAAGAAAATGCAACAAAAAGTAGGAAAAAACATGCATTTTCAAGTGATTTCAAACCACGACGTGACATAAAATACAATTATCACTCAAATAAATGCATCACCAAGATATTCGTAACAAACAAACGTTCTAAAACTTATAAAATAGGTTCGGGTTTAATCTCTGGGAGCATTTATGAAGGATCTATAGTTGCCACAATAAGTTTTTTGAACGTTTGGTTTCTTTTTATATGTTTTACATGACTATTGTTTGACATGGAACAGACCAAATGAGTGTTTGGATAAATTATTTAATCAAAAAATATGACTACTCAATTTTCGGGATTTTTTTCGATATTTCCCGATTTGGTGCCGGTACCGTATTACTGGTACCGATTTTTTTTGGCTCAATTCATGGTACCGGTACTGTACCGTGTATTGGGAGTCGGTGTTGTTTCGGTATGGTTCCGGTTCGGTACCGGGATTAGGGTCATCAAATCTAATGGCGAACCTCACATATTTGGGTGGAATTTTTTTTTTTTTAGTGGTATGGTTTTGTGCTAGTCATACAACTCCTATCCATGAGACACTTGTTAAGGCTAAAGTTTCACTCCTAAATGTTGTAAAAAAAATTAATTTGGCGCTAAAATTGCCCTAGCAAGTATTTCTCTTAGTTTTATTACACACCTACTATCGAACAAACAAACTCAAGTGCAATTGTATCCTACAAGGTATCATCATTTACCCTCCCCTTACACTTAGGATGAACATTGTCCCCAATGTTCAATTAAAGGATGTAAAAGTAAAGCAGGTAAAAGAATGAAAACAAATACTCCCCTGATTCGTTCGGTGTGGATAGTGTGTCAACAAGGTTAGATCTTCCTCCAAGAAAATGAACTTTGAAAGCTTCCCTCCAAAAATATAAATCATCTTCTTGTCATATATAACCTGTTAAACCTGAGAAAACAATCAAGGCAAACCTTGCATAAAATCGGCGGCAATCTATATATATATACTAAAAAATCCTAGAAAGCAAATTAAGATATAATGCTTGTGGAATGAATGTTTGCAGATTTCCTGGAGTTTATAAAACTAAAGAATCAACAAAAACTTTAAGACTCCGATTTAAACAAAAGTCGCAAATTTTTTCAGAATTTTAGTACCTGACGCCGTCAGGTTGTAACTCCTGACGCCGTCAGAATGTTCCTGGAAAAATCTTATGTTAAGTTTCCGGAAAATTTCTGGAAAAACTTATGCCTTATTTCCTGGAAAATCCTGCAAAACATCATTATGACTCGATACATGCATTTGACTCAAACAAATACTAATATACATGCTCATTTAATATTGTAGTGGATCATGCTCATTTTTGTTCTTATAAACAAATTTGGATTTCCCTTACACTTAGCTTTTGCAAAATACCTTTATATGTAATTAAGACGAAGTTAAAAACAAAATAAAGCATTTTCACAATTTACTTTGAAACATGATTTACCAACAATAAAAATAAAACACGCATACGGAAACAAATAAAATCAAACAAAACATGGGTTGCCTCCCAAGTAGGGGTGTAATCGAGCCGAGACAACTCGCGAGTAACTCGAGATCGACTCGAAAAATACTCGATTCGACTCGATTTTAAATGAGTCGAGCTCGAGCTACTCGTGTAAGATGTCGAGTCGAGTTTGAGTTCTATGTTACTCGGCTCGTGAAGCTCGCGAGCCTTAACGAGCTTTTCTATAATTACATATATGCCCTTCAAGAATCAAGATTGTGTCTACAAGTTTTACTGAGTACAAGTTTAGTGATTAAGTTGCAATATAAGTTAGTTTGCTATTTATGTGTTTTGATAGTGACTTTTTCAAAAACTTGATTTTATTTAATATATACGAGCCGAGCCGAGCCGAGCCGAGCCTCGAGCTTGAGTTTTAGTGATCGAGCCGAGCTCGAGCTTGAATTTTGAGGCTCGGTCGAGCTCGAGCCGAGCTTCGAGCTCGAGTATTATATGTCGAGCCGAGCTCGAGCTTGTCAATACTCGACTCGACTCGGCTCGTTTACACCCCTACTCCCAAGAAGCGCTTTTCTTTATTTACGAGTCTTGTAGCTAGACTCAAGGTCAAGGGAAATTACGTGACCTCGTCTCTTGAGATGACGTATCCCATATAAGTATGATCCTCGCTATCGGGGTGGTAGTGTTTCAATCATTCAACACTTGCAGTCACATCCCCTCCTCTTTTACTGCACAAGGTAGCTATCCCATCTTGGCGTAGGCTTTCAATTGTGAATGGTCCATACCACCAGGGACTTGGCTCATCGGGAGGTACTTTTATCTCTGAATGCCTTAAGAGTACCAAGTCTCCTTCTGCAAATGGTACATGATTCTCCGTCGGTTGACTGCATTCAAACTTGACATGAACTTTATCGCTGCTTTTGCCTCTCTCAGGCTCAGTTTCTTTGTAGCTTTTGATTCTTGTTTCCCATGCGAGGATTTTTTCTTAAACATGATTATGCGATGTGTCAATGTTGTTTTTGAGCTTTCTTTCATCAGGCTTTCTTGCACACATCGTGGGGTCATAGGAAGGCTAATCTTCCTTTTTCCTGACTTAAGTTCAATTTCCCTTTTTTCATACCTAATGACAGCTCTTGCTGTGGTGAGGAATGGTGCTCCAAGGATTATTGGCATGCACCCACCTCCTTTATCATCGATGATCACGAAATCGACGGGATACATGAAAACTGCTACATTGACCAGCACGTCCTCTTCAATTCCCAAAGGGTATACATAAGAGTGACCAGCGAAGGATAGCCTAACACGGGTGGTAGCCGGCATTTTCGTAGTGAGTTGGGTTTAAATAGTTAGAGGCATTAGGTTTACTTCCGATCCTTGATCGGCAAAAGCATCCAAATATTGTAACTTTCCAATGTTGGCTGGTATCTCAAAGTTCCCATAAGCCATCTGCTTTGTAGCCACTTTTTGTATAAGTAGCTTCTCAAATACCGGCCCCCCAGGTAACGTATCATACTCATCTTTCCCCTCTTTTTCTCCTTTGGAAACCCGTTTGGAGGATTGGTTACGCCCGTCACCCTTTATCCAATTTGTTATGGTATTCTCATTTATATCATGTTTTAGGTAGTACCCTAATGATTGGGATTTTGGTGGTTCCTCAACGGTTTGTACAATAGGGGTTTCCTTCTCTTCATTACCCTCGTGGACAATTGTGATAGAGTTAACAAATTGGGTAGTGGGGGTAACGCTTTCCTTCCTAAATAACATCATTGCCGAGTTTTTTTGGTTTGAGTATTCCTCCACTAAGCTCATCATCTCCGTCATTTTCTTTTGCATCTCCTCCTTTTGTTTATAAACAGCCTCCTCGAATTTAGCAAGCCGCTCAGAATGGGTTGCCATGTACTCTCTCATTCGAGTTTCGAATTCCGGGCTGAGGTTTTGAGGAGGCGAATAAGGTCGAGCATATTTTTGAAAGGTTTCGACATTCTCTCTAAGAGGTGACTCAGACAATGGTGTTGGATTCATATTTGAGATAGAATTGACTGTTGCTCGTCTGGGACTTAAAGGTCTCCTTTTTTTTCCGTGAGGTAATCCATTTTTCTCTCAAGTTCGCAAAGGAGTTCTTTGGAGATTTAAGTGGTTTCCCAAGGTTTCGAGATTGCGTTGATAGCCGAGTTTATAACATGCGTAACTTCCCATAACTTACGATTGTCGAAGGCAAGTTCATCAATAATTTCCCAAGATTCCTCGGCGTCTTTATCACGCAACCTGCCTCCGGCGGCTCAATCAATGGTGCGTTTGGTGTGAAATTCGACATGGTAGAAGATTTGAACTAATAGCCAAAGATCTATGCCATCATGAGGGACTTTTTGGAGTAAGTCCTTGAAACGAGTCCATGCTTCATAGAGAGTTTCAACTTGACGTTGTTGGAACATCAAGATGTCATTTCTAAGCTTGGTAGTTCTCCCCGGTGGGAAAAATTGAGCAAGGAAACGAGAAGTGAGATCATCCCAAGAGGTGATGGATCCCGCGGTAAACGCTCAAGCCATTGACTAGCTTGGTCACATAGAGAGAATTGGAATAGACGTAATCGGGTCGTCTCTCTAGTTGCAATATCAAGGTCTATGGAATCTACGATTTTTAGGAAATCCTTGATATGTTGATTAGGATATCCGGAACGAAGTCCATGGAATGCACATCCGCTTTGCACAAACCAGATGGTGTCAGATCGCAAGGGAGACACATTGGCGTGGCTAGGATGGGAATACTCTCCTAAAGTTCGGGGTCTAGGAGGTTGGTTTGGTTGTGGTAGGTTTTGTGGGTAGTTTTGTTGTGGTGGGTTGATGGGTTCAAAGATATTACCACCTTCCATGATGTCGGATGATAATGGTTACGAACAAAGGAACAAAGAAATGAGATAGACTAAAGAAAACCTAAAAATAAAAATAAAAATCTTACTAGAAAGGAATCTAGCAAGTAGACCTAATAAAAAGAAATTCTAACCTAGACAATAACTATTCCCCGGGCTGTGGCGTCAAAAACTTGATACGCGGGATTGCTCCCTCGCAACAGGTTTTACCTCTCAAGGGATCTTGAGAAGCTTGCAATCCCCGCCAGGCGATGTACCTGATCGTTGTAGTATAGTATAGTGACAAGTACCGGGGGATTGATCGTTCAACTCAGGAATAGTGTTCGCTAGGATTAGAAAGCCTACTAAACTAGGTCTAAAGGTGAGGGATGATTCTTTTTTGTATTTTTATATTTTATGAAAGCAAGTAAAATCTCGGGTTTTGAAGGAGTGAGTGGAATTAGTTGCTAGTCAACTAACCCAATTAACTAAAGATGCAATCAAAATAAAATAAAAAGAAATGAAAATAAACTAATGTAATTATGTGGTGGAAACAATAATGAGAAAAGATGTGTTTACTTAGATTTCATTACTCCCTAGATATCTTTTACCGGTTGATTAGCTTGTTACAATTGCATGGATGACAGGTTATATTCCTTAATACTAGTCGTAGTGTCGTGTACAATATTCCCTAACTCTATAAGCTCCTACTTCACTCCTATGTCGAGCCGACTAAAAGCTCCTAACATGGGATCACTAGAATTCGCTTATGCATTAAATACAACCAAAAATCGTAGTACACCTCCGATCATGTTTCTTAAGACGTTAAAGCAAGTTACCAATTGGAAGTCTGCCAGTTTTCTTAAGCCTAACATAGAATACAATCATCCACAACAATTACAAACAAACCATCAACCAATAATCAACATCTAGGTTTCACTACATCTAAGCAAACACAATAAAAACCTAGCCTAACATGTTAAAAGAAAGACAAGCATAAGATAGAATCACGCAACACATAGACATATCGTATGATTATTGGAAAACTTATCTTCAATTAAGCCTAGATGGAACAAGGGTTGAAACCCTTATTTTTACAGAAAATTCGTCTAGGGTTTAAGCTCTCCAAAAGTTCTCCTAATGTTCCACCCTTTACAATGAAAAATTGGAAAAAATATATATAGATAATACATCCTGACGGTGTCACGTTTTAGTTTCTGACGCCGTCAACTCGCCGCCAAATTAAGGATCGTATTGCCTAGATCCAATCTTGACGCCGTCAAGAAGGAATTATGCTCTGGGCCGTCACATACATTTTGACCCTGACGGCCTTGGTGACGCCGTCAGGTCAATTACAAAGAAAATGTTCTGGGCCGTCATGTGTATTTTCCATTTCCACCTCTTTTGCCAAGCTTGACGTTGTCATGTGTAAAGTTTTGACGTCGTCAGGTACTGTTCCCAGCAAGGATTTTGAGAATTTGCCGTTTTCTTCACTTTTATGCTCCAAAAACTTCCAAAATGCTTCCTTTTCCAGATTTCTTCTCAAAAGTACCTAAAATGACAAAATGAACGAGATAGGGCAGTAATTGATCAAATAATCACGAATTCGGACTTAAATGACCCCTTAAAAGCGGTACACTTTTCGCCTTATCAATGTTAGACCGCACAGTACGACCCACTTACTTCTGAATGGGTTAATTTGGTAGATATTTTATCTTTTAAATGCGAAATGTATCCAAAGTCACCCAAAGTATATTTTCTTGCAAAGGCCTCCTGCATTGTATTATTAAAAATTAAATTAATATTAGAATAATTTGATAATTGTAATTACTTCTGACACACTAATACTTTGTAAAAATTTAAAAATGTTTGAATGAAATTATTCGGTGGCAACTTAACCCATACCCATAATACTTATTTTAAAGCCACCGGTTTTGCTACTTCTACCCATAATATACGTCATTGTGTGATGACTTGTAACTATACTAACATTGATGTTTTACAGCTCACTTCCAAATTCAAATTCAAGTTACTAATCCACACACATTTTTGGCCAAAAGTGCCAGCAGAAATGAAACCAGACCCGACCCGTTTTGACCCACACACATTTGGAATCATTACCCAGTCACCGACCCACCACATTTAGCACAAATATTGATTCAACAGATAACATAACTTGACAATTGTTTGACTGAGCCAGGAGATGAGACCATATTTGTTAAGGTAACCAGTTATTGCAAAGAGTGAAGCGAACCATGTAAAGGTATCCCATGCGACCGCTTCACCTAAGCACTCCTTCCATGTCACGACTCCGGTTATAAGGAGATCATAATCGAAGAGTATTGACCTTTTATGCCAACAAGTATTAAATGAACCTGCAAGTGATCCAAAACAAGGGAATGTGACACGCATTTTGGCAACAATACTACACTGTACTGCTGTAGTAAGTACTATGCATGTCTACAACTAGAACAAGGAAACATAAGGAGATAATTGTTCAATTAGTACTACAATACGATACGCAATCAGTTTGAAAAATAATAAGATTAAGAGATACCTTATGTTTACCTATAATCCTGATGAGGAGCCAGAGCTATTTCAAACAACGGAGCTTGCCATACACTTCCAAGGTCAACAAACGAATGTTCATCAGTCGCCTGTCCAGAATCACTTATTACAATACAATCACTCCTCAATTTCACCAAACTAAACAACAGATCACTAGCTTCCATCAATTAGTTTAACCAAATTATTTGGCTGCTATGAAACCACTATTTATGAACAAACTTCGACAAAGCCTAGTATGTATATTAAACTCTTAAGCATATAGAAATTCCGAAATAACTTGGATAAGTACCTAACCGATGATATAATTGAAAATCGACTATAAAATTGACTAACTAAACCAATTTACAGAACCGTCAACCAGCCCCAAACACTTAACGACGATGTTAAAAAACTCCGATTTAATTCCACCTATAACCAGATCTATTCCAACCTAGTTTTCATTGAGGCATTTTATCAAACACTTTGTGTTCATGCTGAAAATGAAAAAAAGTAAATCACCAATTATATATAATAGATGAACACATCAATCACAATGATAAACATATTATAAAATCACAATATAAAACTTAATCAGAAACATATCAATAAGAAGTTCACCAAGCTTCCATAACTGAATTTGATAAACATAATGAGGAAATCAAATCGACTTTGAATTCAAGAAATTAATGATACCTTTTCGATTGAGAAAGTTGGTTGACTATGCGGCGGTTGATGGTGGATGTTGCCGCGGTGGTTTACCGGTGGCGTGTGGGTTAGGGTTACGCCATCATCTGGTATAACAGAATTTGATAATGGTGGTAGGTAGATAATGGTGATTTAATTTCACGATGAGATTTAAGAAGATTTAAGCGGGACTTTGGGAGATGTGGTGAGAAACTGATAATTGAGGTAATGAGACTTGTTTATATGTATTTGAAATAGTAAGAAATAAGTAAGAACTAATGTGTTAGCATACCTCTCTCTTTCTTTAAAATTTCCTCCTACCTCTCTCTAAAATATCCACCAACCTAACTCCACCCTCTCTCTAAATAAATCCGGCGGTCGGTTTCGGCCAGCCGTCTGGATCTCTTTTGTACTTTCCCCTTCCTTCAATAAAAGTCCTTACCCACAGATCTGTTATTGTTGGAAGAAATCCAACAAACCTGTTTCTAGAGCGGAACCACGAATCAGAAACTACTCCAACAAGACCTCAGCAAAGGATTATGATCAATTAATGCCGAGTGGCACCAACACGCACACGAGATATTTACACTCAAACGTTTATTAAATGAGAGCAAGAAAAGAAGGTACAAATAAAACCTTACCCCCTCATCCCTATTTATAGAGAATGAGGGGGGAGAAACCTAATCCTTGTTGAACAAGGAATCTACAATTGAGGAGGTTAGGAACTTTCCTAATACATGACTAACCTCTTTAAGTTTGAGCTAAAATACAATTAACCCCCTAAACTTATATCCTAACTATTACACACTAATATTCTAACAATTTCCACCTTAGTGGTAATAGTTAGCCTTCTCCGATACGCAGTAGCTTCAACCAGTGCTGGAACCTCGGGCCGGGGACCGCCTTCGTCAAGGCACCAGTAGCAATACCCGCTACTAACCTTAGCTCAAATCCTAACTCTGTAGAGAGTCCCTTTAGCCATGTATTCTCCTTCAATTCTCTAGCAAGTGTCATATACTCCGCTTCAGTTGTTAACAAAGTCATCATGTGTCGCAACATAGCTCCAGCTCACAGCACATTCATGTATCATAAACCCGTACATTGTGATTGATCTACCCATGGCGTAGTCATAATCCACAAAAGCCTGTACGTCCGTCTGTAATCCACGATCAAACCTATCCAACATTCCCACATCCGCAGATGTTATGTCAGGTCTCGTGCAGACCACTTGATACTCATGACTTCCAACTACATATATACATGACCCCTTACTCTTCTTTTCTTCATCACGATTCCTTGATAGACCATCCTCTAACGACAGCGTAGAGTGTCCTCCCAACAATATCCGAACCGACATCCCGTTGGAAAACCTGAATCGTGACACCCTAAGAGTATTACCACTCTGAGTCCTGAAGATCTCCATACCAAGTATAATTTCCTTTGCTTGATCTAGCAAACCCTTGATAACCAAGATCTCAGCCTTGCTTTCACAAGTAAACCCCATATAATCTATATTGAGGAATAGATATATGAACAAACCTGGTGCATAGTTCCACTTATATATGTTACTATCGTCACTGCTTCGCCTGAAACCGTTGCTGAGCATACACATACTAGACCGAGTATCCATATCTTCTTTCATTACAGCCATCCACTTGGAATTACCTCACAAGCAACTGTATCCCTGAAAGTCAATGACTCATGTGCATCTTCATTTATCACTCCAACAACTCCTGAAGCAGCCATATTACTGTCACCTCTATACCTTTCAGCAACATTACCCTCTGCACCCTCTTGACCAGGTACTCCGGTTACCGTAATGTCCGCCCCCACCTTTATACCAAGGTGTACCTTTTCCTGCTCTTTTACCAAGCAGTCCGTGTTTGTCTTTTCTTCAAGTTGCTTGTCCTCCAACCGTCTTTGAGCCACTGCAGCATCATCGTTACTAACCTGAACATCCTCAGCTTCACGATTCCCCTGAGCTCCCTGCAGTTCCACCTCAAACCAAACACGTTTATCAACCTGTACTCCATGGACTCCTGTTTTAACACCAGGACCAAGTTGTTTGAACCCAACTTGTTTATGACCAAGTTGTTTGAACCCAACTTGTTTATGACCAAGTTGCTTGAATCCAACTTGTTTTGAACCTCCATGCTTTTGTACACTATTTCCATCGAGCTTTTTGATATTTAACCTAGTATTCATACTAGCTCTTCTTTAACCTTGCTACAAACCTTGTTAAGTTTCTTTTTAACCAACTTTACCAACAAGTCTCACAAGCCGTGTGCTAAATCCGATTTCTTGTAATAATTGATCTACTAACCTTTAGAAAAACCCTAAAGCTTCGATCTTTCCACCTCAAGTCTACAACCTTGATATACCTTGTACTCCAAGTAATCACTTTTCTTGAATCCCAAGACAAAGCTAAACCTTACTTGTCTTCCAAGAACCACCAAGACTTGAATTCCAAGAAACCGAAAACTTGAAGTTGAAACTTCTTGCAATACCTTGTCACCTTTGAAGCTCAAAAACGAAACTCCAAGAACCTTGTGACAAAAGAAAATGATTTCCTATAACCCTAGGAGAATCGATCCACCTCCTTGCAAGACAACTTCAATAACCTTGTTGCCCAAGTAATCTTGACTCGAAAACCTAGAAACCTTGAACCGTGTAATCTACACAACGATAGCCAAACAATAACCGAAAACGACAAAGAACACAACAACCAAACCAGAAAATTCGACAACCTATATCTCTTTCCTGGAAGCTCCAATACAAGATCCCTCTAGTGAGATCCTAGATCTATGTGTCTTCAACCTACGGTTCGAATTTCGTAGAAATCCAACGGTTAACGAACCCGCAGCGCCAATTTTCCCACGACTGCGCAGTAACCGACGAACCAAACCCGGTTCACTCGTTTCTTTTGTTTTGGCTCTATCCACGTTGCGAGATCCGTTCTTCTCGAACAACGCTCTGATACCAATTGTTGGAAGAAATCCAACAAACCGGTTTCTAGAGCGGAACCACGAATCAGAAACTACTCCAACAAGACCTCGGCAAAGGGTTATGATCCCTTAATGCCGAGTGGCACCAACACGCACACGAGATATTTACACTCAAACGTTTATTAAACGAGAGCAAGAAAAGAAGGTACAAATAAAACCTCACCCCCTCATCCCTATTTATAGAGAATGAGGGGGGAGAAACTGATGAGGCAAAAAATGAACCGTTTTTAGGGGGTCATTTAAGCCCGGAATTGAATTTATTTGATCAAATATTGCCCTAAATCGTTCCTTTTGTGATTTTAGGTACTTTGGGAGTGAATTCTGGAAAAGGAAGCATTTTGGACGATTTTGAAGCATAAAAGTGAAGAAAACGGCAAAGACTTAATTTTCCATGCTGAGAACAGTACCTGACGGCGTCAGGAGTAAAATCCATGACGACCCAGTGAAAACCTGAAGGCGTCAAGAGTTAAAATGGTGACGGCCTAAAGATGGATTACACGTGACGGCGTCAAACCTAGATCTAGGCAGTCCGAGGAGTTTATTGGCGGCGAGATGACGGCGTCAGAAATTTGCTCTTGACGCCGTCACCTCACAAAATCTATATATACTTTTCTATTTTTCATTCATTAGGAGAGGAACTTGTGTGGAGAATACTAGGGTCGAACCTAATAAACCCTAGGTCGTTTGTAACAGTATTTTCAAGGGTTTTCACCCCTTGAAACCTTTCATGTTCAATTAAGATAAGTCCTCTTTCAATTCAATCAATATATCTATGTGTTGTTTGAATATATCTTATGCTTGTCTTGATTTCAACATGTTAGGCTAGATCTTTCATGTGTTTGCTTAGATGTAATGAAACCTAGATATTAATTATAGGTTGATTGCTTGTTTATAGTTGTAATGGATGAATGATTTCAATGTTAGGCTTAAGAAAACTGGCAGATCTCAATTGTGTAACTTGCTTGAACGTCTTAAGAAACATGAACCGATGTGTACTAGGTTTTTATGGTTGTATTTAATGCATGAGCGTCTTAAGATTCTAGTGATCTCATGTTAGGAGCTTCTTAGCCGGCTCGACATAGGAGTGAAGTAGGAGCTTATAGGATTGGGGAAGTAAGTACGCCACCCTATGAATGGTATTAAGGAATACAATCCGTCATCCACGCAACTGTAACAAGTAATTAACCTGTAAAAGATATCTAGGGAGTAGTGAAACCTAAGTAAACACAATTCTCCCATATATTGCTCACACCACTAGTTTAATTTAGTTTATTTTCATTTTTAGTATTTTATTTTGATTGCATCTTAGTTATTGGGTTAGTTGACTAGCAACTAATTCCGCACAACTCCTTCAAAACCGAGATTTTTAATTGCTTTCATAAAATATAAAAATACAAAAAGAATGATCCCTCATCTCTAGACCTAGTCTTTAGGTTTTCTAATCCTAGCGACACTATTCCCAAGTTGAACGATCAATCCCCCGGTACTTGTCACTATACTATACTACAACGATCAGGTACACTGCCTGGTGGGGATTGTAAGCTTCTCGAGATCCCACGAGAGGTAAAGCCTGGTGCAATTCCCACGCATCAGAAACCTAATCTTTGTTGAACAAGGAATCTACAATTGAGGAGGTTAGGAACTTTCCTAATACATGACTAACATCCTTAAGTTTAAGCTAAAATACAATTAACCCCCTAAACTTATATCCTAACTATTACACACTAATATTCTAACAGTCATCTCCCAACTGCCGCCGCTCGCTGTTCTGCTCAGATCAGTTGCCTTCCGGTCTCCTCTGCTCAGATCTATTGTGGTCCATCATCGATGGCTTGATGCTGCCTTGGGTTTTGACTTTAGATCTGTTAGGTTTAGGTCTGGCTCCTTTAAGGATGCTTAGCTTTATCTTCTTTGTATGTTTTATGTACTTTTGTCAAGCTACACCTTCATATGGTTGTGTCTACCAAAAGCTCACTCTGGTGATTCCCACGACCCTTGTATGGTGTTGTTGTAGTCTGTCACAACTATTATGGTGTATGTCTTGTTTTGGCTTAACTTGTTACCTTGTGTATTTTGTTTGGCAAGTCGGTTTTGATTTTGCCCATTATGCTCGATGTAACTTGTTGTGTTCAAATTACCTCCATTTGGGAGGAGTGAAATGAAATCTCTGTTAAAAAAAAAGTAAGAACTAATGTGACTTGTTTTATTTTTCTTATCCAAGTTTTTTATTTTTTTATTTTTTTAAACAACTTATACATAATTATTTTTACATTCTTACATATAAATGAAAAATTATATTGTATTGAAAGTTTATGTTTCAAGTAACATGTTTAGGATAGGATTGCACCAGCAAATAGGGTCAAATATTTGAAATTTTGCATATTTTTTACAAACTTTGTATTCGTAATTTTTGGTTAAACATATGATTATGCAATTTTAGTAAGTATATACATACAATTGTCTTCTTAATCATTTTATAGAATTTAGTCACAGTAATATGTGAAATAATGATCAAAATTTCGTCACTAATGTTTAATGACGAAATTTCTCGTCACTATTTATGTATTTAGTGACCAATTAGTGACCATTTATAAGTTTCGTCACTGATTTCTACCGATGACCAAAAATTATATCGTCACTATTTTCATCTAAATAGTGACCAAAATTAATTCTCGTCACTAAAGCTACTTTTTTTTTCTTGTAATGATGGTGTCCTATCATCTATATCTATATATTTAATAAATGAAAAAAAAAATACTAATAATAATAAAATTGAATGACACCTTCAAACGCCATATTGCCAACGTCACTTTTTTAATGCATTTAATTTTCAGCTACCATGCATTTACAAATAATCACCTTTAACATGTAGAGTAACCCCGCAGCATTTATTTTCAAAAACTTGTCAATAATGCAGCAGAAAATGTTAACCAACACTAAAATTCGGATGTCACAGTCTTATAGTTGGGCACATGGCAAGCTTTTATGGTGTCCTATATGATCATTTTTACTATAAGAGATAGTTTTACTTGAACTCAACACTCATCTCACACAGACACTAAAAACACACACACAATGAGCAACAAACAACCGCTAGACCTCACAGACTCCTTACCGGTAGCCACCGGAGGTACCGTCACATCTCATCTTCTAACCATAATCTTTTTCATCTTTTTTTAATATAATTTTGTTGTTTTGTGCAGGTTTGACTATGGAGGACCGTGTTGGACCAGTCAACACACTCAAGGTTTAATTTTGTAATTAGGTTAAAATTTATTTATAGCTTTGTATGTGTTAGTGATAATTTAGTTAATTTAATAAGCGAATGGTGTTTGGTTTTGTGATTAGGTTAATATCTATTTTTACTATCTGTTTGGTAGTGACTATCGGCTAGTTTTATCTGCGAGTGTTTAGTTTTGTAGTATGTGTTACATTTATTTTTACGGAGTATGATTCTTCTATCAACTGTCAATGTCGGGGATGTTGACTTGGGCATTCCTGAAATTAATCAGGTTGCTGCAGTTCCGCAAAATCTAGTTCAATCGGCTGAAGTGTCCGCTTCTACTCCAACCGTCAATAAACTAGACTTTGTCGGAATTAGTTTGGTGGAAAGGAGGTCCACAGATGTCAAACCGCGGGAGAAAAATGATACCTTGGGCATTCCTGAAATTAATCAGCCAGCTGATGTGACTACGCCAAATCTATCTCATTCAGATGAGCTGACTATAGGCTTTCTTCTTGATTGTGCAACAAGAGGAAAAGATCGTGGCAACCAATCACCATCTATTTGCAAGGTTTCTAGAATTCTTAGAGATCTTAGCGTAAGATCATTCATCCCTCAGTTGGTCTCTATAGGACCTATACATAGAGAAAATAAGAAGTTGAAAGAATTTGAATGGCTGAAAGGATGTTATCTTGATGACCTATTAAATCGTTTTCGTTTTTATTCCTCGCCAAAGAAAACATTGGAAGCATGTCTGCTCAAGTTAAACACTTTAATACCCAAAATCAGAGAATCTTATGCTGGTATGATCAAGAACTATAGTGATGATAAGGTTGCCAGGATGATGGTTATGGATGGTTGTTTCATACTTGAATTCTGTTTTAAGCATCAAGAAGAAAATTCGTATTTTTTACCCCAAAAAAAGGAAAATTGGCGTTTGCCAAATAAGATGCTGACTAGTCGTATTGCCATGGATCTGATATTGCTAGAAAACCAAGTCCCTTTCTTTGTTCTTCAAGCTTTGTTTGACTGCTCCAAGGGGAAAGGGTCTGTCACTCTCAGCAACTTTCTCGATAAATATTTGGCACCCTACATTAAGCTATTCTGTCCGTTGCCTGAAAAAAAATCAATTCTTAGCAACGTTCTCGATAAATATTTGGCACCCTACATTAAGCTATTGTGTTCTCTGTTGCCTGAAAAAAATCCAACCACAGATGTTGACTCAGATTCGCCTGAAAAAATTCCAACCACAGATGTTGACTCAGATTCAACTCATGATCATGTTCTTGGCTATCTACACAAACGCTGCCAGCTTGTAGCAGCCAAGTCATCGAATCCTATAGATAAAGAGCGAAATACAACTGTGCTAACTTTCAATATTGAAGAGCGAATTGATGATACAGCATTCCACTCCATGGTAGAACTGGATAGATCTGGGATGAACTTTAAGCCTCACCAAGAGTATACTTGGTCATTCCAACCATCTCTTTTTCCATGTTTACCCTGGTTTTGGAGTAAGCCTACTCTGTTGTCCCAATAATAGATCTTTAATAAGTTGCAAATCAATTGAATAAGTAAAATCTAAATTGTTTCATTAACCTTTAATCGATCTATGTATCTACATATATATATGTTTTGAATCGGTGTAATTGAACCGACACAACCATTCACATAACCGAAATAACTACCATAACTACTTTTCGGTTATTAAGTTTCTAACTAACAAGTTTGGTCCTTCATGTTCTAACTATTACAAACAAAGCAATGTATTAAGATTATTCGGTCTTCATTCTCCTCCTTAATCTTGATCGTTGCTTTTCTTTAAATCTTGAACTCCGAGCATCTGTCGCATTGTTGTGAACTTCAATCTTGGTAGAGCTTTTGTTAGAATATCTGCTCTTTGTAGTTCTCCGCTGACATGTTCCACATTGATGTGTCCATTCTCTACGCATTCTCGAATAAAATGATAGCGAATGTCGATGTGTTTACTTCTTCCATGAAAAACTGGATTCTTCACTAGTGCTATTGCTGAAACGTTGTCTACCTTCAGCGTTATCTTCTTTTCTTCACTTCCAGTTAATTCACTAAGTAATCTTTTCAACCATAAGGCTTGACATGCTGCTGCAGTAGCCGCCATGAATTCTGATTCACACGATGATAGCGCCACTGTCGGTTGCTTCTGAGTACTCCATGTAATGGGTGACTCTCCAAAGTAAAATACTATGCCAGTAGTTCCTTTTCCTTGATCAGTGTTGATTCCATAACTACTGTCGCTGTAACCTGTAATCTTGCAGCCGCCTTCTTTCTTGTAAATTATGCCATGCTCCTTTGTTCCTTTGATATATCGAATTACTTGCTTAACCGCCTTCAGGTGGTGATCTTTTGGATCTTGCATAAATCTGCTGAGTAACCCGACTGAATAACTAAGATCTGGTCTTGTATGTAGTAAATATCTGATACTTCCTATTAAGCTTCTGTAGTAAGTTGCGTCAACTGAATTTCCATCTTCCGCCTTGACCAACTTAGTACCTGGATCCATGGGTATCTTCGTATCATTACTATCCGTCATACTTGTCTCCTTTAAGATCTTGTTAATATATCCTGTTTGCTTGATTGTAATCTCTCCAATCTTATTCCAATCCCACGGCTATATTTCCATAAACTTTACGTCCCTACTAACATATTTCTTCTTGGCTATTGGATCATATAACCTACATGCTTTTGATCCTTCCTCTACTCCCAAATAAACCAATGGTATGCTTCTATCATCCAGCTTCTTCAAATGAGGTATTGTTATCTTTGCATAAGCTGTGCATCCAAATATTCTTAGGTTCTCTAAGTTTGGTTTTCTACTGTAGAGTGCTTCATATGGAGTTTTATCTATCAGGGCTCTTGTAGGTACCCTATTCAATATGTAAATAGCATGTCTAACTGCTTCCGCCCAAAAAATTAAGGGTAGTTTCATAGCTTTCATCATACTCCTAGTCATTGATAACACTGTCCTATTTCTTCTCTCTACTACTCCATTTTGTTGTGGTGAGTATGGTGCTGTCAACTGTCGTGCTATTCCATTATCCTTACAGTACTGTGTGAATTCATTTGAAGTAAATTCACCTCCTCTATCTGTTCTTAGCATCCTCACTTTCAATCTTAACTCCATTTCGATTTTCTGTTTAAATTCCTTAAATGTACTAAATGCTTGATCCTTAGATTGTAGTAAGTAAGCCCACATAAAACGTGTACAATCGTCTACTAACAAGAATATTAGTTTCTTGCCTGAGTGTGTTGCTGGACTTATAGGACCACAGAGATCTCCATATATCAAGTCCAATGGGTTCTTAGATCTGAATTTAGCTTGGTTTGGAAATGGTGTTCTACTTTGTTTTCCTAATAAACATGCATCACAGATTTGTCCTGCATGGTTTATTCTAGGTACTCCATCCACTATACCCTTCCTAGTCATCTTGTTCATAACATCAAAGTGCAGATGACCTAATCTAGCATGCCATAACCAATCCTGGTTATCTATATTTGCTAAGAGACAAATAGGTGTGTCTATCTGTAATCTAATACTGTAAAGTCTATTCTTAGATCTTTCTACTTTCATCAACAACTTCATGCTCTTATCATACAAAGTCAATTTATCTCCGTCCATTAACACTTTACAACCTATTTCCGTAAGTTGTCCTAGACTTAGTATGTTGCTCTTAAGGTTTGGTATAAAGTATACATCCGTCACTACCTTATGTTCTTGGTTTTTACAACCTAATAGTATAGAGCCTTTTCCCTTTATCTGTACATACGATCCATCTCCAAAACGTACTCGTCCTGTTACGCTTTCATCTATATCCTTAAAATGACTTTTAGTTCCCGTCATATGGTTACTTGCACCGTTATCTAAATACCATATGCTTGCATCCTTTGAAGCATATTTTCCCGGTTGAATTTGGCCTTCATTCAACAACACTCCCTCGTGTTTGGTTTCGTGCATAGTCATTAACAATGATGGTTCATCGTCTTCTAAGATAAGGTTTGATTGTTCCTGAGTTGTTGGTTTTGATCTACATTTATCTCGAAAATGTCCAAGTTTGTTGCAATTATAACACCTTACATTGCTAAAATCAAACTTACTCGAATTCTTATTTTGGTTATCTTTATGGTTCGAGTTATTCCTATTCTTATTTTTATGCCAGTTTCTTCGTGAATAGTTTGATCTACCTCCACGCTTGTTAAAACTTTTCTTTTTATCTGAGTGTTCATCATGTGCAAACAATAAGTTATCCTGGCTTTCAATTTGTCCTCCCTTTCGTAATTTTATCCTTTCCTCAAATGCTTTGAGTTTTCCAATGATCTCATCTAGGGTTATATCGTCTAGATCATTTGTTTGTTCTATGGATGCTACTATTTGTATGAATCTATCTGGTGTGGAATCTAATAGTTTTCTAACTAAAAGTGATTCATCTAGTGTTTTCCCTAGTTCTTTTGCCTTTGTCACATAACCATTCAATTTTTCGGCAAATGCATCCACCGTCTCATCTTCTTTCATATAAAGTGAGTTAAATCCAATCATCAATGATTGTAGTCGTGCTTGCTGCACCTTTTCTTCTCCAACGTGTCTCTTTCTCAATGATTCCCATAATTCCTTAGCCGTCTTACAACTCGCTACTTGTAAGATTACATCTTCGGTTAACGCTTGGTATATGAAAGCAATTGTTGCTTTATCCTTCTTATCATCTACATCTACCCCATCCTTATATTCAATAGTTTCCCAAAAACCTTGTGCACCTAATATTGCCTTAATTTGTATAGCCCATACTGTATAATTTGTATTTTTCAATTTTGGACATTGGTATTGTGCAATTGGTATTACGGTTTTTGTTGCGTTAGATGTACTAGCGTCATCCCCGGCCATGTTAGATGTATATTTTATGATTTTCACTTTCTAATCCGTATGGGAATAATTTTCCTTTGTATGGTATCTTCTAATATGAAATATAGTTTTGAAATTCCTTAATACTACGGGATCAATTAACAGTTCTCGGGATTTCCTAATAGCATAAACTAATATGATCTATACTATATAAAATGAAATCCAGAAAATTGAAACTTGTGACCTTGTTAATTTCGTATAGAATACGAGATGTAGATGTTTCGAATTGTTATAATTTGGTCACCAACTTTGTTCCCTTTTTCCTGCGCCAAAATCCTTTTAAATTTCAGTACCTCGTTGTGTTTTTCAGAGTGTTATTCGACCCAAAATTAACCAACACTTCTCGGTTATGTTTTGTTGTAACACCCCAACCCGATAAGGGTAGAAGTATTACATTACAGTGACATATCAGAACAAACACAAGCATATGATTCATACATACAACGAAATTCAGGGTTACAAATGAAAATCTGAAACTACAAGGTTACAAAACAATAAATACTATGTCTAATGAAGTGAAACTTCATCTAATCTTCTCTAGTCCAAAGCATAGTCTTCTAAGTCCAGTCACACTCTCTTCCCATAACCCAGCTTCCTACTAAAACCTGCCGCAGGAAAAGGAAATGCGGTTGAGCTTAAAAAGCCCAGTGAACAGATACATATACAAAGCAATGATAACGAAACAGAACTGAAATATAGTGCATTGGGGAAATAGAATAAGGAATAGATAAAAGAGTAATAGAATAGAAAGAATAAACGATAGTTATCTACCACGAGCCCAGAAACATATCATATCATATAAGCCGTCAATACCATAATTCTTCATAATCATATAGAGGGGAGTCATCTCAGATAATCAGATAATATGAGGGGTGTCCTCATTCTTCAAATGGGTGGAGTAGCGAACTCCCAGAAATTGTGAAAGGCATGTATAGCACACAGTACCAGTCACCAGACATATATCATAATCATAATCATAGTTAAATCCACTAAACAGAACAGATCTAGGATGCATCCATACGCCCCCGCAGAAATCATAGTGGCCATAACAAATCATATCATAAAGCGCGCATATCATATAACAGAAAGGGGACGGTGTAGCCAAATCACTAGGGCCACACACTAGTCATGCCAGTGGTGCATCACAGACACGCCTATGGTACCTCCATAGGTAGGGAAAACAGAAATGGCTCGGGTATCAAACTAAGAGTCAGGTCTCATATCATACAAAAGGTCATATAGCAAAGGTGTATCTCAGAATCATATCAAAGGTTCATAATAGCAGTTCATAACAAAGGGTTCATATCAGAAATAGTATTCAAGGTCCAATCAGAGTTTATCAGGTCAAGGTTCATATTCAAAAATCAATTCATGGTTCAGTTCAAAAGTCCGTTTCAAAAGTTTCTATTAAAAGTCCAATTTAAATAATCTTTTAAAACAGTTTTCATAAAAATGGTCTTTCAAAATATAGTGTTCATGAAAGTTAAATAACCTTTCTTTTAAAAAGAAATTTAGCATCATTTATAAACATCTTTTCAAATCGGTTCTTCTCAAAACATTTCCATGGTATCATTAAGAAGGTTTTCATAGCATAGGTTCATAACGGAGGTCATATCAAGTGGGATCAACAGAGAAGGTTCAAGTAAAGGGGATCATAGCAATGGCATCAATTCGGGAACTAACGGATCAGAATATGAAAGAGATCATGAGAAACCTTTTGAGAAAGGTCAGAATATCTGTACCTTAAACTGCAAGTGCAAACATGACAGAAAACAGAAAGGTCGGAAGCAAAACTCCTTCTTCAGCGAATCTACACAAATTAATGATCGTCTTATTAATATTTATTTTAAATCAGATTACTCATTTTAGTCGGCTTTCCATTTTTAGTAAATTTTCAGATTTAGCAGGTTTGCATATTTAATAAGTTTCCCGAATTAGTAATTTAATACTTTAAAGTTACAATTGACAGTTTATAATATTTAAGGTTAAAATGACCAATGCAATAGTTTATAGTTAATTTTGTTAATTTAGTAAAGTGTAGGGTCATAAATGTAAATTATCAAAATAAAATATTAAAAGTCAAATAAAATTATATTAAAGTTAGTTTTAATAAATTAATATAATAATTTTGGACCCGTCATTATAATTTAGTAACATACCCACGATATTAATATTTATACCGTGACAACCCAAGATTTTCAATATTTTGAAAACAACCAAGTCCATGATACCCTCTTGTTAAAATATGCCGAGACAAGTACCTCCCTTGTGTATCATTAAGCCGAACAATTTACCCCTTTGTGTAATCCATTTTTTTTATGATTTTATGTGGTGACTCTAGTTAGTATACATGCATGCTTTTAGCTCATTTCATACACAGATATATATGACATATTCAACCATTTCATGTGACTACCATTCGAAAGTATACATGCAAATATATTTTACGATTTATATAGATTTTAGGTTGCATGTTATACGTATATATATTCCACTTTCCATCTTCTTGTTATTAATAGGAGATTACAAGAACATTAAATTTTTTTTTAAAGGTGAGTTTCTTTGAAAACTTCGTGTCGCCATTCGACAGCGGAAGGTCTAGCTTACGTTGTCTTAACCGGGCCCGCGCTAGAGAGCTCCCTCGAAGTGAAAGCCTTATTCAAATACCCGATGGTTTACCTCAACAGGTCCGCACAGTAGGACAGAAACCAAAGTCGACCTGAATAGGTTTTATAATTATTTAATTCATGCAGCGATTAATTGTATTTGGTTCGATCACTTACAGATTTTACGAAACATAATATCACATATAATCTACTTATTATGATCTTTAAGCATGCTTCCAACTTTGATTTCATGCTACTCTTAATTCATTCGTTTATCATTTTATGTGACCTGATTATTTAATATGTATTCTCAGTTTAACCATTATGCACCCACATAGATTCAGTTTGTTTTATACATTTTAACTCACATAAGTCGACTTCAAGAAACACAAGGACGAATAGGAATACCTCAAGACGATATTGGAACAGATCAAATGGACCAAAAGGCTAATACCTTCGAACCAAACCAACACCAAACCTTCTTGTTATTTTTCCTCCTTGATGCCGTGAACTAGAGGTGAGATTCGAGAGAATGTGGGTGTTTATTATTATTATTATTTTGACTGTGTCGAATAAAAGAATTAGGGACTAAGGAAGGAAACCGTGTATTTTAAATTAGGATGTATAACTGATTCTTGATTTTCGGAGATTTGGTTGACCAATTCTAAAGCTTATCTTGCACATGGACTGATTTTTTTTTAGTTAAATGACAAAATGGGTGGCGTTATATATAAGTGGTGTTTTAGGAAAATATATTTGTTAATTGTAAATGTAAGGTATAGTAAGCTAGGTAATTCAAAGGATTTATTACACTTAAGTTAGGAAATTTCATATTTTATTTGTATTATTATTTGTGCTCTTAAAATTCAAGAAAAATTTTAGAGGGGCAAAATAGGAATTTCAGACGAATGGAAAATTTAGGGTTTTACAACTCTTCCCCTCTAAAAAGAAAAATTTCGTCCGCGAAATTTGAAGTCGCAAAGTTAGACGGAGTCGTAGCAAATCGCAAAAGATCGTTACAATTATCCTCGCGCTCGGGGAGGTTCTTCCAAAGGAATCTTCACAAACAGAAAGTTTCTCATGACTCGTAATTATTGTCAAAACAGTTTCAGATTTCTCAGAAGGGCATATCATATTGAATTTGAATCAAAAGGATAATGTACCAAACATAACGGATGATAAACGAATTCTCCAGGAAGAGGTATAGAAATACATAGGATTTTCATCGAATTGATTAGGCGAATCAGATGAGAATACATTGAATTGTAGCAAACATGGGGTGATATACGGTTTAACCCTTCAGCTTCTCAGATAGTCTCGGCTTTTAGATAACCTTCCAAAGGTATTCTCATAAACAAACAGGTCTCATTTCCTCAAAGTCCACAATCACATATTTTACTCATAGCAAATCATAATGAACAACTTCACGAATGCGAATCGTATACGGACAGAAAGCATATCGTTAGATATCGTCAACGGCAGAAATTTCATAATGGAACCTAAGATTCTTATCAGAAGTTGCAAGGATCAGCAAAACACGTGTCGAGAGTCCAAACGTATCGAATCGTATAACAAGGACAGCATACCAAACGTATAGGTAGAATGAACCTAAAGTCTCACTAAACTCAGATGATCTTGATCAGATGCCAGAATTCTAAAGCTTCTAAGGCACTCCTCGAAATATCACATGCCCACCATAAGTGCACGTTATATGATGTAAGTATTATCACGTTGGCCAGGCGTCATAATACTGGCATCATATACATATGCCCTCATGATGATCATACTTTATCTCAAGTCGTGAACACCCAAACTTATTTAAATCCACCTAGTCCACCTACAGTCTCAGAGGTCACCAAAATCAAACAACATAACTAAGAGAACGAAATTACTCGAAGAGTAACGGAGATCCGAGAATGTCATTCAAAATTAAGGTACGTCATCAATAGCGTCAATCCTTTACAGAATCATCTCGTCTAAACACAATGTCCGCTTCAAAATCCGTCCACTCAAATACAAATTTCAAAATTTCTTCCAAGTTGGAGTAGTCTGTTTATTCTTGTCCGTCTTACCTCATGATTAAGAGAATTTAAAATTCGAGTCTGGTTCCTCAAGCCTTCAGCAACTCTTCTTGGTACTGTGGCGTCGTAGCGGCAGTCTCTGACACGATCACTGTGCATCCCTCCATCCGCAGGTCTGCTTCTGCTCTCAATTCATCTTAGTACAACTAAAATGAATAGAGAAACAAGACTGCGTGTCTTCGACAGGTCTTCTGTCATGGCTCCAGGTTTTAAGGTACATGATGTTGTTGTCGACTCCAGGTTGTGTGTTGAATGGTTCGTCTTCTTTGGTCTAGTTGTCTTGGTGCCCAAACTGAAATCTTCACGTGTTGCATGATGTATGATTGAGCACTATCCCAGTTCCTCACTTCTTCTTGTATGCTTCTTCCATGGTAGTGCTTGTCGCAACCATCTTCTACGACTCTTCCACCAAGTTTCTAACTCCGATAACGATCTTCGATCTTGGTCCTTCTTGTGAAAGCTCTATCTTTACATTATACAGGGTAGTGTTGTCTATTATGCTTTCTGAACGTCAATCAAATTTCTCTTCCAGAACAAAGGGTCGTCTCACCAATAATCTCTATGTTCTTCTTTCGTTTTAGAACACAACACAATGTCATACTATGACAATTTGTCCAAAACACGCGAAAAACATGATTATTCTAGCCAACACCATTGGCATCATTCAAGTTCATAAATGTTATAACGAGTGCAAAGGAAACTTCAGAAATCATCTCAGGGAATTTTCACATCGCCTTCTTTCTTCTTCAGGAACTGAAATACTTCCCAACGGTTACTCTCGGTTAGTTAACCCCCTTCTTAGAAGTTTTTGTGGTTGCTTCTTCAGTCCTTCAAATCTAAAATGATGCAATCAGACGCGGAGTTTCAAAGGAAGACCAAATTAATTATTGATACGCGGAAACAGATAATGATTGCTGATGGTGGTACGTTTAAGTTCACGATAGTCGATACGTCATCGCATACTTCTCTTGTTCTTCTTCATAAACAAACGAGAGCATCCAAAGAGAATCACAAGGGTTAACAAAAATCATATTCCATCAGTTCCTTCAAATACTCAACTTTTATAGCACCATGGTTTCTTCAACTGAGATCAGTTCAATGCCCACTCTACTTCCTAAGCAGGAAGGAGTACCAAAAGGTTCATCAGAGAATACCGGAAAATCTTCGTATGAGAAAATATTTCCCAATAGCTGAACTTTCTAAGGGTTGATAATAATGGTTTTCAGGGAAACTTGATAATCACATGAGTTTGGGGTAGGTGTTTCCATAGTGACAGAAATTTTAGCAGATGTAGAGAGTCATCATAATGGAATAGGGTGAAGCAGATTTTTAAGGTCACATTTCAGATATGGTAGTCTACGGTATCTTCACGAATAGCCATTCAGTCCAAAAGACCGTACAATCAGACATCTCAAAGTCAAAGGATTCATAGAGTGAATACAGTCGTCAAATCATACAGATAGTTCATATATCAGAGTCAAGTACATGGTTCAACAAAAATGTTGGGATGGATAAACGAACAGTTCAATGTGTGGGAATTTCGTTTAGCTTCTTAGCATAAGTAGCAGGTAAGATGTGTATCATTGGTAATACGAATATTGTATAATCGTCAATTGTGAGAAGTACAGAATCTCAGTTATCAGCATCATCATGCTTAGTTAACAAATCCATATAGAGATAGTATTTACATCATACCCTTCCAAAGGAAACGGTTCGCAGAACAAGATTCATCATTCAAAGAGAGGAAACAAAACTTCTCATATTCGTGGTTCATAATTACCAAAATTCTCATAGGAGTAATAATGGATCATACAGAGTTAAGTAGTATCGGATGATACATTCATACCCAGCATAAGTAATGAATTTACAGAATGTGTCGAACACATTGTGGTTGAATGACCTACGATGTGGTCGAAAAGGTGTCAAACAGCTTATCAAACAAATCGGAGGCGGAGATTAAAATCTGCAGGTGAAACTTAAATGTGTAAGGTATCCAGGTAGCCTCCCGAGGTATTCCAAACTTACTTGGTTACTAAGCTTAAGTTGCAAAACTTCTAACTTCTGAAACAAGGGTCCTTATAAGGCTTATTCAAGAGCAAAGGCACGATCAGAGTGATGCGAAAGCAAATGATACTTACATAAATGTCTTAGTCTACCCATTCCTCACTGGTAATAACTTAGGTTCCTATGGGGAATCCTAATGTAAAGTTTCAAAGGTTGTCTTATGAGCGCCTACAGTGGAAACTTAGGGGTCCAAACTTCACAGGTCAAGGGTAAATGTATTACGAATCGCAGGCTGGTCTCTGATACCATAATTGTAACACCCCAACCCGATAAGGGTAGAAGTATTACATTACAGTGACATATCAGAACAAACACAAGCATATGATTCATACATACAACGAAATTCAGGGTTACAAATGAAAATCTGAAACTACAAGGTTACAAAACAATAAATACTATGTCTAATGAAGTGAAACTTCATCTAATCTTCTCTAGTCCAAAGCATAGTCTTCTAAGTCCAGTCACACTCTCTTCCCATAACCCAGCTTCCTACTAAAACCTGCCGCAGGAAAAGGAAATGCGGCTGAGCTTAAAAAGCCCAGTGAACAGATACATATACAAAGCAATGATAACGAAACAGAACTGAAATATAGTGCATTGGGGAAATAGAATAAGGAATAGATAAAAGAGTAATAGAATAGAAAGAATAAAGGATAGTTATCTACCACGAGCCCAGAAACATATCATATCATATAAGCCGTCAATACCATAATTCTTCATAATCATATAGAGGGGAGTCATCTCAGATAATCAGATAATATGAGGGGTGTCCTCATTCTTCAAATGGGTGGAGTAGCGAACTCCCAGAAATTGTGAAAGGCATGTATAGCACACAGTACCAGTCACCAGACATATATCATAATCATAATCATAGTTAAATCCACTAAACAGAACAGATCTAGGATGCATCCATACGCCCCCGCAGAAATCATAGTGGCCATAACAAATCATATCATAAAGCGCGCATATCATATAACAGAAAGGGGACGGTGTAGCCAAATCACTAGGGCCACACACTAGTCATGCCAGTGGTGCATCACAGACACGCCTATGGTACCTCCATAGGTAGGGAAAACAGAAATGGCTCGGGTATCAAACTAAGAGTCAGGTCTCATATCATACAAAAGGTCATATAGCAAAGGTGTATCTCAGAATCATATCAAAGGTTCATAATAGCAGTTCATAACAAAGGGTTCATATCAGAAATAGTATTCAAGGTCCAATCAGAGTTTATCAGGTCAAGGTTCATATTCAAAAATCAATTCATGGTTCAGTTCAAAAGTCCGTTTCAAAAGTTTCTATTAAAAGTCCAATTTAAATAATCTTTTAAAACAGTTTTCATAAAAATGGTCTTTCAAAATATAGTGTTCATGAAAATTAAATAACCTTTCTTTTAAAAAGAAATTTAGCATCATTTATAAACATCTTTTCAAATCGGTTCTTCTCAAAACATTTCCATGGTATCATTAAGAAGGTTTTCATAGCATAGGTTCATAACGGAGGTCATATCAAGTGGGATCAACAGAGAAGGTTCAAGTAAAGGGGATCATAGCAATGGCATCAATTCGGGAACTAACGGATCAGAATATGAAAGAGATCATGAGAAACCTTTTGAGAAAGGTCAGAATATCTGTACCTTAAACTGCAAGTGCAAACATGACAGAAAACAGAAAGGTCGGAAGCAAAACTCCTTCTTCAGCGAATCTACACAAATTAATGATCGTCTTATTAATATTTATTTTAAATCAGATTACTCATTTTAGTCGGCTTTCCATTTTTAGTAAATTTTCAGATTTAGCAGGTTTGCATATTTAATAAGTTTCCCGAATTAGTAATTTAATACTTTAAAGTTACAATTGACAGTTTATAATATTTAAGGTTAAAATGACCAATGCAATAGTTTATAGTTAATTTTGTTAATTTAGTAAAGTGTAGGGTCATAAATGTAAATTATCAAAATAAAATATTAAAAGTCAAATAAAATTATATTAAAGTTAGTTTTAATAAATTAATATAATAATTTTGGACCCGTCATTATAATTTAGTAACATACCCACGATATTAATATTTATACCGTGACAACCCAAGATTTTCAATATTTTGAAAACAACCAAGTCCATGATACCCTCTTGTTAAAATATGCCGAGACAAGTACCTCCCTTGTGTATCATTAAGCCGAACAATTTACCCCTTTGTGTAATCCATTTTTTTTATGATTTTATGTGGTGACTCTAGTTAGTATACATGCATGCTTTTAGCTCATTTCATACACAGATATATATGACATATTCAACCATTTCATGTGACTACCATTCGAAAGTATACATGCAAATATATTTTACGATTTATATAGATTTTAGGTTGCATGTTATACGTATATATATTCCACTTTCCATCTTCTTGTTATTAATAGGAGATTACAAGAACATTAAATTTTTTTTGAAAGGTGAGTTTCTTTGAAAACTTCGTGTCGCCATTCGACAGCGGAAGGTCTAGCTTACGTTGTCTTAACCGGGCCCGCGCTAGAGAGCTCCCTCGAAGTGAAAGCCTTATTCAAATACCCGATGGTTTACCTCAACATGTCCGCACAGTAGGACAGAAACCAAAGTCGACCTGAATAGGTTTTATAATTATTTAATTCATGCAGCGATTAATTGTATTTGGTTCGATCACTTACAGATTTTACGAAACATAATATCACATATAATCTACTTATTATGATCTTTAAGCATGCTTCCAACTTTGATTTCATGCTACTCTTAATTCATTCGTTTATCATTTTATGTGACCTGATTATTTAATATGTATTCTCAGTTTAACCATTATGCACCCACATAGATTCAGTTTGTTTTATACATTTTAACTCACATAAGTCGACTTCAAGAAACACAAGGACGAATAGGAATACCTCAAGACGATATTGGAACAGATCAAATGGACCAAAAGGCTAATACCTTCGAACCAAACCAACACCAAACCTTCTTGTTATTTTTCCTCCTTGATGCCGTGAACTAGAGGTGAGATTCGAGAGAATGTGGGTGTTTATTATTATTATTATTTTGACTGTGTCGAATAAAAGAATTAGGGACTAAGGAAGGAAACCGTGTATTTTAAATTAGGATGTATAACTGATTCTTGATTTTCGGAGATTTGGTTGACCAATTCTAAAGCTTATCTTGCACATGGACTGATTTTTTTTTAGTTAAATGACAAAATGGGTGGCGTTATATATAAGTGGTGTTTTAGGAAAATATATTTGTTAATTGTAAATGTAAGGTATAGTAAGCTAGGTAATTCAAAGGATTTATTACACTTAAGTTAGGAAATTTCATATTTT
Organism: Artemisia argyi; assembly: GCA_030686995.1. NCBI lineage: Eukaryota > Viridiplantae > Streptophyta > Magnoliopsida > Asterales > Asteraceae > Artemisia > Artemisia argyi. The sequence continues at coordinate 67,152,679 of CM060685.1, read as the reverse complement.
ATTTGTATTATTATTTGTGCTCTTAAAATTCAAGAAAAATTTTAGAGGGGCAAAATAGGAATTTCAGACGAATGGAAAATTTAGGGTTTTACATTTGTTGTTGTCGCTGTCCTTGTTCTCGAATCAAACAAAAACTGCACAACCCTTCATACACTTGTCGAATCTGCTTCTAATTTTGCCAACGAGTCTATATTCCAAACGTTCCACTGCCTTCACTTGGCTCTCCTTATTACTGCTGTTTGTTGAATGAGTTCAACACGCAAATAAGAAATACCACACTACACGTTATCACCCTTTGTGTGTTTGATCTCGGTATTGAGATCACGCAGTCTCCTACACACAAACTTGTATTACCACGCCTTAGTAACACAACCGAACCCAAAACAAACTGTTTGCTGCGCTCCTGGTTCGTTCTAATGAAAACAACGACAGTCACTTGTCTTGTTTTCTCCCCACGTTGTTGTTGTCTTTGTGTTCTTGCGACACAAAACTCCACACTCTTCTCTTTCAAACAATCAATAATACTACGTATACGTTTTTTCTCAACCAACAACGCCCTTTGCTTTGTGTTTCTTTTCTTCGAACCGGTTCTCTCTTTTCTACACAAAGTCTCCACTCTTCTTCCTCAACACCAATTCACTCTCGATGTTGTACACTTGCAACTTCTACGCAAAACAGATCGTGCACTATCTCTTCTACGCGTTCCTTATTCACACTTGTTTGTTTCCTTGGAAGAATTAAAAAAAACAAACGTCCCTTCGCTTTGAAGAAAAAAGACCAGCGAGAGTCTTTTTTTTCAGCGTTCAAATGGCCTCTTTGTTAAGGTTTCTGTAAAACGTTTTCCAGATATTTCGAAGTATAAAACCTTGCTCTTGATGCCAATTGTTGTCCCAATAATAGATCTTTAATAAGTTGCAAATCAATTGAATAAGTAAAATCTAAATTGTTTCATTAACCTTTAATCGATCTATGTATCTACATATATATATGTTTTGAATCGGTGTAATTGAACCGACACAACCATTCACATAACCGAAATAACTACCATAACTACTTTTCGGTTATTAAGTTTCTAACTAACAAGTTTGGTCCTTCATGTTCTAACTATTACAAACAAAGCAATGTATTAAGATTATTCGGTGAATCAGAATTCATGGCGGCTACTGCAGCAGCATGTCAAGCCTTATGGTTGAAAAGATTACTTAGTGAATTAACTGGAAGTGAAGAAAAGAAGATAACGCTGAAGGTAGACAACGTTTCAGCAATAGCACTAGTGAAGAATCCAGTTTTTCATGGAAGAAGTAAACACATTGACATTCGCTATCATTTTATTCGAGAATGCGTAGAGAATGGACACATCAATGTGGAACATGTCAGCGGAGAACTACAAAGAGCAGATATTCTAACAAAAGCTCTACCAAGATTGAAGTTCACAACAATGCGACAGATGCTCGGAGTTCAAGATTTAAAGAAAAGCAACGATCAAGATTAAGGAGGAGAATGAAGACCGAATAATCTTAATACATTGCTTTGTTTGTAATAGTTAGAACATAAAGGACCAAACTTGTTAGTATGAACTTAATAACCGAAAAGTAGTTATGGTAGTTATTTCGGTTAAGTGAATGGTTGTGTCGGTTCAATTACACCGATTCAAAACATATATATATGTAGATACATAGATCGATTAAAGGTTAATGAAACAATTTAGATTTTACTTATTCAATTGATTTTGCAACTTATTAAAGATCTATTATTGGGACAACATACTCTTCTAATGTCAACCCTAATTATTGATGATACGACTGAGCTAATTTTCAGGAACTTTATTGCTTACGAGCAATCGTTCCCTCAAGATCGTTATTACTTTACATCATATGCACATGCCATGGATATGCTTATTGATACTCAAGAGGATATTGCTAAACTGGTAGAATCAAAAGTCCTTGTCAACGCACTCGGCTCAAACCAAGAGGCTGCAGATATGATCAACAAGATATGCAAAAACATTTCTATTACAGATTTCTATTACAGCCAAGCGTTCAAACAAATGGATAAGTACTACAATGGTTATTGGCCCAAGAATCTTGCACGGCTGAGACACATATATTTCAGTAATCCATGGAGTGCTATTGCACTACTTGCTGCAATCATTTTGTTTTCTCTTACTGTGGTTCAGACCGTTTTTGCCGTCATGGGCAGATAATTGTATATACTGGCCGCTTTGATCGAGCCGATGGAAGCAACCAATAAATTTGAGTGTCTGCTTTTCTTTATTCATTGTTTCACAAAGTCACTTATTTTCCACGCTTATATTGACTTATTTAAGTATCAATAAAATGTTTACATGTTGTCGAATTTTATAATTATTAGATTACTGAATATCTATAATATTATATTACGTGGCTCAATCAAAAATTAAAATAAGAAGCTTCAATCATCTTCTCAACTAAAAAATTATCTTTATTTTCAAATTTAAATATCTTTATCTATTAACTTCTTTTATAATCTAATTTCACCATATTTTTTAAAATTTTGTGCTCTTTAATTCAACATCCATTTTGATATACTTTTATGAGTTTTTAGTTTTTACATTTTTAGTTGGTTTATTTTATTTTAATTCAAACTTTTTACAACTTTAACCTTTATTTCAATAAAGATAATCTTGATTCGTAAAATCATATACTTTGGGGGGGGGGGGGGGGGGGTGTTTGACGAGCAAGAGATTGCGAGGGTCTTTCTATATGCGGGAATAAGGATGTCATAGGAAAGCTACGGGAAACCGAAGAAAACACATACTACTAACACATATAGATTCGGAGTGTTGTGAAACGCATTCAATAAGCCGTAGTGAATTGCGGAGAGAGTTGGGCTAGCAATTCATTACTATATTTATAATATAACTGTATTTATCGCCGCTGCTTTCCGCGGGTATCCGACTAGTAATGTTAAATGATGATCTCCTAACATTTGGTTGAGGTGCTGCTTCAAATTATAATACCTATCTCAAAAACTCATAGTAGACTTAAGGGTAAATTGCAAAAATGGTCCTTGACGTTTCACGAAATTGCAAAAATAGGACCGAGACAAAAAGTAGCGCAAAAAAGACACCAACGTTCCACATTTTTGCAAAATCGCCACTGAGAGGCCTTTTCCGTTAGCTTCCGTTAGTTTTCCTCGTTAAGTGCAGTGAAATGACTAATATACCCTCGTCTTCTTCCCCATTTGAATTTCTTTTTAATTTATATTTAACTTTAATAAAAAATGAAGAACATCAAGAGTGTTGCTACATAATCTGGCGCGGACTGATTCAACGACTCTCCTTGGGCCGTTAGTCGTCTTCTCGAGCCCTAAGTAGACCTGTCAACAAAGAGAACCCGTTAGGAGTGGACCCGAGGCCGTAGCCCCGGGATCCACCTCCGACGGTCAAGTTAGTATCGGTGCGATATAGCATACAAGAGTTAGGTTTAGAGTAACATGGTGTGTTCTGTGGTGAATGGAACCCCAGCCCTCTATTTATAAGGCATGGATTAGGGTTTAGGCATAGAGTGGGCCGCTGTCTACCGGGCCTGGCCCATGTAGGATCCAGTCCGGACCATACGTCCACAAGCCCCCCAAGTTTAGTATGACATAGTGCGTGGCTATGTTATGCTAGACTTAAGTTCTGTTCATGGCCACGTAGGCCCAATCAACCATGACGGCATGGCCCATGAGTGCGCAACTCAGGTGTGCGCCTAGGACGGACTATACTGCGCAGCCCACGTGCGACAGTGCGCACTGGGATTGCGATTGTGATTGTCTCACAATGGTGAAGGTGGATCTCGTATGCTGTATCCTGGGTAAGGGCGTACCTTTTGTACCAGTAGCGATGCAGCATAGTGCGACAGAAGACGTGCTTCTGTGGCAGAAGTGCGCGTTCTGTCGCAGAAGTGCGCGCTGTGCGCGAAAAGGATGTGCGCTGTGCGCGACAAGGATGTGCGCTGTGCGCGAACATTACATTCGTCTTTACAACCGACAAAGGACGTCTCCCCTGCGGCAAGATGGTGCGAATATTTAAATCCGTTTTTGTACTGGGCTTGCAATACCTCTTACGTACGATCTGCTTCCAAATATACCTGCGTGACGCGTACAAAAACAGTGGTATCTTGTTGATACCCTGGTAGCCCCCCAAGTTGGATGGTGCTACTCGTGTAGGAGCATTTAACTTAGTTATTCAAATCCTGAAAAACACTTAATGCAAATATTAAAAGTATATGTCGCGAATCGCAACATATAAAACCTAATAAAGTAAAAGATTAGCGTGAAGCAATATATAGCACATAGCATATAAGAGAGGTATTAGTGCGAATTACACCTAGCGTGAGGTTTTACAAACTATATAAGAGAAGTAACACGTAGCTAATCTGCGAACGCAGTACGCTCATGGCGATTTATTGATCTTTTTTCTTTTTTATTATAATAAAAACAATGGCGCGGATGGACGTACCATGACCGCGACTAATAGTTTCGCACACACAGACGCAGATAGATTTATCGTGACCGCATAGACTCTAACGTTTTGTAGATGATCGCAGAGGACCACGGCTTTCGTCCAGTGCGCTCATGGCGATTGACTAGCATCGTGGTGCCTGTACGTGACAGTGCGCTCATGGCGCCAGTCTGCGAAGATGTCCAAACGCATGGCCTAACGCGGGTAGATTTATCGTGACTGCGTTGTTCGCGGCTAAAAGATAAAGTAGGTCCGATTGTGCGGACTTAATGCGACTTAGGTAAAATCGTGTTTACCAAAATTAAAAGATTTACATAAAATCTTCTTAATATGTAAAAGATAAACCACCTTATAAAAATAGTACGGGCTGAATTAATTGCTCATTAAAAATATAAAGACCACCATACTGCTATTTGAATTTAGTCAAAAGACCTTTAGTACAAGGTTAAGATGAATACCTCATCTTGATTGCACCATACGCACTAAACAACAATTCCTTTATTCTTATAATCATGCGCACCGACCCACGAATTATAAATAAAGGAATAGTAAAGATTTAAATCAAATATACCATGGGCAAAACGACAATCGGATTTGATAATATGCAATCCACTCCATCCGAAGAGAATATTATACTAAACCTTTTTTCTTTTTCCGAATCTTTTTTTGAGCCAATAAGTTTTCGGTGATGTGAGAGCACGAAACTTGTCGTAGTCATGTCCCACGGATGGCGCCAACTTGTTGATACATAATCTGGCGCGGACTGATTCAACGACTCTCCTTGGGCCGTTAGTCGTCTTCTCGAGCCCTAAGTAGACCTGTCAACAAAGAGAACCCGTTAGGAGTGGACCCGAGGCCGTAGCCCCGAGATCCACCTCCGAAGGTCAAGTTAGTATCGGTGCGATATAGCATACAAGAGTTAGGTTTAGAGTAACCAGTTGTGTTTTGTGGTGAATGGAACCCCAGCCCTCTATTTATAAGGCATGGATTAGGGTTTAGGCATAGAGTGGGCCGCTGTCTACCGGGCCTAACCCATGTAGGATCCAGTCCGGACCATACGTCCACAAAGAGCAAAAACCCATACATTCAAATCAAAACCCAGATCCAACAATATATGATTGGTGGATCTGGATTTTGATTCAACTTGAATCAAAACCCAGGCATTCTGTTAAGGGTGTTCATCTTTTATTCAACTTACTGAACTACTTCTCCTCAAGGGATGACAGTAGCCATGGTTCCCATATGAATCAACAGTGATGCACTTGTGTTGTCCTTCAAATCAAAGCTACAGTTCCTAAACAAAATTGCTCTGCCAGTATTCAGTGGAATACCTCTCTTATCCGAGAACCAAACACCCATTGAAATAGCCTTAGTTGACTCTGTTACTGAGCAGATAGTGAACACTGGAACCGCATCAACTGCAAAAGTAGAAATATTTGGTTTTCGGGTTGTTAGTGAAAATGATTGTAGTTGGAAAGTTGAGGAACTTCAAGAGAGGATTATGAGTGAAAGGAATGGGAAGCGAACCCTTCAAGGAAATACTTGTGTGCAGCTAAAGGACGGTGTTGGGTTTATTAGTAGTAACATTCATTTCACTCATAATTCAAAACATACCAGGAATGGTATGTACAGACTAGGGGCGATAGTTGTGGATGCTGATCTAAATAAAGGAGTTCAAGTAGCATGGACAGAAGCATTCTTCTTACAGGATCACCGCTCTACTTGTAAGTATTTGGTATTCTGATACTAAGAGTCAGGATCACATTAGAGGAAAAATAAACATAACTAAAATAACAACTATTCTAGACCACTCATGTTAGATGCATGTAGAGATCCGATGCATCCCTCATAATATTTCTCTCCTTTTGAAATGAGTAGCTAGAAACGTTTCATACATACCTTTTATACAGTTGGTTCTCATTGGATTCTTTCCCCCTTAAAAATTCATTTCTTGTATTTTACTGTGCAGATTCAAAAAAACACTCCATACCATTTTTATCCGACAAGACATCTCATTTGAAACAGATCAGTCGTGCACGTTTTAAACTTATGAAAGGTGAAGGAGTGATGACTGTGAAGGACTTGCTGACTCTCCTATACACAGATCAGAAACAACTTGAAAATGTAGTTACCAAATTTTTATCACTTGAGAACCTGTTTTAGTTGTATTCACTCTGAAGGTAGTAATAATGCTTCTTTTTTTGTGTGATAAATGCAGGTTCTCGGAGTAAAAGCGGGGTACTAAGACCTGGAATGAAATTGTGGAAAATGCTCAGGCGTCAAATGGAATATTTCTGTATCTTGACCCAAGCAATGAACGTAAAACTGGTGTTGTTCTTAATGTTAAACTGCAATTAGCGGCTTTAATAGAAGAACCTCATCAGTACGTATCATTAAACCACCTATCTAACAAACAAAAGGTAGACAGTCAAAATTTAGTGAAATTCGCTTCTGAAAACTTAAAGATGACCGAATCTTTTGAAGATGAGGCTTCTCTTAAAGAATACCTTCAGTCAGTCACCAATTTCATCCCATTCCCATGGGTTTTGATTTGCAATTGCCCCACCAATCATATATTGTTGGATCTGGGTTTTGATTTGAATGCCTGGGTTTTTGCTCTTGATGTTCTTCATTTTTTATTAAAGTTAAATATAAATTAAAAAAAAATCAAATGGGGAAGAAGACGAGGGTATATTAGTCATTTCACTGCACTTAACGAGGAAAATTAACGGAAGCTAACGGAAAAGGCCTCTCAGTGGCGATTTTGGAAAAATGTGGAACGTTGGTGTCTTTTTTGCGCTACTTTTTGTCTCGGTCCCATTTTTGTAATTTACCCTAGACTTAAACCTAGCGGTGTTAAATGGTATTTAAGAATTATTCGTATCACAGATAACTCACGCCAATAACTCGTGTGGATGTTATGCGCGTTGTTTGGACACGTGGTAATTACTCCTGGGTTGTTGATGAGCAATGTATCTTATATCTATACTACATATAAAGAGAAAATGGTCAAACCTTGAAAAGTGAAATCTTGAAAGTCAAGGGTGAGAGAAAATGAATTGTGCAATTAATACTTTTATTAAAACACCTCATAAATAAAAATTACAATAATTTATTCATATGGTACAACCAATTAAAAGCATCTATATCAAATTAAAAACAATTAATTAAAACACTCTTACTAAAAAGTACAATAAAAATATCATAATATCCAATTTAAACAAGTTACAACATAATATAAAATCTAAAATAATTAAACACACTAATTAATGTTATTTTTAAAACACCCTAAAATGAAAAGTATATGTTATTATACACATTATACAAATTAATAAAACACACAAAACTTCATACAAGCTAACAAGTTGATGTTGCATGTAGTTTTGAAAATTGGACCGGACCAACGGGTTCAACTGGGAAAAACATATAGTTTTGAATACAAGGACTAATACACGACGGGTTCAGTTATTAAAAGCATGACTCGGTTTAAATCGACCCGTTTTTCGACCAGAACGATTCAACCGGGTTTCAAAACATTATGTTTAATCCCAAAATCTTCAAACTTTTATTAGAGGTGGCAAAACGGGCGGGCACGGGCTAAAATGGCACGGGTTAAAACGGGCACGGGCTAAACGGGTAAATTATAAATCGGGCCAAACGGCCACGGCCTAAAACGAGCAAATTATAATTCAACTATTAAAAAATATTCGGAACAGTCCTAAAAACCCCTTTAATTCATCTTGTAAAAAAAGATCAAGCATCTAAGTCTTAACTATATTTAATTATTTTTTCTTAAAAAAAAAAAAAAAAAAAAAAAAAAAAAAAAAAAAAACTGCAAATTTGAGAAAATCTACTGGGACAAATGAATAAAAATGCAACTAGTTAAATATATCTATCAATTAATTAGAGTATTAAATAATTATGCATAAAATAGTTAATAAATGGGATAAATTAAAATTAAAATAGTTGGAATGTTTTATAGTTACTAGTGACAAGTGAATTGGTCAGAAAAAAAATGAGAGTAATTGCTTGAAAGTTGAATTGTGTTATTCGAAAGCCCATCTAATAATATCTGTTTTTATCTTTTGTCTGTAAGAGCCCATCAAATAAATGCAAGGGGGCAAAAAACGCCCCAAACTTTTAAAAAAGTGTCAAAAATCGCCCAAAAATTACAAATTGGGCAAGATTTGCCACCCTAACTTTTATTATTTTTCATTTATAAGTTATAACCCATAAACTTTCTTTTATCACTAAACGATCTGTCGCTATAAAATCCCGTTGATATGCACGGGTATTCGTCTAGTCTAATGAAAGTGCGCATGCTTGCATGTTGAAAGATCATTTTCGTAAAATCTTTTTTATAATAAAATAATTACATCATTTCGGAGTGATTTTGTAAAATTAATTTTAGTGGAAAAGAATTGGACCAATAGGAAAGCTCGATTTTGACACACAGACGAAATCGAGCAATATGATTGGCCAACAAAAAGTCAAAATTGAGTTGATTTTAATCAAACTTTAATAAATTTGGTGAAAATCTTGATCGAAGAAAAAAAACACATAAAAATATAGGTGTCAAATTTATGAAAATAAAAACTTAAAAAAAGATGAGGTAATTAATAAAACATTAGTGGTTGAATAAAATATATTATATGAAGTTAAGTGTAAAATTACAAATCTTTATATTCTTTGATAACTTTAGATAATAAATAAATAACCCCTAATATTTTATACCCCCTATACTTTATAATATGAACTTTGTTTACAATTACATGAGTATTATTAGCTTGAGACTTTCATCCATTAAACTTACGAAATTTTATAAATATACGAATTACTTTTAATATATGATGAGTGCTCAAACACTCATCATTTTTTGTCTAATCTGAACTGCAAAACATACAAAAACACTCAGTAATGCATCAAAATACTGAAAATATTTCAAAATCGTGTTCTATATGTTTTAGATGCAAAATGAGCAAAAACAAATGAAAAATGCACAAAGTTTGCAAAATTGGCAGTTTCAGTCCCTCAACTTTCATAAAATTACAATTCTAGTCCCTGGATATTCAAAATATGGAAAATTATCACCAAAGGTCATTTTGAAATCATATGTTGTCATATTTAGTCCTTTGGTGAAAAATTGGAAAAGTTTTGGAAATTTACAGTTTGGTCCCTGGAGTTTCTGATTTTGGCAGATTTGGTCCCCGGTGGGATATTTTTGGATGAAAAATCATTTTCAATCCTTGGAAGTTTAAAAATATTCAATATGGATCCTTGGATAAAAGATTTTCATAAAATGGCAATTTTAGTCCCCGGACTTTGAAAATTATCATTTTTAGTCCCCGGGAATTTTGAAAAATACAAAAATTGCAAAAATGGATTTTGGTTATTTAAACTTGGCAAGTTTGGACTCTTGAGTTACTTTTGGAAAGTTACAATCACAGCCCCTCATCTTTTGCAAAATTACAACTTTGGTCCTTGTGAATTCATAAAAACCAAACGAACCTTAATAGTTATTAAAACCCAACAATAACCCACCCTTGGCCTGGTCCACAAACATAACCCTTTACCCACAGCCCACTAACCTAAGCCCAATCTCCCAAACCGTTTTAAATAATACCGGTCAACCCAGTCAACACCCAGACCACTGTTCACTCACCTTCTTCCCCAGCTTCTACGCTCCATTGTCTCCCCCCTCCTCCATTACTTTTCCACAAAACATGCACCAACCTTCATTAATACCTCACCTACACCCTCACCTTCCCCCCTCCTCAATAAATGCTCACCAGATACACCCAACCTGCCAAACCCACTTTTTCCCGCCAATAAAAATTAAATGGTCAAGATGCATTTTTCCTAATCCAATGGCCCTCAACAGAAGTGGGAAAGGATGAGAGAGACTCTATGGACTATAAAAGAAAAAGAAAACAGAAGATGGAATGAGTAGTTAGTTGTAGTTTAGTTTTAAAGTAATTTAGATTGTAATTTAGTTTAATTATTAATGCTTATTGTAATTCTTAGCTTCTAAGCTCTGTAGTACTTATTCCTAGTGTAATTATAACTTATTTCAAGTATTAAATGCAAGTTTTCAGCTTCTAATTTCAAATTGGTAATTTTTCATAAAAATCTCTTATCACTCTTAAGTTGTTACTAGTTGTTGTTGTCTGTTTATTTAAGTTCATCATAGGTCAGCATAAGCTTAAAATTCAATTTCATGGTTTAGGTTGTAGGGTTGCCTCATAAACTTTCACAAACAGTCCATTAAGGAGTGTTTGGATTAGTGATTTGCTCAGTGATTCTGTTGTTATTTTGGTGTTGTTCTGGTGTTTGTAGGTTGCATTAGTTATTGGTAGATCAGTAGAAACATCAAACCTTGGTCTCATTTGCAAAATAGTCAAAATCACCACAAGCCTTGCTTATCTGTTTACTGTGTGAATATTTGGATCCATAACCCACCATGTTAGTGCATAAGCCAGTGTTTTAGTCTAATTTGTCCTTATTTTAGCTTATCATAGCTCTATCAGTCCATTACAATCATCAAAAGCTCATAGAAGTCAAAGTTTCAAGTTTTAGTGAAAAGTCAAAATATACCATTTGTGAAGAAAAACAGATTTTCAGAGAATTGTTTTGATTTATGTGTTGAGTTTCAGAGCTCAAGCTTTTTACATGTCTTAGATTGCTACTTTAGCTTTAGGAATCAGTTACTATCTTATTTTTAAGATTTTTATAGTGCTTATTATTGTGCCTATAAGTAGCTTGCAGGGCAAGGGTATGCCCTGCACCAACTTATCTGTTTCAACAGCCCATTTTCAATGCCTTGTCCTGGCTTCCTTATTGGGTCCCACAACCTGTTCCAAGCCCCCCCTTGGCTTCCCTAGTGGGTCCCATGGCTTGAGTTTTGGATTATTGAGATGCTCATAAGCTCAGCTTTTCAAATAAGCTCTCACTTTGGGGTCTTGATCATCCTGGTGGGTCCCACATTGGCCTAAAGATCACCCTGGTGGACTGTTTCATACTCAGTTCAGGGTAAGTGCTTATTGGGCTTCAATAGCTTATTTTTTATGCTTATTTTGTCATTTCTTGTTTATTCCTAGTTATTGCATCCTAATGTAGCTTAATTTCCCATTGTGGGCCCCTTGTGGCTTATTTTTAAGCTATAAGCTCCAACAGTTGACCAAAGTCAACTGTTAAGCTTATAAGCACTTGTAGTGCTTATTCCTGAGATTCTACCAAGGTCCTTTCATTAAAATTTCATATTTTAGGTATTAAAGTAGTTTTGTAAAAAGAAAATTCAAAAAAGCAAAATTTTCCTAAAGTGATAGCTTCTATTTAAGAAGCTTATTGCTTAAGTGCTTATTTTCCTTAAGCACTTTCTGTTTTTATAATTTTCTTAAGTTCCTATAGTTGTAAAATAATTTCTGTAATTTTTTCATATTTTTCTCTTTTCATTTAGTATTTTTAATAATTAATATTAGTTTTTATTAATTAATAAATAGTTAATAATTAATAATAATTAGATAAATAGTAGGAAAAATATATTTTAAGTTTGAAAATTAGTTTTATAATATTTTAGATTTTTCCAAATTTATTTTTCATATTTTTAGTATAATTTCATAATTAGTTATAGTTTAAGTTAATTTAAATAATTAATAAATAGTATTTAATTAATAGTAATTATATAAATAGTATAAAAGTTACTTTTAATTTTCTAAAAAGTTTATTTTATTATTAGGATTGTAAAAATGTGATTTTCATCTTTGTAAGTATTTTATTTTGCTAAAACTCGCGTTTTATTTTGTACGTTCACGTAACTTTAATCTGAACGTACGCGTTTCTAAGTTTTAAACGTTTTTTAGGTTTTCCAACTTTCCAGTCTTGTTTATATAGCTTATTTAAGCTATTTCATTGTACAATTCCTTAGTGTAATCACTCACAAACCCTTTCCTGTCCAAATTCACCCGATCACAGAACCGTTTGTTAGCCATTCACACCTCGTCGGGACATAACGACCCGGGGAAACACTATACTTCCGCGGAGCATTGATCTAGGCTATGTGACTTTGTTGACCATTCCTTGGTCAATATAAGTTAGGTGGTTTAGGCTCAATCAATATACGTTAAATATTTTTAAAATAAATATTAGATTTAAACTTTTATCTATTAAAATATTCTTTTTACTATGTACATTGAATAAGGACTCATGTTATCTTATTTAAAAATTTAATCTATACGTACACGGATTTAAATATTAAATACGGCTAAATTATTATTAACGGTAACGTAAATATCAAAATTTAATCACAAATTATTGTGATATGAAAATAAATATACGCGGTTGTACTTATAACAACGACTCATGTAATTATTATTTAAAGTTTATATATGGATATCCTGAAAACATTTTTGAAAAACTTTACGGAGTATATTTTAACTCCATCAGCTCATTATGTGCTACTAAACTCTCACACTTTGTATAACATGATATTAATTGTTAGAAGTTCAACAACAACATCAACCTCAACATTTGTGTCAGTTAAATAAAAGTTTATATGGATATATTTTAACTTATAACTACGCCAGCGCTCGTGCTACTAAACTCGTACATTTTGTATAACATGATATCAAATATATGCGATTATATTTATAACAACGACTCATGTAATTATTATTTAAAGTTTATATACCCATATCCAGAAAAACATTTTTAAAAAACTTTACGGAGTATATTTTAACTTCATCGACGCTCATTAGATGCTACTAAACTCGCACATTTTGTACAAAATGTTATCAATAGTTAAAGTTAAACAACAACAACCTCAACCTCAACATCTACATTAATTAAACAAAGTAACATCTTTCATCCAATAAAAATTTGTACAAAATATTAATAGATATTAATACATAATGACAAATTTATGCATATTTATTAGTTGTAATTATATCACCATTTTCACGGCTAATTCTTATATGTTCACATAATAAACTAAAATTTTAAAATAAATTTGATTTATGTGTAAATCCCGTGCGTGCACGGGACTTATAACTAGTATATATAATATATTTAAAATTCAATCACTAATGTTTTATTAGTTACCTCCTCTTTTTTTAAGTTTTTATTTTCATAAATTTGACATCTATATTTTTATGTGTTTTTTTCTTCAATCAAATTTTACACAAAATTTATTAAAGTCTGACCAAAATCAATTCAATTTTAACTTTTTATTGGCCAATTATATTACTCGATTTCGCCTATGTGTCAAAATCGAGATTTCCTATTGGTCTAATTTTTTTCCATTAAGATTGATTTTGTAAAGTCACTGCGAAATGATGTAATTCTTTTATTATATAAAAGATAACATGTTTGGATACTCAAAACAGCTTAATTTGCTCTGATAATGCTGCTGCAATAAGCTTACCTTGGTAACATTGTTTCACTCTAGTAATACTCTTAACTTTATTAGAATTTTCAAATCATGGACATATTTGAACTCTTCACGTAAGTTGAAGTTACATGCCATCAGGGGCGGAGCCAGAACTTTTTTGTCGAGGAGGCAAAATATGATAACTTTTAGAAACTACACTAAAAATTGGTACGTTGGGGGGGGGGGGGGGGGGGGGGGGGGGGGGGGCAAATTACAAAAATACCCGAAAAATTTCGAAAATTTACACTACAATTTTTTTCGCCGGGGTCACGTGAGCCCCCGGACCCCCCCCCCTATCTCCGCCCATGCATGCCATCAACGCTTAATAGTATTTAGCAGATAAATATTGCGAATTCAGATAAAAAGGTTCAAAATCCACAGTTAAAACTTAAAAGCTAGCAGTAGTACAAAAGAAAAAACCACTGGTTCTAACTGATGAACTGAGAAAGAAGTAAACCTTTTTGGCGTTGTTGACGTTGGTGGTGATATCGTCCGAATAAGCAAACTAGAAAGCTGAAAATAACACTGGTTTATCCGGTAAGCTAATGAAAGGCATTATGGACAAAGGACCTGCTCATGTTAATTATGGACAAAGGGGTGTAGTTCATTCATTCTTTATC